>OX401877.1:3627868-4833824 GCA_947859175.1 Gandaritis pyraliata | reverse complement strand
GGTTGCGTAAGTACATTAGTAGAAAAGACGGAACCCTACTAGAATTTGATGCTCGTCTGTCTGTCTGATATTAAATTTTTTTGAAAGTCCTGAAAAACCATAAAATACTACAAAGTTCTTTATTTAAATCGCAGCGAATGAAGTTTTTATGGAAATAGATGCTTTCTGTCACAGATATAATACAAAAAGAGAAAATAGTTTTAGCTATAAATTGAAAACTTTTTAAACGAATAAACATGATTTTGAGTTGTAAAAATTTGAAATAAATTACGGTAAGGTGGTTTTACACAATTTTTTATCAAATTAACTAAATAGAGACGGTCTTATGACGACTCTTACAGCGCAGCGCTACCAAAATAATAGCGAAGTCTTGCTCGCACTGCGTTTTATAGGAGAGACGATTGTGGGAAAAGTGTATTCATCCAAAATAAGTACAGTTTCGTGTGAAAAAACCTACAGGCTTAACAAAATGTCGATACAGTCTGCCCTTGAAAAGGCGATGACATAAGAGTTACGTCATCAGAGGGGCGAGTACGAGTTGACAATGTACAAACCGGTGTCAAACGTCTGACGCCGAGCACACCGGTGTGCGCTGCTTGGTATGGCAACACTGAGCGGAAGCTTGACGAAACCAAGCTTCTCAAAAAATCCGCTCAGTGTTTCCATACCAAGCAGCGCACACCGGTGTGGTTGGCGTCAGACGTTTCACACCGGTTTTTACATTGTCAACTCGTACTCGCCCCTCTGGTCACGCACGAATGCCTACAAATTATAAAATTAAAAAGAAACTAATTTAAACATAACCTTTTTACTTTTTACGCGTTTTATCACGTTTTGTTTGAGAATAATGATGTAACGAGTAGATGTAGAGCCACCTGATGTTAAGTGGTAACCTCTGCTTATATCGCATGAGTTTGTAAAATATAAATGACACTGGTATCGATTCTGTTGTTGCATTTTTCTAAACTGACCTAATTTGACAGCGCTAAAATTATAGCTGCCTTTGTCGTTTCAGTTTATGAGAAAGGGACGGCAACATTTTTAGTGCTGTCAAATTAGGTTAGTTTAGAAAAATGCAACAACAGAATCGATAGCAATGTCTGCCATAGTCGTGTACTTTTTATATTGGAAGAGTCCTAAAATTCGTTATAAAGCCACGTTCGTTTTTGATACAGCTGTACAATTTAATTTTAGGAACCTGTACTTAATACAAAATAGTAGCTACTTCATTCCTGCACCTACCTAAGAACAAGAAACTAAGAATGAAAAAAAAAACTTAGGTGAAAAATGAGGTTGTGGCTTTTTCACACACCCATCGGATTTTTCGGGAGATTTCAGAGACTTTCAATGAATAAGTGTGAAAAATGTACGCAAAGCATTTTTATGGAATTACAATACAGGTCCAATGCATTCTAACAAAGTAAAATACACAAAACAAAGAGTTCACAACCAATAATTAGCCTACCATATGCAGATGACGTAATACCTAAGTAGGTTGGTAAGTAGGTACAAGCGATGCATTCAGAACGTTGCTTGTGTTGTGAGGTCATGTACGATTTTGGTATCAGATGGAGTCATCATTGTATTGAAAGTAAATAAAAACTTTTTTGTTGTTTTGAATGTATTTTAGGTAAGGTATAGGTTCGAATATTGTCTTTTTTAAATTGTTAAATAAAATAATACATAAAAAACTACTATATCGAACTACTTAGCTATGTAAAAGATATATAAATATAAAAAAAAACATTTGGCTGTAGAGTCCAAATTTTTTGGCGGTTACAATTCTAAATAAGATGCATTAGTAGGCAAACCGGTTATACCATTTACTGATAAGAATTTAATAGTCGACGATAAGGCCTTCGATAGGTACCAACTTTCAAGGAAAATTCTTGGTTTAAAATACAAACGAGTAAAACTACAGTCATTTAAGTAAATTTTACAAAAAATTCAAAACTGCTGCATCTACATATCTCCGTAGATCCTCTTCATCATTGGCTGGTCATCATCCCTTGGTGTATCGACTCGGCTTCGTCAAATATTTCAAACTGCTATCCTCAATACCGGGTAGGTAGCTAGATTTTTTTTAATTGACTGATAAATTGTTTGCAATGGAATTCAAACCTGCGATCCAACCAATGGAGCCGTTTTTACGGCTGCGGGTAAGGCTACTACCCTATTGCTTCAACCAAAAGAGGGCTTGGAGTATGTCAAAGCCTTTTCAACTTGATCTTTTTTAGAAGAATCCTCTAGTCCTGGCCATAATGTTAAAAAAAGAATCATCTGAAACTAGACTGTTTTTTATTTTCATTTGAGTACCTACCTGATATTTATCTATACCTTCAATAAAATTATACCTTACGTTTTCAATTACCTAGTCAAAAATTCATAATATTTGCATATTTTTTCTGGCAACTCACCAAAAGTTTCCTTAAAACGTTTAAAACTCACTAAAATAATTTACAACGCAAAACATTAATTCAATTTCTTAATACACTTAAATTACAAAAAAAGCCGAAAAACATCACAGATTTTAATTAAAATACCGAATTTTGCCAACATGTCCGACTTCAAAGGTAAACGCGTATGCACTGATTCGCTTAACAGGACATTTTGTGATAACATAACTTTACATACTTAGCTATACATTCATATTGTACAAGGTTATCCGCGCAAAGAGGTAGCTATAGCTACCTATAGCTACCTCTTTGCACGGATCCTAATCCTCAAATTCATAAACAATGTAGAGGCACTGCCCTCGTCGAATGCGCTGCTGGTTGAAATTGAAACTATTTGGAGGGTTGTTTAGCCTGTTTATAAATTCGGGGGTTAATCCTCAACCAGCTAAGTACTTACCAGGTATTGTAAAGTACCAAATTTTATGATTTGATGTATCTTGGAGTATACTAGGGTGGTTACTACGTCTCATGTTATTAGCCAGTTCTACTAAGGCCTACAACGTGAGGAAAATCGTAGTTGAAGTTAGTCTATAGAATTTTGAAACAACATATTTTTTCTTACTTTACTTGTTCTAAGTACAAGTTCTCCTCTGGACAAAAAAGTAACAATACTTTTATATAACAACTACAAGTACAAAAACTAGGAATATACTTTTTGTTTGTCGAAAAAATTACTTGCCGTCTCTGTTCGAAATTCGAATTACAGTATAATGACATCACGAAAAAACTTAGGAATGACGTCACAAGATGGCGGAGGTCGGCGGACTAAGTAGAGTCGAGTTTATAATTCGGTAAAATTATTCGGCACGAACGAATAATGAGTCTGTTATGCCTGTAAGTAAGTAGGTTTATTACATAAGTAGAACTAAAATTAATAATGACATCACGTTGGTAGACTATATAGGAGGTAGGTCAATGGCTGACCTTATTGATGTGCGTTTCAAAAGGCGACCTTAACACTCTTTGTTGCCAGCACGGTTAGCATGAGCGCCAAAAACGACGTTTCTTCTATCGAAGAGAAGACAGTTCATACTTCGTCTCTTTCCTTTGTTTGAAGAAAACAGAGACAGAGAACTTTAGTCTATTCTTCCATTTTTTTATGGCAATCATCCGTGGTTGGACATTTCTGCCAGCATCACGTCATTTATTCTTCCATAGATAAATCGCTGTTAGGCTGTTACCTATAGCCCTGCTGAAGATTCACATATTACTCATATAATTTTACTTGATTTTTTAAAACTAGAATTAAATCATTTGCAATACAAAAAAAAAAAAATTTACTTGCGAATTTTACTCATAGGTAAGGTAAGTAGATAGATACAGTTGCTGAGTTTTACGACTCACTTTACACAAATCAACAAATTAAAACTAAAAAAAACTCAAATTACAGACTTTAGAATTTGGTAACTTTTTCGAAATTCCAAAATTCGATCATTCGAACAGAATAATAAACAAATTCGGCTAAATTACGGAGGCCGGAAAATGTGAGGTACCAAACTCTACTTAGGTTAGGATGTTAGCTAGTTTTTTTTGTTATAAAGTTCAAATGAATTATGGTTAGTGCCGACGACGTGCCGACGATAAAAAGTTCGAGTCACGACAGTAAAGCCTCATACATACGTAACGATTTATCGTAGCGATAAATCTGTGCAGAACTGTTTGCGCAGTTTTATCGATCGTCTGTATGAAAAATCGTTGTCGATAATCGTTCGTCGGTGGCAGTTGCAATTTCTATTTCTAAATCGTTGTCGATTACATTTGCACAGTTTTGTCGTTGCGTGTGGATGGCGATCGCTCAGTGCGGCAGTACTTCACGGAGCTCTTCGTGCCTCTATAAATATGCCTCTTCATTCATCCTTAAATAGTTATGCCAATCTTTCGGAGCGAATTTCAACTCACATAACAAGTTGGTATGAGAAAATTGCTTCCTTTTCATGAGCCAGTCTTTACACCATAGACTCCGCTTCTTTTTTTTCTTTAAACACATAACCAGGCCTAATATAGCAAGTGCGTCATAATCTTCCATTGTTAACATGTATCTTGCGCGAGCCTCTGCGGAGAACTGACCGATCGACGTCGATATCGGAGGCGTGTGGAGGCACTAGGAACGTTCGATTTATCTGCACAGTGTGAAATCGCTACGATAAATCGTTACGTATGTATGAGGCTTTACAGGTTAAATGTTACAGAAAGTTAGCCATGTTACCTACTAGGTACTTACTTACTTACTTACCTAAGTAGGTAGGTCTAGGCACCTACGCTACCTACTTCAGCTACATAATGTTTAGTTTCGTAACTTATGTAGAGACTTCAGTGCTTTGATCACGAATGAATGCGACATTCGTATACGTATCGTAACGCTAGCGTATCCGAGATACACTGCGCGGTGACACTACAACATTTGGCAGTCGAGCTGGCGTTGACGCGCAATATGATTCGAATACGTTAAGTTTACGTAACGCGGCGACTGTCAGATTTGTTCGTGATTACCCTTCTGAATACTAGTAGAGGCAGGAATACTATTAGGAGTATTATTAATTGTGTGGGCAAAAAAGTCAGCTACCATTTTTTTAAACCTAGGTTCAGAAAAAACCGCCGTTCAGAGGGGCGAGTATGAGTTTACAGTGTGCAATACGTCTGACGTCCAGCACACCGGTGTGCGCTGATTGGTATGGAAACACTGAGCGATTTTTTGAGAAGCTAGGTCTCGTCAAGCTTCCGCTCAGTGTTTCCATACCAAACAGCGCACACCGGTGTGCTAGACGTCAGACGTATTGCACACTGTAAACTCGTACTCGCCGCTCAGATAAAAATTAAGTATATAGTTCTTAGCACCACTTCATCAAGGCCAAGAACAAAGATCTCCACAAAACCATGTTAAATCAATCGTCCTTGCCTATTTAGTAAGTTACCGTTAACATTTAGGAAGTTGAAACAAACTCAAATTATCTGTTAATTCGATTATAACCTCAAATTAATATAATCTGGTTTGAAGGCCAGGTTTAATGAAGTTAATTACATAGACATAGGTACATTGAGCCTCTAATTGACACTTATAAGTAACTAGCAGTTACCCGCGACTTCGTACGCGAGTACCGTTTCCGTGTACATTTTATTATCTGTGCGTGTACCGAGCGGATACTTCTTTGAGAAACTTGACATTACACCGAACCCGTACTCGAATGTCAAACGTTAGTCGTTAAACCAAAGAGGTAGTACTACGTCCTGTCAAACTGACGTGACATGACATGACATCATCCTCTTGCTAATTGGCGCTGCTAATCCCGTTCGTTCATTTTATCCTGTAGATCCTGTTAATTATTCGGGATAAAAAGTAGCCTATGTGTCAATCCAGGTTATATATGCCAAGTTTCATCTAAGTTGGTTCAATAGTTTGACGTGATTGAAACACAAACATCCAAACATCTAAACATCCAAACATCTAAACTTTCGCATTTATAATATTAGTAAGATTTAGTTAGTTATTGGTTTAGTTACAAGTAGGTAAGTACGTACTTTAGGTACTTAAATACTTGTTATGTCCACTGCACTTACATTACATGTAATGTAAAGTAAATACAAAGGAAACGCAACAAAACAAGATGGCCGTGACCGAAAGTTAAGTACCTACGTAATTACTATTTACTGAATATAATTTTATGTGTGACCTTCGAGAGACAATGTTTGTGTACCTATAGACAGCTACATACTATAAAAAAAACAATACCTACTTATATTATTGTGTACTTTAGTAGATTAATAGTTATTTTGAGAAGTTTTCCTGTATTACAGCGGAAATGTTATAGAAATATTTGTTATTTTACTACCTACCTAAGTACCTACCTACTTAAGTAACCACTTTTTGAATAAACATTGTACCTACACAGGGTGACACCTCGACCTAGACTGTTTGAACTATAAGCCTTATTACACTACCTATGCAATCTCAAGTAAAAGCCTTATTACACTATTCAATCTCAAGTAAAAGTCTTATTACACTATTCAATCTCAAGTAAAAGCCTTATTACACTATTCAATCTCAAGTAAAAGTCTTATTACACTATTCAATCTCAAGTAAAAGCCTTATTACACTATTCAATCTCAAGTAAAAGCCTTATTACACTATTCAATCTCAAGTAAAAGCCTTATTACACTATGCAATCTCAAGTAAAAGCCTTATTACACTATTCAATCTCAAGTAAAAGCCTTATTACACTATGCAATCTCAAGTAAAAGCCTTATTACACTATTCAATCTCAAGTAAAAGTCTTATTACACTATTCAATCTCAAGTAAAAGCCTTATTACACTATTCAATCTCAAGTAAAAGCCTTATTACACTATTCAATCTCAAGTCAGTCTAACTGACAGTGATGTGATGTGACGAGTTGAATTATTTCGAACTCGAATTATTTTAGTTAAACTGAACCTTGACTCGAGCCGCCAATGGGGTTGACTCAACTAGGTCCGTATGCAACGTAAGTGGTTAGAGAAATTGGTGCTAGATTTTCACTTGTATGACTTTATATGCATGCAAGTCCTCGATGAGAGTCAACTCAAATAACTTGAGTTCGAACTAACTCGTCACGTTACATCACTATCAGTAAGCCTGACTTGAGATTGCATAGTGTAATAAGGCTTTTAGTTTGGTTTCAAGTGAATCAAAATATTACGAATTACAGTGCTTAGGTATTCTTTAAACTCTGACAAAGTAGAGACGAGAACAGATCAATGACATTGTGAAGGTCGAAGGAAGGAAGTGGATGAAGAAGGTCTGGAAGATAACTCTTGTTAGGGTTAAGCTCGCCTTTGTACATGTCATCTATTTCTGTCTTTTGTTTATGTCCTGTGTTGTGTGCAATAAAGAATTAAGAAGGTCATTTAAAGTGACCTATGCTATGCATTTTCTTTGAGAGGACTCGAAAGGGTTTTTGAGGCATTGATCAGCCGAATTTCAGCATTTTTGCATTGTACTTACCTACATCTAAAGCTAAACCTGTGTATTTTATTCCACTTTGTTCTAGTGTAGTGTATGTTTTGTGTAATGTACCTATTAAAGTGTTTTTCATTCATTTTAAACGGACTTCAAAAAAGGAGGAGGTTCTCAAATGTTTGTTACCTCAGACGTCATTTATGAACCGATTTCAAAAATTCTTCTTTTATCCGAATGGATATACGTCCAGGTTGGACCTATTTCATTTTCATATAAATCGGTTCAGTAGTTTGGGTTATAAATATAACTAAGTGAAAAAGAAAAAAAAATATGCCAACCACGTGCACGAAATTGCGTATTTTGCTTTCCTGTGACTTTTTACTGGTGTTTATAGTCACTAGAATATTCCCAATGAACTATCATCATCTGATGATGAAGCTGGTAGTCGAATTGAAGTCGGTTTTTCTAGTATTTTAAACTTATAAATTATTTGTTTTTTTTTTTCAATTTTAAAATCAGGTTCACCAGCTTCTGAAATCATGTCGTCATCCGTCCGGTCGAATCAGTTGATTACGAGACAAGCCAAAGGTTAGACACGCGAAGTCTGGTTACTACATCCTCATATTGACCGCCACCACGAGGTTGTGTGGTGTTCTGTGAACTTTGGAACTGCTGTAAATATCGTGTAAGGTTTTAATCAATTTAACAAATCTTTTAGGACCAGTTTTTTACACATGTCAAAATCAAAGTCAAAATTTCTTTATTCAATAAAATCACAAGTATTATTTAGAATCGTCTTATATAACTAGGCGATTCTAGGTGCCAGTTCCACGCGACGAGCGTAGAAGAACGGGCAAGAAACTACGGCCTGCTTCCTAGCGTTTTTTTGTATGATCCTTTTTACAAAGAAATATACATAGAACACGAGAATAGCACTGACATTGCAAGTCGAGTAGTTAGCTGTCGATGGGTGGAGCGACATCGGGCCATGCAGTTTTGTCATTAATATAGTTATCTAACATCATGCTCTTAGGAGACACTATACTTTACTGTATAGTGTATAATATACTCCGTGCCTCTATTCAACTCTATTGTCTTAATTTGTCTCATGATGTTTTGCGAGAAAATTTAAAAAACCAAGATTCATTACAAAAAGTCTTCTTCATCACTCGTGTAGCTCGTAAAAAATTCAATACCTACAAGAAGTTGAATTCCAGCACAAATTTGGCATTGAGCAAAATGTTTTTTGACACCATATAAAAACTACAAATATAACTTACAGCTTACGTATAATTATGTGAAACGAAACGGAAGATTTTAAAATTATACACCAATCTTGAAGATAAATATGATAGGCAGATCATCTTGTTAAACATGTAGATGCAAAAGTACCTTGTTAGAGTTGGCTGGAATTAAGCAATTACAATTTTATAGTGCAATTTATATCTCTAGACCTGTAATAAGGGTCATACCAACTAAACAACACAAACCAGTTACAGCCACGTGACAAACGAACGACCATCGGTGTTGAAGGTCCTTCAGCATAGTCTCCCTTTTTAACTTCAAAAAAAAGAGGACTTCAAAAACTTCAAAAACGACTTCAAAAAAAGAGGAGTCAATTCGGTTGTATTTTTTTTTCAAATGATTGCTACCTCAGAACTCCATCATTTATAAACCGATTTCAAAAATTCTTTTTTTATCTGAAAGGATATACTTCCAGGTTAGTCCCATTTAATTTTCATCAAAATCGGTTCAGTAGTTTGGGTTATAAATAGAAATAACTGAAAAAAATATGCCAACCACGTGCACGAAATTGCGTATTTGCTTTCCTGTGACTTTTATTTTAAGTGGTGTTTATAGTCACTAGAACATTCCCAATGAATTGTCATCATCATAATTATATGATGATGAAGCTGGTAGTAGAATTGAAGTCGGTTTTTCTAGTTTTGTAAACTTATGAATTATGAATTATTATGTCTCGTCTGATCGATTAGCACTGAAAGACTTTATCCCAAAGGGATAAAGCTGTCAGAGTGTCTTCAATTTTCGTTGAAAGTTATTACACCCTGTATTACGATGCATACGACACCTATCAATCGTCCATTTTATAGATACTTATTACATAATAATGTAAGATTGTATGAGATAAAAGTATCTTTATCAATAAATTCCTTGCGCACAAGATGCATTTTAAAAGTAGAGCATTCTATAGAGTATAGACGGTAAAGCCCACAGAACAATAAATAATGTTCTCCTTTTTTAAAACTGTTGCTATGGTTTGGCCGGATACATTAGCCGGAATGACTAAAATAATCAAGTAGTAACTACTCTAGTAACCACTAGAGATCTGTAAATGGTACCTACTGAAGTGGACGGCACATTTCCATACATAATTAGTGACTTAGCTTTTTATACGTCCTTAGCTAGAGATGATTTGCTACCAACAATGTAACTTGCTAGATATAAATAGCAGATATCTATTTGAGGAAGTACCTACGTAAACGATTTTAAAACTACCAGGGTACCTACCTAGGTACTACGAATTATTAATCGATTTGTTAATAATTGTTTGATTTTGACTATGACCTAGTAGGTACCTACCTAGTTACATGACTTAAATAGGTAATTGTAAGTACCTATTAATGTTATAAGTGGTAAGTGTACTACATTAGTATAATTTAATAATTTTGTGTGATTGGGTTTGTGTTTGGGTACCTACACTTTGTAAGTATAAAATAACTTAGGGCTGACTAAGGGGATTTCTGGAATAAGCTACTTACACAACTCCATTAAATATTATTATATGGTAGATAGATAGATAGATATATTCTTTATTGTACTCTCCACTTAAAATAATACAACAATAAGCAATAATAATACATATAGTAATAATAATAATAATAGGTAGGTACCTAGGTAATAAATTAGAGTTAGCACCTACCTATTTATCAGTTATTAATAATTAATAACTGATAGGTTGGTAAATTAGTACCTAGGTCTAAACTAATTAATTTAACCCATAGTGTTGGGAAACCCTCCACCAAAAAATCGATAAAACCTTCATTTAAAAACACCGATATAGGATAGGACAACCACGACCTAACATAATCTCACCTCATTTTACTTCCAAATTAGATTTTCTTCAAAACAACACTGATTTTAAAACCAAGATAACCCGCGAACTAGTGATGTGACACGTTATTTGTGAGGTTTTTTTCGGAAAAAAACATTACAATAACACAATGTCAGGATAGATCGATAGAGAATAGAACGAACGCGTCCCTCCCACGCGTTTGTTGGTGCCGCACTGACTGACGACTGTGACTGACATAGAGGGGTTAATTCAAAATGGCCGAGATAGCCAGTAAACGCTTTGGAGTTTGCGCAATGATTTTCCGCAGGCACGTTTTGGTGTTTTTATAATACCTAATGTACCTAGTAATTTTATGCTCTTTCCATCTTTCTCTAATTTAATAAAGCCACTAAAATTGTATTTTGCAATGCCCTTGCATAATTTTTTTTAATGCACCTTGATGCACCCTTTACTACCCGTTGCAATGTTTTGTTTGATGCAGCCAATGTCATTGACCTCTTGTTCATAATCGACTTTATTTTTTGCTCCTATGCTAGATAACTACTACTGTGATCGTTAGTGCAATAATCAAGCAGTGATTTAGGTGTTTTATTACAGATTATTAAATGCTAAGGCTAAAGAATAATCCGCGTTTATTGTAGCATAAACTAAGTGGGTAGGTAGCCTTAAGTATCCTACGCCAAACTACGCGCTACGGTTTTAGGAATAGGAATAGGAAAAATAATGTGAGTTAAATAAGTAAAGATAATACTACGTTTTGGTATTGTCCCCGCCAATTTATTGTCTGCATATAACCAAAGCACCGCACCCCGGTATAAAAAAAAAGATGTGTCACTGTCAAACTTTGATGCTGTCAATGTCACAGAATTCGGCTTTTGGCGGTTGGTTGCGTTGCGTTGCTTGTTTTGTTTAATTGTTATTGTTACCAAACAAAGTTACAGTAATAATTCAATAAATTCCAAAAAAAGCTGCAAATATATTAGAAAATGGCTGAAAAACTCGAAGATTTGAATCTCCCATTGACCGTCGTAGCCAGGATAGTCAAAGAAGCGCTGCCCGAGGGAGTTTCCCTTTCAAAAGAAGCGAGAACCGGCCTCGCCAAAGCAGCTTCTGTTTTTGTGCTTTACGTGACTTCTGCTACTACAAATATAGTTAAAAATAAGAAGAGAAAAGCTCTGACAGGGCAGGATGTGTTGGACGCGATGCGGGACATAGAATTTGATAGATTTGTGGAACCATTAACGGAAGCGTATGAACACTACAAAACTTTGGCAACGGCGCGAAAATCTAATGCAGGAAAGAAAAAGGAGGATTCAGAAGAAGCGGAGGTGATTGAAGACGAATAATGTGATAATCGAAGTGATAGGCCTAAGTAAATGTAAGTTACTACCTAATAAATTTGTTTATAAATCAATAGGTATTTTTTCTAAACTGTAAACCTTTTGACTAAAGTAGTCTACATGGATGGACCAAAAGAATATCAGTACCCTATGAATTGATTCTACAATTTAAGAGATTCTCAATGAGGTCTTAACCATGTTTCCCCTCTAAAGTTATGCCATAGTAATCTAATACTTTTTTAATAAAGGATTTATAAGTAATATGGTTTGTATGTTATTTTTTTTTGTATTTTATAGTAGTAAGTAGCCTCATTTTAGAATTTTACCTTTGTACTATGTATGACTAGGTATGTATTATTTTTGGAAATAAACATCTTATGTTATCTTATCTATGATAAATATGGTCCTGCAGTAGGACAAATTTGACTGGACAGGTGAAAATAATACAAATATTCTATCATCACTTTATTTGGGAATAAAATCTATTCTGTTGACTCTCAACATTGAACTGGATAAACTATAACTACCTACCTATCTTATGTACATACTCTGATGTCATCTTACCCTTTTTGATATCGAAAATAAATATCATATTCCTCCGACTATCATCTAATTTATAACTCTTTTATTTTAGGTTTTTAAGAGAAAAATTGGAAAGACATTCTAAGCAAATATTAAATACTAGCGATTAAAATTCTATGGGATTCATTACAAAAGACATTTTAAATTGAGACAACATTACATTGGCAAATTCGTGGCAGCCCTAGCCACCGAACAGTCAGAATTAAAAGAAGAAGATGATTTAATCTAAATTAACATGATATACAGTGTGTAATACGAAGTCTCCTGAATACTAGAGTGATGTGTATATGATGTGTAGCTGCCTTCAACATCATACAAAGATATGCCTGAAAGAGAAAAAATATTTCAGAACGCAGCAAACAATGTATTGCATACAACATTTCATAATTTCATCATACTATGAGGCAAGATAGCATAGTACAATGTCAATTTAAAACCTATGAAATTCATTATTTTTGTTGGTAATTTTAATCAATTATGTAAACTTCTTATGGTAAATAAAGTATTTTGTAAATAGTGAAAAGCTTCCAAAACATAGTTAAGCAATCATAAATTGTTCATCAATTTATATTGCTGACTGTACATATTTTTTAAAGTCTTTTGTAATAAATCACTTTAAAATAGCAACACAAACTACAACACACAAGACATTCTAACACACACAAGATAAATTTTCATTTTACATTAACTCACACCACTAAGTTTAAATATAGCGACTTAACTGGTCTAATTCATTCTACTCAAGAAAATAGCATTTTGCATTATATGCTATCTGCCACACTTTGTTTTTTTTTAATATTTAGTAAATGTTCAATGCCAGACTTTTAGAATCTAAAGAGCAGGTAGATTATTTATTATCATTTAAATATTATTAATAATTATATTTAACTTATACTTTTGTTAGTGACATTTAATTATTCAGAAGTATAATGAAAGTGTTTTTAAGACAAAGTTAATATATTTTGTCTTGCAAAAATATTTTTTAGATCCTAATGTAGTTATAGTACCTATTTTTAAATCAATTATTTTTAAATTAAATGTCACAAACAAAATATTATAAAACCTACAGGTGTTGGTGTTCATTATTTAATTTCTTAAAATCTCAAATATTCCTACTACAAGATTAATTAAACACGCAATGGGAATTGGGATACAATATAATCTTTTAAACTAGACTAAGCATGGTACGTTAACACTTTACAGCCCTTTTCAGTCAAATTGCCAGATTATTCTTAGCAATGATTTTTAAATTGAAGTCATAAGCATTATCTCGTGCCATAGCGAAACAATAGCAGATCTAGGAGGCTAAGGGGGGGGGGGGGGGGGGGTCAAGCCCCCCCCCACCTCTCCCCCCAAAATGCCGGGATAACCAAGGGTTTATCAGAATTGGACGTAGTTATGCAAAAAGGATCCAATCCACACTGGTCAAAAATTAGATAAGTATAGGTACCAAACGGTACCTAAAGTCTACCTTTATGTTCAGCAAAAGGGACCCAGGGAAAAAAGAACTAATACATTTTACATAAAACATTATCCCACATGTATAGCAGGTCACTACGCCTACCATATCTCAAAACTTGATGTGGGTTGGATCCATTTTGCGTAAATACGTCCAATTTGTCAAGGAAAACCCATAAGCGACAAACAGACACATGCCAATATTCGTTCTAACCCGATAATATATACTTTTTTTTTGTAAATACATACCTATAATACATAGAACCAACATACCCAGACATAGAACAAACATCTATCTTTTCCACGCACAAATGTTTGTTCTCGGTGGGGATCGAACCCACGACCCACAGCACGGAAGGCAGAGCCATTACCGACTGAGCTGTGACGCCTGTCTGAGGTATTGGATAAATGTGTCTAGAAAATACAGCTAAACGATAAATTATAATCAGAATTATTTCAAACAAGTTTTCATGCTTGAAATATAAAACGTTGCTGTAGGTACCTGTATAAAACTTAGAACTAGTCTAGGAAAAAACGAAGCTGCTTTAGTAGACTTTGGCTAACTTCTAATGCAAGATTATGGGCAGTTTAGTAATATGTAACCACATTACCACTCGTAATAATATTACATGAATAAAGAATGTAGGTAAAACAAATTGGACTTTTTTGTCCAATCTGTCCCTTAGGGATTATGGTGACAGAATGGAATAATTAAAATAAAAAATGTCTATATACAAAAAAGTGCAGAAAAAACAAGGATGTATGAAATAAAAACCAAAAATTGTACAAAATAAACATTTATTGGGAGGTATAAATAAAATACGCGTTAAAATAACGAAACGGGCGATGAATAAAACTTAAAGTGCTATTTACAAAATCATAGATAAACCTTTTTAAGTCAACCAACTTAAAATAAGTTTTAGCCAAATCTATCAATAAAGGGTTCGCTCTGCCCCCCGATTGTATTTTAATAACATCAAAATCTGATAAATTACAATCTAATTAAAAAAGATAAGACAGTAAATTGTCACTTTGATTTTAATTTGGCAGATTCTGATGGTATTAAAATATTCACTGTTCTATTACGTTTAGATTTTCTATAAACTAGCAAGACCTAGGTTTATAGCTAGTTTATTACTGAACCTAGTATTTCAATAAGACCTTTTAAAATAGATTATTTATCTCCAGTACAGTCAGCGGATCTAGGCAATCGTAAAGACCTCCGTGTCTAATATGCAATTTCCTTGTGGTGTTTATCTATTTATCTATCTAAGCCCATAGGCAATTTAGTTCAATTAATTAGTAGAATAAGCTCCACTACACACCGAAGCGGTTCATCTTCACAATTGCCTAAATCCGCTGACCGTACTATACTAACTCTTGCTTCAACTAGTAAAAACAAAGATCTCGTCAAAAGATTGTAATTTCAAGTGTTTGGCAATTTGTAAATATATACTTTTTTTACAAAATCAGAGTTATACGATGTATAAATATTTTACAAAATAAGTTAATCTGTTCACTGTAAGTTATAAAAGTTAATGAGAAAATACTGTTAAAATGTAATAATAAATAATGAATAAGCTAAGCACAAGATTGTCTATAAAATATTAATGAAAATATTTCAGGATTGGTCTTAGTACCTATTTCATGAATAAATAAATAAATATAAATATTCAGGGACATTTCACACAACACCCTCTAGTCCCAAACTAAGCAATGCTTGTAATATGGGAACCAGATCATCATCATCTTGTGATTGCGCGTTGTTCGTCAATTATATCTCCGTCTCAACTTCTTGTTTTTTGAAGTCTTAAGTAGAGAAGGAAATATTTTTGGAAAGGAAATACATTGCATGCCTAATAGGTAGAATATAATGCACTATTTTTAATTTAATTTCAAAACTGTAACATATATTCTAGCAAATTATAAACATTATCTTATCTTATTCATAACTGACGGTCAGCGTAATTTATCTTATTCATGACGGTCAGCGAATTATGAGATGGTGTAATAGGTACTAAGTCTCAAAGATAAATGTCATATTATATCATAAAAGTCTAATTTTGAGATGTTAAACTTTCCAATGCACTGAGAATATTTAAAAATAAAAAATAAATTTTTAATTTCATTAATTCTAACGATAATTATGATACAATTGACTATAGCTAACTGGAATAATTAATTTATTTACAAAAAATATTATATTATTACACAAGCGAGCGATTTACTAAATCTAAGTATTTTATAATTAAATTGATAATTGTCTTTTTTTAAACATTTATTTTTAAACCAAACTAATCACATTTTGGTTTTTGTAAATATTTTGTAAATCTAATATTTAATAATTATTGGGAAGTACATAGGTAAATGGTCATTCTTTAGTTATATTGGAGTTTTAATAAATTGAAACTATAACTACTTTTGCATATATTTTAAGTTATTTTTATATGAGTCAAAGCTATGAAATTGACCATATCAAAAAAGGCTATTTTGACCATAAAAATGTAGTCTCATTTACAAGAATTTTAAATTTCTTTAACATGAGGCTATTAATATCTATTATAATTAAAAGTTAATAAGAGTATTTATTATTACTGTAAATATTACCAAGGTACATTATTGTTTGATTAATTTTATTTATTGGATTAATACTCTAGTAAATTGGTGTTTTATTAAAGGTTGCACCCAAAAAATAATTCAGGTTAACACAAAATTGGGACATACAGGGTGTTTTTGAGATTACTACAAAGTACACCCGGTATAATAAGTGTATGACATAATGAAAATTCGCTGCATAATTATTGCTTTAAGATTTAAGACAATCCGTCAATGGAATGGTGTCTTCAAAATGGCAGTGGACTTTATCTACGGTTTAGTTATTTAAATAATTCCGCATAGTACAATCCATTTTTTTCATAATCTTAAAATAAATAATAATACATAAAGGTTTATTAAATAGGTACTATTGAATTATAATTATTAAGTAATATTCAAATTAATATTTAATATATTTCTTGAAACTATAATGGTTATAAATCTATTTAAATTAGTATTTTTAATGTTTGGTTTGTATTCAAAGTAACAAAAAAATTATTTTTCTTTATTCATTTTGACAGATATATTTAACTAATTATAAATAATAATCTTTATTCCAGACCCAAGGTTCAATAGTTATGTAATTAATAATAAATATTAACTAAATGTTATATTTTACTGGATCGTACTAAGCGGGTTTTCACACTAATTTTAGAATTTAAAACTCCTAAATTGGTAAGCTATATTGCTTGCTATGCGTTTCACACATGTGGGATTATCATCTCTATTATTAGCCAAATAGAGCTGGATAAAATCAAAAGAGTGGTATTCACATCTCTAGCATACTGGCCAAACGGGCTGGGTAAAGTCACAAACGTGGTATTACCATCTCTAGTTTTATTTATATTGCTATGCGTTTTACAAACGTGGTATTAACAACTCTATTAGCTATTGCTTCACAATTACAATATTTTAACAAAATGGGCCGAGAAAAGCCAGAAAAATGGTATAAACATCTCTAGTGTTTACCAAATAGGTAGGGGAACTCACAAGAGTGGTATTAATATCTCTTATTTGATGCTATCTAACCTTTACTGATGGTCGAATATTAAGTTCGGCTGTTAGCAAAACGAAACCAGAGATTAGTTAATATCTAACCCCCGGATTTATAAACCATGCTGAATTAAACCGTGTGAAGCCATGGTTTATAAACTCAAGGGTTTAAAGGATTATAATCTGTATTGCGTTAGCATAAGGTTCAATATGAGGCTTCGTGACCGGCCAGTATGTAAAGGTCATTGCCCTCTTCCCCTGTCATTGTGTTTGTTTGTAGCGAATGTGATTCGAGCACCACCACTCTGAAAAAAACGATTAATTAATCCTACTAATATTATAAACGCGAAATTGTAAGTATCATTCATACATAATGGATGTTTGTTACTCTTTCACGCAAAAACTACAGGTCCGATTTGGTTGAAACTTGGAATATATATAGTTCGTAGCCTGGATTAACACACAGGCTACTTTTTATCCCGGAAAATCAACAGGATCATACGGGACGCGAACGAAGTCGCGGGCAGAAGCTAGAATATAATAAATATTCATGAACATGTCATACAACGCCCTCTAGTCCCAAACTAAGCAAAGTTTGTGATATGGGAACTAGATTGCTGAGGGTAACCGTTGGACTTAAAAAAAAATATATATATATTTATAGATAGATAGATAAACACTTTATTGTACACAAAGAAACAGGACACAAGGCAGGGCAAGCAGATGTTTCAACAAGATAGTAGCTAGCAGTGCTAACACAGTGGAACTAGATGTTTGTAAAGTACCTAGTAATTTTATTGTTTACTAATTTTTGTCTATTGCTTGTGCATTAATTTTTAACTTTTATTAGCACTGTGATGTGATTTCTTTGTCATTTATTAATGTTAAGTTGTTGTTTGTTCCTCATCGCATGCTGTGACGCCCTATAAGTATGGGAGCACTATTATTATGACCCTCGACTAGCTCACTTGATAATAAAGTGCAAACCCGTGTTGGGAGTCCTATTTTAAATAAAATAAAATAAAAATAGATATATTTAACACTACCACCAAACGTTTAAAGCGCTTGATGTGTGACAGTTTTTTTAATCAGTAGATTTCATAGACAGGTACTTATGTAGGATAAACTCACTTTATTGTTTCTTTCTCTCACTTATACTCGTATGTTTTCCTCTTTTCCGTCTATATCCCAAATTAGGTACTGTTTTGTTTTTAACTAAAAATTATAATAACTATACGTGGAAACTTGTAATTAGCTTTTAAGTAACCATTGTATCTACCTATACTTCGTCTAGCTGTAAGTTTTCCAAAAATAAAAAAAATAAAAAAATAAGACAAAAAATTAAAGCTAATAACGCCTTATCGCTAAAAGCGATCTCTTCCAAACAACCTTTGGATCTTTTTTTTGTGTTAAGCACAATGTTATCTCATAAAAACTTACTTATCATGCGGTAGCAAGCGGTAACTACGACTCAGGTCGGTTATCTCTTGAGTAACGTCCGCGTTGCGTAGCGAACGTCCCTGCACGCCGTGACGGTGGAATGCTAACACACTGTCTGCGAGACATACTGTAACAAACAATAATGTTTTTAATGAGTGATCGAACCCACGACCCACAGCACGGAAGGCAGAGCTATTACCGACTGAGCTGTGACGCCTGTTAAACATATAACATAGAAAATACTTACCTATCTACTTACATATTGTCTAGTTTTTTGTTTTTTTTTCTTGTTAGTTATCTTGATTTTTTTTTTATATCTTATTAGTTAATTATGTTCACCTTGATCTGATTTAATTTCTTAATATTTTGTTTTAATTAAATTTTGTTATATTTCGTTCTAATTTTCTGATAGAATAACGCATTGGATTTATGTATGTGTAACGTTATTTTCCCGGTTTTCTCGTTTGGACCGAGCTCAATGGCGCGTCTTGGGAGAGACCTACGTCCAGCAATGGACGAGTATAGGTTGATGATGATGATGATGATGAACGTTATTTTATTATTAGCAAATAAAGAATAATAAATATACATTTTTTTTAATTCAAGGACATTTCATACGACTCCCTCTAGTTCCAACCTCTCACAAAACAGGTTTTCAATGTAACATTTTTCATCTTTTTGCAGCTAAACTATATTTTTGAACCTTATGTGAGAGAAAATAAATATAAATAAATAAATATTCATGGACTTTACACACAACGCCCTCTAGTCCCAAACTAAGGAAAGCTTGTAATATGGGAACTAGGGCTGATAGAATACTTAAATACTTTTTTTTTGTAAATACATACTTATAATACATAGTAACACCCAGACATAGAACAAACATCTATGTTTGTCACGCACAAATGTTTGTTCTCAGTGGGGATCGAACCCACGACCCACAGCACGGAAGGCAGAGCCGTTACCGACTGAGCTGTGACGCCTGTCAAAATAAACGATTTATTTATCAAACTAAGCAAAGCTTGTGTAACAATACCTCACATTCGTTGGTGAGTTAGTGGCCTCTGGTGACGGAGTTTTAGGCCTCCGTAAGGCCTCCGCCGTGGCTAGTACTCACGTATACTATCGATGTTGAAGTTGAACTGTATCCTGGAGACGAGCCTCCGTTTCTTGTCCTCGTCGAGGCGGTGCCGGGCTTCGCCCCCCGGGGGGGGCAGCACCGGTATTATATCCACCACGTTCTCATGGCACACCAGCACCTGACAAACCACCATTTATCACACTACTATTATAAACTAGCAGTTACCCGCGACTTCGTACGCGTCTACAGTTTCCTTGTACATTATATTATCTGTGCGTGTACCGAGCGGATACTTTGAGAAACTTGACATTACACCGAACTCGTACTGGAATGTCAAACGCTAGTCGTTAGACCAAAGAGGTAGTACTACGCCCTGTCAAACTGACGTGACATGACATGACAATGAAATCCATTGATTGAATGAGCCATCGGCTTCTTCTCTACATGTATTTAAAGCAATAAATATTCTTTGACTTTGGCTTGTTCCATCATTAATAATAATAAATATTCATGCACATTTCACACGACGCCCTCTAGTCCCAAACTAAGCAAAGCTTGTAATATGGGAACTAGATGCTGATAGAATACTTATATACTTTTTTTTTGTAAATACATACTTATAATACAGAACAAACATCTATGTTTGTCACACACAAACGTTTGTTCTCGGTGGGGATCGAACCCACGACCCTCAGCACGAAAGGCAGAGCTAATACCGACTGAGCTGTGACGCCTGACAAGTTGTATAAAAATAACTACTGAACCGATTTTGATGAAATTTCTAATGGGAATAATCTGAGAGGGGCCCATCATTAGTTACCGCGTCCTTGTTGAGTTGATGGACCGCGCGGAGCGTGTGCAGCCTCTCCGGCCTCGGCAGCACAGTGTTGGAGCCCCCCACGCACGCGGCCAGCTCATCAGAATGGAACCATGTGGCTCCTGGGAACAAATAACAATACCAAATATAAGTTAAAAGTCGGAAAAGTTTTTTGCGCTCCACTTCAGCCGTTCAAGAACATCCAGCACACTCAAGGTCACACTCTGGAAAAAAGAGCAACCCGCACCACCTGGTTTTATCACAGAAGAACATCTGCCTCCAGGACGTGACCTTCCATGGCCAGTGTGGAGATCCCTTAACCGACTCCGAACCCAGGTTGGTCGCTCTAGGGAGAGCATGTGTAGATGGGGCTATCGCGACCCTGCTCTCAGCCAATGTGACTGCAGCGTCCAAACGATGTCCCATTTACTCATTTGCCCCTTGTGCCTTACCACCTGCACAAGGGATGATATTTTGGACGCCACAGACGAAAGGGTAAAAGTGGCGAAGTTCTATTCGAACTTCGTCTAGTGTTTGTTGTCACCATTGACACGTAAGAAGAAGAAGAAGAAGACCAACTATAAGTAGGTAGGTAATTTATATTGCAGTTACTACATATACAGGGTGTAACATAATGTCCCTATAAGTCCGAAAGGGGGGTATTTTACAAGTCATGCCGAACAACATTTGTTATACGACTTTTAATATTTCGAAGTTTTTCATTCATGAAAAGCGTCTTAAAGTTTCCTGAAAAATAGCATTGCACACGTGTTAAAGTGTCTATGTGTGGGTGCGACGTGATAGGAGGGTTTATGTGCGTGTGTACTAACAGGCTAGATACCTACGCAAAGTAAATAAACACATAGGGTTGTCGCAAATTCCTAATATAAAAAAATTATTTAAAAAAATAGAAATTTTAAATATGTTGAATTCAACTTTTGCACATGCCAATCTATTTATGTGTTTCATCTGAATGAGCCCCTTTTCGGCTTATAGGGACAATATGTTACACGTTATATTGAATACCTATTCCTATATCTATAAATCGTTTGCAACGGTGTGTAGATAGCTCAACTGCTTCATGTGTATTTTGTACATATTATAAATATTGTAAATACTTTATTAGTCATAATTTTCTTTGTGAATAAAATTGTATACCTATTCCTATTGTTTACAGTTTACAGTTTTTTTACTGTTTACAGTAAAAAACTCTTTACTAATTACAAATTATTTTGTAGTACTTATCTTTAAAAAAATTATACGTAACTACATTTAATTAGTTATGTACTTACCGGTGTTGTTACCAGAGTTGATGTTGATCAGGTTCAGCCGGAGAGGGTTCCTGGTGGCTCCGACGCACAGCAGCGGGTACTCCAGCTCAGGAGTTATTATCAGCTCGAACACCAGCAGTGGACTTGGCAGCACACATTCTATATTCTGAAAATGTATACAGGGTGTTACATAATGTTTCTATAAGGGGGGTATCCTACACGTCATAGCGAACAACGTTTGTTCTACGACTTTAAGGGCGGCTTGCACCAGAATCGCTAAACGCGTTTAACTCTTAAATTATGACTAATAAAATATTTACAATATTTATAATATGTACAAAATACACATGAAGCAGTTGAGCTATCTACACACCGTTGCAAACGATTTATAGATAGCTCAACTGATCCAAATCAGTACCAATCGGAAGCGTGCCCAAGACACTGGCTGCATTGCCGCGCTGAATAGCAATGCTGATTCACTGGCCCAGATAATCACCAGCCCTCGGGACACGCGTCGCTGCGACTAGACTCTTAAATAGTATTTCGCGAGTTGTCAAGTCATACAAATACGTCAGATTTAAATCGATTTAGCTGTTAAATACGTTTAGTGATTCTGGTGCAAGACGCCCTTAATGTTTCGAAGTTTTTCAATGAAAAACGTTTTAAACATTCTCTAAATATAGCATTGCACACACGTTAAAGTGTCTGTGTGTGGGTGCGATGTGATAGGAGGGTGCGTGAGCATGTGTACTAACAGGCTGGATACATACGCAAAGTAAATAAACACTCAGGATTGTCGCAAATTTTTAATATAAAAAGAGAAATGAAAATTTCAAACATGTTGTATTCATCTTTTGCACATGCCAATCTATTTTCGTGTTTGGTCTGAATAAGCCCCTTTTCGGCTTATAGGGACAATATGTTACACGTTGTATAAGATTTATTTATTTTATTTAGAGCATCCAACAAGGAAATCATAATTATCAAGTACATTCTTAAATCTAAAGGAAATGCTTTGTGTTTCCCTAATTACAGGACGCCACAGCGTGCACTAAATACACTCAATTAAACTAAACAAATTAATAATATAATAACATGTACGGGTTTTCCCGTAGAATCTTTGGTAATGTAGGTAATAAAAACTGGTTTAGTTAATAATGTACTATATTGGTATGACGAAAATGAGTACGCGCAAATGGTTTGGTGATGAATTGCGAACTGATAGAATTAGGGTCGCGGGCACGAGGGCCGCGACTGCAGTCTAGGTATAGAAACTGCAAGCGCAGCTCTAGCGCGGGTCAATGTACCATCAGCAAAAGTTCTGCCTTACCACCTTAAGGGTGCATTTTCTGTGAACTGACTAGCCGTTAATTTTTGAATACCAATAGAAGCAAATTATTTCGGGTGTAAAAGTTATGAAAACAATGGGCCGTCATAAAAATAAATAGATGTTTAGGTCTCTGGTTGGTCAAAATAAGAAGACAAAAGAAAAAGGCGAGGCCAGGTAGCTAACTGCTTGCAAGCGAAACAGTTTCAAAAGTGGTAAGGTGGAAATTTTGTCGATAGTACAACGTAGTTCGTACATAACAAGTGAACACAATTAACATAAAAATAAAATTGAGATCTAAAATTGAGATCATGTTTCGTAGGTACTGAAAATAATAATAAATTTTTATGAACTAACCTTCAACAGCATAAACTTGCGGAGTGGATCATACCACTGCATCAGGAACAAGCCAGCAGGCGTCGCCCCGCACAGGTACTTGTAACCGTTATATGGATTTCGACCCACAGCGCATACTGTGCAACCTGCGATCAATTATAAATATTTGGCAAGCGTCACAGCTCAGTCGTTAATGGCTCTGCCTTCCGTGCTGTGGGTCGTGGGTTCGATCCCCACTGAGAACAAACATTTGTGTGTGGTTATATAGATATTTGTTCTATGTCTGGGTGTTACTATTGTTACGAAAGTGCCCTGAATTATAGACCATTAGCGCCACCTATCAGGAAGTAGAAACACTAAAGAATGTGACGGAGTGATTAATTGATAAAAAGCGCCTACTAACGCCATCTGTTGGTGCATAGCAGAAACTTCTACGAACCAGAGAGAGAGCATGCCCGCGAAATTACTGGAACATTCCCGGCATTACTCGATGTTGCTAGAATCGACTAGCGCGTAAATGTTTCGGGTATAAATGGGGGTTTGAGCGGCGACATGGACAGTCTAGTTTGGACTAGGAAAGCGATACGATCGGAGTTCTAAGAGTGATTTAAAGTGTTTTAACAAGTGTTTTGGAACTGTAGCTAGTATTGACGTTGTAACCTAGTGTTTTTGTTGTAACCTAGATTTTTGTCAAGTACCTGAATAAACGTGTATATTTGGTGAAACCGACTCTGTTTGTTCAATCAACCCACAGCTCGTAACACTATGTATTATAAAGTATGTATTTATGAAAAAAAGTATACTTTTTTGTATATAAGTATTCTATCAGCATGTAGTTTCCATATCACAAGCTTTGCTTAGTTTAGTTGTGTGTAAATGAATATTTATTTATTCATGGACATTTCACACAACGCCCTCTAGTTCTAAACTAAGCAAAGTACACACGACGACACGTCGACCTACACTTTGGACTTTCAGAAGTTGAACGTTGCGAATCGTGCGAGGGACGACATGTTTATGTCTACGCCTATTGCGCTCCCTTTCCAACGATTCTCCGCATTGTATATAGAGTAGTTGTTTTGTTGGCTGTCTAAGCTGACGTGTAGCCGTGTGTACTATGAGAACTAGATTCATTTCACATTCATTCACTTAATTCAATTCAATTAATTAACATGGTGTTAAAACCAATAGATTTATGATAGAATATTAATTTTATTTGTAAAAGAAATATTACAATAAACTGACCCACAGTTTAGCCTCAAAAACGACTAGTTCTAAACTGAAACATCATTTATTTAATAACTAGCAGTTACCCGCGACTTCGTACGCGTCTAGTTTCCGTGTACATTATATTATCTGTGCGTGTACCGAGCAGATACTTCTTTGAGAAACTTGACATTACACCTCATTACACCGAACTCGTACTGGAATGTCAAACGCTAGTCGTTAGACCAAAGAGGTAGTACTACGCCCTGTCAAACTGACGTGACATGACATGACAATGAAATCCTCTTGCCAATTGGCGCTGCTAATCCTTTTCGTTCATTTTATCCTGTAGATCCTGTTAATTATTCGGGATAAAAAGTAGCCTATATGTCAATCCAGGTTACGAACTACATATATGCCAAGTTTCATCCAAGTTGGTTCAGTAGTTTTGACATGATTGAAACACAAACATCCAAACATCTAAACTTTCGCATTTATAATATTAGTAGGATATCACAAGGATCATTTAGAATCGTGTTATATAACTAGGTGATTCTAGGTGCCAGTTCCACGCGACCAGAGCCTAGAACGGGCAACAAACTACGGACTGATGCCTAGAGTTTCTTTGTATGATCCTCTTACAAAGAAATATAGTTGGGACTTGCCCCTGACTACAGTGTTCACCTCTAGTGTCCGGAACCCGCGTGGTGAGTGCGAATCGTCTGGGTAACAACCTCGGCGGCAGCACCCGCAGAGACTTGTTGCCGCGAGCGCTCAGCAAAGCTAACAACTCATGCCGGTACAGCGATGGAGTTTTACCTGAAATTATTTATAAGTTAAAAAAACTGTCAGGCAGTGCAACTGTGTGTGACAGGCGTCACAGCTCAGTCGGTAATAGCTCTGCCTTCCGTACTGTGGGTCGTGGGTTCGATCCCCACCAAGAACAAACATTTGTGTGTGACAAACATAGATGTTTGTTCTATGTCTGGGTGTTACTATGTATTATAAGTATGTATTTACAAAAAAAAAAGTATATAAGTATTCTATCAGCCATCTAGTTCTCATATCACAAGCTTTGCTTAGTTTGGGACTAGAGGGTGTTGTGTGTAAAGTCCAAGAATATTTATTTATTTATTTATAACTAGAAAAACCGACTTCAGTTCGACTACCACACAAGAACACAAGAAATTGACTGAATTGAAAAATTGACGTGAATAAAACCTCGGTCTGGCTACTTTCCTGTTGCAATACCCCTGAACAGGGTTATGTGTGATACCTACCTACAATGTATCAACTATAATACCATGCGAAAGCAATCAATGTATTGAGTATTGAGTACCAGCTTCATCATCCGATGATGATGACAGTTCATTGGGAATTTTCTAGTGACTATAAACACCACTTAAAAGGCACAGGAAAGCAAATACGCAATTTCGTGCACGTGGCTGGCATAATTTATTCCAGTTATTTCTATTTATAACTACTGAACCGATTTTGATGAAAATGAAATGGTACCAACCTGGAAGTATACCCTTTCAGATAAAAAAAGAATTTTTGAATTCGGTTCATAAATGACGGAGTCGGTCAAAAAGAAAAAACATGAATCAGTTGAACTACCTATTAATATAAATACATTTATAGTAGTCACATTGGATCTTTGTCCCTCTAAAGTATCTGCGTAGAACCCATTTTTGGGTAATTGTAGCTAAGCTAATTTTTCCACACAACAGTACACACGGCTACAAGTCAGGTTATACACCCAGTACAAGTATAACTAGGCTACATACAATGCAGAGGTACGTTGGGGCGGGAGCGCAATAAATAGGCGTAAGCAGCCCATCCTACACAAACATACTGTCGTCCCTCTCGCACGATTCGCAACGTTCTACTTCTAATAGTTCAAAGTCCAAACAGTATAGGTGGACGTGTCTTCGACTGAACATGTGCAATAGTTTGTTGCACCTAACTTCAGAGGGAAAAAGGACGGAAATAATTTAATTAAAGAAACTTAGCCCCTTTTATTAACTCCCGACGAAAAAACGACGGGGTGTTATAAGTTTGACGTGTCTTTGTGCGTCTGTGTCTGTCTGAGGCAACGTAACTCCCGAACGGATGAACCGATTTTGATTTAGTTTTTTTTTTGTTTGAAAGGTGAATTAGTCGGGAGTGTTCTTAGCTATGTTTGATGAAAATCGGTCCAAGATTTGGGGGTTTTTTAAATTTTTAATTTAATTAATCAAATAAATAAATAATAAATAAATATTCGTGGACTTTACACACAACGCCCTCTAGTCCCAAACTAAGCAAAGCTTGTAATATGGGAACTAGATGGCTGATAGGATACTTGTATACTTTTTTTTTACTTATTAATTTTTTTTATTACTTGTTAAATCCTGTACTTACCGGATAAGGACATAAGTACGTCTTTAATAACATGCAGCCATATAGTCCGCCGCGGACAGAGCTGGTCCATTGCTGTCTCGTGAAGTTCGTTTAAATTCAACGTGTAGATGCCTTCCTCTGCGCCTGGAAGCACCATTGTATATCAAAATACCATTGTACTATCAGCAAAAGTTCTACCTTACCACCTTAAGGGTGCATTTCCTGTAAACCGACTAGCCGTTAATTTTTGAATACCAATAGAAGCAAATTACTTCGGGTGTAAAAGTTATGAAAACAATGGGCCGTCATTAAAATAAATAGATGTTTAGGGTCAAAATAAGAAGACAAAAGAAAAAGGCGGGGTCAGGTAGCTAACTGCTTGCAAGCGAAACAGTTTCAAAACTGGTAAGGCGGAAATTTTGCCGATAGTACATCAAAATATTGATTCGTTCAAGTGGTTTTTTTAATATAATATAGAATGTCCTTTGGCCACAATCTCACCTGATGGTATGTGACGATGAGGCCGACGATGGAGTAGGACAGTCTAGAAAACTCTGGAGACAGATTTAGGCCGCCCTAAGGCCCCCGTCGTGGCTTAACGACTGCTAGAGCCGCAACCAACAGTTTAACGTTCCAAAGCACGGAAGCGTTCAGATGTAAATGCCACTAGCGGTCACCCATCCAAATAGTGACCGCGCAAAAAGTCACTTAGATAATGCAAAATAAATATATTGGTGAAAATTCCATATAACACTGCTATCGATTCTGTTGTTGCATTTTTCTAAACTAACCTAATTTGACAGCGCTAAAATTATAGCTGTCTTTGTCGTTTCAGTTTATGAGAAAGGGATGGCAACATTTTTAGTGCTGTCAAATTAGGTTAGTTTAGAAAAATGCGACAACAGAATCGATAGCATTATCTGGTCTCAAACTAATGCTGAATAGATACGTACTTTTTTTGAAAATACATATTATAATACATAGTAACACCCAGACATAGAACAAACATCTATGTTTGTCACACACAAATGTTTGTTCTCAGTGGGGATCGAACCAACGACCCACAGCACGGAAGGCAGAGCTACTACCGACTGAATGATGACGTACCAATAAGTATGTGTTGATCTCTCGTGTCGGGATGTATCCATGATGCTGTGCAATTTATCCTGAGAGGACATCCATTGAATACCTGGAAATCAAATAGACAAAGATTAAAGTTCATACATTTTGTGTAAAATTTCCATCTTCTTCTTCTTCGAGTCGATTGGCTCCCATGTGTATTTTTTATTATTTAGTAAGTACCTAGGTACCTACTAAATATCCCGTTTTGCCCAGAAACGGGCCACGTCTATGGCATTTTCCGTGGCGTCACACAGATCCTTCCGGGTGCAGGTGTTGGTGTATTCTGGGCAAGACAGGAGGTGAGGCATTGTCTGTGGGGCTCCGCAGTCACATTGTGCTTGGTCGGAGTACCCCCATTTTACTAAGTTATGCCTGCAGCGGCCCACCTGACTCCGAAGACGGTTCAGAGACTTCCAGGTGGACCATGGGAGTAGGTTACCCGCAGGAAGTTCTTCTGCTGGCATAACATAGTCAATAGGAGGAGGGTATTTTTTAAAATTTCCATGAATCCTACTAATATTATAAATGCGAAAGTTTGGATGTTTGTGTTTCAATCACGTCTAAACTACTGAACCAACTTGGATGAAACTTGGCATATATATAGTTCGTAACCTGGATTGACATATAGGCTACTTTTTATCCCGAATAATTAACAGGATCTACAGGATAAAATGAACAAAAAGGATTAGCAGCGCCAATTGGCAAGAGGATTTCATTGTCATGTCATGTCACGTCAGTTTGACAGGGCGTAGTACTACCTCTTTGGTCTAACAACTAGCGTTTGACATTCCAATACGAGTTCAGTGTAATGAGGTGTAATGTTAAGTTTCTCAAAGTATCCGCTCGGTACACGCACAGATAATATAATGTACACGGAAACTGTAGACGCGTACGAAGTCGCGGGCAACTGCTAGTATTTATATATTGTAATGTTTTAAATGTACCGAAGTCGCGGGCAACTGCTAGTATTTATATATTGTAATGTTTTAAATGTACCTTAGAAAAGCAAGCCCCCATATGCACTTTGGGCGTGGGTGGCAAGCCGTTCGGCGCTGGCCGCGGCGGCGTGTGGGACCGGCGCGCGCGCCGCCGGGGCGGCACTACGGGAGTACTACCCACTGCTAAATCAAATTAAACATATTATCAACTCGCAGCCTCAAAATCCCCTTTAAGTTTTCCCCTTCAAGTCTCAAAATCCCCTTTAAGTTTTCCCCTTCAAGTCTCAAAATCCCCTTTAAGTTTTCCCTCTCAAGTCTCAAAATCCCCTTTGGGCAAAATTGCACTGTAATAGCTAAATGCCTGTAGAAATCTACTGGAGATAAATTACTAGAAAAACGATTCTGAGAATTCTTCTTCCACTGGTTTCCCTCGATCTAGATTCAGCATTTAGTGAATTTTAAAAACATATCGATTAACTAAGTTACTAAGTTTAGTAATACTAACTGTACATCTCTTAGTTAGAAGTATAAAACTCACCAGTATTATCAACCTTTGCTTTGTCCCTCTGACTGTCAGACAAACTCCTTTGCCTTCCAATTTTTTCATCTTCAACTTCAGTTTTAACCTCTTTCCCGTTTTCGTCCACCATGTTGAAAATCTCATCAACTGATGATGTTTTTCTTTTATTTTCTAGCTCACATTGACAGAACTGACTTAAGTCTATACCTAAAACATACAAACAAATAAGAACTAAAACATCTTACAAAAAAACAATACGAACCAAGTCATAAACTTTTTGCCCTTAAAAAAGCGGTCTAATCTCTGGGGGTGATTCTTCAGTTCGTGAGAGATAATATCGTGATAAAAAGTCTATCGGTCTAGAATTAACCCCCTGAGGCCTTATACCCAGTTCGTCAGAGATTTTACTCTAATAGGGATGACGTCAAAATGATGTCGAAAACTCGTTTTACCAGTAGTTGAATTTTTGTCCGAGATATGATGTGACGTCATAAGGCCCTGATCGCGAGGAACTGGCACTAAACTAGAATCACCGGGTTTAACAAGAGCTCTACATATTTGCCAAGTATTTTGTATGAATCAGACGATTTTTTGGCATTCGTACTGTTAATTTCAAAAACTTAGTTCATGTTGGGATTTTAACCCCTCACAGCCTCAAAATCCCCTCAGATTTTCTAAAGGGGATTTTATTACTTCTAAAAACACGTCAAGGGTTAAAAAAAAGGTTAAAATTCACTTACCAGCTGTAACAGAGTCGGAATTATGTCTGTTATGTTTCTTCCTATGCTCAGTATCCTCCATATTTAAACTCATATCGATTTTCCTATACAATTCTTCGTCTGACGCAGCGCCATTTGATATTTTCTCGTCCGCTATTCTCAAACTATTCGCTATTTGTAATGCCTTGAAGTTTGATAGAGATATCTTTTGTTTTTTACACGTCTCGCATATAACTATGCCCGAATCGGAGTTTTGGTTTGAGCAGTTTCTGTAGTAACTTAGAATATCTCCATTGGAATTGCAAGAATCGCACGAACACTTTGGCGCCACTGACCTTTGTAAGTCGGACAATGTATTATTGTCTCTTAGTTCAGGTTTAGGGCATAGACCACATTCGCAGTTAGTGTTCCTAGATTCATCATGATCTACATATAATATATCTTCCCCAATTTTACGACACAAAGGATCATCTATAGAAACTCTAGATGCACTAGAAAAGTTTGAAGCTAGATTATGATATATATTTGTTGTAGAGTTATTCAAATAGTTCTGCTTGAGTTGGATACACTGAGATAAATGCTGGTCGTGTACTGAGGTTCCGGTGTTGCCAGCTTGCATAGAAGCGGTTTCCGCCGTCAACGGTAATGTTGCCCTGTAGAAATGTTAAATTAGTCCCCATTTTTCGGGAGTTTTTAGAAAGCTTGGGGTAGTGCTGTTACGCCGAAAGCTTTTGTTAGACACAACATTAGCAGCTGTACTATAAAACACTGTTTAACGTTGGATTATTATTGTATGAGTAATTAAAACGGTTTTATTTACAGTCTAACCACGCTAACATCTATTATTATTCTACTCAAATCTGTGCTTGATTAACGATTTCTTTGTCGAAAAAAAGGCAGAATTTAAAACAATAGTCGGAAGCACTGTCTATACTGTATAAAAATTTGATAACTTAGATCAATGTTACTCAGTGTTACCATGTAGGTAAATCTTTTTGGGGGTTACAAAATACCAATGCAGAATTAGCGTGGTCATACTCTTGAGATGGTTTAAAATACGTTACAGTGTTTTAGTACAGAGGCAGGGGTCTATGCAATTATAAATTTTGTTATAATAATAACAAGTGGTGCTTGGTGGGAATTAAAATGTAAATAAATACCTACAGTTTTAAGGGATGGTTTTTTTAGGTTTTTATTATTGAAATTCAAAATGGCGGATCTAAAAGCTACTTAACATGCTACATGCTATTTCTAGGAGCAATATTGAATAATAAATATCTAGGCCATACAAGCTTTAATTATTTTAATAAATTATTTTATATATTTAAAACCATCAAAATAACTGATTAATAAATGAAAAATCAGAATAATTGATGATTGTATTTAAAATTTAAAAAACAATAGGTACACTGTAAATTATAATAGGTGTTTTAAAAAGATATCGGGACGACGAACATAAAATGTGGTAACCCATTTTTTTAGTTTTTGTACAACACACGCAAAGCGACTACGGAACACATACATTCATAATGTACATGCAATAACCTCATTTACCTGAGCATTAATTCTTCGTCAATATATTGCAAGAGGCTCCTAAAACAAGAGAGACGACTTACAAACATGTGCAATCACACTGCACGCTGATTTCAACTTTGTGGGTGTGGAAATATGGTTTAAATTAAAATACTATTTTGCCAGCAAAATAACTGTAACTTCATTTTTCAATGTTTTTTCGAGTGTTAATAATTATTATAACACAAAGACACATTTAATAACATAACACTGATTTGTTGGTTCATATTTGGCATTACTTTTTGTCCTTAATAGCTTTTTTAAGATTTTTATTGAAATTCAAACCATATTTCCCTAATTACATAACACTCAAGGCAGCGAAATAATTCATTGCTGCCATTCAAATCTTACCTCAAATAAATAACATTTAAAAAATCCCAAACCAATTGAAAGCCAAACATGTTCGCGACCCAAAACCAAACATGCATATGTCAAAAAATCGTGAACACTACTATTTTTTCATTGTGCAAACACCCATATCTTAAACTTTAGTAAAAAACCGTCACCACACCAAATTTTGAATTTTGTTAAAATAAAACGAACCAAAAACATGTTAATATAAATTTTGACTTTTTTTTATTTTCCGAATACCTTAGACTCATATTCAATATATCATCACCAGTGATCACCCGACACCACTTGCTACAAAATATAATAATATAAATAAAATAATTAAATACATACACATTTTTAATACACAGAATAGCATAATCACTTCGATATTGACGTATTTTTTTTCATTATTTTCATTTAAAAATGTGTTCCCGTGTTTTTTTTTTAATAAAATAAAACATATTTTACATACGAATTAGTCAGTAATACAAAATACTTAAATTTAATAGTCACAGCGAGAATAATCTACTACAATACAATTACTAATAAAATCAGCAAAGATTTATTTTTTTAAAAGGAATTTATACTTTTTTTTCACCAGCTCAATATCAAAGTGACAGTACAAAAGCACACCAAGACTTTTACCAAGCATTTTTTTTTACACCATCTTAACATGAGCGCTGTACACTAAATAGCGGTTTGTCTATGGAAGAAATTAACAGACATTTCCGATGTTTTATCTCTGTTGCCTTACTAAAGGTATATTACCATAGCAACCGAGCTTATTTCATCAAAAAATTATTGCTCTTTCTAACATACAACGTGTTGTATAATGTCCCTATAAGCTAAACAGGGGCTTATTCAGACCAAACACGTGAATAGATTGGCATGTGCAAAAGTTGAATACAACATTATTAAAATTTCTATTTTTCTTTTTATCTTAGAAATTTGCGACAACCCTAAGTGTTTGTTTACTTTGCGTATGTATCAAACCTGGGGGGTATTCTAGACTGATACGAGTTTTTTTTCCGCGATAGATATATCTCCCAAAACCTGTCAAAATGTATAGAGTTTTTGGGACATAATGTGACAAAAAGTCTATCGGTCTAGAATCACCGCCCTGTTAGTACACATGCACACGCACTCTCCTATCACGTCGCACCCGTACACAGTCACTTTAACACGTGTGCAATGCTATTTTAAGGAAAGTTACGCTTTTCATGAATGAAAAACTATCGAAACATTTAAAGTCGTTGTAGAATACTCCCCTTTCGGGCTTATAGGGACATTATGTAACACCCTGTATAAGTTGAAACTGGCCATCAAAAAGGTATCTTTTGCTGTCAAAAAAAGAAGTATAAATCATCTGCGATAGTAAACGACGCTCATGCTAAGCATTTTTTTACTTAACTAGAAAAGCAATATTTTGTGGTTACACTCACTTTTCACTCTGCGGCAGAGTGTCAGTTGTTACTGAGAGAGGATTGTGTTTGGGACAAGACATTAGAGATGCTACGGTCCAGTCTTCGCTTGCTTGCCGGTGGAATGCTGAAAAATGAGTCTTATAACTATGAAGACAAGGCTGGAATCTATGTATTATTCCTTCTGTACTTTTTAACCCTGACGCAAAAACGACGGGGTGTTATAAGTTTGACGTGTCTGTGTGTGTGTGTCTGAGGCAACGTAGCTCCTGAACGGATGAACCGATTTTGATTTTGTTTGAAAGGTGAATTAGTCGGGAGTGTTCTTAGCTATGTTTGATGAAAATCGGTCCAAGATTCGGGGGTTTTTTTAATTTTTAATTTAATTACTTGTTTTATAATGACCAATGACACATGACGGTGTTCAGTCACATGTGCGTGTAATAGCACCGGCACCCATACCCTTCAAACCGGAACACAGCAATGCGAGCATCACTGTGCACACGAAATAGGTGCTAGTACTGAACCCGGACAAGCTCGCACACAAAGAGCTCTACTATTAGAAAGAAAGAAAGAAAAAAACTTGAGAGGTGTCAAGGGACACCCGGATGGAACGAAGTTCTATAAGAGAGAGAGAGAGACAGACAGAGAAACATGCGACGCCGCACAGCTAGCAAAAACTGTCGTGACAACTTTTCGTAAGAATTTTTTCCGTCTAGCCCCCTTTCACAACGCGCGATAAGGAACTTCGTTTCAAAAAGTATTTATTTTGCAACCAGCATTTATTTCATTAGTATTGGCTTACTGTTGTTCCGTTTAATGGTATCACCGGCACAGCTATTGATCTGCGCAATGGATCTAACACTTAAATCGTCGTCCGCGTCGAGATCTACGATGGGTGAATCGTCATAAACGCCGGATTTGCGCGATTCGCGAGAATCGGTGGTCAGTCTGAAAAAAAAATTAAACCAAATAAATAAATATTCATGGACTTTACACACAACGCCCTCTAGTCCCAAACTAAGCAAAGCTTGTGATATGGGAACTAGATGGCTGATAGAATACTTATATACTTTTTTTTGTAAATACATACTTATAATACATAGTAACACCCAGACATACTTATTACGAACTCAAAAAATATAAATACAAAAAATCCATCATGAATATTAGTCGACATAATCAGTAGTTTCATAGACACAGTGCATTGCCTCACCGAGCACGTCCATTGAGGAGTTGCTTTGACTACGTACTCTACATTCTCTATGAGTATGTATTGTTCAGCCCCTATGACTATGTATTGTTCAGCCTCTATGACTAAGTATTGTTCAGCTCTTCGACTATGTATTGTTCAGCTCCTATGACTATGTATTGTTCAGCCCCTATGACTATATATTGTTCAGCCCCTATGACTATGTATTGTTCAGCTCCTATGCTTATGTATTTAAGGGGTTGGTATAGCACTAGTTAGTTACCTGACAACATCATCAGTAGCGGTATCGACGAGCGAGTGAGGTCGCGAGCGAGGCATTACTCGCCTGCCGCCGCGACTTTGTGTTAACTTAGATGCGATGCGTTGTGGCATGTTCGAAATGGCCTGGAAATCAATATTATTGATCAATATTCTTTTCTGTTGTTCAATCGATCAATATTATTCATCAATAATACATACGTCTTCATCGAGTTCTTGCTGACAATTCGTTGGTGGATTGGAGTACTTTTGAAGAAGGTCTATAGCAAGCCGTTTGCTCATATCTTGTTGAAAGAATGGATGCTAAAACAATTCATTGTGTTCAATACATACTTATTACTTGCTTTTACAAGAATTACCAAGTCAAGGAAGAACTCATTGCCGGCGTCTGTGTTTCTGGAAGCTCCGATTTCATATAACATGGATTTTTTCAAGAGACGAGTGATGTATTTTCTAGGTAAGCGTGCTACATCGCCACTCAACATCAGGTGAGATTGCGGTCAAGCGCTTGTTTATAAATTATAAACAAGTAATTAAATTAAAAATTTAAAAAACCCCCGAATCTTGGACCGTTTTTCATCAAACATAGCTAAGAACACTCCCGGCTAATTCACCTTTCAAACAAAAAAAAAAAAACAAAATCAAAATCGGTTCATCCGTTCAGGAGCTACGTTGCCTCAGTCAGACAGACAGACACACACACAGACACGTCACACTTATAACACCCCGTCGTTTTTGCGTCGGTGGTTAAAAAAAGTCTTTGCAAATTGGCAGGTTATTTTATAAGTACTTAACAAAATTGACAACCGCTGAGGAATAATTTAGAATAGTGCGAAGTCACATGGATTATACTGCACCAAAATAATCACCAATGTTGCGAATTTAACCAATAGCACATAGGCGAAGGAAGTCCCCAGTTTGACAAGCCTATGGAGTGGATGCTAAATGCCCTTTTTATTAAAATTAAACAATGCCACGTCCAAGTGAATGGATTCATACATTAGCTTTTATAGCTTTTTCAATCGCGACTTTGTTGTCCTTCATATTATTAGAGTGGCGTTCCTCAAGGATCGCTACTTGATCCTCTCCTCTTCTTTATATTTACAAATGACATTATTAATAGTATTACCAAGAAGTAAGTACTAATAACTCACCTGTAGAAGTTTATTAGCGGTGGGCCGTTTTTTAGGATTTTTAGTGAGCGCCACTTTAAGAAATGCGTGGAACAATGGCGACCAGCGTTCACGTTCGCGTAACGATGCCGGTTTGAATCCGGACTTGGACATTAGGAATAGAACCCGCATTGGGTGCAGCTCGAACATCGGCGGTTGGAGTTCTGCTAGTTCTGAAAAATATGACACATTTCTTACAAATCTAAAAAATATAACTATATGTAGTGTTTGTGTTAGACATAACTAATACAATCCACGGTCTCGGGCACGCGAGTAAAGAAAGGCGGTGCGTCAGTCTTACGCGAGCCACGGGCGAGAGTAGACGTGCCACTTGTACACACCGCTTGTTGTCGAGCCTGTGACGATCTAGGTACTAGGTGCTGCCTAAAGTACTACTTACTGCCCACCGAGTAGGTAGGTACTACACTATACAAATAAACTATTTTTAAAAACAAGCTCTTTGGATTGGTACTGATTTGCTTCTACATATCGTTTACAATGAATACTATTAGTTGTAATTTTCTTTGTTTACAAAGTACAGTAGCCACAACGGATCTTTGTCTCTCTGAAGTATCCGCGCAGAACCCATTTTTGCCCACAACCAACTCACCTATGGCTGTAATACCACACGCCCATATGTCACAAAGTTGATTGTATCCGCCTTTTCTCTCCACTGCTGCTACCTAAAACCAAATAAAATATTATCGTCAGAAAAAAAATATTAGAAATTGTTTTTTTTTTGTAAACTTTATGGAATGAATGAACTTTTTTTTTCAGACAACCAATTATACACAAATTCAAAAACATAGACCCATATTGATATACCTTAAAACTAGCATACATATTATTATAATAACCACTAAAATACCTATTCAACTTATTATTATAACCATTGAACTACAATACAAAGGAATCAGCATTTCATTACATTTCACACAACGCCCTCTAGTCCCAAACTGAGCAAAGCTTGTAATATAGGAACTAGATGCTGATAGAATACTTATATACTTTTTGTTTTGTAAATACATATAATACATAGTAACACCCAGACATAGAACAAACATCTATGTTTTCCATGCACTTGTTTTCGGTGGGGATAAATAATTCTTATTTCTCTTACCTCTGGGGCCATCCAATAAGGAGTACCAATAAACGACTTTCTTTTATTGATAGTAGCAGTTATCTGCGCTGACACGCCAAAGTCAGCTAACTTCACATCTCCACAGTCCGTCAGCAATATGTTTGCACCTTTTATATCACTGAAATACAAATAATTTGTTTAAAAAACTAAATGAACAAGCCGATCGCGCATCTGATGTTAAGTGGTAACTACTGTCTACTAGTTGTCCTGTGAGAACATAGACCTCGCGAGCCTTTATAACCGTGCAATAACCAACACTTTCCCTTTTACCCTGGCTAAGTAAATCTAATTTCAGGTGCTTGAATTTTCCAATAGGCCCTTATGTAGACTTTTGAGCAAAATAAGGGTATAAGTTTTAGCGATTACTCGCGTTCCCTTGGTCCTAAGAGGTCGAATCTGGTGTCTACGGATTTGTCTCATAAAGGCGAAGAGGACTGTGTAGTCTCATTGATATTGGTTGAACTTTTTCACACAACGCCCTCTAGTCCCAAACTAAGCAAAGCTTGTAATAAGGAACTAGATTGCTGATAGAATACTTGTACACTTTTTTTTTGTAAATACATACATAGTAACATGTTTGTTCTCAGTGGGGATCGAACCCACGACCCACAGCACGGAAGGCAGAGCTATAACCCCCTGTGAACCCCCAAGCCCGTTATATTATAACCTTTTTATGTACACGGACCTGCCTCTATAGTCACCTCTCTCTAGCCTCAAAGGTTTGCTGGAAGAAAACTCTTGTTAGGATTAAGCTCGCCTTTGTACATGTCATCTATTTCTGTCTTTTGTTTATGTCCTGTGTTGTGTGCAATAAAGAATTAAGAATTAAGCCCCCCTGGATCCACTAGTGGGGTTATAGTATAGGTACCTAAATTCACAAGTGGATAACACAGTCGCACAAAACCAAAATAATATTTATGAATAATTACCGGTGCATTTTCCCCATGCTGTGTAGATACGATAGCCCTGTGAGAGTTTCCCGGCACATATACGCTATTTGAAGTTCTGATAAAGGTCCGGTCACGTGGTAAATATCCTGAAAAAAAAACACATTTTTAACCGACTTCAAAAAAGGAGGAGGTTCTGAATTCGATTATATTTTTTTTGTCATTTATGAACCGATTTCAACATTTTGTTTTCTTAAAGGATATATATATACTTCCAAGTTGGTCCCATTTAATTTTCATCAAAATCGGTTCAGTAGTTTGGGTTATAAATACATAACTGCAAAAAATATGCCAACCACGTGCACGAAATTGCGTATTTTGCTTTCCTGTGACTTTTAAGCGGTGTTTATAGTCACTAGAGCATTCCCAATGAACTGTCATCATCATCATTGCTGGTAGTCGAATTGAAGTCGGAGTTTTTCTAGTTTTATTTAAACTTATAATTATTTATACAACTACATGATGGAATATGCAGCTGGCTCACATGATGTTAAGTGGTAACCACTGGCTATAACGGTGCATTCCAGACTGTTGTACAGTACAATGGTAATTATTTAGTGAACAAACATTTGTGCGTGGAAAACATAGATGTTTGTTCTATGTCTGGGTGTTACTATGTATTATAAGTATGTATTATTATTCTTATCAGTATTTGTATATAGTTATTGTTTTGATCAATAAAATTACTGTCTTATAAGTATGTATTTACAAAAAAAATGTATATAAGTATTCTATCAGCCATCTAGTTGCCATATCACAAGCTTTGCTTAGTTTGGGACTAGAGGGCGTTGTGTGTAAAGTCCATGAATATTTATTTATTTATTTAGTGATACGAAATAAACTTATTCTTTCTTTCTTTTATATAAATAATGACCTGCAAGCTGCCCCCGCCACAATATTCCATAGATATCCACAGCTTGTCCCTTCTCAAATAGGAGCCATAGTACGCCACAATATTAGGATGCCGGCAATCCTTCATCATAAGGATCTCTTGTTGGATGATGGCGAAGTCATCTCCTGGCTCCAACTTGATGACCTTGATGGCAGCAAGCTCATTGTTGCCGTTGAGCCTTTTCGCCTGGAAATAAGAGTTAGAATAGAATGAGTTTCGCCAAGTTGCCAGTTCTCATAAAGTTCATTTTAGAGCATTTTCGAAAATAGTATGAGTCTTTTTGAATATGCTGAAGAACTGCCGCCTTACCGCGAAGTGTTAATGGTAATGAAAAACGGAGATTGGGGTTATTAGCGTAGCGATTGGTTTTAACTTATTTCTTCTTCTGTCGTGTCGATGTTACGAACTAAATAACTTAAATTCATTTTGACAGTAGGTTCAAAACATTGTAGATTTTATTAATGTTGTAAAAATGGCATACCAATTAGAGTATTACGATACTTGGCGGTAAGGCAGTTGGTAAACATTCAATCGTTCAAAGGATGATTCAAAATGATTCTTGTGATTTTATTGAATTGCCAAGTCACTTTCAGGTCAATATAAAGTCCATTATGAATTTACAAACATACATAAGTGTGTATTAATGTACAGTTATAAGTAGGTACGTGCGAGATCAATCAAATAAGGGTCAACGTTTTGTACTAATACCACATCAATCATTTTAAAACTACGCAAAAGTGAACCTTATCTCTATAGACATAAGAACGTAGATATGCCAGTTGTTTGAATAAGTGAAAATAGTGTAAGTAGGTACTAACTTGATTTATGACTCAGAAACCACAAGATTATTTTGCGATGTGAAAGTTTAGATGTTTGTATTTCAATCACGACTAAACTACTGAACCAACTCGGATAAAATTTAGAATATATATAGCTCATAACCTGGATTAACATATAGGCTACTTTTTATCCCGAATAATTAACAGGACCTACAGGATAACATGAACGAACGGGATTAGCAGCGCCAATTGAAACGAGGACGACGTCACGACAGTTGAGTACGAGTTTTGGTGTATAAAGCAGTCTAACGCCCGACACGCGAGTACGAGTTCGGTGTAATGTCAAAGGTGTAATGTTCAGTACACGCGTACGATGTCGCGGGTAACAGCTAGTTTATAATATTAGTGGGATTTGTGGGTGCAGTTACCGCTGGTCTATGTAAATAGTTTACAAATCTTGGGGCTGAGTCACGGCAGACTGAGTGTCTGCCAAGTCCCGACTGGGCATTGTTTTATTGATCCAAAGAGAGAACGGATACACAACTTATTCAATTATGTTTGTACTGTCTGCCGAACCAATTTATTTATAAAAAGTTTATAAATGTAATTAATTTTACTTAAGACTTGGACTTTAATTGGATAAGACCGACTAAATAAATAAATATTCATTGACGTTTTCACACGACGCTCTCTAGTCCCAAACTAAGCAAAGCTTGTAATATGGGAACTAGATGCTGATAGAATACTTATATACTTTTTTTTTGTAAATACATACTTATAATACATAGTAACACCCAGACATAGAACAAACATCTATGTTTTCCACGCACAAATGTTTGTTCTCAGTGGGGATCGAACCCACGACCCACAGCACGGAAGGCAGAGCCATTACCGACTGAGCTGTGACGCCTGTCACAGCTCTAAGCTGAGCTGACTAAGCTAAGAGTATGGGGCTACAAGCCTACTCCATCTAAATCATGTCCTAGGCAATACAGCGTCCCGTCATCGGGGCATGGGTAAAATGTGACCCCAGTCTGACGCTGCATAAATCATCGAGACTAAACGTAAAGCCTGTTTTTTATGGACTCCGATTAGTTAAATTTGAATAAATTGAGATAAACCAAGTGTTTCTAACTCCAGCCTGATACTCCTCAAGGGTTTAGAGCTGATGAATATCCTCATAACATGGAAACGGCTGCACCGATTTTTACCAAAATAACTAGGAAAGAACATAAGAAGTCATAAAGTCAAGAAGTCATTTGTCATAAGAAGCTTTCTTATGACAAAACTGCATTCAAATCGGAGCTTTACTTTCAGAGCTACGACGCCACAGACAATAGACAGACACAACTTATAACGATTTTCGGTCTGGTTATTAAAGGGCAGTACTCTTTGCGCCTAAAACACCCAGAATTCGTACAAACTCGCTCTCTTTACGAGTACAATGATATAGCGCAGTTAGCGAGAACATTGATTTGGCACCTACAAGGTTCGTGACCTGAGTGGCTAATTAGATCTACCAGCCGTGCCACGGTGACACGTTCATACAATAGTGAATAGCTACGGAATCATACCGTTCCTCTATAATATTTTTCTGTCACATTCAGCGCAGAATATCTGGTTTCAGGATGCAGTAGCAAGAAATCGGTGGATTAAAAAACTCGAAATCAGAATTGAAGCGCTGGTGGCTAGGCTTGCTTAAGCAATCTTCAGCGATTAATCTAAGTTAAGCGAGGTTCTGCGCGATCACTGTTTGGATGGACAAACAATTCGAAAACCAGAATCTTTTGGAGTCTGCACCAAAATAGCTAGACTTCATCCCAGAACTCACTTACATCAGCTATTAGTAGGACTCCTTGTGAAAGAGCTCGTCCGATGAAGTACCTACTACCACGGTACTTATTTCTACCGTCAAGCTGTGAGTTTTAATAATAAGAACCACCTCTTACTTGATTCTACTACCCTAGTACTTTTATTAAAATTTCCTCCAAATAAAGCCAAATCATCATTTTTATGAATGCTAGTTTAGGTAGGTACAATCTTTTAGGTTCCGGAACTCCATGCTATTACGGTGTAATTTTGCGAAAGGGGATTTTGAGACTCATAGTCTCAAGATCCCTTTGATTTCAAATTTTTCTAAATCAAGGGGATTTTGAGACTAACCCGATGCTGGTTCGGTTTATATCTCAGAGTGATAGACGCATTGCATTGTCTCACAGATTCGTCTTCAATGGACTAACTCTGTGAGGTAATGCATTGTTATAGATTGGTACTGATTTGGATCAGTTGAGCTATCTATAAATCGTTTGCAACGGTGTGTAGATAGCTCAACTGCTTCATGTGTATTTTGTACATATTATAAATATTGTAAATACTTTATTAGTCATAATTTTCTTTGTGAATAAATGTTAACTAATTGTTATAGATAGAGGTGTCAAAGTAACATCAGGTGGGCGATCTGTCTGATTGTTCCAACACTTTTTTTCATTAAAAAAATGTCAATAGCGTGGGTTCGGTGGCCGGGCAAGGCTGTGACGCGTGACAGATGTAGTGAAAGTAAACAATAGCAAGACAGAAGAGTAAAGTGCTGAAACCATCAGCTGTGCAAGCTGGCGAATGTCGACTATCGATATGATAGTTTCTAAGGGCGTCTTGCACCAGAATCACTAAACGTGTTTAACAGCTAAATCGATTTAAATCTGACGTATTTGTATGCCTTGACAACTCGCTAAATACTATTTAACAGTTAAACGTGTTTAGCGATTCTGGTGCAAGCCGCCCTAAGACAAAACTTACAATATTAAATTGTAGGTAGGTATAGAACGTTAATAAATATATATTCATGGACATTACACACAACGCCCTCTGGTCCCAAACTAAGCAAAGCTTGTACTATGGAAACTAGATTGCTGATAGAATACTTATATATTTTTTTTGTAAATAAATACTTAACATATTATGGTAACACCCAGACATAGATAAAAAAGAACATCTATGTTTGCCACGCACAAAAATGTTTGTTTTCAGCGGGGATCGAACCCACAACCCACAGCACAGTAGGCATAGCTAATACCAACTGAGTTGTGACATTTTCAGATGACTTTTTGACCTGTTTTGTAATAGTTAAAAAAAATGTTTATGAGTTTAGGTAATGCATAAGAGGTAACTGCTAAACCATAAGGCACCGGCTTGTTCCATTACTTTTTATAATAAAATAATTTCCGTTAGTTTTTTCGAAGGATTGTCTACAAAGCAGCGAGGGGAAGGATTGACGCTTCTTCTTCTTCTCTTATATGGCCTCTGTCCATCATTTCGACAGACAATTTTGCCAGTGTCAAGTGGATTATTTGAATTAAGTTTAACCAAATCGATTCATACGTCAAGTCGTTTGTTTGTGATGTGAGCAAGCATTATAAAATTCAACTTTCACTGACTGACATACATGCAATAAAAAGAAATGTCTAATTAATGTCGCGACATCTGCTCTCCTGTTACTAAAAATACGGTATTACGTCACTGTATTATTGTAATAAAGATGTCTGGGACTCATATGTTATGCTCTTTTTAATTAAAATTATTATTAGTACCAACTTATCCCCCGCATTTTAAGATTCTTTTCATACGTTTTGTAGGCGCCTTTGAAATTATTATTCAGTAGCTTTTTCCGTGACTTTGTACGCGTGTAGCGTTTTCTTTGAAAGCTTGACATTACACCGAGCACGTACTCGTAAGTCAGATGTTTTAGACCGCATTTGTACACCAAAACTCGTAAGTCGAAGACACGCCTACCTATACTGTTTGGACTTTGAACATATAATATTAGTGGTATTGGCTTGGTATGGTGAGAACTACTCATAGCATTTTTTTTTAATTGGCGTTGGAATTTCCGCCAGTCGTGAAATACAGGTCAATAAATTCAAGTTGCAAAAATGTAGACGAAGTTGCGGTTAAAAGCTAGAAATGCTACACATGAGTGATACCATCACATTACATAGTTTAAACACCTCCTGTTTGCAAATATTAATATGCTAAAAGAAACGCAAACATCATGACTACCATTATTACTAATTGTATCCTAATACTAAAACAAGGTAACCAAGTGATAATGAGTCACTTTGAATCATCTTAAATGCTGTTCACACAATAGAGTCATTCAGGCTCAATTTTATCAAACCTTACACAAGATTTTACATACTTTTACAAATTCAAAAATCGTATGTGCGCAATGCCATTCTGACGTACGATTATTAAAAGGCCGTTAAGTGATATGTGTTCAATATTACTTAGTGGCTTTTTAGATATCGGACGGCAGCATTGCTCTCAAACGGTGAAGGAAAACATTGCGAGGAAACTGAGGAGGAACGGCTTAGTCCGCTCATATTGATCTTGTATTTCCTGTGGATAAGGAAGACATAGCTGAGAGCATGGTATAGGTGTCCTTTTTCACCGTTTATTGTGACATAAGTAAACAGTGGCCTTTGATCCTGTATAAATCATCTAAATTTGATGCAAAAGGTTTTACCACAGTATTTTTGTATGAATCATGAGAATCAATCATCATGAAAAATAGTACCTATTACCTACATTATTTTTTAATTTTTTTATTGAAGTTGGAGCAAGTTTGTCACAAGCTTGTTTTTCTTTTAAATCCTCATATATTTTATACTATGCTTTTAAAAGAAGCCTTCATTTTATTACGTTTTTGAACTTGACAATCGACAACTGCAAAACATCGTTTGGGACTTTTTTAGAAGCGTACATTTTGCCTTTGAAAGATTTACTAACTTTAGTGAGCGTAGTGGTGGGAATGGTGGGTTTGTCTTTGGTTCTAATGTTATCATTGATTATTGATTTTTGAACATACATCAACTTCAACTTCTTGGTTTGAATTTGAACATACATCAACTTCCACTTCTTGATTTGAATCAAGGGAGTAACTGGATAATAAATACTTGGTATTCTATAATAAAACTGCTAAGACAAAGGTAGGTAGGTAAGGTACCTATGTTTTGAAGTCTGCATTGGGTGTGTTCACAGCAAAATAGCTGTCCCAATCCAAGGTCACAAATTTTTCACATGTTTGAATGCGAAAAAATCGATGTAGCCTCATTTATAACTACTTTAATCAACTTGAAAGTCTATCCCAGTGTGGTTACTGTTTAGTTTTCACGTGATAATGAAAAGTTGCCTAAAACGCGACGTCCTCATAAAAGGTAGAATTTTATGGTTTCTTTATTCACTTTTGGTGTACACGATCTGGTGTGTTTGATCAAAGCAGAAATAAATCGTTGGAAGACCCCCTACCTTGTACACATCGCCGTAAGTTCCAGATCCGATCCTTTGAATGAGCTCGTACTCATCTTGAGGATTCCTTCTCGATATATCAGAACTCAAAACACCACCACTATGCGCCATAATCACTACAACACATTAGACTACTAACATTTAACTACACTTTCATCTCATTATTCACAAAATATAGACAAAAAGTCATGAAATAAAGGCAGTGTACCTAATTAATTTTCCGACACATATCTCATCATAGAAAAAAAGTCTTTCTTTTGACAAGAATCGTCGTGGTCGTGTCGTCTCACTCACACACACGTCAAGTCCTCCTGGTGGTGCCATCATTTAACAACTAAGGAAAACACAACCCTGGAATGTACAACCGTAGATGCACAGCCTGGGAGTGCAGTTTCCAAAGCGTCAGAATCTGCGTTTTCTTTTGAGAAAGAAAACGCGGATTCTTACGGGTATGCAGAAGTGTTCTATATGTCAGAATCCGTTTTTCATTTTTAGTTTTTTATTTATTTATTTTATTTATTTTATTTAGAGCATCCAACAAGGAAATCACAATTATCAAGTACATTCTTAAATCTAAAGGAAATGCTTTGTGTTTCCCTAATTACAGGACGCCACAGCGTGCACAAAATAGACTCAACTAAACTAAACTAATAAACTAAACTAAACAAAGCAAATTAATAATAACTAGTGAACACAATTAACATAAAAATAAAATTGAGATCATGTTTCGTAGGTACTTAAAATAAAGTGATCATCAGACCTCGGTGTGTTATGGTAAATAATATGGTACAAAATGGCACAGAAAATACAGTAGACAAGCAGTCAAAAACTTGTTAAAATAGGTATAAAAACTAAAAACCACTATTCTTTCGGAGATAGAAGACAATTTCGAATGTGTTTTTTGTATTTAAGTAATGGGTCAGTGATGTCAATATCGTTACTCTTGGATAGAGCATTATAATGACTACAAAGCCTTGGCATCGATGCGTGTTTACCCAGATTAGTTCGAGTATACTGAGTGGTGAAAAGGTTATAGGCAGCTTTTCTGGGGAGACGAGAAGGAGCATGAATCTGTAACATTTCGATTAGTTCAGCGCAGTCAATGGTTCCGTTAAACAACTTATGCAAAAATACAAGATCTAAGAAAGTTCTACGGTAAGAAAGTGGATTCATATGGTAGTGCGCTAGTCTGCTATTGTAACTTGGCATTTTCTTGGCTAAGTGATCACCGTAGGAAACATGGTATAAAAAACGTCTTTGTACGCTTTCGATTCGTTTCGAATAAATGTCATAGTTAGGATTCCAAACAAGGCACCCGTACTCTAAGATAGGTCTAACCAGTGTGTGAAATAATTTTATTTTAGTGGATGAGCGTTTGAACTCCTTACTATTTCTTAACACGAAACCCAGCGTTTTAAAGCTCTTTGTAGTCGTGGTTAATATATGTTTGTCAAATTTGAGATTCGAGTCAAAAATAACACCTAAATCACGAATTTGATCTAGCGACACTAGCTCTAATTCCCTTAGGAAGTACTTCGTTGAAGCTGGGCTTTTATTACGACTAAAATGGATGTGGTAACATTTGGACACATTAAGCGGCATCTGATTTTGAGTGGACCAGGTGTGCAAGTACCGCTCTTGTCGATCGCTTAATTTGACATTTAGAATCGTCAAAATTCGATAAAAATGGTTTTATCCATAGTTGCAAGTACGAAGTATCGAATTTTGACGATTCTAAATGTCAAATTAAGCGATCGACAAGAACGGTACTTGCACACCTGGTAGATAATCGGTTCAAATCGTCTTGCAGTTCAGTTGTGTCCAACAGTTGTGTGTTGCGTTAGTTCGCAACATCATAAAAATATGTGAAATGTACCTAGCAAAAGAGGTTCAGGAATATAAAAAAACTAATTAAATTTTTTGTAAATAAATTAACTTTTTTCTTATTGAACTTTTAATTTTTTTAAATGGACTCTTGATTCATATGATCTGTTAGTTAGTAATTACTGTGGCTGTGTTTTCCCAGGCTGTGCTTACCATGGTAGATTATCATTGCAATGCAAAAGGATCCAGTGCCAAAACAAAATTTAAAAAAATACAAGTAAACTCATTCTTGTCATTGTCAAAGAGATTCTTCTATTCTATGGGCAGACATAGAATAACTGAGTAGAAGTGAATGTAGTGGTTTGTTGGGTAGCCATATTATCATAGAAAAAAAGGAAACACTCATTGACAATAAGCTGTTTGTTTTTTAATAAAACCAATGACAGCCGACTTGACTTGATTGACTAGAAGACTACATACCTAGGTACCTACTATTTCAAATACTTAGGTAGGTAGGTACCTACGTGGAGGGAGAGGGTACTCCACAGACTAATAGGATAGAATTCCCTACGACTTAGGTGTAAGCAGGTAACTATTTAAAATTATTCATTTGATTAATTAATAATATTATTTTTTTAATAACGGACAGACAGAGGTCATAATTAAGAAAAGAGAATTATTTTTAACCTTACCTATCTAACTCTACCTAATCTGAGTCAGAGGTCTTCCAAGCATTCTAACCACTACGTTCGGAGGCCTCAAAGTCACAATGGATGCACGTTGGTTACGTCTTGGACGCGCTGGAATCCCTCTGCCCTGCTCTGGTATTCAGAGTTCTTGTCTATATTAGAATAAAACAAAAATAAATGTTAAAATGGTATTTATTACAATCCAATTACTCCGATTCGACATCCTCATATCTTACAAAATTTTGTTTCCCTCTCTCACCATCTAACACTTTATTATAAAATTATATATTCTTTTGGTTCATTCCATATTATTAAGTGCACTTTTACAAACATTACGACATAGTGACGTAAAGGCTACTAACAAGCATGAGGAAATTTACAATTTCCCAGAAATATTGATACGACGGCACCTTAGAATATAGAAAACACGGCACTTGCATGCCGCGCTGGGTGTTTAGTTGATTTTAAAACTAGCTTCATGTGCCAAATACTATATTTGGACACGCCGACTTCCCAGTTAGGCCTCAAGGGTCCTAAATAAGTGCCAGAGGTGGTCCACCGTACCCCGGGTGTAGAACAGTCGTTACTCTTTCATTTCTTATTGATTTACCAAAATAACCAAGACAATTTAGAAAATACATTCAGATTAAGCTTTACATTCGCTAATAGAAGCCTTTATGTCTTAAGCGTTGTTACTCCTAAATTTACATGAATAATTTACTTTGTGAAACTAGTAAGTAACCTTAATTCATCCACGCCTAATTTGAAACCAAAATTTCTGATTTATTTGTTAAAAAAAAACGTAAATGTGGTCACCTAAACACAGAAGCAGAATGGAACATGGCGTTATAAATCTACCACACAAGATAATCTACAAAGAAGGAAGATATTCACACCCAATTAATTTGTACTAATTAATTGCTAATATAGGTTTTATATCAACTTTTAACAATACATAATGTACCTATAACAAAATATAACAGACTTCGACTTCGTTCAGTCAGCCTCAAAATCTTCTGGCTTTTTTTAATACCTACCGAAAATGTTTGGAAGTGCCCTTTGGAAGTGTACCTCTCTTTTAGATAAATCAAGCGAATGCCCATTCCATCCCCACTTTGTCAAATTATCTTGGTTCAACTATTTACACCAAGATAATTTGACAGAGTGGTCAAATTATCTTGATTAAAAGAATGCTCTGAGCATTCTTTCGTAATTCTATGTTTGTCCGCGAAGTTCTATGGAATATTCCAAGAACGCTCGCTCGCTTGATGTAAACGGCGAACGAGCGTTCTAGAGCGAGCATTTAGCGTTCGTTCGTGTTCGGACGCGCTCACAATAATTCTATGTTTGTTTGATTTAATCCTCCTTCTTCTTTCTTAGTTCTTCTTGAAACAAGAGCGTTTTTTCTTAATATTTTAGTGTAAATGAACTCGTTGAATGTGTTTATAATTGAATACCTACCATCGAGTAAGAACAACTAGACATATTGCACAAAACATAGGTGGTTTTACACCAAACGAACATGGAACTGTGTGCTAAAATTTATCATTCCCGATGTTTTAAGACATTATTCATTATAATAAAAACACAAAGGGGAACCACAATCGACACAAGAAGAAGGACATATCCAGTTTTTTTTCGTACCTACTTGATCTCTTTATTCTAATACGTTTTTCTTTTTTTATGTTGCTATTTGAGGCTGACTGTACATTTGACATAACGACTCTATATTAACTACAGCTGGTTAGTTTAAGTCATTATAAATAGTCTACAATGTAGATTCTTAATTTAGTATATTGTAGTTATGTGGTTCGAACAAAGTCAATCTTTTTATTGAAATAAAAAAAAAGCGGTTGATTATTTGATTGATTTTTGGTGATTTAAACTCAACGATAGAAAAATCAATGTTATTTTGTGTAGGCCTTTGCTCAGCAGTGGGACACAGTGGGCTAAATATAATATAATAATAAGTAGGTACTAAACGTTTATAAGTCTACTAGATTATTTTTATGATTTCAGAGACCACAGGTTTACTAGAAAGACTGAATTTTTTTTTATTTGCTTATCTAAGACAGCTCTGATAGAAGCGTAGTGCACAAAACATGTAAAATAAATAACAGTAACCACCGTGCCTATCGTATCATTTTGGGAATTACATTTTGAGATTTTACAATTTAATTTATTTATAAATATTATTTTAACATCTTCCACCAATTTTTTTGTACTAAATGCTATATTTTTTTTTATTTACAAAGAAATCGCGAAACTGTTTATTTGGTAAAGCGCTAAGGAAACTAAATTAAGAGAAACATAGATAAAGAGAAATTAATTAAAAAAAAATACAAGCATACAAAGAACAACAGTAGAAATTTTCGTTTTAAAATTCGACATTTCAAAGCTCCATTTAAATAAATTCACTAAATTACATGAAATTGATTAAGAAAGATAAGAAGAATCTATCACTCCCTCGTCCATTCGCTATCCAACAGCTAAAATAGTAAAATCACTAAGTAGTAGTGAAGATGTCAACAAAAAAGAAAACAAAAGAGAAATAAAATTTTAGTTTGGCACTAAATACCATAGAATATTTTTGATAAGTTTTCTTTATAGAAGATAATAGTTGATATACATACAATACACAACGCTTTTAGTTCATGAAAACATTTACATTTATTAACCTACTATTATAAACAAACAAATATACACACAAACAACCATTTGAAAATAGATCATAACAGACTGAATTTTGCTAAACGCGAAATGTTTATTTTCTATCATTTCGCGTTGAGAAAATATCATTTTGAAGATTACATTTGAGGGGATCCAAAATAAATTCTAAACTAATACATTAATGTATTGAAAACCCTCATAAAATATTATATTATATATAAAAACTGTATTTTAACTAGGTTACATGCATCACGTCCAAATTTACTATTTATTTCTATTACTTATTTAATTTAAATATAATAACCAACGTCAATTAAATCTAATGGTAAATAAGGGAAGAAGGTATCTTAAACGTTAATAGTAACATAAGTGGGCATGGGGGGATGGAGGGGGGGTTGGGGGGTTAAAATGAACATGTTTATTTCCTCTGTACGGATTGCAATAAGCTATCTTTATATTTTGGAATACAGATGCCGAGTGGCTTATAGCAGTCTATTTTATTGATAAATTTTAATTTTCCCTATCGTAATATCTATGTCTCCGTTTTTGATAATTCTTTAACTCTTTCTAATTCTAGTTTTCGGGAGCGCGTGTCTCTAACCGGCGCTTGTTGCTTTTTGATTGTTTTCGCATTTACCTTATCCTTGGTAGCGTTAACTTTACCCTTCGTAGCGTTAACTTTACCCTTGGTAGCGTTAACTTTACCCTTGCTAGCGTTAACCTTGATCTTTTTCTTGCCAGCATTTACCTTTTTTCCTTTGCTAGCCTTCGATTTGGTGTTAGATTTAGTGCTTTTGTTAGAGTTGCCTGATTCGATTGAATCGACGCGACGATCGGATTCAAACGATAGCTCGGGTAGGATGGCCTTCGCTTCGGACACTGAAAGACTAATCTCCATCCTGCGAGCTCGCGATCGAGTCATTATCAGTTTCGGCGAGTCTTCGTGGTTCTCAACTTTAGCTTTATTTTTATCCGCCTTTGTTTTCTTAGCGCGTACGATTTTGCGTTCATTTTCGATGCTTCTCGCTGAGTTCCGTCCGTTCTGTCCTTTCTCTCTAAGCACTGGCTTGGCTAGTTCTTCGATCTTGCGTTTTCTTGTAGTTCTAACAATTATTTCGTTTTCGATCGACTCCTTAGTCGCCCGCGCGTTCTTTTCCGTTGCATTCCTTGTGCGTGGAACTTTAACTTCCTTTTTCACGTCGACTTTATCGACGCACTTGCTTCGTAGTTGTCTGCCGTCGCCGTGATCGCTCATATCTACTTTTCTCTTCTTTTTAGGTATAGGAGAGTCCTTCTGTACAGATTTCTTTCCGCGGGTAGTTTTAGGGGAAGCTACCTCCGTGTCATCTATGCCTTGACTGCTCTCGACGTACATATAATCGTCTAGCTTAGGTTTGGATTTGGCGTATGTCTTTTCAACAGGTTTGACTGAGGGTACTTCGTCTAGTTCGTAGTTTGGTTCAGCTGTCTCAGCGATGGGGGTGTCTTTAGTGTTAGCTTTGATGAGTTCAACGTCGTTCTCGATGGAATCTTTCATTCTGTTCTTGAGACTAGCAATGGTGTCTATGAGCGTCATATCTTTGTCTTCGGAGGAGGTCCCGGGCTCGGAGCTCGTGCGGCGTTGCTTGTTTTTGTTCCGGCGCTTGTATAGAAGCGCTTTTGTCATATCCTGGGAAAAAAAAAGATGATATTATTAATCTATATCGAATATTTTTTATATATTTGTAAATCAATTAGCAGAAACGCTGACGACGTTGCGGCGTCTGTCGTCAGATAGTTGTTTTTCGAAAAAAAAAAAATGATATTAGAGAGTATTAAACCAAGATAAGAGATACATTTATTTACCAAAATAAGTGTTACAATTTGGTCTTATGCTACCATTTTGAAAACAAGCTGATGGTTCATGTTAAGTGGTTACCTCTACCTATAAATGCGTTATTGAAGACGTGCTCTGTGAGACAACGCGCTGCGTCCACCACTGCATATAAGCACTCTACTTCTTGAATACTTACAGTAAGTCTGAAACTAACGTCATCGTCTATAGGTACGTCCAAAGCGGCTAGTAACTCTCCGATAGTGAGTCGTCGACTCGCCTCCACCGCCAGCAATCCGGATACAATCCGCTTGCTTTCCGTCGAAACACTGTCCCATAACGGTCCTGGGTACAAAAATACTATATTAAAAATGCGAATCAGCATTGCTATTCAGCGCGGCAATACAGCCAGTGTCCTGATGGCAAAAATTTTGAAAATATTTTTGAACTGGTGCACAACCAAACTTTAGATGTAGAGAACCAGAAGAAAATGTCATTCAGCCAGTGTCTTGGGCACGCTTCCGATTGGTACTTTTGGATCAGTTGAGCTATCTATAAATCGTTTGCAACGGTGTGTAGATAGCTCAACTGCTTCATGTGTATTTTGTACATATTATAAATATTGTAAATACTGTATTAGTCATAATATTTTTTGTGAATAAAGTTGGTATTTAAAAAAAAATATATTAAAAAATGTATTCATAACTTTTTCATCATTCCCCTGAACTTATCCCGCGCTAGGTGAGGTCGGCACAACATGCCTTCTTCCACTCGCTCCTATCATTCGTCAACTCTGAATCTACTCCTCTCACATTCATATCCTCTTTCACACAATCCAACCACTTCTTCTTCGGCCTTCCTCTACCTGCGTTTTCTAGTTTTTTAAAGTTATATATGATTGTTGTAATGTACTATCGGCAAAACCGCCTTACCACTTTTGAAACTGTTTCGCTTGCAAGCAGTTAGCTACCTGACCCCGCCTTTTTCTTTTGCCTTCTTATTTTGACCAACCAGAGACTTAAACATCTATTTACTTTTATGACGGCCCATTGTTTTCATAACTTTTACACCCGAAATAATTTGCTTCTATTGGTATTCAAAAATTAACGGCTAGTCGGTTTACAGGAAATGCACCCTTAAGGTGGTAAGGTAGAACTTTTGCTGATGGTACCTTCCATAGTGAAGTTGCCGGCTCGGATCCGGTCCATGAAGGCAGTGACTGGTTCCTTCTTGGACGCGGGCTGGAACGGCGCTCGACCGCACAGCATGCAGTACTGCAAATATTAACAAATTACAATTTATTTATTTTGCAAAATTATTATTATATTATATTTAGCCCTCTGTGTCCCACTGCTGAGCAAAGGCCTCCCCCCATTCTCATTCTCATTTGCAAAATACAAATTAGATTTTACGTTACAAATTTTATAATAAGATAATTTGGATAGATTTTATAATAAGAATAAGATTAATCGCTATGCTTATAAATCGGATCAGTTGCCTAAATCATTTCCATCCTTTTACAACAACAAATGACAGCTCATTGATCGTATGTCCGAATTGTTCAGCGCTCATTAGTAGGTACCCCTGATGTTTAGGTAATTTATCTGTCTGTTGTTTCTCACTGTACCTACCTGCTGGGTTTGTACCTATGTACCTTTCCTACCCTTGCCTACCTACTGTATGTATGTTTTGCTGGAAATAAAGATTTTTAATTTTTTTTTTTCATTTTTTTTTTATTATACCAAGCAGCGCACACCGGTGTGCTTGGCGTCAGACGTATTGCACACTGTAAACTCGTACTCGCCCCTCTGCTAGTATGTATAAATGAGTAGTGAGGAGGTGGTCAACTAACATATATAACTCCAAGGCTCCACAGATCGCACTGCGGGCCGTACCCCGGCGCGGCCTGGCTGCGCGCGCGAGACACCACCTCGGGGGCCGCGTACGGCAAACTGCAACACATACACAACTATCTTACAATTTGTTCAAATAACAAGCTCCATTGGCACAGCAGGGGTATGCCAATCAAAGTTGAACTGCAAAGTTTAACTGCAAAGTTTTAAATCATGGTCAATTCATACTAACTCATAGTTATTCTGTGACTAAATAGTGACATTATGACGTCATTTGATGTGTTTTCGCGCATATTTTGCTGTCAAGTGTCTAAACGTCACAGCTCACAAGGTATAGCGCTGCCTTCCGCGCTCTGGGTCGTGGGTTCGATCCCCACTGAGAACTAACATTTGTGTGACAAACATAGATGTTTGTTCTCTGTCTAGGTGTTACTATCCTACTAATATTATAAATGCGAAAGTTTAGATGTTTGGATGTTTGTGTTTCAATCACGTCAAAACCACTGAACCAACTTGGATAAAACTTGGCATATATATAGTTCGTAACCTGGATTAACATATAGGCTACTTTTTATCCCGATAATTAACAGGATCTACAGGATAAAATGAACGAAAAGGATTAGCAGCGCCAATTAGCAAGAGGATTTCATTGTCATGTCATGTCACGTCAGTTTGACAGGGCGTAGTACTACCTCTTTGGTCTAACGACAAGCGTTTGACATTCCAGTACGAGTTCGGTGTAATGAGGTGTAATGTCAAGTTTCTCAAAGAAGTATCCGCTCGGTACACGCACAGATAATATAATGTACACGGAAACTGTAGACGCGTACGAAGTCGCGGGTAACTACTAGTGTATTATAAGTATGTATTTACAAAAAAAATCTAATTCCCACATTCAAGTTTTGCTTAGATAAGGACTAGAGGGCGTTGTGTGAAATGTCCATGAAAATTTATATATTCATTTCAAATTTAGTAGGATATAGATCCGTTGTGCGTACTGTATTTAGTAGATACCTGAAGCAAGGCGTCATCATGCGCTGTCTCTCGTCGCACTCGGGCGCGCGTCGCGCGAATCCAAAGTCGACCACCTTCACCCGCGCCTCGCTCAGTACTTTACTGGTCAGCAGAATATTCTGGAACAAACATTTTAGAATAACCTACAACAACTCATATAAGTCCCTAAAAACTCATCTGTTTTAAACCCTATGAAAGCCCGATAAAACCCCTCTGTTAAGCCACTATGTATGCCCTACAAATCCCCCTTTTAAGCCACAATGGATGCCCAGCAAATCCCCCCTCTTAAGTCACTATGAATGCCCAACAAATCTCCCTTTTAAGCCACAATGTATGCCCAGCAAATCCCCCTTTTTAAGCCACAATGTATGCCCAGCAAATCCCCTTTTTAAGCCACAATGTATGCCCAGCAAATCCCCTTTTTAAGCCACTATGAATGCCCAACAAATCCCCATTTTAAGCCACTATGAATGCCCAACAAATCCCCCTTTTAAGCCACTATAATTGCCCAACAAATCCCCAGTAAATGCTCCTTTTCGGTCACAATGAAAATTGCGATCGAAGTCTACACGCAGTACTTTAATTAACCTTTTTGAATCTCTAGAAACACCCAAAAACTGCCCCATTTATCCGTTGTAAATCCGTTTTTGGCTATCTGTTTTAAATATAAGTTTTTTCGCCATTATTTTTAAGAGGATTTTGTTACTCAATAAAATAAATAAAAATAAAAACGACATAAACTCACCTCAGGTTTAAGATCTCTATGCACGACCTGTCTAGAATGCATGTGTTGTACCGCCACCGCCAACTGCGAGAGCAGTCTGCGCGCTGTACTCTCAGGCAAGGGACGTGCGCAGCCAGCGAGCAGCTCCCCTCCCGACGCTAATTCCGTCACTATGTACGTGAATGCCTGGACAATTTATGTTATTATAAGTATGTATTTACAAAAAAAAAGTATATAAGTATTCTATCAGCCATCTAGTTCCCATATCACAAGCTTTGCTTAGTTTGGGACTAGAGGGCGTTGTGTGTAAAGTCCATGAATATTTATTTATTTATTTTTTAATTTTATGTAATAATATTTTAAGTGCGGCTTGCACCAGAATCACTCAACGTGTTTAACAGCTAAATCGATTTAAATCTGACGTATTTGTATAACTTGACAACTCGCTAAATACTATTTAAGACTTAAACGCGTTTAGCGATTCTGGTGCAAGCCGCCCTAAATGATCAACCCACAGCACGGAAGGCAGAGCTATTACCTATCCGATCCGAGTGAAACCTTGGTCACGAATGTGACAATCGTAAACGTATCGCTACGCTAGCGTATCCGAGACACACTGCGCGGTGACGCTGCAACGTTCGGCAGTTGAGCTGACGTTGACGCGCAATATGATTCGAATAAGTTAGGTTTACGTAACGCGTCGACTGTCAGATTTGTTCGTGATTACCCCTCTGGTTCTGTTTATAACTTCAAGGGTTTTTTAACAACATTTTTATGAATACTAACCGAATCACGAAATACTTCGTGGAGCGTGATAATGTAGGGGCATCCTTGACACGTTTTGAGCAGTTCGATTTCTTGCTTAATGTCTGTCTTTTGAGCTGAGATTATCTGCAAAAGAAACTATTATTTAAACAAATATTTAAGGCGGTATTCTTGAACACGAATCATGTAGTACAAACGGCTACACGTCAAATTAGACACCCAACATACCCAGAACTACGCTATTACAATGCAGAGAATCGTTGGAAAGGGAGCGCAATTGGTTTACACGCTCATCTCGCACAAAAACATATTGGTCCTTCTCACACGATTCGTTCAATCCTATCCTATCCTACTAATCCTATTCCTACTAATATTATAAATGCGAAAGTTTAGATGTTTGGATGTTTGTGTTTCAATCACGTCAAAACCACTGAACCAACTTGGATGAAACTTGGCATATATATAGTACGTAACCTGGATTGACATATAGGCTACTTTTTATCCTGAATAATTAACAGGATCTACAGGATAAAATGAACGAAAAGGATTAGCAGCGCCAATTGGCAAGAGGATTTCATTGTCATGTCATGTCACGTCAGTTTGACAGGACGTAGTACTACTTTCTTTGGTCTAACGACTAGCGTTTGACATTCGAGTAAGGGTTCGGTGTAATGTCAAGTTTCTCAAAGAAGTATCCGCTCGGTACACGCACAAATAATATAATGTACACGGAAACGGTACTCGCGTACAAAGTCGCGGGTAACTGCTAGTGTATAATATGTATGTACCTTGACAGCATATTCCTTGCCAGTCTGCTTGTGAATGCACTTCCGACAAACGGAGTAGGATCCATCTCCGAGCAGGGCAGAGCTGAGGTCCACAGAGTATTTTAAGAAGAATGGAGACTCCTATAACAAAGGTAATTAAATCATCCTACTATTTAAGTAAACTAACTTATTATCTAAACATTCATAATTTCATATCCCACGGGTTAGTAACACTCAATGCGAAATCCATTGTTCTCTGAATTTTAAACTTAATAGATTGAGGGCGGCTTGCACCAAAATCGCTAAACGCGTTTAACTCTTAAATAGTATTTAGCGAGTTGTTAAGTCATAGGGCGGCTTGCACCAGAATCGCTAAACGCGTTTAACTCTTAAATAGTATTTAGCGAGTTGTCAAGTCATAAAAATACGTCAGATTTAAAACGATTTAGCTGTTAAATACGTTTAGTGATTCTGGTGCAAGACGCCCATACAAATACGTCAGATTTAAATCGATTTAGCTGTTAAATACGTTTAGTGATTCTGGTGCAAGACGCCCTTAGTACCAAGCAATGCGACGACATTTTAAATCGATCAATTTGATAAGTTATATTCTTACCAGTGAATGCTACGAGTTTTTGCCAGGTACATCCCACTACTATTATAAATGTCAAAGTTTAGATGTTTGCGTTTCAAACACGCTGTAACTACTGGTCCGATATGGATAAAACTTGAAATAGATTATAGTTTGTAACCCGGATTAACACATAGGCTACTTTTTTTGTTTTTTTCGTGGATCGAACCCGAACTGACTGAGCTGTGACGCCTGACAAATGATGATGAAGTGTCTTACCTTAGCGACCCATCCTTTCATCTTCTCAGTTTTGGAAGGCACTGTGGACTGCAGCCAGAACTTGTCAGATATAATGTTCTCTGAGAAGAGTATACTTGGAGCTACGTACGAGTAACCTGAAATCAGACAAAATTTACATCAACAACATAATTATATTTTTGGAAGAAATTGTAACCGCACATGGTCCTTCTGATTTTGAGCGACAACTCAAAATCAGAAGGACCATTTGTCGTCACATATTTGCGTATAAGTGGCTTGACTTCACAGAGCACGTCCACCGAGGACGAGCTCCAAGCACTGCGTCTTTCACTCTGAGGTCTGTATTTGCATTTACTGCTCAAAATCTAATCCGTAATCAAAGATAGATTTTGAAAGTTCTGTATGAGAATCTCTACTCAAATCTATGCTTGAGACAGCAGGTTAAGTCTCATGTGCGTGTAATAGCACCAACATCCATACCCTTCAAACCGGAACACAGCAATGCGAAAATCGACTGTGCACACACAGAAACAGATGGTAATACTTTCCTGGACGGACTCTTTCAGAAAGAGCTTTACTTTTGAAGTTGAAACGACACGGAAGTAGCCCTTATTACAACGTACCAAGAAACAGTTTATCATGATGCTTCGGCGCCTGCGCTGGCGAGTCGGTAGGTGGCATCCTCGTGAATTCATCAGCGAAGTTGCAAGTGTCTGCTGCATGCGACAGTCCTGGGACGAAGGGCGCTTGGATCTCACGTTTGGAGACAGCCTCCCAATCCAGGGTCTGGAAGTAAAGGTTCTGGGTTAGGATACTTGGAATTCATATCAAATTATTATTATTATGAACAGTCTTAAGAGGATGTTACAGTTTGGCGCCCCAACGTGGGGTCTTTGAATTGTAACGTTTGAACTCGGAATAAATATAAAAGTGAGTTTTAAATCAGCATTTAACGACCATTATGGTTTAAAAGACAATTTTGTCCGCATAAATAGTAGACTTTAGGGGATGGGCATTGAAAATTGGGTCATTGAGATCATACATAAAATATTAGGCTAACATACTATCTCAGTTTTTTAATAAAATTGACAGATATGATTTGTGAAAAACCTCACCTGGAAAAATGGATGTTTTTTCAGTTCTGTGGCATCCAAATCCCCTCCACCAAGTCGCTTTCTTGGATCTTTCACCAGAAGTCTGGAAAGATGGGTTTTATTAGTAAATCTAATTATATCGTGGATTTCGATGGCGGAGGTCCCAAAGTCTTGATTGAATCTCCTAAGTTTCTGAACCGTCAATTTCTGAAAAGAATATGGATACAGTTGAGGTAAGGAAAAGATGGATGGACTGAGTGAAAGATGACATGGGTAAGAATGACCACTAAAACGAAAGAAAGTGGAGGAGAATGTGTTTTACTGACTACGTGAAGTGAGTAAAGACAGATGATGATAACTATTGCATTATCTTTTTATGAGAAAACAAAGCTGCTGGCATATTAATATTGAGCGGCTGCCTCAAAGTCAAACTCATCATTCTTTTATTCAATAAACTCACAAGGATCATTTAGAATCGTGTTATATAACTAGGTGATTCTAGATGCCAGTTCCATTCGACCAGGGGCCTTATTCTCACTTCGACAAAGATTTTACTTTAATAAGGATGACGTCAAAATGACGTTTAAAACTCCTGTCACTAGTGGATGAAACCAGTTTTCGACCGAGATTTGACGTCATCCCTATTAGAGTAAAATCTCTGCCATACCCAGAATCAACCCCCAGAGCCTAGAGGAACGGGCAAGAAACTACGGCCTGGTTCCTAGCGTTTTATTGTATGATAGAAGCTACACGATAAACAACTGCATCACTCCACAACACGTAGCATCGCACTGTGTCCATCACTTTAAGAATAAATAAAAAGAATAAAATATAATGATTTGTAACGAAGAAGATAGATACATAAAAAAACAAACAAACAAAGAAATAGCAAAAGGAAAACAGATATAGCACGTGTAGGTAGCAAACAAAAACAGAAAAACGGAAATATATAACGCTAAAAATAACAAAGAAAATAATTACAACAAATAATAAAGAGAAGTGACTTTGAGGAGTGTCTGATGTGCTTGTAATTGGCTTCCATCATTCTGAGGCGTCTGATGTCCCAGTAACTCCTTGTAAAGACAACGTACTCACTTCCTAATAAAGTCCTGTACTTCAGGACTGACATCAGGCGGTACTGGATAGCTGCAGCGCACGATTCTCTTGGTAATCTCTTGCTGCGTGTTCTTCTCGCCTTCCACCGTGAACGGAGAAGCTCCGGTGAGAAGTTCGTAGGTTAACACTCCGACAGACCACCAGTCTACTGCCTGGGGACAAGAGAAACGGTAGTTACAAAACTGTAGATCGTTATAATTTATAAGTTTACTTGTATGCTAAGGGATATATATACTCCCTTGTGCCCTAACACCTGCACAAGGGATGACCTCATAGATGCCACAGACGAGGGGGTAAAGGTGGCACAGTTCTACTCGAACTTCGTCTAGTGTTCCATACCATTGACACGCTAAGAAGAAGAGTTTAAAAAACTAGAAAAACCGACTTCAATTCGACTACCAGCTTCATCATCAGCTGATGATGAATGATGACAGTTCATTGGGAATGCTCTAGTGACTATAAACACCACTTTAAAGTCACAAGAAAGCAAAATACGCAATTTCGTGCACGTGGTTGGCATATTTTTTTTTCAGTTATTTCTATTTATAACCCAAACTACTGAACCGATTTTGATGAAAATGAAATGGGACTAACCTGGAAGTATATCTTTTCAGATAAAAGAAGAATTTTTGAAATCGGTTCATAAATGACGGAATTCTGAGGTAACAAACATTTTAAAAAAAGACAACCGAATTGAGAACCTCCTCATTTTTTGAAGTCGGTTAAAAAGGATGTAACTTCAGCTATCATGCAGCATTTGATTTAAGATTAAATGGAAACGCGGTTGCGTCCCTTCTAAATACATTACTAAGAGGGTATTATTAGTCGAGTGGCGTGATGGTGCAGGAGTTATCATATCCCTTTTTTAGAACTCGAAGGTTTTTGTAGACAGGTAGGTACCAAAAGCAATAAATATGCTACCTCCAAGACCAGTCTTCTGTCAAAGTCAAAGTCAAAATTTCTTTATTCAATAAAATCACAAGGATCATTTAGAATCGTCTTATATAACTAGGTGATTCTAGGTGCCAGTTCCACGCGACCAGAGCCTAGAAGAACGGGCAAGAAACTACGGCCTGGTTCCTAGCGTTTTTTTGTATGTATGTGTATGTATTTGTATGTGTATGTTTTGTCTGTACTATCATTAGGCACTGTGTGTGTGTAAGCATTATGTTCAAGTCTGAAGGGTGACTGAAATTATGGGGTCAACTATCATAATGTCTTCAAAAGGCTCTCTTCTAATTTAAGAGCTACGTTGTTGTCGGCGTAATGTATGCATTTCCCGCCAGGTTCTTCTTTTCAGGGCAGCTTCCTTGACGTCCTTATACGACATGACATCGATCTTCGCCTTCACTTGCCTCATATATCTAATACGCGGTCCTCCTCTTCCTCTCTTTCCTTCCCTTCAATGATATTTCCGATTAAGCTGTCATGTCGAACGTGCCGATGACTCTGGTATTAAAAGCCGTATGCTTATATGCCGGATTAGATTTCACGAGGTAGATTTCACTGCTCTTTCACGAGGTAAGCGGCCATCGATTTAAGCGTTCCGTTTGTATTTTGTATGGCTTCAAGCCTAGCAAAGTATGTCGAGTTATTTCACATGTTCTGTTTACACAATAATTATAATAATCCCCAGGTTAGAAGGTACTTTGTGTATGAGCCATTTCAAATACAATGTGATATTGTGAATTTAACTAGTTGATTTAGCACAACAATTTTGAGCACATTTAAGTTTTTTTTAACAATAAATATTCATGGACATTTTACACAACGCCCTCTAGTCCCAAACTAAGCTAAGCTTGTATTATGGGAACTAGATTGCTGATAGAATATTTATAGAAATATTTTTTTTGTAAATACAATTTATAATGCAGAAATAAAACAAACATCTATGTTTGGCACACACAAAATTAAATGTTTGTTCTCAATGGGAATGAAACCCACGACCTAGTATTTTTTTTAAACTTCAGCGAGTTTAATTTTATTGTCAAGAACAAACACGTGTTACTTTCCTACACAACATAATACCTAGTAAGTAGATAGATAGTGTAGGTATCGATCAAACAAGACCTTCGATACCAGCGAATGAGATCGAGCTGATAACAACCAGCCAATCATCACCGCGCACAGTGGCCGTGGCAGGGCCATTGTTTCTTTTTAACCGACTTCAAAAAAAGAGGAGGTTCTCAATTCGGTTGTATGTTTTTTTTATATTAGGGTTGGGTAGTGCGATCTTCGATCAACTATATGAAGTGCGATAGAGAAAATGTGTAGTCGTTTTCCAAAGATAAATAAATAAATATTCATGGACATTTTCACACGACGCTCTCTAGTCCCAAAATAAACAAAGCTTGTAATATGGGAACTAGATGCTGATAGAATACTTACATACTTTTTTTTTTAATTACATTTTTATAATACATAGTAACACCCAGACATAGAACAAACATCTATTAGTAGTATAGTTGAAAGATAAAATTGATCCTGATTTGGATCCATTGAGCTATTTATAAATCGTTTGACTGTTTCATGTGTATTTTTTTGTGAATATTGTAAATACTGTATTAGTCGCAATTTTTTTTTCAATAAATATATTTCCAGTACCTACCTGAAAAATAAAGTTCTTGGAATTGAAACAGATGGCCCGTAATTTTCAAGTGATGAAAATATCCATCATGCAAAATCCCAATGCCTATCTAGTGCAGAGTACTGCGGATATAGGAACAAGTAGAGTTAGGCCAAAGCACCCACCCACTTCCCCTCCACTTTCGCTGAGCAAAGTACGTCTGACTACTCCCAGATCTAAGGATATCTTAAGATTACAATACAATCATAATACTTGAGTGTATCGCGTAGCTGTCATAATGTCGATTAGGCAATGACTTGGTGCGTTGTGAGTGCAAATTACAAAAGTAGGCCAAGTTCAAATACTGACCTACTGAGAGCTAGTAGCTAGACCGTAGTTACTAGAATCACGATGAACTGTTTCATAGTTTCGTTTGAGTGACCGTGAGAGAACCAATGTAGAGAACACGCAAATTGCTCTTTCTTAGCACGTTTACATCATCACCTGTGGTTTAGTGGTAGTGACCGCGCCTTTCGATCCTGTCGTGGGTTCAATCCGGTCGTGCATCAATGGGTTTTTCGGAAAATTGTGCGCAATGGCAGTGCTCTCAAACAGTGAACGTAAACATCGTGAGGAAACCCGCGGCTTAGTCAGCTCCGCACGTACTGACCTTGTCTTTTCTGTGGATAAGGCCGACTAGGCTGAGATGATGGTATAGGTAGCGGTGCTACAAGACTACTCCATCTAAATCATGTCCCAGGCATGATGAAAGGATTAAAATTGAACACAATCCTGTTACAATGCCATGATAATAACCCTAACCTTATGCGGTCACCGTATATCTCTAGTAACAAATGTTACGATATTCTTCGATAAAGTACTATGATCGCAACATACCTAACAAATAAGCTACATACGAGTACAAACTGTGGATAGAATAAAGTAGTAGATAAGTAGAAACAAAGAAAAACACAACATAGTAATTTCCCGACAATTTCCACATCACAGCCGAACTTCCTCGAGTGGAGCCGAGTGCTTCCGATGATGGCCGAGTGGTTCCGAGTTCCGAACGAAGCTGGCTTCCACCACAGAAGATAAAAGTGTAGAACGTTTAGAAGTGTCACTGAGATAAAGAATTTTTCTTATAAATTTTATAGTTGCTCATTAAAATATTCTATCAATGACAGGATTCACAGCTTGCTATGGGTTGTTGGAAATTCATCAGCTATGATCATCAGTTTGGCCCTGAAGGAACTCTGGTATGAAAAGGTTTTTTTTTAATACATTATAGACAAACGTTTGAGCGCAATCTCACCTGATGGTAAGTGACGATGCGGTCGACGATGTAGCACGTTTGCCTAAAAGAAACCTATTCACTCTCGTCTTGAAAACATTCAATTGTAAGGTTCATGACAAAGCATTCAGATTTGACGAACTGGAGTCCTACACCCCACGGTCTGATGATGAAGAGGATCTATGATATTCAGGGAGGTTTAAATTTATATCAAATTAATAACTTGCGGCAAAGTAAGCTTGGTTTTATTTGGTTCTATTATAGAAAATTGAGGGCGATTTTGTATAAAGTCAAAAGCTTTACATAAAATCTTTGAATTCGATCTTCGATTTCCGAGAACAGGTCAGTCTCACCACTACAAACAGCATACTCCCTCTTACCTCATCTTTTGTCTCAGATGATACATTACATTCTATAGAAAATCTTACTCTATAGCAAAAACATATCGTAACCATCGTATTTTGAATCTCAATTCATCGCGATAAAGGTCATTTTACATCGCCTGCCGCTTGGTAGTGGAACTCGCGTTGTTACGTGGAGAACCTTGGCGACTGATATAAGCACTGGCTTGTGGGATTATTGTAAACAACTTTTTTATTAAAGACTGCTTCCGGGCAAAGGGCGTGCAAACACCTGACTGAATAGACATACTAGTTAACTAATAATAAATATCATGGGCTTGACCCGGTCTGACCGCCAAGTGTAATGAAAACGGAAATCAAAAATTTTAGTTTTAATTTTTACAATTTTAGTGAAATGTACAAGGTACCTATCACTATTTTCGATTTTTTATTTTATACATCTCATGTCGGCCCTTTTGGGACGAGTTCGTATGGTCCCAGTAGTTGAATTAGTCTACGATAGGTGTCAATGACGATTAGGTACTAGTGTAGGTTCAACCGTTTTTGAGCCTGTTTCAGCATCTTTGTTTTTGACAAGTCTATAGGATAGCGTTATTCAGGGATGGTGAAACAGGCCCTGAGCCTTATAATTTGTCCCTGACATCATTACGGCCGATTTATTTTGGGCCCTTATATCATGGTAATTTATTCTGTGGTAAAGTCAATGCGATGTCAAAATTGATGCTTTTTAGATAAGAATCATCATCATAGTTAATAAGTCGACTTACTTCTTTCAGATCCATAATTAATATAAAAACAATATTTATACATAGGCAATTACGTTAAATTAAATAAAATTAAATTACGTAATATTAAATTCAAAAATATATAGATTTCTTTGGACAATTCAAATAAATTACCGTTCGGTTCTTTGGACTACAGTGTAAAAGATTTTTCAATGTATTTATAAGAACACAAAAGTAACGGATCTTTATCCCTCTGAAGTTAGCTGCAACTAACGATTGCGCATATAGGGTACTGTGCGGAAAAATATCTCCAACTCGACCAAAAATGGGTTCTGCGCAGATACTTCAGAGGGATAAAGATCCGTTGTTACTACTATCCTATCCTACTTCCTACTAATATTAGAAATGCGAAAGTTTAAATGTTTAGATGTTTGGATGTTTGTGTTTCAATCACGTCTAAACTACTGAACCAACTTGGATGAAAGTTGGCATATATATAGTTCGTAACCTGGATTGACACATAGGCTACTTTTTATCCCGAATAATTAACAGGATCTACAGGATAAAATGAACGAAAAGGCTTAGCAGCGCCAATTGGCAAGAGGATTTCATTGTCATGTCAAGACACGTCAGTTTGACAGGGCGTAGTACTACCTCTTTGGTCTAACAACTAGAGTTTGACATTCCAGTAGGTACGAGTTCGGTGTAATGAGGTGTAATGTAAAGTTTCTCAAAGTATCCGCTCGGTACACGCACAGATAATATAATGTACACGGAAACTGTAGACGCGTACGAAGTCGCGGGTAACTACTAGTTATACTATACGATCGAGTCGTGGTCAGTCGACCCTTCCATCTATGTATTCGTCTACCGGAAATAACCTATCCAACCAGCTGTGTGTCATTTGTAACAAAACTTTTTGCAATAACTCCCAATAACATTTTTTGCAGATAATAGGCCTAGCCCCGCAATGCCGTTAAAGATATAATAGCTTAGTCAAAAATTTGTTTAAATCTTTTTCGCGACTACCTTATTACTATAACAATAACGTTCATTTTCGTGTTTGATAAATTCAAACCTTGAACGTGGAAGAACCGAGGTTACTGAAGAAGGTTACATATAATCGACGAATCATAAAGTGAAGTCAAACAACTTAAACACAAAGTTCAAACTCCCATGGCTGTAGTATTTATTAGTATTTTCGACTTTAAAAAGTTTACTTTAAGGTTCAGAATAGTGTGATGGATAAAGGTGATGTATTTAGGTCGTTGGAAGAGATTTTTGGCAAGAGTCGCGTGGCAACAGCTTTTTTCGTCCGAATTGTGGCTACAAGCTGTCTTGGAGAGACAGAGACGCGTATACCTACAGTACCTATAACACTTAGTTAAACCATAGATTATATATATCCCTCTCATTCTCTCATAGACTATTCCGAAATGACTTGCCATCTTCAATTGGTATTTCGGAATGACAATGTGTTTCTCATAGATTTCTCTTTAATAATCGTGATCTACGGACTTTTTGCATGACTTTCTTCATATTTTTTATCCAACACCTGTATCTAATAAGGTTTTTTCATATAAGTAACGCGGGTAACACCGCAAGCGAAAAAAAACCAAGTTAAATGTTATATTTTATAGTACAGTGGGTATGCGTTCTGTTTTAAATAGGCAACACTATAATTAGATGGATAGATAGAAAACTCTTTATTGTACTGCACCGGAAATTAGATATTAGACATAGTTCTATATTAAAGCGAAGTACAATGGGCGGCCTTATCGCTATGAGCGATCTCTTCCAGGCAACCTTTGGATGGACTGGATGTTAAATATACGAGTGACGGTGCAAAAAACAAAGACTACATTTCACAAACTAAACCGTATAAATAGATACTAAACTAAGTAAATAGTAATATACCTAAAATAACCATAGAATAAACTCTTTTATAAGGGTGAATAGTAATTACTAGTTTTCGTTCAATTTTTACGCTGGCCACACTTTATTGATGTAAGCTAACCGGGTTAAACGATACCGATACATTGACCCGTTTAATGCCATATTTAGAGGACGCAATTAATAATATGGATTAAGTCAATATTTGTCATTTTGAACTAAGTATACGTTTGTTTTGTATACAGGGCTAAGAAACGAGGTTTAGTCGAAAAAGGTTTTTTATCAGGCATTAAACGTATGTGGTGCTATCATGTCTTAATTAGATGCAATGGAGTATAAACTAACGAGACTTTGTCCAGCCTGACGTAAAAAGACAAAAGAATAATAACATAATGGAATATCATCATCAACCTATATCAGTCAACTGCTGGACGTAGGTCTCTTCCATTGAGCTCGGTCTTCGGCTCTTCTCATAAAGTGTCTGCGCTACGTTTCGCAGATCGTCGCCTTATCTCGCCGGAGGGCGTCCTACACTACACTTTCCTAAATGTGGTCTACACTCAGGTATTTGTTTGCTCCAACGATTGTCGGTTCTACGGCAAACATGGCCGGCCCACTGCCATTTCAGCTTGCTAATCCTCTGTCGACAGAATGGATATTTTGAATCAAGCTTGCCAACATGCTCAACGATGCCGAGCGTTCATGACATTTCCTACTAGCTTTAGGGTTTGAATTATTTGCCCACTATAATCTACCCTAGCTTATTCCACTGCAACCCTTAGTAACAAAGCACTGAAAGATCCGTCATACATATTAGGACAGCTATAAAAGAACAAATGTCCTCATTCTGGCACCGCACGCCATTTCCCTGCCAAGTGCCAAGATTATAGTGAAGTATTAAGTATGTAGGGTGTAAAAAGAGCTCTCCAAAACTGAAGATGTGCATAGATGAAGCCAAATTTTTAATTTATAGAAGTGCCATGGTTTTAGATCTTATATAATTATAAGTTTAAATAAACTGGGCAAGGCGCAAGTTTTATTTGCGCATGGTAGTGTTCCGAGTGAAAGATTCGCTTTATAACCAGTTCTTACTTTAAAATAAATCCTTCTTCTTCTAACTTAAGAGCTATGCTCTTGTCGGCGTAATGTATGCATTTCCCGCCAGGTTCTTCTTTTCAGGGCAGCTTCCTTGACGTCCTTATACGACACGACATCGATCTTCGCCTTCACTTGGCTCATGTAGCTAATACGCGGTCTTCCTCTTCCTCTCTTTCCTTCTACCTTCCCTTCAATGATATTTAAAATAAATCCATGTAACAAGAATTCCCATTTGTAGGATTTTAATGACGATACTGGCAACATTAAAATTCTATTAGTTCAAAGTTCCAACAGTGGATAGGTTGATGTGTAGCCGACTGTACATGTTATTATGATCTAAATTAAATTCTCTATGCAGTTTACTAATCAACAGTCCTTGCATAGTAAACCGTTTATGCAGGAGTGTCATGTGACCAACGGCACGTTTTCGCATACACAGTAACACGTTCTTCGTTCACACGTTGATATTGAATCTGTGGGTGAGTTCACATTTTATGTTTTTGATGGAAATCACTTTCTAAAATACCATTTATGCATTATGCTATTGTAGTTGATAAAAAGAATAACATGCGAGAGCTGCGTCTGTGTGTGTTGATAGTGCTTCCGAAAATAAAACATTAGCCACTAGGTTCAATATTTTTCTATAACTTTTCATTTATTTAGCGAATACTAATATATTTATAAAAAAGTATATAAGTATTCTATCAGCCATTTAGTTCCCAATCACAAGCTATGCTTAGTTTGGGACTAGAGGGCGTTGTGTGTAAAGTCCATTAATATTTATTTATTTATATATAACTTATACCTTAATTATATTACGATCTAGCCACAAGGCAGACTAATTAGTAATTTTACATTGACCTAAATTTTTTGCATAAACTAATCTAAGAATGTGTCCATTGGCACTTTTCTAATTGTCTCTATTTACTAAAGGAGAAGACACTTTGTTTTTGTGTTCGTTATAGGTGGCACTAGTTTGCACTCTTCATATCACTGATTGTTTAACATTACACCAGCTCAAAAGGATTTTGTCTTTTGAGCCTTCTTACTAGGTTCGTGTGGTCGAAGAGCTGGATAGCCTCAACGTTGACGTGGTGGTGCCCAGTCATAACTACCAGTTCTAGTGGTAAAATGAACGAGTTGATAATATTGATTGACTCTACCAATTCCCACCAATATCAATTCTACGAACCTAACTATACCTAGTAAAGGATCTCATTGGGAATTCGTTGAGGAAGACCAATTACCCATCAGTAGTGGAAAAAATGAGCTCGTAAGCTCCAGAAAGGGGTCGACTCTGGGTGTCTATTATGATAAAAATCTATCCACAACCAGTGGCAACTAGTTTTATTCAATTTAGAATATAAATATCATAGATAAGATAATCGTGTCGTCGTGGAGAAAGCAGATAAAACAGCTAATAAATTATTCAATTCCCTCACCAAACTCTTCAAGGATTTGTCTCAAGGTTTTGTGCGATTACTTATACTATACACGCACACTCATTAAAAAATTATTACTTTTAAAATGAAGTGGTGATGTAAATGGCAAATTATTCTTGCAAAATATTTCCACAACTTTCTCTATTGTAATATTACTGATTAGGCTTGTCGATTGACTGTTTGACAATCTCGTTTTGACATTCGATTTTAGTATCCAGTCACGAAGTCTAATATTGAGATAATATCTAACCAATGAGTGTTGTGGGTGCTGGCTTACTGAAAATATTATCACGTCGGGGTCACCAATGTTGATTAATAGGGTTCACTAATGGCAGGAAAATTACTAATTAAAAAGTGTTATTATTGCACCCTATATGTATACTTTTTTCCTAATTTCAGGTATAATCATGATCATTCCATTCACACGAGCACACGCACACACTGATATGTTATGTCAAACGACGCAAGTTCACGGCTGTCATGTCAGTGTCATGTTGGACCGGTCGCGGATACCGGTGTCCCACTGACCCCGTTTCGGCGCGCACGTAAATATAAAGCCTACTTAATGGTAATACGGATTTGAATCGCGTACCGAAACCGAGGATGTTATTACATTTAAAAAAGTTACGATCGCGAATCTAGAGCAGACGGTTGAGGTAGGAATTTAAATTCTCTTTTGGAGTAACAGAAGGTTGTTTTTCTCTTCCTTTGAGATATAACTTTTTGGAAATGTGATGGGATGAAACTGTGTACTCTGCAATATTGTTAATTCCAATTTGAATCTTATACCTTTAGATTAAGCTATGATTTATGTTGGTTAGTTAGAAATATAATTATGCTAAGCAGAGCCTGGGTTTTAATCTCGTTCTTGTCCATTTTAACTGAGCATTGAATACTTTTTTTTTAGAATAAAACTGTTAATCGCATCTAGAAACGGAATACTTTAACAGAGTTACAAAATAAACAAAACTTTTTATCATTTCGTCCCACACAAGAAAGTTATTCGGGCCGAGTAAATTAAGGCAGAGTTGACTACTCAAAATTACATTTACCTATCGTTTTTTTTTACACATTATGTACTTTGAAGGTAATAAATAATGCAAACCCTGGTATATAAGATAGTTATCGTGAATGAATACTTTGTTTTATTATTGCACATTTTATAAGTACATTTTTATTAACACAAAGGTCATATTAGCTCATACATTTCTCTGTAGAGGTCGCAACGTTATTTGCTAAGTAATTGACCTTCCCTTTTCATTCTTAATTCTTTATTGCACACAACACAAGACTTAAACAAAAGACAGAAATAGATGACATGTACAAAGGCGAGCTTAACCCTAACAAGAGTTTTCTTCCAGCAAACCTTTGAGGCTAGAGAGCGGTGACTATAGAGGCAGGTCCGTGTACATAAAAAGTTATAATATAACGGAGATTCGATACTTACTACACCAACGAATCATTATTATTAAGAAAAATAAAGTATTAAAACATTCATTTTGACAGGCGTCACAGCTCAGTCGGTAACGGCTCTGCCTTCCGTGCTGTGGGTCGTGGGTTCGATCCCCACTGAGAACAAACATTTGTGCGTGGAAAACATAGATGTTTGTTCTATGTCTGGGTGTAACTATGTATTATAAGTATGTATTTACAAAAAAAAAAGTATATAAGTATTCTATCAGCCATCTAGTTCCCATATCACAAGCTTTGCTTAGTTTGGGCTAGAGGGCGTTGTGTGTAAAGTCCATGAATATTTATTTATTTATTCCGTCACACTGGTTAATTTTTGGACATTCTGAGTCACGTTACAACCTTTGCATCAACAAAAAAGTGTTTGGACCCACTTTATCTACGCCATTCAAACGGGTAGAAGTAGTAGTAGAGCTTCTTGTGTGCGAGCTCGTCCGGGTTTAGTACTAGCACCTATTTCTGTGTGCACAGTGATGCTCGCATTGCTGTGTTCCGGTTTGAAGGGTATGGGTGCCGGTGCTATTACACGCACATGAGACTTAACACCTTTATGTATCAGAGTGATGGGCGCAGTACAATGCATTACAGGGCACGTCTTTAGTGGACATGCTTAATAAAGCAATGCATTGTTATATGCAGTGGTTACCACTTAACATGAGGTGGGCCATCGGCTTGTTCCATCATTAAGTTGTATAAAAAACATATTTCAGTGGTGTCTGTCAGTGAACTTTGCAGTGCCTATAAAAGGCCATGTATCGATATGACCTCTTAGAATCCTTGCACGTCCAAACGAACGGATTATTAGAATATTTTCCTTATTAGATATTTATTTTTAGAAACGGAATTTGGAACTCATTACATTCCTTTTCGATATAATCTTTGTTTATTTCGTTAATGACATTTGGTTTTTAAGTAGGGCAACTATTTTTGATAAAATATCCGAATAACTACGATTACGTTTAGCAAACAAGCTTCTGCGTGCGACTTCGTCCGCATCCCGTTTTATCCTGTTGATTTTCCAGGATAGCAAGTAGCCTATCTGTTAATCCACGCTACGAACTATATATATTCCAAGTTTCATCCAAATCGGACCAGTAGATTTTGCGTGAAAGAGTAACATACATACAAACTTTCGCGTTTATAACATTCACCTGGATTAACACATAGGCTACTTTTTATCCCGGAATATCAACAGGATAAAACAGGATGCGGGCGAAGTCGCGGGCGGACGCTAGTTAAATCATATTTGTAATTGAACATTTTTTTATCGAAAAATTAAAAGAATTCCTCACCTTTGATTACCACCAATTAAAGATTAAATACCATGATTTCCACAACACCATTATCAATACCTTGAAGTTCTAATGGTTGTATTTTCCCATAAAATTGCTAGAAAAATATTTTTCCACTACCACGATAGAGTGGAAAATGTGGAATTTTCCTTCACGGAATTCAAAATGACGGAATTTGCATTTTCTGCGTCCTTTCTAAGAGTACGTTAACGTCTTAAATCCCACCTATTGAGGGATTTGAGGGAAGTATTACGTGGTAAATACACGTAGAATGGATGTGGCATTTCATATAAGATTGTAAAACGTAACGTAATTGGTATTTTATCCAGTCTATGAGCCTGAATGTAAATAGTTTTTATTTTAGTGGTGTACTGGTAAAGTTAAAATACATCAGTTACTTGCATCTCACTGCGACAGAGTTGTCCGCTACTGAGCCTTCATAAAACGCTGATATGCTTTTGGTTTACATGTAATTAAATCTAAAATTTAAAAAACCCCTGAGTCTTGGACCGATTTTCATCAAACATAGCTAAGAACACTCCCGACTAATTCACCTTTCAAACAAAAAAAAAACAAAATCAAAATCGGGTCATCCGTTCGGGAGCTACGTTGCCTCAGACAGACAAACAGACAGAGACACACACCCACGCTCACGCGCGCGCACACGTACACACACACACACACACACACACCGTCGTTTTGCGTCGGGCGGGGGTTAATAAATGAAACAGTAGATAAAATACATATTAAATAAATTAAATAAATATACAATTGTTTTTAAAACAAAAGAGCGAAACTAAAATAATTTTTTTAAATCCAATAAGTACCTAAATCTAAAAGTAACTGCGTCGTTGCGGCGACCGTGGGCGAAAGATCCTCAAGAAATTAGTTTATTTTTAGAGGCGTACGTTCGTAGGGTGACCAGAAAATGGCGAAGGGAAAACATTACCCGCGACTTCGTCCACGAAAAAAAAACAAAAAAATATAACCTAAAAAAAAGCGAGAAAAGTAGCCATAATCCAGGTTTACGAACTAAAATATATTCCAAGTTTCATCCAAATCGGACCAGTAGTTACAGCGTGATTGAAACACAAACATCTAAACTTTGACATTTATAAATAGTAAGTGAGATTATGAATGAAAATAATGGACTGTGGAAACTGAAGCGCGGGGGCTCAAAGTACTGTTCAGATTAAATATAAATATTCATGGACATTTCACACAACGCCCTCTAGTCCCAAACTAAACAAAGCTTGTAATATGGGAACTAGTTTGCTGATATAATACTTTTATCCTTTTTTTTTGTAAATAACTTATAATACATACTAACAACCAGACATAGAACGAACATCTATGTTTGGGACACACAAATGTTTGTTCTCAGTGGAGATCGAACCCACGACCCACAGAACGGAAGGCAGAGCTAATACCGACTGAGCTATGTCGGTCAGATATAAATAAACAAAACTAAATGCGTTTAGTTTTTAAAAATATCTAGAATTTTTATTATTATCCCGTCGTATTTTTATTCATACCCTTATTATTGCAACCCTAAGCCTTTATGTGTATTAACCCTATATTTCCGTACATGGCCTCTAATTGACGTCATGGGGTTTGTTTTTTTTTTATTTCGAGATGTTGATGCGGTGAAAGTATGTCAGTGGTTCGACGGCATACAGTTGGAGATTATAAAGCTCTTTACGGCTTTTCAACTTCTGTCTTACTGCCTCATTCAAAGACGTGCGTTAAAAGATAATACTTCGTATTTAATCAATAAATAATAAAGGATAATCAATAATTTAATAATAAATCGATAGAAATGAGAATGAAACCAATTAAACAGATTTAATTTGAATTGTCATCGTGAAACAGCACAACATTTTAAAAGAAGCAAAAGTTAAATTAACTAAAACTAAAATTGCTGATAGAAAACTTACATTATTTTTTTTTATAGATGCATACTTATACTCAATACTTTATTGCGTTCATGTTGTACAAAAGGGTCTTAAATATATTTATGCTACCAACATGAGCCCAGTTAGGGCACGACAACTTAAAAATATATAACTTATAATATTATAGTAAAATCCAGACATTTATGTTTGTCACATACAGCACGCAAGTCCCGGCTATACAGACAAGGTTATGCGCCTGTCAGAAAAACGGGAAAGCAAGTGAAGAAAAATGTATACTGTTATCGTCAACCTGCACGAAAGCGAATAATTCTGACCCAAATTCTCCCCTCTAACGCTTACACAGCTAAATAATTACATCAATCAATTATTCAAACGTTTAAATACCTTGTAAATGGATAGGGCGGCAAAGGGTAGCAATTTGCCACGTAGACAGATTAATTTCACAAAATAGCATTAAAATTGGAGCATTGGTTTCTAAAGAAACTAACCTACGGACAAACAGGCAAATTATGTAACCTTGTAGTTGTTATCATCTGTAGGTACGACTTAATTCTGTAATTTAATTATTTTATTTAGGTGGTATTTTAATTTTAATTCAATTTTGAATTTTTTAATCTATCAAATGTAATCCATGTAATTATGAGCGAAATGCTTGAAATAAACGATTATTTATTTATTTAGGGACCAAATTTAGTTTCGTCGTATATGTATTTCAAGCAGAGTAAGACTCTACGCGAAATCTGACAACATTTTTAAATTCATGAAAGTGCAATGTCATGTCTTACTTAGAAGTAAAAAAATCACAGCACGCTAAGGCCTCTAGTTTACAACCCCTATTTGTTTGGGGTTGAACATTCCCAGGTTACAAAACTAGCGCTCCCTCTTTTTGGTCAGTCTACCTACAACTACAAGTTGTATTTCAAAAGCGTTTATAGTTGCGGCGGCTAATTAGGTCCATGGAGAAAATAAATACCACACAAGGCCTTTAAACTTATAACCCCATTTTGTTTAGGGTTAAAAATTCCCAGTTTACAGAACAAACCGATAATTTGTCTCAATTTCCTTCAAAGGATCAGAATACAAGTAGGCTTGCGGCTAACTAGGTCAGTTGGTCGCGCGGCGGCCTCGGCGGTGCTCGGCGCCTCTTCAATACCGTTTGGGGGTAATCTTGATCGCATGCCGGTTATGACAGCGCGGCTTTTTGAAAATTTAGGTTTTTAGACTAGGACTTTCTATGTTTTTTTCATAAAGTCTCTCGCTTTTAACTAACTTATGGTAATATAATTTATAAGTTTTAAAAAACTGGAAAACTGACTTTAATTCGACTACCAGCTTCATCATCACATGATGATGATGATGACAGTTCATTGGGAATGTTCTAGCGACTATAAACACCACTTAAAAGTCACAGGAAAGCAAAATACGCAATTTCGTGAATCATTAAAAACTTTCACCATCGCAAAAAAAGCATTTTGTTCTGTTCTTGTAAGTTTAAAAGTAAGTCGCCACGCCACCGCTTTACATCAGGTGTTCCATCTGCTTGTTTCACCAGTTTTTTTCAGAAAAAACCTGGAGTTTCATTTTTTTTTTTAATGTATGGTGAAAGATTTTTAGTTCTTTCTGACATTTCTAGTACTCTTTCATACAGTTGATCTGTTAGAGTGTTTTCATCCTGGTAACAAACTGTATCGATTGGCATCAAAAAATGTTCGTGTTAATTGTCTCGCTGACTGTACATTTCATTTAATATCTATGAGGAGGCTTATTCCAGAAACCCCCTGCGTGTTGCCCCTGCGAAGGGGATTTCTGAACTTTTTGTCCAGAAATCCCCTTGGCGAGCCCTGCGTGCGACTGCCGGCAGGGGATTTTTGGACAAAGTCCAGAGATCCCCTTTTGGGTTCATTTACACCGTTATGCGTCCGGTTCGTAGCTACACTTGGAGCTCTTTGCTGTATAATATGTATGTTCAAAATTTAAGAACAGTCAAGAACGTTTTCCTGTAGATACCACGGTTAAACAGCTGCCCTCATTGCCCCATCTCAAGAATCCATTATGTATACTAGGTGGCTTTAATTACCAGTTCCTCTCGACCAAAGCCTAGAACGTGCCCAACGTTATCTTCTTCTTCTTCTAACTTAAGAGCTATGCTCTTGTCAGCGTAATGTATGCATTTCCCGCCAGGTTCTTCTTTTCAGGGCAGCTTCCTTGACGTCCTTATACGACATGACATCTATCTTCGCCTTCACTTGGCTCATGTAGCTAATACGCGGTCTTCCTCTTCCTCTCTTTCCTTCTACCTTCCCAACGTGCCCAACGTTATAAGGTCAAGTAAAAAAAACTGCCAAGTGGCAGTGGCTCGCATCCGCACAACAATTCACAATCGATAGGTGAAATTAGGTTGCCAGTTGCCAGCATCGAGTGCGCAATGAGCATTAGAGATCCGTGCCAGAAAGCTAGGAAGAAAACCCTCTCAGGCAATTACCCCTATTCTGTTGCAATTTTCTAAAATAAACTAATTTAATTTATTTTGACAAATAAATTATTTGCTTAATTGAATTTTTTTAACTTTAATTTGACATGGTCAAAATTTAATTTTAAGTTTAATTTTAAGTTGTGGTCGCCCTAAAAAGCGCTGGCGGGACGACCTGGACGCCTTTGAAAGGAGATGGTGGGAGGAAGCCCAGGAGAGAGAACATTGGAAGTCTTTGGGGGAGACCTTTGCCCAGCAGTGGGACGAGATAGGTTAAGAAAATAAAAATTTGACATAACGTTTTAGTTTAAAGAAAAGGACGGCAATTTTTTTTTTATAAGTACAATTAAATGATAACAAGCCACGACCCACCTGCTGTTAAGTGGTAACCACTGCCTATATCCGATGTTCTCCGAACGTCACTCTAATACATTAAGGTCTCAGACGGATTATTAAATTCATTTTTAATACTGTCAAATTTTTCGTTTAGAAAAATGAAACAACAGAATTTTTACTAATGTCGTTTTATTAAAAGTACTAAATAAAGTGTCGGTGCTTTTGTTCGCGTAGTATTTTTCATAGTTATGTCATCATTTTCCCTGCTAGGTGGGGTCGGCACAACATGTCTTCTTCCACTCACTCCTATCATTCGTCAACTCTGAATTTACTCCTCTCACATTCATTACCATCTTTCACACAATCCAACCACTTCTTCAGATCAGTTGAGCTATCTATAAATCGTTTGCAACGGTGTGTAGATAGCTCAACTGCTTCATGTGTATTTTGTACATGTTATAAATACTATATTAGTCATAATTTTCTTTGTGAATAAATTTTGTACTTCTTCGGTCTTCCTCTACCTGCGTACCCAGTCACACTCATATTACTCTACGTACAACATCATTATTAAGCCATTCTCGGTCTCTGCACTTTTATGTTGCATAAACAGGTGTTATAGAGATATGTAGAGTATCAAACATAAACCCTGTTAGGGCACAGCAATTAGGTAGGTAGTGTAGGTAATGTTATTTGAACTTCGATCTGTAGCTCGTTCTGTGATGTATTTCGATTAATGTTTGCGACAGCGCCATCTATCGGGCGCAGTACTGAGCAGTTCTTGTGCTAGATGGCGTTGTAGTGTTTATTGACAGAACCCTCGACTTGCAGTATACTCTCACACTTGGCCGTTATTTTCAATGTCATACACGATAAGGCTCAATAAGGCTAATGGCTCAATAATAACTTTGTAAGTACATTCGCAGTAGTCTGGGTCTGGGAACTTAGGTGAGAATCATGTCTGTATGAGTTAAAATGACCAATTGTCTTTGCTTTCTGCGTGTGTATGTCTTTGCAGGGTTGTAAAAAAAAATCATAGAATTTTAATGATAATTTATTAATTACTATCAAATGCTTAGTACGAGTAGTTATCGGTAGTGTAGTGTGCTTTTCTGAACACGTATTTGTGTGATTTTGCAAAAACAAAATTTCACCGACTTTTAGAGGATAAATCTGCATTCGTTATTTCAATTTTCTAGTTTAGATGCTTATACAAGAATTCCTATTGTTATTGAATTTTGCACCTTGAAGTCGCTACGCATTAGATATAAAATAATCATACCTATTTGGCAAAGGATTAATGACACAATTTTATTAACTTCGTGATAAATTGTTAACAAATTTTATAACAGAGCTACTTTAGTATCCGGTTAGGTACTTTTAGTTCCTTTGAAGAAACTTTCTCTCAATTGAAAGATAAAATGCCACATAATTATTGCACCACGAGTTGAAGAAAATCCAATACTTTTCTATTGGGACCGCTGACAAAAGAAATGTCTCACTTACAAAATTAGGTTTAACAAAATTCTAATTTTACATTTAGGGCGGCTTGCACCAGAATCGCTAAACGCGTTTAACTATTAATTAGTATTTAGCGAGTTGTCATCATCATCATCCGCAGCCCGATCTCACCCACTGCTGGGTATAGGCCTCTCTTTCATTGTGTCAGCGAGTTGTCAAGTCATATAAATACGTCAGATTTAAATCTATTTAGCTGTTAAACACGTTTAGTGATTCTGGTGCAAGCCGCCCTTACTTATTTTAAAAAAAATACAGTTTAGTGAGGATCGAACTCACGTCGATGGTTCCCCTTGAAACGAGAATGCAATAACCAACTTTACTGTGCCACCGGAACGATCATCAATTTAACGGAGTGAATAACTGTTTGGAATTATGTTCTAGAAATTTCGTGGTAGAGAACCAAAAACATTTTATTTGCAAGCAATAAATGTATCGAGTTTGAGTCGACTACGTAGTTTAAACTAGGGTATGCTGGATGGACAAAGAAAAAACAATAATATCTCAAATTAAATGCTCTATTCACGATTCAAATTACAACAGCACGGACTGACCTTAGCCTCATCAACAAAAATGGAAGCAGCGAAGAAAGCCAAAATGAGAACTGTCGACAAAAAACGGCACATCAACATTAACCTTTCCGCGATTTTTTCCGCCAATCTCGATCGAGTTGCGCTTGCGCCACAAAATCACCCGTTTCACTTTTGCTCGCGCACTTTCACTGCTAACGGTGCGCGGCAAGCGGATCTAATGACAAACTAATACCAACCTTACTTACCTAGTAATATAGCCTATTATAAATTGCGCTCACGTATAACGCGATGGTGAAGCTAGCTTCTAGAAAAAGGAATATTTCCGATGATAGCCGAATGTCGGCGAGGATAGCTGAACGCTGCGCACGAGCACAGAAGAATTTCAGCTATCACTTCACTGCGGTGAGATATACAGAAACTACGATCGATACTGCGGCACGTTTGCAAGCCGAAAAGAAACCTCAAGTCATCAAACTATAGTTTATTTTCCAAAACAAACCATTTTATCTAGCACTCAGTTCTCCAGTTCTCAAGTTTTCCAACGGGTAATGCAACGCAAGTAAATTAAACCTAAACATAATGTGATAGAGATGATTTTACATCGGTACCTGCGTGTGAGTTTGAAAGTTTACCCCCACTAGCTCAGGGTACCGTAACCGCTTGTGTCATCCGTTACAGTGAAACTGTTGTTACGTAGTGATCCGCTATGTTACGCCTCCGAGTAAAGATGGTATCCAGTATCCAGAGCATTATTTATGAATGGGTGACCCTTTTTCGGCCGGGTAACCGCTGACCTTAGGTAAACAAAACAGTTCACTTCAATGTTTTCATAACAAAACAAAGAAAATAATAGGTTCGTTTTATTATGTTATTTTAAGATATTTTCCAAAAAATTGTCAGGTATTTTATTTATGGCAATGACAAATTAAATTGAACTGTAAATTACATTGACAATACTGGATGATATAAGACTCTTTCACTCTCACTAACCGCGTGAGAGAAAGAGTAACCTAGTGGACCTACTTATGCACGTTGATTAACAGTGAAAAGAGATTGTGCGCATGAAAAGTAGAAGATACTCAAAAGCAAAATGACAGATAAATAAATATAAATAAATATTATAAATATAAATATTCACGGACATTTCACACGATGCCCCCTAGTCCCAAACTAAGCAAAGCTTGTAATATGGGAACTAGATGCTGATAAAATACTTATATACTTTTTTTTTGTAAATACATACTTATAATACATAGTAACACCCAGACATAGAACAAACACCTATGTTTGCCACACACAAATGTTTGTTCTTGGTGGGGATCGAACCCACGACCCACAGCACGGAAGGCAGAGCTATTACCGACTGAGCTGTGACGCCTGTCAAATAATCTAGGAAACCAATTTTGAAAATACTGTAAAGCCGCGAGACACAGAAATAAAAAACAACTAGATCAGACATAATCTTTACTGAGGAGACGACTGAGTGAGACTAGGAGATTATATGGTTAAGGATAGTCACGGTAAAACAAAGATCCCAATGTTTGAAAAAGATATAGATACTATTATTGGAGAGTAGATCTAGCTGCTAAGGGAATGAACAGTTAAAGATTGAACGATAAAATGAGTGAGTGAACGATAAAGAAATGAATTCATTCAATTTCGCAATAAAACAGAACATGGAGCTACAGGCTTAGCACAAGTACCATACTACAATGTGTCTACGGAAGAGTAAAAGCGATTTGTTCTCTTTCCGTCAAACAAAAGAAAGAGACAGAGCGTCATTTGTCTTTTCTAAGCGTGCTAAATATACATAATCATGAGAGGTCAAGATTATGTTCATAACAAACAAGGACCGAGCATTGAATTCAAATCAGCCTGGCACGGAAGCGATAGCCATCTGCATGACAAAAACAAACTGACAGCAGGTGCATAATATACGATTGAAAACCTAGATTTTAGCTTATCAGATAACATACAAATAGGTAATAAATAACCTTTGCGAGGACGGTAAGGTAAATTACAATTTCAAATAATTGATGTATTATTTTTACTAACCCATTTCCAGTCGAGCAAGAACTGAAACTGGAACTATTTAAATAAACAATGCAAGAATGATTCTTTTAACTTATTTGTACAGGATACCTTCGTGATTTCCATAAAACTTAGCCTCGTTCAAGTTCATTGAACTGATTTTGATAAAATTAAAAAAAAAATAGTTTGACCGAACGAAATACGTTACACTATTTGTAACCTTAGTTATACTGAGTGAACCCGTGGGCAGCAGCTAATAGACCATAAAATATTTGTGCGAGACGAAGGTGACATTGGAATTTGTTGGAATCATCAACCATCGCGTGCAGATGAAGACCACAGTTCACAGCCCTAATAATATCTTATACATGAACAATGCTTCTGAGAAGTTAATCAAAACCAAAGATATTCTGCTGTCTCATTATCCTGAACCCACTTAATTTGACAGCGCTATAATTGCAGCCGTCCTTGTTTTTTTCAGGTTATAAGAATGGGATGGCAACAATTTTCATGTTGTCAAATTAGGTGGTATATGTGATATTCAATTCAAAACTTATCGAGCTGAAATCCTAGGAATAACTTATACCCCAACCTTGCTTCTGAGAAGTTCATCAAAACCAGATATAAGACGTAATTGGCATATTCTAAACTCAATTTGACAGTGATATCACTGTAGCCGTCCTTGTCGTTTCACTTTATACGAACGGGATGGCAACATATTTAATGCTATCAAATTAAGTGGTATAAATCAAATTCGAAACTTATCAAACTGAAATCCGTTATTGTATAAATTGCATTTTTCAATCAAGTTTTAAGATTTATTCGTTCATTTGAAAATGATAGATGAGGTGGTAATAAAATGAGATAATATAGCAGTAGTTTTACTTCATTCTAGTTGTAGTAACAACGTCTTCATTATAACAGTGAATAGTTGAGAATTTCCTTTCTTTTAATATCATGTTTTCTTTACAAGGCTTCAGCTCCATATTAAGATTCATTATTCTATGCGCTCGTTCGATCGATTAGTATTATACCTACGAGAACCTAGTGCCTAGACAAGCCATACCTTGGCTTTAAGGCACTATATAATTTTAAACATGTGTAATTTTTGAAATAATAATAAATAAATAATAAATAAATGTAGGTTTATTGCTATAATAATAGTAAATATTGTTTTTCTTACAAAGTTTAAAAAAAACTCCCGTTGGAATATTACAGAGTTAAATTTCAATTTTTTTTTAATTTAAATGCTAAGTATCATTATTTAAAACTAATCTATGTGTGCGTGATATATTTGCGTAATTTCAATACAACTTAACGAATCAAGTTCGTAATTTTGATGACGAACATTACAAAAGATACATCTTCATACAACTTGCTTTGCAAAAAGATTATCTTCATTAGGTCCTTGCTTCTATAACGGTTTAAATTGTACGTTGATTGTATATCTCTTAAGTTTTATAAATAAAACGTACCTAAAACTTGAATCTTTGTCATTAAGACCCACGCTAAGTTTAATTCGCATTAAAACCGGGAGCGTATTCTATTTCCGTCCACACTTGCCTTTCCATTCATTAAACTTCATGTTATGTTGTTTTAATTCCTTTACAGCTTTACATATATTTCTTATCTAAAAGATCTAGTTTTATCTTTTCTTTTTCACTGTTTGCACTTGCGTTTCCTTCTTAATCTTTGTCTTATCTGTTTCCTATACAACTATAGCCATTTACAGCCTTCAACATATTATTATATTTATCATAAAGTGATTAATCATGTCCATTTAGGTATTGAAGTACTCAATTAGTACACGGAACGGAATTTAATTTTAAAGTCACAAGTCATGCCCCAAAAAGGGCAAAGTCCTGATTCAAATTGGCAATGTCAAAAAACCATCAAGGGTTTAACACGTTTACCCCCAAAATTTATATATATCCAAGCAATAACATGCTTTATTATAAACATGATACAAGTCAAAATTCAAGTAACATTTTTGAATGAAACTGGCCTCGCTACGGGGAAACCCGAGCTCGGCACGCGAGTATCAAGACAGGTTCGTTTATATCCATCTCTTTCATTCGTATAATGTTTCTGTTAAATAAGAACAGGACAGTGATACTACGATTAACGGAACTTATCAGTCTCTATTTATAATTACTGGTCCGAGCGATACCGGAGTAATAACAGGACCGTTGATTTGTCACTTGTTTATAGCATTTTGAGGGTTACCGTTGAAACTAGAAAATATATGAATTGTTGTGTTCAAAATTTAAGCAAATATACGAATCAATATGTATTAGAAAGAAGAGATCAAGAGAATTTGACGGGGAGAGAGAGTCACATCAAAACAAAATGTTGAATACCTAATTGCCCATTTCAAAATAATTATGTATCAACGTTTGATTATTATTTTAAAGTGTATATGCGCTATACATTTTAAAATTTAAAACAAACAACGTAATAAAATTAAAATTAGATAATAAAAACATAGAGAGGCTTGTCAATTATAATAACAGTATTACAATATAACCAGTTGCCTGGTTGGTGTTGCCTCACCGATCAGGTTTGACTAAAGAAGTCGGCATTGAACCGGAACTAAAAACGGAATCAAAACCAACAATGGCTTAGCCTAGGCTTAAAGATAAAAAAGAAAGAAAATAACAGTGAAAGTAACAAGAGACAATCGAAATTTTAAAATAGGAACACGCTGACCTCATTCCGTGCGAGACTTCGCGAGAGAGCGGATGCACGGGTGATTGTAATTCAAAAATAAATCATTTAAAATAAGAATAGTTAATGTAGTTATGACAATATTCATTCATGCTATTTGGTAGTATAAGCTGTTATTATTATGCTGTGTTTTATCTATAGGTTATTTCCTTATTTCCGCAGTTGGTTTCAGTAAGTCAATATAAATATTAGTACCTTCTTTGCGTGGTTCCGCTCTGATAATTACATTTATGCTTTCACTTCTCATGGAAAGGAATTCGCGAACCTTTCTTTTGAATTGAATTGGTAATGGTAACCAACATGTTTTGTAACTGTATAAATATTTGATAGTGTGAGATCTTGAAAGCAAATACGATACAATGTAAATGAAAATATTTGTTTTTTATTAAAACAATAAATTCTAAGAAATCAGTAAACATGTTTGCTGCATTGTTTATTTATAATCAAAATAACAGGTTATTAAAGGGCGTCAACGTCAAAGGTGGTTTAGAAATCAAGATCAGTGAGTTCTAGAGTCATTTCTAAATTGCAATGCTCAAATGTTTACGTCCAAATGACCTTCCCCAGTGCAAGATTGCAAGAACGTTAAATACGTATGAGGAAGTCATTTTCAATTAATTGTAACACCAATATTAAAGAAGGTAAGAATGATAGCGACATGGTTCATGTTTTCTTTAATCTAAAGGTAAATTAACAAGAGAAAATCTATTACAAAACAAACACACATGATTTGTTAGGCGATTGCAATCCTTGTCATAATAAAGTTGGCTTATTTTTATGAATCGTGAAATTGTTTTGTAAATGCTTCGGGCCTACGTGTCAATTTCTTACTTTTAGCAACAACAAATAGCGAATTTTCTAAATAATGAGACTGTTGGTGGTTTCCAAATTAGTTTTAGCCAATAGATGATCATTAGTCAAAAATCGGGTTACAATGTTACAAAACAACACCTACTTTGAACATTTAAATTGAAACTGTTCGAAATCATAATAGACAGATAAAAGATAGGTCTCTTTCGCTTTTCAAATAGTTTGAATTTAGAATACCTAGTTCAGTTTTTTACCCTAAGTGCTTATTAATGATATTTTTTCCTGGATACTTTCAGGTATTTATTATGAACTGTCACAATAACCCCCAAAAACATTTTTCAACGACGAGGCGCCACGACACCGATCGCTGTGACCCACATCGACGCCGGCCATTTTGAATATTCAGTGCGCGCGCGCCGCATTTGGTGGCACATTTCTCATACTGGCTTATCTTCAGTTGTTAGCAGATCAACTTTGTTTACCAGCAATGCCATATAGATCTGTTAATTTGCCTCGGAAATTGCTAAGCTGGCCTCAGTCACATAATCATATGAAACTGTTCAAAAAAACGCAAGGAACGGGGCCGTAGTTTGTTGCCCGTTCTTGTTGTCTCTGGTCGCGTGGAACTGGCACCTAGAATCACCTACTATATAAGACGAATCTAAATGATCCTTGTGATTTTATTGAATAAAGTTTTTTGACTTTGACATAGCCTAGTCAAACTTTTAACCCACGCTATGTGGCCCACACCTACTTGTCTTCAATTTCTCTCTATGAGCTTACAGGCAGATATGATTATACAGAACTATATAATGAGCTCGTATTGGTAATAATCGACTTTTAATCACTCGCACTATGTATTTTCTTCTTCCATTTTTCTCTATCACCTGATCCATCTCTTTTTATCCAAGAATTTAGACAGAGACGCAAATATATGCTAGTAAGACATATAGAGGAAACAAAAGACCTTGAATCACTAACTGCGTATCAACGGATAAGTCAATACAGGAAGTGTTATCAACTCTCATGAACAATTTTAAGGTTCACATATTATTTTATCACAATCCATTATAGAAAACAATAGAATTTAAATCACTTCTGTTACTGACAATACCTTTAGATAAACCAACATTGTCAGATATTTTACTCACTCGATATAGCAACTTGCTACATCGCATGTAGATAGAAAGATAGATAGAAGATAGAAAATACTTTATTGCACACCTTAACCTAGGGACTACTATAACATACAAAACAAAACTTAACTAATAATGTATTTACTAATGTCTAGATTTTTATCTTCTTTTTGATCAAATTGATTTTGAAAACTTTTTTTATTAACCTATTGCTGTCCCACTGCTGGGCAAAGGTCTCTCCCATCGTATTCCGAAACTTATGTTGATTTTTTTTTAATCTACTCATAAATCTTTCTACCCTTATCCCATTAATATGAGGTCTTTCATTTTATCAGGTGGCATGTCAACTCAGTACTTGCACCTTTTTGGCATCTTTTCTTTGACTTACTAGTATAGCTTCTACTTTCATGCACAGTCTAATGAGATATTATAAATCAAAATAGTATTTAAAACACAATACGTGTTACAGCACTTATCGCGTTTTCCCATAGACCGCTCAAGTGAATCAGCCTTGGTCTCACAATCGTTGCAATATTGTGCAAGATTACAATACAAACAAACGTCTAATATGGCCATGTATTATTTCATGCGTATTAAAACATATTAGAGTCAATTTTGTATATCGAAACCAACTAACACATATACCTAGGCGTAATAGTCACAACATATTTATGTCTCTCTGAAGTATTTGCGTAGAACCCAGTGTTGGTCGAATTGAGAGTAAGCTAATTATTCCGCAAAACGGTACATGCGCAATTGTTTGTTGCACCTAACTTCAGATGGATAAAGATCCGTTGTGCGTACTGTATATGCGCACTATCCAAAGGGAGGCCCAAAAACTCCCGTCATCAGAGTTGGCCATACGAACGAACGAACTGCGAGCAAATTGTATAATCGGAACAACATTAGTAAAACTACGTATGTAAAAATGTTAGGAAGGAAAATAAAAAGCAAGGACAGATGAATATAAAGCAAAAACCTTGAGATTACTGTTTGAAGTGTAAACTCGACTTTTTTGGCTGTTGTATAAATAAGAATCGTAGTGAGGCAGGTTATGTAAGAGGTGGTATCTAAGGTAGTGAATATTATAAGAATAAATAAAACATTTGCATCTGATAAAGATGATTTGGCAGGCATCAACGGTAATAGCTCTGCCTTCCGTGCTGTGGGTCGTGGGTTTGATCCCCACAGAGAATAAACATTTGTATGTGGCAAACATAGAGGTTTATTCTATGTCTGGGTTTTAATATGTATCTAAAGGTATGTGTTTACAAAAAAATATTTATCAAGTATTCTATCAGCCTTCTAGTTCCCATAGTACCTTGGCTTAGTTTGAAACTAGATGGCGTTGTGCGAAATGTCCATGAATTACTCTGGCGCATTATTAAATCGACATATTATTGGGCATTTTCAGCAGATTTTTATAATGATAACAATGCTCCCGATACCATAGTTGCATTTTTCTAAACTAATTTGACAACACTAAAATTATAGCTGTCTTTGTCATTTCAGTTTATAAGAAAGGGATGGCGATAAATTTAATGCTGCCAATTAGGAAAACGAAATAACAGAATTGCTACCAATGCCAAAATTGACACCTGAATGACTCCTACGCATTCCGCTATTTTCCGATAAAATGCTATCACTATCGGATCAGTGTGAACATAATATACAAACATTGTAGATACATTTAGTGATAGTACTCAAATTAGCACAACATAGCCGTAAGCATGTAGGTCATGGCCTGTAGTGTGACGGAGACATGACATACACAATGTAAGTTGAAAGAAAAGGACAGACGTCCACGCACACAGGTTATATACCGGTTAAAATCTGATATAGTTGCCAAATATGCACGTTCTGTGTCATAAATTAACTTAAAACAACATAATCTTATATAGCGGACACAATTATTATAAAGTAATATTATTTTTAAAGTTTATAATTACACTCTAATTGAGATTATGACGTCAATTCTTATTATAAGTAGCAGAATAACGTCAATCAAATTAAGATTTAAACTAAATTGCTTCTGAATAAACATTATAACCCTTTTGTAACTACGTAGCGTTGAACATCAACAATTTGTAAGATATTTTTCTTTCATGTATTTTTCCGAGAAGTTTTTTATACATTACATGCAAATATTTGACCGCAATCTTACCTGGCGGTGATTCTGGGGATGGCAGAGATTTTACCCTAATAGAGATGACGTCAAATCTCGGTCGAAAACCGATTTTGACGTCATCCCTTTTAGAGTAAAATCTCTGCCGAAGTGAGAATAAGGCCTCTGATTCCTGATATATCTCCCAAAAACTGTCAAAATGTATGGAGTTTTTACAGTTTGCGGGCGATAAAAAGTCTACCGGTCCCCAGACCAGATAAATTCCGATAAATTGAGTGTAAATAATGTAACGCGCGTCCAAAATTCTTATTAGTTTCTTTATGTTCTAGCAGGGCTAGCATATGCATCCAAGACAGCGATTTGTCTACAAAAGAATAGTCAAAACTAAAGCTAGTTCTGTCTCTGTTTTCGTCTAACAAAGGAAAGGGACGAAGTATCCCTTATGTAAGTAGTATTTATCTTCTCTTCGATAGAAAGAGCTGGTGAGATTGGCGCTCCTGCTAAGCGTCCTGGTGTAGTTTATCATCCTATCCTACTAATATTATAAATGCGAAAGTTTAGATGTTTGGATGTTTGTGTTTCAATCACGTCTAAACTACTGAACCAACTTGGATGAAACTTGGCATATATATAGTTCGTAACCTGGATTGACACATAGGCTACTTTTTATCCCGAATAATTAACAGGATGTACAGGATAAAATGAACGAAAAGGATTAGCAGCGCCAATTGGCAAGAGGATTTCATTGTCATGTCATGTCACGTCAGTTTGACAGGGCGTAGTACTACCTCTTTGGTCTAACAACTAGCGTTTGACATTTCAGTACGAGTTCGGTGTAATGAGGTGTAATGTCAAGTTTCTCAAAGTATCCGCTCGGTACACGCACAGATAATATAAAGTACACGGAAACTGTAGACGCGTACGAAGTCGCGGGTAACTACTAGTCTAAAATACTCACGATATCATGCCCCTGGCTGCCGCTCCTCACCACCTCCGGTGCCATGTACTCAATGGTCCCGCAGAAGCTGTAAGCCCTGCTCTCTCCCCCGCAGAACTCCTTAGAGAGACCAAAGTCCGTCAGGACAATGTGACCTTCCGCATCGAGCAGAATATTCTCCAGTTTGATGTCACGGTAGATGATGCCGAGCTGGAAGTATACATATATTTTAAGATATTTGTTATAAAAGTTGTTGAGAACAGGAGAGGAAAGATGATTGGACACCTTATACGACATGACAGCTTAATCGGAAATATCATTGAAGGGAAGGTAGAAAGAAAGAGAGGAAGAGGAAGTCCGCGTATTAGCTACATGAGCCAAGTGAAGGCGAAGATAGATGTCTTGTCGTATAAGGACGTCAAGGAAGCTGCCCTGAAAAGAAGAACCTGGCGGGAAATGCATACATTACGCCGACAAGAGCATAGCTCTTAATTTAGAAGAAGAAGAAGAAGATATTTGTAATTGACAGGCGTCACAGCTCAGTCGGTAATAGCTCTGCCTTCCGTGCTGTGGGTCGTGGGTTCGATCCCCACCAAGAACCAACATTTGTGTGTCCAAACATAGATGTTTGTTCTATGTATGGATGTTACTATGTATTATATGTATTTACAAAAAAAAAAGTATAAAAGTATTCTATCAGCATCTAGTTCCCATATTACAAGCTTTGCTTAGTTTGGGACAAGAGGGGGTTGTGTGAAATGTCCATGAGTATTTATTATTATTTATTTAATTTGAAAGTCTCAATTCCTTTATTATCTATGACTAAGTATTTCTTTCCATAAACCTCTTATCTTTGATTGGTTTCATTATATTACATTGTAGCAGTAATTTGTTGCTTTGTAATAACTAATCATACAAAAAAATTAGAACACCAAGCAATGTAATGCCAGTACTTGACTTAGTCGTGCGAAACTGAATATATCTTTTTCATCATCAGGTGGGCCATCATATAATCGTACTTACAAAAAAAACTACAGCATCTTTTCAAGAATCGTTAACTAAATCCGATTACTTTAAAGTGTGCCTTACTGCCGCACTTGGAGATGTTATTGAAACATAAGTATTATCACAATTACTTAAAACTAATTAGATGTGTTAGGCAGTGGTTACCGCTTAACATCAGGTGGGCCATCGGTTGTTACAGCATTTATACAAAAAAAAAATTAGCGCTGTCTGTTCTCATTAGCCATTGGTAAAAGACGTCAATAGATTAAGGGCCTCTTTCACCATCCTTGAGTTACGCTATTAGTCAGATTAGAAGCGTAATTCATAAGATGGTAAAATAGGCAATAGGGGTTGTTTTTTAGCAGACGTCTCTAAGTGCGGCTGTAAAGGACTTTTTATAAACCCTGAAGTTCAGACACAAATATATACATAATTAAAATACAAACCAGAATGCGTACAAGTAATAATAATTAATTTTATAAAATAGCATGTAAGGTTACATAATGTCACATAACCAATTTGCATATAAATGAAAATTATATCTGGTACATACTTCTTAACCTTGTTTACGTCTCCGTTCCATGTTAAGAAGACTTTTAAGTTAAATTACTTTGACTAAAACGGTTTCAGTTAGGTAAACTAAACTAAGCAACTTTAAGGAGGACTCATCTTATACCAAGTGATTCTAAGTGCCAGTTCTTCGCGACCAGAGAGGTGATCATGAACTAACATTAAACACATTGTATTATTATTTTCAAAATGATCTAAATTCGTATTCAACCAATTGTTCTATGTTTGGGTGTTACTATGTATTATAAGTATGTATTTAGAAAAAAAAAGTATATAAGTATTCTATCAGCATCTAGTTCCCATATTACAAGCTTTGCTTAGTTTGGGACTAGAGGGCGTCGTGTGTAAATTTCATGAATATTTATTTAATGAATTCGTATTCATAAAAATAAATAAATATTCAGGGACATTTCACACAACACCCTCTAGTCCCAAACTAAGTAATGCTTGTAATATGCGAACCAGATGGCTGATAGAATACTTTATATACCTTTTTTTTTTGTAAATACATACTTATAATACATAGTAACACCCAGACATAGAACAAACATCAATGTTTTCCACACACAAATGTTTGTTCTTGGTGGGGATCGAACCCACGAGCCACAGCACGGAAGGCAGAGCTATTACCGACTGAGCGGTGACGCCTGTCAAAAATAATCAAAATCAAAATTGTCAAAATGTGAATAAAAATTGATTATTGTGTTATTATAATGTGATTTACCTTATGTAACTGCTCCAACGCTAGGATTATTTCCGCTATGTATAACCGGACCTCGTGCTCGTTGAAATGCTCTCTCTGGTAAAGGTGGGTGAAGAGTTCTCCGCCGGCTACGTAGTCTGTGGAATAAACGGACCAATCAGAGCAGGGCTCCATCTCGAATCCACTGAACGCATTGTGATTGGTTACGAAAACATGGTGAGGGAACTCCCGCAACTTCAATAGGACTCTTTAAGAGAGAGATAGAGAGAGAGAGAGAGAGCATAAAGTGTGAGCCATAAGAATAAATGTAAGTATTAATTGTCTTATTTGATGGAATTCGTTTCCAAACTTTGAAGGGAAAATCCAATGGCGTTAAATGCTTCGGGAAAAGGTACACGGCTTCGATCCTCGACTTGCTAGCTCTACCGCATCCGCAGATTAGTAGAGCAGGAGTGATATGACACAAAAACCAATATTGCATCGTATGAATGGTAAGGAAAGATATGGATAAGTAAATATCAGAGAAATACTCGTGACTGCATCACGTATAGGGTTACCATCCGTCCGGATAAGTCCGGACATGTCCGGACTTTTAGACTCTTGTCCGGTCTTTGTCCGGCCTTTTAATATGTCCGGATTTTTAAATTTAAATTAGATGGAATATGAGTAATATAACTACTTACATAATAAGTAATTTAATCTCAAATCACTCTTTAATTAATTCTTCATTCTTTATTGCACACAACACAGGACATAAACAAAAGACAGAAATAGATAATCAAAGTCTTCTTTAACAATTAACTTACAATAATTATTTTATTGCGTTTACAAACAATCAATCCTCCCTCGCAATGTCGCAATGCGTTATGTGAGCGTCTGCTACCATGCCTACCATACCACTGTAACTAAGAGGGTATGTTTCCATTTTGTGAGTAAAAAGTCCGGACTTTTATCGAAATGTCCGGCTTTTTGCCAGGACTTTTCGAATTCCTAAATGGTAACCCTAATCACGTAACCACAGATAGGCATCTACCCAATGCGGAAAGAACACAACCATAACAAACTAGATTATTAACAGCATCTGCAGTCTTCGCTGACCTTGAAAACAAACCCAAGACATAATACTTATTGACTGAAGCAGCCGTTTGTTTACAATGTAACTACAACTGCAACCATGATGCACGCGAGAACGTCAGGGGGTGAGCACGAACAAGTCCGACAGTCGCCGTGTTATGTAAACTTAACGTATTCGTGTCATATTGCGCGTCAACGTCAGCTGCACTGCCGAATGTTGCAGCGTCACCGCGCAGTATATCTCGGATATGCTACCGTACGTTTACGATTGTCACATTTATTTGTGCAGAGCCTTCTGATCTAAAACTGAACGCCCCTCCAATTCTTCACTTCACAGATGGATGTTTTATAATGGTCCTTGTATGTATACAAATAAGAAACATTTCAATTTGAATAGTTAAAGTAATGGGTAGCTCAGTGGAGCTGTACCTAGACAATACATAATAATATGTCCCTAAAACACTGATGAAAGTCACACTACTATCACACAGGAAGGAACACTAATATACAAGAGAAACAGAGATACTTAAAACAAGAGAGATAGATACAGACCCTTATTAAAGTTGCAATATGTGACTACAAAGGTACGGAGGCGAAACTACTCTCAGACAAGAAGAAACACTAACATACAGGCGAAAATGAGATAGATAAAACGAGAGATAGAATGAGACCCTTATTAGCAATATTGTGAAGGTACATAATCAAAGGTCTCATTGAAACTGGAAACTTGTTTACGGAAGTAAATTCTACAAATTCATTTATAACATATCAAGCGTCAATTTAAAAAGGCAACTAGATTGAATCTTATACGTGAACAATGAAAACGTATCAGATATCGTTCTATTATAAGGTGCACTGTGCTCCATTGAATATTACTCAACCGGTAGCGTTTTGACGCTTGCCTCAAACGACTCACGAATCAGAATAAGGACCAGAAGTTGCTACGAATTCTTGAGTTAACAATATTAGAAAATCAATTTTCGTTGTGAAGTTTCTGCTTTTTACTACTGATACGATATCATTGGAAACACCATGAGTGCCGACCCCACATAAAGTGAGACAAGGACAAGAAGATGATAACTATATAATCGGGAATGGGAAATGTTCGCACTGTGGGACACTTTCGATCAAATAGAATGATTAAGGGCGTCTTGCACCAGAATCACTAAACGTATTTAACAGCTAAATCGATTTAAATCTGACGTATTTGTATGACTTGACAACTCGCTAAATACTATTTAAGAGTTAAACGCGTTTAGCGATTCTGGTGCAAGCCACCCTAAAACTTCAGCAAGTAATTCAGCGTACACACAGAACTGAAAGACAACATAAAACATAACATAACATCCGGCTGACCTTCGACCGATCAATGGCGTATCAAACTGATCTAGAATGAAGAAAGATGTCTAGCGATAACCTGATGGGGCACTGTCAACTAATCATAACTCCAAATAATGGAAAGCTATTTCAAAATACTAAAATATTTTACTAACTGTCGATAAACTGATTGTCTTCACAACGAATTCCGCTGATATTCTGTAACTCATACCTCAATTTACCGAGTACCCAAACCCGACTAAGTAGCGCACGTGCAATGCAGCTAACAATGGCTAACTGACAAATTAGAAAAGCGAGAGTAGATTTGATTTGAAACATTAACTCAGCAAACTTAGCAACAGTCTAGTCTAAATCGCGATTTGAAAATCAAGAGGTAGAAGTTGCTGATAATGCTTTCAAAGCTGATGGTAAAGAAATAACGCGTTCTATTATAGAAATCGATAAAATAAATGATGCTGATCTGCTCTTTCCTGGTAAAAATGAAGGAAAGAACAAGAAATCCAGAAGAGTTTGTAATACAGCTTATATTAATAGGAAATGATTAGCTGCATTATAGAAGGCAATACCGGTCAAGAGACTAAGCAAGTACTAATTATGGATGGTTTCCTAGCCAGGTCTGACCTCATAAAAACCAACTATCAAAATATGTCAGGTAAAACAGTAAAAAGTAAAGTAACATCTGAGCTAAAAACTAACTCTGGTAATGAATTTCATAGAACCAAAAGCATTGGCCATAAAGACCGAAAGATCCGAGATGAAAATGTCACAACCGGTCACCCCACATTGCAAAACAGTTATTCCGCTTGCACCCTATAAGTTGAACCCTAACTTACCACGCTAAGTGGCGCACGTGTATCGCAACGAACAATGGATTACAAACAAACTACAAGAGGGGAAAAAAGCGCGAAATGCATCCGTCGGACCAAGGTAAGTGAGGTTATTAAACATGCTTTTTTTAAGTTGTGTGGTAAATTTTTGGCATGAGAGATAAGAAAATTTTACTAGAACTTAAAAACGCCCGACCATGAAAATCTCCTTAGATACTCTTCATCGTTGCTTGACCTTGGAATATGGACTCCAGTTCATCAAATCTTTGATATGAACTAAATGTTTCAATCTGCAATTATGTTTTAACATCCCTCAAAACTGATTTTAAGTGAACATAAACGAAAATCTATAGCAATGAGAATCTGTAGATATGGTATAAATCCGACTATTCCGACTAAACCTAAACCATTTCTATCTCTTTTTCCATCAAGCAAAATACCCATCGACAAATCATGATTTGTCTTGTTTTTGATAGAAAGAAATTCTCATGCTAAGCGGGGTTGACGGCATAAACGTTGACTTTTCGAACCATTTAATTTTTTGATACATGGCAGGTGTAAGTAACTAACAAAGGTATAATTATTTTTTTAATGTTTTAATTAGCGAAGGAGAGTTGCCAAAACTGTCTCAAGAGACCTAATCTGTCTGCGAGATTCTTGCGAGTCGAATTGAGTTTGGACAAAAGGATTCATTCGGTAGTTAGTACTGTAGTAGTGCATTGCACCAGTACATGTTTGACCCAAGAGAATAGGACAGATAAAAAGGTCAAAGTTATTTAATATAATTAAAGATGAACAGGGTCTGATTGTGTTTCCAGTTGCTACTACCTTTTTGGTAATTTTGGTTACCCACATCACATACTTCATCAGCCTATATCAGTCCTCTGCTGGACAGGTCTCTCCCAACCCAAGACTCGCCACTGAGTCCGGTCTTCAGCTCTTCTCATCCAGTGTTTGCGCTACATTTTGCAGTTCGTCGCCCCATCTTGCCGGAGGGCGTCTTACACTACGCTTGCCTAAACGCGGTCTCCACTCAATCCGGAGTTCAAATTCTAAAACAAATTACTTGAAATTCGAGTAACTGAACAATAATGATTATGTACTCCTCTTACAATTAGCTGATAAATAAATTTTATTTGCAAAACGTGACACGTTTAAACTTCAACAAAGTCCTACAAAGTCAATGGATTTGATAATACCAAGGCAACGCACAAGGCTAATTAAAACTTGAAAATAAAGATTTACAATACGCGTGTGTTTTCATTCAATTATACTGTGGTTCTAGAGAATGTTATCTTTTAGATGTTTGAATTTTATTTATACTCATCTTGCAAAAATTGCTTCTCATCTCAACTAAAATAGTAAAACTATCTACAATATTTGGTACAACACGAAATGTAAATACAGCTAAATGACTATTTAATTTTAAAAACAAATAAGAATAAATCATACGAACAGAAAATAATAACATACAAAGAACTAAAAATCACAAAGTAAATGTTTGAATGTTGTAGAGCAACAAATAGTTTAATGAAGGCACGTAAATAATTGTTCATGAAATACACTGTAACAGTAAAATTTAATATTGCAACCATTTGCCAGGCTATAAAGAGATAATTTAAAGTTTCGCTAAAGTATTTTCATTTAAATAGGTCGCACTGTCACACACAATGAATATTGCACGTTGCGGACCACTATGTTGAATTGTAAATGATCTTTATTTTGAATAAGCCCTAGTTTATTAAAATCTGCTGTCATTATCATATTCATCATCATATCACTGCTACTATTTATGTTTGTAACTTCTGGTAGTGTGTTCAATAGGCAGAGGATTTTATCTTGGTTTGTCTTAACTTCAATTAAAAGACAAGTCAATCAGACATTCTAGTTTTTACTATATTCCAGAGCTTTTTGATATATCTGTATTAATAGGAAAATTAAGTATGTTTTGTGTTTTAAATAAGTCCACTGCAGTGGCTCTGAGCCAAAGTATTTCATCTGTTTAATCAATCATTCTAAATAAACTATACAAAATGTTCTATAAATGATGACTGTTACAGGAAAATACGCACATTTCATACAAAACTTTGTAAAACAAACGGTGATTTAAAAGACAGGAGTAGGTCAAGGTGATAGCAAATAGGCCTCTCGCCATTTTGTTGGGCAATCCTTCGGCGCATTTTTGTGGATTTCTACACGCGAATAACAGTGATTGAAGTTTTGACACGGACGGAATATTGTAAGGTTTTGCAATTTTTCGTTTGAAATTAATCTAGCGGTAAAAGCTATCGCTTGATGGGACGACCTAGTTTTAAATAGAAATGAGTTAATCGGTTATCTAAAACATTTTTTATAATAATAACCATAGCTGTAAAGGGAAGGATAAAAAAATATATAAGGTAAAGAGAGATACTAGACAAAGGAGACGCTAGCTACTCTTAGAGCAAAGATTATGTTTTGTGATGATTTGTATCAGATTATCAACGATCAGTCAAACAAACAACAGACTAAATAAAAAGATAGTTGAGATGGAAGATCCAGACGGATGAAAAGATGAGCTAAAGGAGTTAACGTTAAAACGGACGGCCACTAAACGCATCGCCTGCATATCATCGACTTGATTTACAAATATTGAGATTACGAACTAAAAACCAATTATTTTACAATAAAACTTAACATAATGTCAGAATATTGCAACGATCTGTTTAGTAGTTCCAAAGATTACCCCCTATAAACATACAAAACAATTTACCTCCATTCTGAAGTATTCTCGTAGAAGAGTAGTTTTTTACTGTAATAAAATATTGATAACACAGTAAAAAACTACTCGGCAATTTCCGTACGGCGACTTGTTCCGATCCCGATAGCGATATCGAACAAACAGTGCAGCTACGCGGAATCAATTTACAATTCCGTTTCGATGCAACGGTCAAGGACGTTATCTAAGTAGAGTATTAGAATTTACGACTCAACGAATTGTTTAGTTTATGTTTCAAATGCGGAGGTTACGGTGAAATCAGGCATCTGTCTCTTTCTGACTAAAGAGATAACGTTGACAAAATGGAGTAGGTCAGTACACAAGGGTAAACTTCTATGCAAGAAAACATCTATATGTCAAAAATTGTCTTCATACATGCAATATAGCTAAGAGCATAAACATTTTAGCCGATGCAGGAGTCAAAGGAAAATTTTCAAATGTCTTTCCAAAGTTATCATCATATAAGTACCAAGATTTGATTTGACACGACAAGCTTTAAACTGAACGTCGATTCTTTCTTGAAATATAAAAGTGACAGATGACAGAAAGCCACTGAAAAATACGCTCATTACAGTAAATAATTAACGTTCTCTAAACATAACCTTAGCGTCTCACCTTGGGAACGGAGATTTCAGCAATGAAGTCGGTTTCAATGTCACTGTACTTATATATAAACACTATGCGGAGGATTGTACGTTTTTGTGGAAGAATTTATCGTTGTGATTTAACAAAAAAATATTTTGTAGGTCAAAATTTATATTCAAATATTAATATCAAAGCATTGATATTTTTCTATATGAAATCTATTAAATTCTCAAAATGATATATAAATATAGTTAAACAAGGATCTAAAAATAAATAACAGCTGGATTGCAAAATGTAAACATAGAATCATCTGAATCTAAGCCATTTACGCGTGCTCCAGTAAACTGGCACACGACATAATTCTCAAGAACTCATTTCCGAGATCAGATACGTACCAGTACCATGAAATTACCATAAAATGTCGCTTCTGATAGTCTTCTAAGCCATTGACGTCGCGACTGTGCACTTTGCAGATAAATACAATAAGAGCTAAACAATTTAATATCAAAATCCCAGTTTTTAAAACTGGAAAGGAATGGGTTCTGTTGATTTTAATTTATTACCCAAATATGGCGCAGCGAAAAGGAGGGTTATGATTTACTGACATAAAATTACATACGCAAATTACTATACGAATCATAGGATCTTGGAATAGTATCAACTTTTTCTTAGTAAATGGCAGTCAGTTTCGAATTCTTATATCAGTAAAGTTCTCACTGAATACTCCTTGCTTATAAGCTGGTTCGTATCGTAACGAGTAAGTTGTCAAGTAGGACTTGAAGACGGACATGGTTTGGGCTTCATCTTACTTAACGATGCGAAGCGCTGAGTTATGAAACTGTAGCCCATCCGGTGAACCTTGCTAGCTTAGCTAATATGCAAAGAGCTTAGCATCTGATATTGCAAAGAGCATCAGAGTATGCGGTCAAATATTTGAGTAAAATAAAAAACAAAACGCCACGCGCTCATCAAAGTTACTGATACAGTGGTCACACCGGGTTCCGTGATATAAAACCGCAATTCACCCGTTTTCGGTCCACTTCGACAGTTATAATGAGGTGTCGACGTAGCGCTGTACTCTATACGGAATATCGATTCGGCATTCGAATGCATAATCGGATAGCTTCCAATCAGTGAAAGCTGATAGCTTGGAAGTCCATTTAAAGTAATTGGGATAGCGTTGCCCTATTAATGTTTGAAAGCTGACTCTAGTTTCTTCAGATACCTTTCGGGACTAAAAACATAAAATAAACTAAACAAAACAGTAAAGCGGAAAATCTAGCATCAGTATTCAGAAACTAAATGAGAAACTGTTTGGATGTTCCTCAATCACGTCACAATCAAAGAGCCGATTTTGATGAAACTTGGAATATAAAGTTCGTAATTTTGATTATATTGCCACTTTTCATTGAGAATGGGCAAAAAGGACGGCTAGCCTCGGGTGAAGGCTAGAACTATGAGAGAATAAAACAGAAGTGGAAAAAACATCAGCCCACTGATGGGGATTTCCTAAATTATCAGTATTACGAAGCCAGAAGTCAAGTAAGCAATTTTTATTGATCAGCAGAAGTACTGACACTTTCACTCGCCAAAAACACTAATTGGTTTTAGAAAGGCAAACGTTTTTATGCTTTCTAGTCAGGATCTCAATACTGGTGTTACTAGTCGTTGTGTTAAAGCTATTAAGGGCAGAATTGCTGGATAGGAGTCATGTAATGATCATAATTATGAGAATAAAGATATAATATGATGAAAAAACACATAACGTGAAAATCAATATAAAAAAATAGATAAAATGTTTTATTTCAGACAATGAGTCCATATTAGTATGGGCTATATAACAATCAGTAATATTGGGCTTAGATGAAAATGAAAATTTTCATGAAAATGTTTTAAGTTAACAATGAAAGACTAAAGTGTGAACATACACATGAATACCACTGAAATTGCAGTAATGTTCGTAGAATTTTCATGAAATTTCTACTTCTGCAATACAAGACACCTAAAAGCCTAAACTGATAACAATTTGACAACGTAACTGTTAAAAGCGAGGCGAATTTCCCTAAATACTAACTTTTCGGTACTGCAAAACGTAAAGGTACCCGATTTCAAAGTTAACGAGTTTGACACTTACAGCTACAGTACTACGGTTCAAATTGAAGTATTTAAAGAACTTGCAAAAGGTGTACTGTGCAATGTCTTTGATACTACAGCTGCAACTGAATTTGACTCTTAAAGTGAATAAGATACGGTTGAAATAGAAGTCAATGAGACACTTGCGCAAGACATGCGTCGTCCCCTTGACCCGCTTGCGACTGAACTAGAATCGACTCCGAATTGGGTTGTCAATTAGTCATGGGTATGATTTTTGATATGAAAGCAGTTAGAATTGGTTTTTGATATCTTTTTAAAGCTGAAAGTTTCATGATTTAACAAGTAGACCCTTGACTTCCAATGCGTTGAGTTATAGAGAACTCCTTGACTCCAAATATTTGTTTGTTTATAATGCCAAGAGGTGTTGTGTTTCTTTATATCCAAATGTCAGTCTTTACTTACGCAACAAACAACTATATTTTTAAAAGTCTTAGCATAAAAATACATGAGAAAGCTTAGTTGTGTTCAACCATTACATATTCTGTAGTTCAACTGTGTTGTATGTCGAGATGTTTGTGGCTACAACCTGGACCTTCTGTGGCTTATCGAATATGTCGTACTCGTAGGCCTTCCTAGAGAAGCTAGTTCGAAGTAAAACAACAAAACTTTCAATGTCTATCTATCCATCTATAGGTTTCAATTCAAATTCAGTGGGTACCTGGAATCAATATCTTTAAGCAATAGTCATATTTTGAACTAAATTCGAGGTTTTATAAATAAGGAGACCCTACAATGTAAAAATTATATCTCATGTGCCTGTAGTAGCATCGGCGGACTCCGCCGCGACACTCGGCAGGCACTCATACCCTTCAAAACGGAACACAGCAATGCGAGCATCACTGCTTGACGGCGGAAATACGAACAGTGATAGTTCTTCCCCAGACGAACTCTTTACAAAGAGCTCTACTGCTAGGAAAAGGTAACTGTCATCTTTAACTTAGTAAAGAATACTAAAGGCACACACACTTGACCTTCGCCTGGTGTCATACACACTTCCTATGTTGATTGACTGAATAAAAAAATATTTAGCCGTTTGTAGATGTCAAGATCTAAGGTGAAGTGCGGATGAGAGGATGCTCTAACATCACAATATTTTCCCATAAAACGGATAAAAAAATCTTAGCTACTCGTCGTTACTTGTTCTGCCAGCAGAAAAGAGACCTTATGGAAGAGTTCATACAGTGCAACGAGAATACCGCTGCTCTGATGGCCAGCTACATAGTACAAGCGGAGTGTGTGGAGTGAAGTGTGGAGCTTTCGTGCCATAAGATTACCCCGAAGATAAATAGTGCAACATATAGAAAAGAAATATAAAAAAAAAATAATAAGCAATATAATGAGAAGAACGTATTAGAAAATTCATATATATACATATATATATTTATTCATATATTTATATATCCAATACTAAAATAAATCTAATACTATTTAAATGTACCAACGTAAATCGAATATCGATAGGTCGTCAGTTCAAGTTCATCTACCCTTGAGGAGACCCTTAGGGCGTTTGCGGGAAAACATATTCGCGGTTTCAATTCAACTCCTAAAGTAAACACTTCCTATTGATATTTTCAACTTGATAAAGGTGCTACAGGTTTTGAAGAAGGTAATACTTAATAACCGAAGAACGAATAATGTGTGGTGAAATAATTGAGCGATTCTACTGACGAATTCAATGTTTATGGGGTAATGATAACCATAGATAGAAGGAAACTGTCCAGGTTTTTAGATATCTGATAATCAAAATATCTAATATCAAACTATCGATAACAGCTAGTAACAAACGCAAAATTGTTTGACCACAAAGCTGATACGTAAACAAGAAGTTTCCAAGAACATTTTGAACTAAGCGAGGGACTTGCGCAACAGTTGAAAGACCCTGATATAAGGAAGGAGACACGACCAAGGTCAAAAAGCTTTCAAGGTCAGGAGGAAACAACGACCCAACAAGGACGAAGCAAGAAACGAAATCTCAATGGCAGACACTCAGATACTCAAGAGTCAATTAGGAAAATGAGAGATTCGAAGGGTCCTGAAATGCTACAGACGTTATGCAATAGTTTAATGACTTTATTGAGATCGAGCGTCTGATATTTTGCAGAGCTGTATCTCGTAGGACACCCACCCTAAGCTTTGTATCGTTGTAATTTTACAGACTAAACTAAATTGATTTGATTGACTGACTTGCCAACAATACTAGCAACTCTGGCCTATACTGTCAGTTTGAGAGTAAATAAATAAATTGAACTCGAGGAAAATTTAGCAAAGAGATCCTAAAAATGCGAGTTGAGTAACACTGTAAAGACCCTAGAGTTCTTTGACATGCTAAGGGTAAGGACGGACGTAGACAAAGGGTCACTTTGAATTGAACGCTACACCAATTGATTAGACCGCCTACCTCTAGTTTTGGGAAAAGGTATATTTTATACTGTCTTTTAGGTGCTTTGGAACTTATTGACTTTCTTTTCTTTATAAAAGTTTTACATATAGTTATAATGTAGTTTGATCTTCAGATTGATCTAAACTCTACTAGTAGTAAAACGGCAGAGTTCACGACCACCAGTACTACCAGCGCGCAATGTATTGATTGATTACAAAAACTTCATTAAAACCGACAAGTTATAGAAAATAGGACTTTACTCACCGAGAATAAGGTGTAATTTTGCGTCTGTTTGAAACGCGTAGTGGAGTGTGACCAGGAATGGGCACGCCCGCACAGCCTCCAGGACCTGATAAATATAAATTAAATACATCCATTCATACATTAAATATTATTCTTTTACTGTCACACTGAGAGACGTACTTTTTATACTATTGCACTCAGAGGGAGAGATAAAGTACTGATCCGGACTTAAAAATAAATAAACTACTTATAAAATACATAGAAATGTCTAAAAACACGGTCTTACCTAATCGCCTCTCAAAAGTTGAGAGACGTTTTAGCGTCAGGAAAATATAATCCATAAACCTGTGCATAAACCCGTCTCAACGTTGAGATTGACAAGCTATCAAGTATTAAAACTAAACAAAGAAGAAAGGATATACGTCGTATCGTATAGCAGTTTGAGAGTGAGAGGTGTTCAGTTGAGGTTGAGTTGGCTAAGTTAAGAACAACTATTTTCTCTTAGGTAAGACCGTCAATGATTATGGACCTGTCTTTCGTGTGGATGCAACCGATTAGATTGAGATGATGGTATAAGTTTCTGGGCAAGACTACTCCATCTAAAAAATCCATGCACTACTGCTGCGTTCCGTTCAACGGGGCATGGATAAAAAGTAGCCCCAGACGCTGTATAAATCATCTGGGTTTTAATTTGCGAAGGCATGTTTTTTATAACGTCTACTTTCTTAATTAAAATAGCCGGTGGAACTATATTATAAGGACTATTATGCATCCCTGAGATACACCAAGATGCAATTGCATTGAACATATTCACTACATATTATACATAGAATATAGATGCAATATCACATAACCATTTCTCAACATGTCAATTCCGTTACGTAATAGGAATATTGTATTAAATAAGTTAATCAATCCATCTCAACTAATTAGAATATGAATTGATTAACCGCATCAAAAGCTTCATCAAAGTCAATGTTTCGTGAACTTGCCAGTTCAATGACAGAATGAGCGCGAATATAACAATTCTGCTATTCGTAAAGTTGATTCTAGTAAGTGAGACAGAAGGTTGGCTTGGCACGAATAAATCAGACAACCGTCGCTTTGCCTGAATTACATTACATTGCGCGTCAGTGATGACTCGAATTTAAAGCACTGCAGGCTCACCGCGCAGTGTATAACGAATACGTTAGATTTACGTAATGCGACGATTGTCAGGCTTATTTGTGCTTACCTCCTTGAATGTGTTGTTTCCGCTCGTGTTATGGCACATTGCGGATTAGAGATAGTTGATAACGCCATATTTTTCTATAACGAGTTCATGTGTCATGCATCAACATTTCCCTATCTTTATCTTGACTTGATGACAGTTACGCTAAGCTATGAATCTAGATATGTATAAGCGCTATATATCTAAATGATGGAGATGGCCCAAAAAAAGTTCTTTCTGAAATATTATGAGGCCTGTGTCCAGTAGTGGACTTCTACAGGGTGATAGGGCATTAGAAGATAATAAGTAGCATCTCACCTGTCTTTCCGTTCTCGTGTGTTCTGCAGTCTTTAATTTTTGCACAATAGATGCTTTCTTCAATACTTTCATTGCATATAATTTACCTTCGTCCACTCCCAACCTTTTTCTAACTAGAAACACTTTGCCGTAAGCTGCAACAAAGAGAAAACAAATATTAGCAATAATCGTATCAGTCATAGTATAATACTAGCATGTTTTGTATAGGAACGAAACTTGTAGATTATCCGTACGGTGAAGGAAAACGTGAGGAAACCCGCGGCTTAGTCAGTTCCGCACGTATTGAGCCTGTCTTTCCTGTGGATAAGGCCGAATAAGCTGAAGATGGTATAGGTTACACTACAATATACCAGGAATGCGTGTCTCGTAGGTACCCTGGCGTATAGGTAAAAAGTGACCCCTGACATTGTATAAGTAATCTAGATTATACACATACTAGATATGAGCGCCGACAGCAAGTCGGTCGGCGGCGGCGCGTCGGCCTCTGAGGGTCGGCGGCGGCGGCGTTTTCGGCGCGGCGTGACTCTATAGCGCCACCTAGCGCCCTACATAAGAACTACTAGAACTACGCCCTAATCGACACAGACAAATCCTAGATTGCGCAATCGAAGTTATTACAGAGTTTGAACATAAGTAATACCATCGAATACCATCCATTGGTCCTCGGACCCCAAGCCAAAGGAAGTAAAAATCCCTGTTGACGTAACTGCGAAGTTATGCATAGCAACAGCCATCATCATCATCATCAACCTATATTGGTCGTAGGTCTCTCCCAAGACGCGTCATTGAGCTCGGTCTTCGGCTCTTCTCATCCAGTGTTTGCCGAAACATTGACACATTAACATTTCGCAGATCAGCGCTCCATATCGCCGGAAGGCGTCCTATACTACGTTTGCCTAATGTGGTCTTCACTCAAGTTTTAGTTTGCTCCTATGATTGTCGGTGCTATCGCAAAATTCGCAAACATAGCCGGCCCACTGCCATTTCCGCCGGGTAAGTTTCTAAGTTGTAGCGACAACCTTGGTTCTCTGTCGGATGACTTCGTTACGGATTCTATCCTTGAGAGAAATTCTGAGCATAGCTCTCTCCATAGTTCCCCGAGTGACTTTCAGCTGCTGGACCGGCCGTACTGTCAGTGTCTACGTTTCAGCAGCGTAGGTCATGACAGGTAGGACGCATTAATTGAAGACTTTCATCTTCAGACATTGCGGAATGGGTGACTTGTCGGAGCTTTCCAAACGCAAATCAGCCCAGCTGAATTCTCCGGTTTAGCTCTTTCTCAATGTTGTGTCTACCCAAACGCAGGGTCTGCCCGAGGTAGACATATTCCTGCACAACTTCGAGAGACATTCCGACGACAGTGATTGGCTCTGGGGCTATACTATCATTGATCATAATTTCCGTCTTATCCAAGCTCATGCCAATCTGTGGTAAAGCATCAGCTAAGCTGTTTAGCATCTGTTGTAAGTCCTGCAACGATTCCGTAAATATAACGATGCCATCAGCAAATCGTTAGTGTGAGATATATTTGCCGTTAATGTCCATTCCATTCCATTCCATTCCAACTCAGCGTCTTAAACCAATTTTCCAACGCGCTCGTATTTAAACAATTTCTAGACTTGGACGGACATAGTGGCATCGATATATAAAGCGTCTCAACTCTTCGATGCGATGCCAATACATCGCATCGTTGTAAGAACTGTAGAACAGCCCAGGTTTCAACAGAGTCAAAAACCTTCTCATAGTCCATAAATGCTAAGCACATGGGCTGATTATACTCTTCTGATTTTTGTATGATCTGCCGCATTGTGTGAATGTGGTTTATGGTGCCAAATCCGCTATAAAACCCAGCCTGCTCCGTTGTAAAAAACTAGTCAAACCTTCACGCAAGACGGTTTGAAATAATCTTGGAAAACAGTTTGTAGACAAGGCTCAAGAGTGAGATTGGTCTATAGTTTATCAATAAAGCTTTGTTGTCTTTCTTGATAAACAACACAACGACACTCTTGCTCCATAGCAACAGTACGTACTAGGATTAAAATAAGAATTCCTGACTTTAAATGAAATGAAAAACTTTATTTGATAAAACACAGTACCTAGTAGGTACATTAGAATGTGTAAATCAAACATTCACAAATCTCTATAAAGGACTAGGCTCTGATATTTAGGTCAGAACCGGGACCTACTATGCCTCATTTAGGTTTGAATTGAACAATTTCTTTCGCTCGGCGCGCCGACTGCCATGGTCGGCGGCGGCGGCGCGAGTGAATACCCCGGCGGCGGCGGCGCGCCGGCGTGGCGCTCATACCTAACACATACACACACCACATACACACACGCAATAGAACAACACACCACTACATACACTCAGTATTAGTTACGAAAATTTCATTTTTATTCTAATCATCTTTGGAATCCCGTGACTATCGTCGACTTTTGTTATTGTTATTGTACTTAGAATGTAAATCCGTTTTTGGCTATCTGTTTTAAATATAAGTTTTTTCGCCATTATTTTTAAGAGCTGTGGATTTTGTTACTCAATAAAATAAAATAAAATAAGATTAAATGGAAAGCCTTATTGATTCTCCGCATGACAAGGAACGTTGCTTGATAAACAAAACATCATATTAGATACAGTGTATCTAAGCATCTGCATTTTCTCGCAGACATTCTGATCGATCGATAATTTGGTCGGGTTGGGTTGCTAGACTTGCTATTGCAAACTGGGCCGATACTGGATCGTTGTTATGCATTTGCAAAATATCTTCGAGTCCTACTGAACTATCGGCCGATTTGCTGTCTGCGAGGTGTTTATTTTTAACCCCCGACGCAAAAACGACGGGGTGTTATAAGTTTGACCTGTCTGTGTGTGTGTGCGTGTGTCTGAGGCAACGTAGCTCCCGAACGGATGAACCGATTTTGATTTAGTTTTTTTTGTTTGAGAGGCGAATTAGTCGGGAGTGTTTTTAGCCATGTTTGATGAAAATCGGTCCAAGATACGAGGGTTTTTAAAATTTTTAATTTAATTACTTGTTTTATTAGCTTTTTGTGGCTATAATACCACTGCAGCCCTTTGTAATCTCGTCTTGTGTAGGTGTCACCCCTATTCGGGGCGTTTATTAGTTCACCACTAAACCTTGCAGCTGCTAAAAACTGAATGGTTTTCTTTGGGGTGAGGTTTCTATGCTCAATATGTTCATCTGGGCTTGAAGTATGCTTTCCCAGATGTATGCGAGGTGTTTAAGATCCGATCCGACCAACGTACTTACGCACAAACAGAACTACATTATATCATTCAATTTATCAGATCACACCATTTTCACTTATATTTATTAACATAAACATCATTCATCAACAGTTTACCGCGCAAATACATAATTATTAGTAATTTATAATAGAACCCTTTGATTCAAGTTTCAATATTAGTTTAAATTTAAATTACGTGTATTGTGGTCATAAGGATGTGTAGGATTAGTTTTTCCGGTTTATATTAATTTTCCTGCTTATTTAGATTTTTGCTACAATCTAAAGTACGAGTTTCGGTTCTAGTTCTCCTTGAATGAATACAATCGCTTTATTATTACGAGTAAATGAGAGCACAAGAAAATTGTATAACGTTGTTACTCTCACGAAAGTAGGGCATCGCACACAAAAGAACAATTATTACTTGTTTATATTTTATACTTTAACATAAATAAAGTGAATTTCTTGTAATATTGACGCGTTGTAGCAACATTTCATGGAAAAGCTATTTGGAAGCACAAGGAAGCGTTTATTCGAACAGCAAAACCAATTTTGATTAAACTTCTTTGACGAAATGCTTCTTAAAAGCTCAAAATAATAATATTGTTGGTAAATACCACTATTACTATTTTTGGATATATTTCAACTGAAGATCCATATGCGAAGAAATACCACAAAATATTAATTATATTCTACGACAAAACTTTCAACTAAGCTTTATTAAACTTCGTAAAGCAATAAATGATTTCCCTTTTAATAAACTACTCTCCTCAAAGGTAAACTTGCAAATTATAGAGAACAACTATTCTAGACCCTAAACCAACAAACATAAAGCTTAAATTCGCATGTTTTACAACAGTGCCAATGCCAACAAAACCATTCAAAGTTACTTTCAACTTTAAAGGGGTAATAACAAGGTAGAAATTCAAGATCTGATGTATAATTCAATTTATTTCCGTTTCTAACAGCGTTGTTATGGGAAATGCTCAGGTAAGGAACAATAGGAGAACGACAATGCGTAATTATTTGTGTTTCTATAATGCTGCAAATGCTGATCCGATACAATTAACAAACCATAAAAATAACACAAAATACCAAATTATAACTCATAGTATAGAAAAACATTGAAAATATTTCATCAACCCACATCCCACATTACATCTACCTAGGTCGGCCGATGATCTTCAGAAAATGAGAAACAATTTTGTCAGAAATATCTAGATGCTTTGGTATTTTTTTAAATGTTATGTCGAATATTATTGGCAAATCAATTTATAGTTTATTAATCAACTAGCAGTTACCCGCAACTTCGTACGCGAGTACCGTTTTCGTATACATTATTATTATCTGTGCGTGTACCGAGCGGATACTTTGAGAAACTTGAAATTACACCGAACCAGTACTGGAATGTCAAACGTACTATGCCCTGTCAAACTGCCGTGACGTGACGTGACATCATCTTCTTGCCAATTGGCGCTACTAATCCCATTCGTTCATATTATCCTGTTAATTATTCGGGGTAAAAAGTAGCCTATGTGTTAATCCAGTCTACGAACTATATGTATTCCAAGTTTCATCCAAATCGGACCAGTAGTTTTTGCGTGAAAGAGTAACAAACATCCATAATTACAAACTTTCGCGTTTATAAGTTCCTGTGCCAAACCACTTGATACTTTCCATTGTCTAAGCCCTATGCTCATCTCGTGTCACACGCTTCCACCACCAGCTGTATAATCTGTGGCACCGGACGTGTCAGGTTACTGTTGGCACACAGCTGTCAGAGTGGTCATTGAGCTGGGCTGGATTAGCTTCCTGTGCGTTTGTTTTACCTCACCTGGGGGTGAGCTACGGATGTCTGGGGTATTTGAGGTCCCTAGCCCACACGTAGGGTATGCTCATTAATTACTTAAGTCTAGATCAGGGATGGGGAAACTACGGCCCGCGACCATCAAACAAAATTCAAGTGAAGCTTTCGTATTGTTAGATCATTCTTTTCAATTTAATTTCAAAATTTTGTAATATTGCATAATAAATTAGTATTTCAGAAAATACAGATCAATATTTTTATTTCAGTAAATAATATACCTAGCCAAAAATGCAACAACTTGGCCCGCCATATATTTTGTAAGTAAATATTGGCAAGCGAAGGAAAAAGTTTCCCCATCCCTGGTCTAGATCAATGCTTGAACTTTGATACTGAAACATTGCTTGCGTGTCGAATATTTATGTAGAGTTCAGCCAAGTTTGAATCTGTGCATGAGCATAGATTTCCTTTGTTCGGTGTAGGACAGATTCTGGATTGGACAGATTCAAGGATAGATTTCACCTGTCATTTTTATGAACCAATTTCAAAAAAGGCGGTTCTCAATTCGGTTGCAAATTATTATTTTTTTAGTTTATTACCTCAGAATTCCGTCATTTATGAACCGATTTGAAAAATTATTTTTTTATCTGAAAGGATGTACTTCCAGATTGGTCCCATTCAATTTTCATCAAAATCGGTTCAGTAGTTTGGCTTTTCGATAAAAATAACTGAAAAAAAATATGCCATCCACGTGCACGAAATTGCGTATTTCGCTTTTCTGTGACTTTTTAGTGATGTTTACGGTCACTAGAACTAGATCATCTGATGATGAAGGCGGTAGTAGAATTAAAGTCGGCTTTTCTAGTTTTTTAAACTTAAAATTATTGTTACCTTACCTACTTATCATAACGATATGATGACAATAAACTTATTGAGTATTGAGGTTAATAGCCTCTTTAGTTATTTATTATATTTACGTTAGTCATTACCATTACAATTGTATATAAATTGAGATATTTTGAATAGAAAATGTTGTTTTGGTTTTAAAGGAGTGAAAGTAGAAAGTGAATTGAATCGATGAACTGATGATAGATGACGAATTTGATAAAGAAGCAAAATGGCTGTCCGACTAAAACATATTTAAAGGGGGGACGGGGCAGGGAGGGAGAGAGTCGAAGTGGGAGGGAGGAAGGGTCTTAGCTAGATAATATTTTTAACATAACAGGAAGTGGCTAAGTATATTATTATGTATTGATGGACGAAATAAATTAATTCTAATCTATTTTCGCGAGTTCTTGAACAACCATATTTTGGAAGAATTTAGAAACTATAAAAAACCTACAACACAGACAGATTTGGTGGTCAGATCATAATCCTTGGAATGCAATATAAACCAAAAACAAATAGAAAACGCTACAAGGAAAACATTGATTTGTTATAAATATACCGATCCCGCAACACAACTTCGATACGAAACAAGAACTTAAAACAGGCTGAAAAGAACGATATTTTTTACAGCAATTACGGTGTGAGCTGACCCGAATATTTCATATTGAAATTGTAAGATCTGAATCTCGATATCGGCTTTAATATAACTCAGTTGCCAATTATTGTACGGTAAAAAGGTCGTCCATCGAGTTACCTACCTGAATTAAATATTTATAACTTCATTTCGTCCTACATGAGGTCTGTAGAAGATTGGTTTTAGATACCTACCTACTTAATTAGTGTTAGAATATGCTGTAATAATATTTACGTCACATTGAAATTGTAATATATGAATCTCGATATCGGCTTTAATATTACTGAGTTGCCAATTATTGTACAGTAATGAGATAGTCAAGTCGGGAAAAGATTGTGGTACCTGAATTATTTATAACCCGATTTCGTCCTACATCTTGAGGACATGGTTTTCAGATGCTTAATTGGTATTTGCAGTGTTACAGGTTTATTTTTTTTTTGTGTTTCGGGCTACATTTATATTTGTAGATATTCTTATATATCAGGCACACAGATCCAAATAAAACTGATACAGTTGGACTTGATCCAATTTATTTGAAGGCTTGTCTTAGAATTGGATCAAGCACAGGCATCATCAGTTTTATTGGACATTGTGTGGTCATTATTACGAGGGTACTTATTTCATAATTTTTTTTTTGGTAAGAGTCAAATAAAAAAATTTTGGATTGTGTAACCTAATATTATTACGATCTAGCCGAAGTACATAATTGCTAATGAGTCTTTTACTCAAGTTTCTAGTATTATTCAAAGAACGTGCTCAGTAGCACAAATAATAAAATAAACAAAGGGAGTTTGAAGTAAACCTGGACGAGCTCTTTTCACAAAGATCCTACTTCTGAAATAAAATGGCTTGGAGAAGAATGTCTCATTTGACTTCCGCCAATCAAAAAGAACTCGTTAACAGCTTGTAGATATTCGGTATCGGCTCGCTCCATTGTTTAACATATAAGGAAGGTCAATACCCCACTGTTTATATACGAATTTGCATGTTATCACTCGCTGTTTGAGTTTCAACAAGTCTTCGGTAGTTTGTGACTGATTCTCTGTGGTTCATTTTGGTTCGATTGCAAATTTTGCCGATAAGCTTTTTTTCTTGAACTTTTAGGATTTAAGATTTTAGGTTTAAAAATTTGAATAAGAATTTATTCACAAAGAAAATTATGACTAATAAAGTATTTACAATATTTATAATATCGACGGTGGAAATTTCAATTGTCGTAAGGGACAAACCACGACTTTACAGGAGAGACAAAAAACAAAATTTGGCCTTTAAAAAGGTCATAACTTTTTAATTTTTTGGTGTATTAAGATACTTTTTAGACAGATGGTCTTAAAATCAACTGATCTATAGCAAACTATAATGTATACCTCGTTAAGCTCAATAGTTTAGAAGATGATGTCCCTTACACATTGAAATTTTGGAGAACATGTCCTTTACAAATAGACATTTTGACAGTGATGACTGTTACGACGTTAAAAAAAAAGAAATTAAGAAAATATGTCTTCTACAACCTTTGCATAACTAAAGTTATTTTGTAGTAACTGTCGCAACAGTGTTGTTTACAGTGGCATTTGATGTTGTAAAGATAAAATAATAATCAGATCAACGAAGTATATTACAATAACAAAATTGGTTTCAATGAAATGCATGGAAAATTGTAGTGATAGTGGACATAAAGACTAGTGTAGAGCACTAAGGTCTAGTCGTAGCAACCCCACCTGCCGGTCCTAAGGTCACAGGTTCAAATTCAGCCGTGTACCCATGTGTTTTTTATTTGCTTATAAAAGTGATTTTAATGAAGTTAAATACCTACACCTAATTAGATTAAAGGCTTCAAAAAAACAAATAACATTTAGTCGTTTATTATTCTTTAATCACACAGTCGCCATGGCCGAAATCGACTAGGACACCATCACCATCACTCGTTAGTCTATAGCATCAGGAATAATTCTTCTACATATATCACAAATAATAAAGACATAATAAGCTCAAAACAAGGGTAGTATGTAACTTGGACGAATGAACATAATTCAATAAAAACGAGCTACTTTTGCCATTTTAAATCAACAATAACTGAAAATTGATTAACTAATTTTAATTACAACTAAAAGTAACTATCAAAATGAGTATCAGGAATAATGCGCTAACATTACATTACAAATTAACAAAACAAAAATCTAATAAAGCTGGAGGTACGAATCAACACAATAACTATTACATTTAAACCATAACATTTGGTATATTTTTATTGTTCATAGTCATCTTCCTCGTCTGTATCATTTAATTTATCTGTCACTCCAGATAAATATGGCAGATTAAAGTATTCTGCGTGATACCGTTATGGGATGGTTCCATTTTCACATAAGCGTTTCAGATCTTTATATTTGGCCACAGAAATAGGTAATCGTGTTTCATATAAAACTTTCAACTCTGCATCCTGATTGTGAGTTGATGAGTTCTGGTGGCTGCTGGAAATCTCTTTGGCTTTACCCATCCCCTTCCCTTTCCCTTTTCCTTTCTTTCCTGCTGTATTCTGGTGCAGTATAAATGTATGAACTTCAGATTCCTCCTTCATAGAATATTTAACAAACATTTCATTCGGCCGCTTCTTTTTAAAAGTCACTACTCTTACTTTTTGAAGTTTAACAGCTTTTGCTGTTTGTGGCGTGAAAGCTTTCGAAGTCAATTCTTCGAAGTTCAAGAAATCTATGTGCTCCAATAATTGTACTTGGTAAGGTTTTGGCCGTTTTCGAGCAGCTTCGATGAAAGTAGGCCATTGCGATGGACACCATACAATCAGTTTTTTAACTTCCCTTTCAATCACTGCGTGTACGGAGTGTACCGGCATGTAAGTATGTCCAGGAATCAGGTAATTAATTTGAATAACTTTTAAATGAACGGACGTTTTCAAAAAATTATTAAGGGCTGCCATCACCACTTTGTTGCGATTCTATCCGCAGCAAGAATCGCAGTAGAGTAATAGATTTTTTATTCCCCTATTATCCACATCCACATATTTCTGAATAAAATGTTGTACGTACTTACGTGTTATAAGTCGTTGCACTTACGACAAAATTAATTAAACATTTTGATTTATAATATACACATTTTATGTAGTAAGGGATTTTTGTATTTTTGTATGTTCGTTACACCGTAAAAATAAGACAGGTATTTAGATTTACGACGATGCAGAAAACTACAAAAAAGTTAAAACCCAAAAGTTGACCTATACGACTCAAAAGTTTTACTACTTTGTCAGTTACTACAAAACAATTTCTGTCGTAGCTCTTTCATTATTTGAGATATCGAAATATTAAAAAGACAGATCGACGCGGCTTAAAATTTCCAGTTCTAGGGTATAAGAGTGTCCCTTACGACAAAATGTCCCTTACGACAATTGAAATTTCCACCGTCGATATGTACAAAATACACATGAAGCGGTTGAGCTATCTACACACCGTTGCAAACGATTTATAGATAGCTCAACTGATCCAAATCAGTACCAATCGGAAGCGTGCCCAAGACACTGGCTGCATTGCCGCGCTGAATAGCAATGCTGATTCGCTGGCCCAGATAATCACCAGCCCTCGGGTCACGCGTCGCTGCGACTAGACGCCCTGCAATAATTTTGAAGACCCGGAGGGCCTCGGTACCCCACGGACCCAGAGTCTCGACCCCAAGAGGTACAAATGTGTAGGCCCTGTCGAGACCCGCATACTTGCGCCTCTTGAGATCCTCGGCCGAATCTGCTGCCGCACCGGCCCTAGCGGATGTCCTAGACAGATGTGAAGGAGCAAGGGTGTCGACGCAAGTAGCGTCCCACACCAAAGGCCTTCCCAACTCCCAAGGAACAAGAGTCATACCGTCAGGCCGTTTACCATCGTCACGCAGCAGACCATTCGGCTCGAGAATGGCTGGCACGTTCACGCTGGTAAAAGCCCGGCGGATGATATCGTTAAGGCTAGCGTGACGGGATATCCGACCGGCGGCCCTAGTGCACGATAATCCGTGGTGACCAAGCTGTTCGACAGCCGTACCGCACTGGCAATGATGAGGCGCACAGCACCGAGCACCCAACCGTAGACAGGTTGCAATACGGAACGTGACAGGATCCATTAGAGTACCAGTGTTATGAGAGGGAAGAGCTTGCAACCAAAATCCTGACTCTTTTTTAGAAACGGCTAGGAGACGGGCACGATCTGCGGAGCTTGAACACGTTTGTAACAATTGTTTAAAAATAATTGATGTTATAATTTTCAAGAAATTCAACTTTCGCACATGCCAATCTATTCACGTGTTTGGTCTCAATAAGCCCCTATTCGGCTTATAGGGACAATATGTTACACGTTGTATAAGACGATTCTAAATGATCCTTGTGATTTTATTGAATAAAGAAATTATGACAAAGCTTACTTAAGTATTTAGACAGTGAAAGTGGAGCAATATGCCAAAGGGCAATAAGCAAAGGCGACCTTATGTAGGTTACGAGGTTAGAACCGCCCTTGAACTGTAGACCCTAAGACACGACCTGAATTACTCACAGACCAGACACTTCAGCCACCCACCCTGTCTGATCGTCTTATTTTTTGGGTGTAATGAGGCTATCGCTCTTGTAGGCATAGATATAGACATTGGCCACCAAAACACAGCACATTCATTACGTTTTAGGTAAAGTAGGTAGGTTAAAACTATTACACCTTCCGTCTATCCACGATAGAGTAATCGCATCAGAGGCAGCAGAAGCGATGGAAAGATGAACTACCAAAAAAATGCGCAGGTCATGCATGGACCACACCCAATGGAAAATCCTGGAGGCTTTTGTCATGAGACAACCTGACTTTGTCGGTACACCGGTGTCATCTACACATCCCACTACTATTAAGTCAAAGTTTAGATGTTTGGATGTTTGTGTTTCAATCACGCTGTAAATACTGGTCCGATTTGAATGAAACTTGGAATGTATTATAGTTCGTAACCTAGATACATAGGCTACTTTTCCAGCTTTTTTTAAAGTTATATTGTTCGTGGACGAAGTCGCGGGTAACTGCTAGTAAGAATATAAATATAAGAATTAGTTTGGTTTGTATGAAAGAGCCGCTTAATCTTATAACCTTGTTGAGTCTGAATTGAACCCTAACGCGAAATATAGGGGTGAAAGTTCGCCGCCCTATCTTTTGTGTGTGTGGGTTGCTGTGAAAATCTGTCAATGGGTGAGGAGTAAACATCTACTTAATGCACGAAGGGTACGTGGTATAAAACAATCCCTATTCAAAATATCAAACCATTTTTATAAAGATTACACACTGGCTTTAACACATAGGCAACTTTTATCACTGAAAATGAACAGGATCAAACGAGACGAGGATGAAGTCGCGGACGGAAGCATGATAATAATATTTGAAACATGAAATGTGGTGTACAGATATTATTTTGTAAGCATAAATAGCTTGGCAGGCTCTTTATGCTGTTGCCAAGTAAAGCCTTGAGCGGAAGAAACATCAATAAGGAAAAAAACCAAAACATTGTTCAACGAATGAATTATCTACTAACCTATTCTATAATAAAATATTCATTAAATCTGAGGGCGTGTCTAGAGTCTAGAGTACATAAAGTTTACGTTCTAACACTTCTAGCCTGTTTCATTTTTCATTTTATTCAAAAATTCCTACAGCCAAGTTACCTAAAGTCTACATACTTCCACACGAGTGCGCGGCGAGGTAAACGTCTTGACTGAACATCTGTCTTCATTGGGTGAAAAAACGCACCACCTGGCATAAAGAGCCACAACTTCAGAGTAGTAAGATTTTAGATGAATATTTTTTAGATCAGTTGCGAAGCGTAAGAAATAAATGACTGTGGTATTTAATTACACAACGTTTTTAGGTTATGATATAAATTATCAAGAACTTAGCACCTACCCCAAGTTTTATTTATATGGATTCACGGCGGTGTCCTAGATTTATCTTGTTGAATTACTAGAAACCTCGTGAAACTTAGAAGCGCTCGTAGCTAGGCTTGCTTAATCAATCTTCACCGATTATCTAAGTTAAGAGACATTCTGCGCGGTCACTATTTGGATGGGTGACCGCTAGTGGCATCTGAGCGCTTCCGTGCTTCGGAGGGCACGATAAACTGTCTGTCCCGGCTCTAGCAGCCGTTAAGCCACGACGGAGGCGTCGAGGCGGACTAAATACTCGGTCACAAGAGTTTGCCACTAACTCGAACGAACGAGGACACAAAGATGGCTGGGAAACATTGCGGTAGGTCACTAGGCTGACGGATTGCGCACAGGTGGCATGCGCGTCCAGACAGGGGTTACAGAATCGATGCACGCGATCAAATGCACAATTTACGGAGAACTGAATCGGGGTAACATTATAAATACGCAAGTTAAAATGGGACTGACTGGGGGTATTTACATTGATAGCACTGCAAATTGCCAATGGCGCGGCGGTATCCCGTTACCTGTAAAATCTACACTTTAGTATTAGCAAACCGGTTTGTGACAATGCATGATGCATGACCTTAGTCGCACCAGTACACGTCCAGTCTAATGGTCTTATTCATATTGGTCCCTTAATGCTCCTCTAGCTAAAATGGCTGCTAAATCTATTCATCTCTTTTGCCATGCAGGTAACAACGACAAAGCATTTTTTAAAGCCGTTCTAAAATGAAAAGATTATGAATAAAGGCTTAAATGCCAACCTAAGCCGGCCAATTTGAAAATGCCCAAACACGCCTGGACAGATTTCAGTAAAGCTTTGACAAAGAATTTAACTTTTTCCCTTTAGCTGGCATTAACTCCGTTGTCAGAGTTGGTCAGCTCATACACTAGCTAGATCTAAACTGCATTTGTTTCGTTTGGGGTCCCCCTCGGCCATTATCAAGAATCTAATATCAAATTTGAAAAATCATGGCCGCCATTTTTAAATTTTTTGTTTATGGACCGATAGCTTTCAAAATCGATATCCGAGGGTCACCCCCAGCCATTATCAAGAATCTAAGGTCAAATTTGAAAAACCATGGCTGCCATTTTTAACATTTCTGTTTATGGACCGATTGCTTTCAACAATCTCCAGTCACCTCCAGCTTGATATACTAACCGGAAGTATTTCCAGTTCATTGACACCAGCTCATTACGACTAGACTATCCCCTCCTATAGGTCTTTACATACTTTTTGTGTTTTTGTAAGAGAAAAGGGCGTGGAGCGTTGACACGGCAGTATTACAGGCCACCCGTATGCAAGATAACGTTTACCCTAACTTAGGGCAACCATAGCCATCTGTCTGCTTTACTGATAGGGCTGTCAGTACAACTCTTCAATCTAGGGGTCGACAACCGTGGATTCAGAATGTTCGTACTAGATAAATCGATATAGCTCGGAGAATTAGCAAGCTGAGAGGGCAGTGGGCCGGCCATGTTTGCCGTAGAACTGACAATCGTTGGAGCAAACGAATACTTGAGTGGAGACCACGTTTAGGCAAGCATAGTGTAGGACGCTCTCAGGCGAGATGGAGCGACGATATGCGAAATGTAGCGCATACACTGGATGAGAAGAGCCGAAGACCGAGCTCAATGGCGCGTCTTGGGAGAGACCTACGTCCATCAGAGGACCAATATAGGTTGATGATGATATACTAGGTAAATCCATACAAGGTATTTCTACACGTTCTATCTAATGACAATATGTGTTTGTTTTTTTTTATATTACGTCTCATACATTTTATTTATACAGGAGAATGAACAATCAATTTATTGCAAATATCAATCTAAATCTTAATGAGAAACCCCCACGAGATGATGTCACGGGAAAAACCAACCATTGTATCCTAGGAAAGTTCAAGTTTTGAAACTCAAGTATTCATATTCATTTATTTTAACCATAGGATCTTATAGAGAACACTTAGTTACGTTAAGTATCAGGTATTCCCAAACTAGACTATCGTGAATGAGCCATGTCCCTAACTAAACTAAACTGAACATAACATGGGGAACCCCCGAATAGTTTGGCAGCCCTATCAAGAGCTCAATGTAAAATTTATGTTACACTCAAATATTCCGTAATGCACACCATAATTTTGTCCAAACCTAACAGTTTCCTGCACTTTACTACGAGGAAATAGAGTTCAAAATACATTGTGAAGTTCACCTGAGTTCTTATCTGCGACCATAATACCATATTGAATATATTTATATCTGTTTGTTATTCTTGGAAGCTTAGATAGGTACTAGTATTCTATTCAAATATTAAAATTGTACATCCTATCACCCCATTCTATGAGTTTATTTTGATAATGATTGTGTTTTTTCGATATGACATGTTTTTTGAACGCCATTATTATTGTTTATCAATTTATACCAAAATATAAATGTTAAAGATAAATATAAAAAATCTTTAAGATAATGGAATTTTTCTTATCAATAGCACTCTTCGGAAAGATATATTATTTTGGACACTATTCATTATGTTATTTAAGTTTATTAATTATTGTTTGTTTGCAGTTGTAAAGCCCATCTGGTGAATAGGGCTGGAGCAGAGTGATAAAGATAAAGATATTTAGTATTAATTATCTTATCTTTATGACGTCAAATCTGTGAGCAAACAGCATTCAAATATGTATTTTTGTTGTACCGATAAATATTAATGATGTTGAAACTAATTATGCCATTGAAATTTGCATTTGAATAGAACTCGTTAGATCTAAAATCTATATTGTAAAGAAGAATATTTATTTGTTAATTATGTTTAAAAAAACTAGAAAAACCGTCTTCAATACGACTACCAGCTTCATCATCAGATTATGATGATCGAAATCGGTTCTTATTGTGATTTTTTGCGATTTCGATTTCCGTCATTACTGAGGGATTTCTGAGGAAACACACATTTAAAAAAATACAACCGAATTGAGAACCTCCTCCTTTTTTGAAGTCGGTTAAAAAGATGTTATACAAAACGAACATCTTACCAAAGTTATCACAGCTAGGTAAGATGTTTACTATCAGAATAACCAATGACGCAACGGAAGGACTCACCAAAACGGCCACCAGGTTTTTTCCATTGCCGTGCTCAAATATTCCATCTTCTCTAATTATTTAATCTGTGTGCTGCCTAGTCCAAGCAATAGAATGCGTGCAAAAGCTAATGAGTAAGCGGAACAGTCTTCCACAAGAAATGTGAGCAGGACAGAGAATCATACAAATTCGTTCGTTTTAGTACGCTTTGGTATAATTTCGTAAGTTTCTAAATAAGCTAGTTATGTGATTATCTTTGGTCATTTTTGCATTCAATATTAAGATAAGATAGGATAAATTTTTATTTGTCCCCAGTATAAATACAGTAAGTACTATATTGTATATAGTATATTGATTTTAGATACATAGATAAAATTCTTTATTGTACTCTGAGGAATACTTAAGTACATACAAAAACTTAAAGCCTTATTACACTATTCAATATCAAGTCAGTCTTACTGACAGTGATGTGACGTGACGAGTTGAATTATTTCGAACTCGAATTATTTTAGTTAAACTGAACCTAGACTCGAGCCGCCAATTGGGTTGACTCAACTAGGTCCGTATGCAACGTACGTGGTTAAAGAAATTGGTGCCAGATTTTCACTTGTATGGCTTTATATGCATGCAAGTCCTCGATGCGAGTCAATTCAAATAACTTGAGTTCGAAATAACTCAACTCATCACGTTACATCACTATCAGTAAGTCTGACTTGAGATTACATAGTCTAATAAGGCTTTAAAAACTAACTTAGTATAGTACAATGGGCGGCCTTATCGTTGATAGCGATGTCTTCCAGGCTTTTAAGTAGCTTTTAATAACTTAATTTGACTCAAGTCATGCTTTTTTTTTTAAAGTACAAGTAAACATCAATTTTATTCACAAAGAAAATTACGACTAATACAGTATTTACAATATTTATAATATGTACAAAATACACATGAAGCAGTTGAGCCATCTAGGTACACACCGTTGCAAACGATTTATAGATAGCTCAACTGATCCAAATATGCTATGCTAGTATTTTGTAGGTTATAGGAGTAATGAACTTAGAGCCTTTGCTACACAACGCGGTGCGACACGACGTCAACGAATTAAGTAAGTAAAGTTATAGAAGGGGGCGTGGCTTCATGGTCTAACGTTTTCCCGCAGCCACGTGGACGGAAGTAAAACAAGCTTGATATCAAGCCCTAGATCTAGATAGCCTATACGCTGCTTCGGTTGAAACTTTGCAACCATTATAACATACATCTCTAGATGAGTTTAATTGCAAGTGCATTGCCTAATTCCTCGTTTAGTTTTCACTTTCCGCAGAGGCGCAGATCGTGCTATTAAATATTTTTAACCGACTTCAAAAAAATGAGGAGGTTCTCAATTCGGTTGTATTTTTTTTAATGTTTGTTACCTCAGAACTCAGTCATGGTTCATAAATGATTTCAAAAAAAAATTATATCTGAAAGGATATACTTTCAGGTGGGTCCCATTTCATTTTCATCAAAATCGATTCGTTTGGGTTATAAATAGAAATAACTGAATAAAATATGCCAACCACGTGCACGAAATTGCGTATTTTGCTTTCCTGTGAAGTGATGTTTTGTTTATAGTCACTAGAACATTCCCAATGAACTGTCATCATCATCATCATCTGATGATGAAGCTGGTAGTCGAATTGAAGTCGGTTTTTCTAGTTTTTTAAACTTATAAATTTATAGAATCAAACTTTAGTAGCACGAATCGTCCTGCCTAATAATATTTTTATTGCCGTATCTACGTGACGTTTACCGGCCGCTATCGCAATGTATAGTCGAGGCCTAATTCCGAAATCTAATTAGACCCCGACCAGCGGTATTTGGTAGCTTGAATTCAAAGCACAAATATTTGCAGATGCCAGCACGATATTGAACTAATTGTGGTCGAAGTATTCTATTTGTACATAATAGCGTTCAGCGGTAAAAATGGTCATAATTTTATTATAGAATTTCTTTTTGAAATGTACCTTGTTCATTTATTCGCGTATCGTTTGTGAGGGGCTAGTCAAAACCAAGTCCAAGCCACATAAGTATGCCTAAATGTTATTATAACATACAAATAACAAATGTAATAAAATGTTACAGAAACTTTGTTTTGTAACCTAACATAAACCAGTTTTCTGTGGGTAAAAAAAAAAACATGTTTTTACCACAATTTTCATTAGAAAACAATCAAGAAGTACCAGGTGATCATAAAGGTCGAACAATTGTATAAGGACGGGCGGGTAACGACCGGGCACGCGCGATTTGGGGGTCGACGACCGGCGCGAACGTCCTCCTGGGACTGACGGCCTCTACAGTGTCATGAGGCCCAGGTACCCAACGTGTATTGGATAGACTATTGCGACGATTTTATTTTGATTTGGCAGGTGTAATATAATGGTTTTGGTTTTGGTTAGGTGTCAAAGGATTGAGCATTAGTGGCCAAGTGGAAATTACTGACCCGCCTTCCTACCCGAAGGTTTGCATCCAGTCGTGCTGTATATTATTGGTTTTTTATTCGAATAATGTAAAATTATTATAATGTATGTCCCCGTAATACTAGTGCTCTCCAATGGTGAAGGAAAACCCCATAGGAACCAGCTCTTCTATTATCTATCTTTTGATACCATTAAAATCTGACAAATTACAATTAAAATTATAGTTCAGCGAATCAGCGACCGGTAAACTGACATTTTGTTAATAATTTGTCAGATTCTGATAGTGTCATAAAAAGTATGTTCAAAAATTAGAACCCGTCTACTGAGAAATCCCGCTCTAAAAAGGATAAAACAAGAAAGTATGCTATAATAGAGGGCGCCAAATTCAATTTCATGTAACAATAATAAAATTGAGTGAGAATAGAATTTAGCATTGAATTTGAGAGATGCAACACTCAAATTATATATTTCTCACGAATACAATTCATATACAATGTTTTAGAGATTGCCTTTGAGATTGCATTTGGATACCTAAAAACAAAACCTAGGTTCGGATTCTAACAATATTTGGCAATGTCTGTTAAGGGTTGAATGAGCACATCCTAAAATGATTTGGCAAATGCTCATATTTTGCAGTTTATTTCGTACTTTTGTTCAAATATGATTCTTTGAAATCCAATTTATATGCAGTTTTGAGCAATTTAAAGGGAACAATCGAAAAATTCAACCCCCTAGTAAGCAATGCTTTTTTTATGGCCGTTTTACCCTTAGGGCGCGAAGAACATTAAAATTCGTCATAAATTCATTCACGAATAATGTCTGCTGTCTAGACGAGGTGGTTTAAATTTTGTTATGAAAAAGTTGGTATAGTCAATGTTTAATTTTTTAAGATAATAGATGCCTATAGTATGTTTTATGTAGAAGGTTTACTGCCAGTCATAGACGTCACTTAAATGTAATTATTACTTGAAATTACATATTAAATGTAAATAAAAAAGTACCAATATGTAAAATGATTATATCTCTCACAGTAATACAAGATTAACATAACATATAAATAAATTTTGACAGGCGTCACAGCTCAGTCGGTAACAGCTCTGCCTTCCTTGCTGTGGGTCGTGGGTTCGATCCCCACTGAGAACAAACATTTGTGCGTGGAAAACAGATGTTTGTTTTATGTCTGGGTGTTCCTATGTATTATATGTATGTATTTAAAAAAACAGTATATAAGTATTCTATCAGCCATCTAGTTCCCATATTACGCTTTGCTTAGTTTGGGAATAGAGGGCGTTGTGTGTAAAGTCCACGAATATTTATTTATTATTTATTATATTTAATTACGTTCAAGTGATAATGAATGATATCTTGAAAGACGTCACGCATAGAAGTGACGAGATAAATTGTGATTTAGCAAGTTACCTACAGCTTGTATTATCTCTTATTAGTAATACTAGCAGTTACCCGCGACTTCGTACGCGTCTACAGTTTCCGTGTACATTATATTATCTGTGCGTGTACCGAGCGGATACTTCTTTGAGAAACTTGACATTACACCGAACTCGTACCTACTGGAATGTCAAACGCTAGTTGTTAGACCAAAGAGGTAGTACTACGCCCTGTCAAACTGACGTGACATGACATGACAATGAAATCCTCTTGCCAATTGGCGCTGCTAATCCTTTTCGTTCATTTTATCCTGTAGATCCTGTTAATTATTCGGGATAAAGAGTAGCCTATATGTCAATCCAGGTTACGAACTATATATATCCCAAGTTTCATCCAAGTTGGTTCAGTGGTTTTGACGTGATTGAAACACAAACATCCAAACATCTAAACCTCCAAACATCTAAACTTTCGCATTTATAATATTAGTAGGATAAATACACTGGTAATTTTTTTTAAATGTTAAAAACTCCACTTTGAAGTATCTGCGCAGAAGCTATTTTTGGGTCGAATTGGGGGTAAGCGAATTTTCCCGCAGAACTGCACATACGCAATGGTTTTTGCAACTAACTTCAGAGGGATAAATATCCGTTGTGCGTACTGACGTATTTTTCCTCTACTATGCTTCCTCTTCTTCTTTTTTTTATTCTGGCTGTTCGGTGGCTAGGGCAACCACGAATTTGCCAATGTCAGTGTTTATTTTACTAATCTTTTAACAATAAATGCGGGTAAATTGAAATGGGACTGGGCAGGCCACGTCTGCCGCATGTCGGATGCGTTATGGGCGAAATCCACTACAGAATGGACGCCTAAAAACGGAAAACGACCTCGCGGCAGACCACGGCGAAGATGGAGGGATGAGATTGATGCCTACCTAAAGGATTGGTCCACAGTTGCCCAAAACAGAGAAGACTGGAGAGAAGGAAGGGAGGCCTTTGCCCTGCAGTGGGACACCACAGGCTCTTAATAATAATAATAATAATTTAACAATAAAGAGCAGAGATCTGAGTTGGTATGAAAAATGACCGGTGAAGAAGGGAGTCTCTAAAAAGAAGATTTGTCAAAATAGATAGGTACGGCGTATAGATAAATTAGATAGGTACATAAGAGTACTCTACTACGATTGCTTCAGAGTCCACACCTTATCTAATAGTGTAGCGCGTCACATGTCATGTCAACAACACGTCACGCAAGTCATACTGACGTATACCACGGTTATTATGATAACTAAATATTTGCGCACTTTATATTTCTATTACCTATTTTATATTTAGCAAGAATTTAGATTATGTACAGTACGCACAACGGAACTTTATCCCTCTGAAGTTAGGTGCATCAACGATTGCGCATGTACTGTTGTGCGGAAAAATTAGCTTACCTCCAATTCGACTCAAAAATCGATTCTGCGCAGATAATTCAGAGGGACAAAGATCGGTTGTGACTACCATAAATAGGTGTTTAACGACATAATGAATCGTTGGTTTTTTTTAAACCAAATCATTAGCAGCCGTTGAATATTTTTGCTCGACTTCTACGTCATAAACGGTATCCACAGAATGTCGTTAATTCAGTACCTACCTTTTCTAATCAGTTAGTGCATATCTGTCATTCACCGATAATAATTAGCATTTCCTATTTAGAAAACAACTACGTACGTCATTGGTAATGAAACTTTGGAACAGAAAATATTATGCAGCTCATCAGACTAAGGGCGGCTTGCATTGCACCAGAATCGCTAAACGCTTTGAAAAGAACTACTGGACCGATTCTAAAAAATATAACACCGATATATATTCCTGAGTGTTTTTATGTAAAAATATTGGTTTCCAATAAATAATCTTGTAAAAAAATCTGAAAACGCAGACGAAGTTGCCGGCGAGTTAGGAGTATAGTTTTTAGTGTTCCGCTCCAGTTTCGGAAAAACGGAACACTTATTTAGACAAGGGTAAATAATGTACCTAAATATTACTCAATTCTATTTCACGCTACTAATAATATCTTGCATGACGAAAATGTTGGATTCTAGACGAAACTTAATCTAGGTTTAGAATATACTCAACAATATTCGTTTCAAAGTAAATCTAGTCTAGACATCACGTGACCTGTCAGGCAAATAAGTTTGGGAATTACGACTGCTAAGTAGAACATTTATAACGTCTGCCATCTGGTGATATTTCACGTTGTGGTAGGTCAGTAAGTTGCTTGTCAGTCACAGCTAAACGTGATAAGTACAAATTAGAAGTTAATTTTTAAAAAAACCTGAGTCTGAGGACACCCTATATACACTTTATCGAATGCTGGTCGTTCATGATCAGACCTTCTAAGATCTGAACTGACGTGCCTTCCGTGCTGTGGGTCGAGGGTTCGATCCCTACTAAGAACAAACATTTGTGTGCGGCAAACGTAGATGTTTGTTCTATTTCTGGGTGTATGTCAAAAAATAAGTAGGTATATAAGTATTCTAACAGCAATCTAGTTCCCATATCACCAGCTTTGCTTAGTTTGGGACTAGGGGGCGTTCTGTGAAATGTCCTGTATATTATATTCAAATTCAAATTTATATATTTAGAAACTTATATTATAGCACATGTGAATGTATATAGGTAAGTAGGTACACTGTATTATTATGGTAAGTAGGTATTATTTTTACAAAATTATTAATTTTACAAAAAAAATCGCACTCAAAACATCTGACCTTAATATGTATTGGTAATAGTACTACACCATACCACGATATTGGAGTTCCTTTCTCGTAGAAAGTGGCGCGCACTGCGTGCCAGCGGTCACGTTAGCAAGGCATACCTCACTACTTCTTTACAATAAATATAAATACAACAAGCCAGGCATAGTCTTGTCCTGTAATCATGAGCGCCCTAGATAAATAAATAAATAAATATTCATGGACTGTACACACAACGCCCTCTAGTCCCAAACTAAGCAAAGCTTGTGATATGGGATGGGAACTAGATGGCTGATGGAATACTTATATATTTTTTTTTCTAAATACATACTTATATTTAAATAGTAACAACCAGACATAGAACAAACATCTATGTTTTCCACGCACAAATGTTTGTTCTTGGTGGGGTGGGGATCGAACCCACGACCCACAGCACAGAAGGCAGATCTATTACCGACTGAGCTGTGACGCCTGTCACAGATAGATAGATTTTTTGAGCCTTCTCAGTCTGTTGAGTCTCAAATATCGATTCAAAGAGCAAGGTACGAGCCGACCTAAAAAGTTCTACAGTGAAACAAATGAGAAACCCTACAATGGATTTCAGAAAGTACGGACCATATTCGCACAAAAACTCAGCCTCAAGCGAGACTCGGTCCGTATTGTGATTTTCGTGTGTAGAAAAGTAGTTTTCGTTTCAACAGACGTTTATTGTCGATACGAAAATGACGACTCACTTTTCGAAAATCAGTAAGTATTATAAAACTTGGATTGACGGCTCAGGTATATTTAGATACGATTTTCATAGAAAACTGTTAAAAATTTCGTTTATCCCCCGTTCTATGCCTGAGTCTCGATTCATAATTGAGTATTTAGTCAGCATAAGAGCACAAGAGTATATAAAACTCTACAAAAAGCAACTATTTTAAACTCGATTTGACTAACCGCCGTTTGATAAAATCGTGTTCTTTATCAAGTAAAGCTACTTCAATAGTCATATCTCACACGCATGACAGCACATGCGCGAAAATGTTAATCCTAGGGGTGGTCAGCCTTCTGTGAAGTTCTAGACACTATAAAAGCTGTTATGCAGTGGACAATAACCCTGAACGTAACGGGTAAACATGAACACGGAAATAACGTAACAAATATGAAAAAAGCACGTATTTAACGGTCAAGCGTTGAAGGGGAATTTCAATATTACTTCAATGCCCTTAAAAGGAACAATGGCAATGGAGTTGTTTTTGTTTATTGTAAAGAAACTTCGTAGCTACCAAAGCTTCTTGCAAATATAAGAAAATGTAAACGCGTAAAGGGCTCACGTTTTTATTTGGCTGCTGAGTCGGTCTCGTGTTTTTCCATTGGAAAAGTTAATTTGGGAGTATTTCGCAGACATCTTGGTGAATCATTTTTGCGACGTGCAACGTGTCCATTTTGGATTTAATTACTCGGTAATATGCTCTCCGAGTGGTGAGACCTGGGAATTTTAGACCAAAGTGGCTAAAATGTCAAAGCTTTGTAGTCAGAGTTGTATTTAGTTGATTTGCAAAAGCGATTCACAGTTTTTGAATGGAGAAAAGTAGTTTTGGACTAATCTAAAACTATTTTTCTCTAAATATACAAAATCTGCTACTTTTTAAGCGATACGATTTCACTTTTCGCGAATCAAACAAAATAAAACACTACGGGCATTGGAAAATTACAAGAATCACTTAGGCCCGTATGCTAATTATTTGCTTAAGCACTGATTCGGACTCACATTAGCCGAGTACAGATTCAGACATAAATCGAGACTCAACTCATCTTCTTATTCCGAAAACACAACAAAATCTAAACTCAAGCGTTTTCATTATAAAAATGAACGTTGAAATCGATGCTCAAGCGCAGATTTCGATGCTTCACAATCGTTTTAGAATAAAGAAAAACTTGACTGAACTCTACATAAATATTCGACAGTCAAGCAACGTTTCAGAATGAAAGCTCCACTCAGATCAATGCTCAAACATAATATAAATTACTTAAGTATAGATAGATAAAAACTTTATTGCACACACAGAAAAAAGAAATTACAGTATAGATCAATGCATGAGCATACGGCCCTTAGAATCGTCTTTACTAGGTGACTCTAGGTGCCAGTTCCTCGCGACCAAGCCAAGAATGGGTAAGAAACATCAACTTGGCGGTATACACGTAAATGCTGTTCCAGTGTAATCCTTCATGCATGTCATACAAATAGCTACCTTAACAAAGTTGCACTAATTGCAATACGAGTCGTTATCCAACTATATAATAATCTGTGTAAGACAGCTGACAGGGTCGTTGACCCTATATCTCGTGGCGTGCATTATGCCATATGGCGTGAGCATGGTGGCGTATGCATAATTCAGTTTTGTATTAATTAGTACTTTCTTTTATGAAAGGGATGTTTTACACTCCTATATATTTGCTCCAAAGTGATTCGAGGCTCAGGCATTTTGTTTCTTCAATAGGTAAAGTATACTTTTATAAATAATGCTTAAGTTTCGGTTCCAACTTGAATATTTTAGGAGCACACTAACCTATAAAATACAATATATGTAAATATTTATAGCATAAAATAACTTACCTCCTGTGCCGAGGACTTTGAGCAGGTCAAAATGTGATATGTCCACTTTCGACGCACCATTGAGGTTCACTGGAAAAAAAAAACAATTGGTTACAATGCTGGCTGAGCTCTTCGGAATTTACACTGCCATATACCGCGCAGTGTACAGTACACTGCGCTACAACGATAACTAGACTGCGGAGTGCCATGCCGTTGCATTGGCGCGCAGTGTTCATTAAAATATGGATAACGATAGCACGAGTCTGAAAAGAGTGGAGTATGTAATCGATTTTCTTTTTATTTAACCTAGTGTAGTAGTGCCCCACTGCAGAATAATGTCCTCCCCAAAATTCTACACTTGTTACGTTCATACCTTATTTCATTTATATTTAATCTTTTTTCTTAACCCCCGATGCAAAAACGACGGGGTGTTATAAATTTGACGTGTCTGATGGTATACATTAGTACAATACGAATCCAGTATTCTACGTCGGTACAGTACTGATAAGAATGTCAGTTCAAATAAGCGTATAAATAATATCAATAAATTATCATTTTACAAAAACTATAGCAGATAACAATTTGCATAAGAAAGATAAACATTTGTTGTGTTGCAACAATATTTTGTCACCTTCCAAAGTTAAGAGTTCAATGTCCTCTGTCAATGCACAGGTGCTGCAAAAACATATCTCTACTATTAAACACTAACCTAACCACCTACCTATACCTAGAAGTTTATAATTTATACATTAATAAACCAGCCGACTACAATTTAACTCCCTACCGGCTTCATCATCAGATGATGATGATGATGGCAGTTCATCGAGTATGTTCTAGTGACCGTAAACAGTAGTAAAAAGTCACAGGGAAGCAAAATATGTGATTTGAATACACAACTTTTTCTACATATGATTAAAAAGTAAAACCTCTATCCTAAGGGTGGCTTGCACCAGAGTCACTAAACGCGTTTAACTTTTAAATAGTATTTAGCGAGTTGTCAAGTCATATAAATACGTCAGATTTAAATCTATTTAGCTGTTAAACACGTTTAGTGATTCAGGTGCAAGCCGCCCTTAAATGTAGTATTTAGACAAAAACACAACCGTACAAGATTTTGTATGATAATTGTATTTACAAAAAAAGTATAAACAGTGCTTAAAAGATGTGACTAAGGGAAATGGCAATGACTTCAAAATGACGTATAGAAGTGTTTCAACACTGTGTGATGTAGATATATCAGCGAAAGCGGCTCGTCTATATACCAATAAATAAATAAATAAAAGTATTCTATCAGCAATCTAGTTACCATAGTACAAACTTTGCTTAGTATGGGACTAGAGGGCGTTGTGTGAAATGTCCATGAATATTACAAAACTTAATGTTATGTGTTACAAAATGTGAATGTTACAAAACTGCATGGCCCGATGTCGCTCCACCCATCGACAGCTAACTACTCGACTTGCAATGTCAGTGCTATTCTTGTGTTCTATGTATATTTCTCTGTAAAAGGGATCATACAAAAAAACGCTAGGAACCAGGCCGTAGTTTGTTGCCCGTTCTTCTAGGCTCTGGTCGCGTGGAACTGGCACCTAGAATCACCTAGTTATATAAGACGATTCTAAATGATCCTTGTGATTTTATTGAATAAAGAAATTTTGACTTTGACTATTTATTTATTATTAAATTCTGAAAAAGTGATCTGTTTCTGTTGCTGAGTGTACCTAGAGTCCAGACAACAGTTTGACACACAAAGTCAACAGTGCAATGAACTAATACCTATTTGCTAGAAAGGTCACTTTAGTACATTACCTAAACATCTGGTATGAGACTTGCCCGACTCATGGCAAAGTGTCTCACACAGAGTCACACAGTACCTAGTAGGTAAACAAGTTAATTTAACTAAAATTTTAAACCCCGACAATAAAAATCTCCATAGATTAGTTGAGTCTATTTTGTGCACGCTGTGGCGTCCTGTAATTAGGGAAACACTAAGCATTTCCTTTAGATTTAAGAATGTACTTGATAATTGTGATTTCCTTGTTGGATGCTCTAAATAAAATAAATAAATAAATAGATACTGGTCATCCATTTACTGTACTTTTACAATACTGGTCATTTGTTGGTCTATCTATCTACCTGAACACCACAGATGTCATTGGATTGGTTGTTGGGATAGAGCACCATACAAAAAAAATCTAGAAACAGTCTTCCAAAGTTTAGGTATGAAATCAGTAAATAAATACTGAGCAAACATTTTAGACACCATACTTTGATAATGTGTTATCAATGCTACAAAAACCACAGATAAGAAAACACCAGTTCCCACAAGTTGAACTACTAAATGTAGAGATAGCTTATTTAAAAACAGGACTTTGCATCTTATCTAGATGCTTTATACATTGTCAGGGGCTACTTTTTATATGTTCTTGATGTAAAGGATGCTGTAGTGCCTGGGATATATTTCTAAATAAACAAAGAAAAGGATGCCTGGATTTCAGTCAGAATAGAGAATGTATTGTCTTGTGTGGATCTGCATTAAGTAGACTAAGTAGAGTAAGCGAGGAGAGAGCCCTTATAAAAGTTGTTGAGAACAGGAGAGGAAAGATGATTGGACACCTTATACGACATGACAGTTTAATCAGAAATATCATTGAAGGGAAGGTAGAAGGAAAGAGAGGAAGAGGAAGACCGCGTATTAGCTACATGAGCCAAGTGAAGGCGAAGATAGATGTCATGTCGTATAAAGACGTCAAGGAAGCTGCCCTGAAAAGAAGAACCTGGCGGGAATGTATACATTACGCCGACAAGAGCATAGCTCCTAAGTTAGAAGAAGAGGATCTGCATTCCGGCAAACCAAAAAACCACTTGATCTCTTTGAAATCTACAATTCAATTCAGATTACCAACCTTTATGTCTTTTCCTAATTTTACTAGCCTCCACCAAGTTCCAGTCAACAGAGTCCCTGGCTGGAGGAGGGACTGTCGTGCCACCAATCAGCTCCACAGAACTAGTCCGAGTGTTGCTGGGTCCCGGCAACGGAGCCAACTGCTCCAAGTGATTCCGATAGCTGTAATCCACCGGCACACACTCCACTATCTCAACACTCTTGTCCGTACTTGTGGTCAGCATCTCATCCATCAGAGGTTCCATTCTAGGTTTCTTAGGAGGTAGCTTCTTAGGTTTCGTGTGGCTGTGATGCCGCCGCTTGAGCATCACGGAACGAGACGAGTGTCGCGAGCTCGTGGGCGAGCCACACCTGCAATCACCTTCCTCCTCGTCACTACCTTCGTAATACCCTGACTCGTGCTCGGGCTTCTTATCAGGCACGCTCATTTCAGCAGCCATGGTTCAGACATCCACGACAACCATAGGAAACGATCCACGCGGCTCCCGTTTATCAGACACGCGCGAACATCAAACAGCACCGAGGTCACTCGCACTCGCGATTAATTATTTTCTAACTATTCCACAACTTACAGCGAAAGTACAGAGCGACACGTAAAATCAGCGACCACTTGCGATCTGTTTGCTCACGCGACTGTCGAAAGGCGGCGCCACCGTCGTGACATAGCCCGACCGATTTCAGATGTCAATTGTCAACAATCTGTCACAATCACAAATGTCTACGCGAGAATTTGCAGTTTTGCACCTGCGCCTACTTTCACGCTGCTGAAACGTCAGTTTTTGGTTTATTTCTCTTTGTTTTTCAGGGTAATTGCACAATCACAACACTTTTCGTCATCCACTTCTCTGAAGGTTTCGATTCCACAACAATCCAGCTAGGTAGGTACCCTTTACAGCATTCGTATCAAAATTCCACTGAGCACTTTTAACGGTTTATACGTCTTGTAACAATTTGATCCCTTTTTTGTTTTCACTACCACTAATTAAAAATTGTCCCTTCTTTACAAACCTATACATATTTACACACTATAAATAACTTAGAAATGCACGCACGAATGAACCGTTCTACACTCACTCGGCGCGCTAACGTAACTGAATTTAGAAACGAACGAAACGCAAAATAGAAACCGTGCGACGAGTGCGAACGTTGATGATGCTTCCCTTCCCCTTCTCCCACCAATACGAGGTTACGTATAAGTACCTACCTACTGTCTACGATGTTGTTACGAGGCCACATAGTGCTTGCAAGAAAGAGCTGCAGACTTATCGATTAATCGATTAAATTTTCAACATCGCAAACACGATAGGTATCCGATGATTGTAGGAGCACTTAGATAAGTATTTATTTTATTTTTTACGCAGTCCACCGCTGTTTGAGGATCAATTTCATCTTATAAAAATAAAAAAAATATAAGTAGTCTTGCTCAAAAGAGAACAATAAAAACAATTAGAATTTTGAATCAATTCTGATAATGTCATCATCATCTGAATAGATAGATGTTAGTATGGATATTATAAAACCAATTAAAATTAAACATAAAACTGCAAACTATCCTGTAAAGTGATTTTAACTAACTATTAATATTATGAAAAATATATATTATTATTTCTTATGTCCTATCGATTTGAATTTTTAACGCGAGTCTCTCGCTGCCGCCGCGTCGCGCTTACGTGTACTTACGTACTTGGGACCTAGGCACATGGTACGAACCTACCTACTACATAATCTCCGGCGATGAGTGAAAGAGACGTTCTCGTCGACTGTCAAGTATTCGAGTAGAGTAGGATACAACATATTTAGCACAGACTAATAATATTTAGTAAGAGAGTCTGATAGACACGTTGCTCAAAGGTAATCGGTAAAGTAAAAATTGAAGAGTAATGACGATTCAATATTATCCAGCAATTACTTTACAATTTCTTCTTGATGAGTTCTTTTAACCTCAATCTGGTTTGATTCTCTTATTGCTTCAGAATCATGTCAGTGTCGTTACAGTCGAAAATGATCATTATGAATCCAAACTCATATTCCTCCTTGCTTCCTTTCATATTACAAAGACCAGCACCAAACCAAGACCCTCTACTCTGGTAAGTCAGTCCAACTGCAGACTGATCCCAATTTCCAACAAATTCCAAAACAATTTCCAACATCGAAATAAATATTTAGCTGAACAATATTTTAATTGCAACGTCTGACAGCTCAAGTAACTTTTGTTATTTAATTTTAGGTAACGCCACATTGTATAATTATTCAATTTATTTATTTATTTAAACCTGCGAAAATCAGCGTAAGTTTCTATTCAAGGTTACTTAATATAATTTTGACATCAAAGCAATCAATTCGTTAAAATTTACGATTGATGTATCTGAAATTGAATGTCGGTTCAATTATTATGATTAGTTTACGTTTCAGAACACGGAAGGTTTTTGATGATGCGGAAACAAGTTCGACCTTCGCATTTACAGCTGAATTGAAGTAAAATCACGTTTATTACTCTTTGTTTTGAAACTTTAATCGCGATAAAACAGCTATCCGTAAGTAATGTTTGCGATAACAAATTCTTAAATCAATCGTGGTATGATATGATGCTGTTTATGGGTTTTTTGTGCTTGAAACTCTGTAACTTAATAAAGTAAATTAGTATTAAGCATAAAGGAATTTCTATAAACCCAAAATATTATTAATATGTATTTCCCATTACCTAATGAGTATATGGTAGTCATTATTATTTAACAAGGTATTCGCTACTACACAATACACACAGTGCTTTTTAGTAGTGCAAATGCAAAATAAACATTTTTTTTTTCATTTATGAACTAAGTAGATATTTAAGTAAGTAAGTGGTACCTATAGTTAAATAAATGTAGGCATACTAACAAAACATGGACTATGTCTAGAACATCTGATAAATAAATAAATTGAATAAATCTATCAGGGTTAAAAAATATCTTACAACATGTGAGCTTTAAATTCATGAATTAGATTATGTAAGTACTTACTTACTTAGAAACAATGTAATATGTGATGAATAAACCATGGAAAGTTTCCATGAGAAAGTAAAATCATTGACTTCTCGCTTCACTGCTATGCTTAGGTAGGTAGGTACCTATTCTGAGCTCTCATCGCGCAACTTATAGTTAATAATCAACAGTATTCTTACTAGGTATGTACAAAATGTGCCCAAACTAGATCTACAAATAACCATAATTTTTGCTCTAGGTTCAAAGCAGTATTCCGTTTGAACACCCATATTAACGTAGCCCTCTATCGGTAACTTTACTTTATTAATTCTTTTTTATTAATATAATAATGTGAGAAAAATTATAACTATAGGTACAAACCCTATTTAGGTCTAATAGTTTAGGGGTGGATCATAGATAAAGCTTTCTTTTTTTCAAAACTGTTATGAAGTAATGAAAAAGATAAGTAGTTAATTAATAACCTAAAAATACCTATATTTTAAAACAACAAACTAACCATGCTTAATTTAATTAGTCAATGTAGGTACGACTTGATGACCCCAATATTTTATCTATTCAATAAAAGCAAACGTAATTAATATACTAAGTGAACCATAATTCCTGGACAAGTCTTGTTAGTCATAATAATGGAACTTGGACTTGGATTAGGCTTATGAATTACCTACTTGCGCTAAGCTTTCTAACTAACGTACTTTACTGAGTAGACAACTGTCGAATAAAATAATGTAATTAGATACCAAGAAGGAAGCATAAAAATATATTAAAAAAAAAGCTTAATTATCAGAGGTTCATTTTATTGTTTACCGTCTGCTTATCGGTTATAACCTGTGTTTACGAATGAATTTAATTGTTTCCCCACGCCAGCCTGCAAAACTCAAAAAACATTTTATTGCAATGCAAAACATTTTATTAAACTACGAGTATGGTCGAACAGGTCGTTACTAACAGAATCAACTGAAATTCATTATTCTTGAGGTAGTCAAGTCTGTCATAGCTATCTACTTGTACGAAATGTGACCTCGGCCTAGTTAAGACAACCTAGATAAATGTTTAGAGGGTACCTACTATCAACTCGTTGAAATTACGTGTCGTGCCTAATGAGAAACAATTAGGTTGCTGGACTATTGTGTGATCCTGTAAATCTAGTTGCGCGATGGGTAAGTCCAATTTATAACCTTATTATGTTTGTATTTTTCCTTTATTCTATTCTACTACTGAGCAAAGGCCTCGTTTTTCCACTTTCCACTAGTCTCGGTTCAGTGCCAATCGCAATAAGAATTGACAATATATATTCGGCCGGCGGTAAGGTTACTAAGAAAGTCATCAAGAAAGTAGGTACATTTTGATTCTTATGAGTAACATTCTCTCAAATCTTATTATGCTAACAAGATACTTACCGTCACCAATTTCATGCCGAACGGTGTTCGAGTCTACGATGACTGTTGTCTCCTTCTGAGAAGAATTGCCTTCAACTGTCTCCGTCTTTTCGGCATCCACTTCTGGTATATTATGTTCCATAGGTTCATCTTCAAAGGATTCATTGGACTTTTTCTTAATAAAGAAGTCGAAATCAACAGCAGCTCGTTTCATTGTAGGCGTGTAAGGGGTAGTTGAGCCTATTTCGTATTGTAGCATTCGAGCTGGTGACATGAGCTCCGTTACTGGAGATGGTTTTACAAACATGTCGCTGTCATGATTCTTAGCTAAAGATAGCTTTAGCAATGTTGGTCTTTTTATGATACTGTCATTAGGCTCTTTCTTCTCCTGAATTGGAGTGTTCACTATTAGAGGAGATTTCTCTAGCGGGGTTTGAATGTCTGGTGTCTGAAGCGGAATTTGTATATCCGGTGTTTGTAGTGGCGTTGGTGTTTCCTGCATAGGAGTGCCTAATGGAACTGAATCTACAGAGCTGCCCCTTTCACCTATTGTAACATTCTCGCCGATAGCTGGAAAGTTGTCTAAGGTCATACGGAATGTATCGTCAGGTAACTCTAGCTCTATACTCTCAGCTATGTACAGCTGATTTGAGCCCGTCGACGCAGTTGATATGCTCGACGTAATTTTAGATGCAGTTTTGCTTTCTACCAGTGTAGTTTCCATTTTTATCTCAGTTTAATAGGTCTACCGACCAGTAAATATCATTAGTTTGGGCTTTGCTCTAATAAATAAATGGATTTGTCGTATTACGAATCATTCATACACTTGTCTGCAACGAAACGATGTCCTTGAAAAATAATCTTGTCAATCGATAAGCACATGAATTCACATCACTGGCACGCACACATGCGCAACCTTGTCCGCTCCTTGTGTGCCGTGCATGAGCTGTCAAACGACAAACGAGTTTCGCGGCTACCTTTTCCTCTTTCAGTTCACAGAAAGTACAATTAGAAACAAATTGATGCACTGTCTATACACCAATTCTCATAAGAATGCTTTTGCAATACATGCCTAATGATTATTTACTACAAAAAACAAGTTTAACACATCACAGGTCCGGCTAAAAATAGACTAACAATCGTCACTTGTTCACTGATTTGCCCGCCTTTTTTCACACACAATAATAGTAATAGAGTCGAAAATTAATGTTTGTGAATGTCTGTAGTTCACTACTTAGTAACACTGCGTAGGTATCGTGTTGATTGCAAGTAATTTTAGTTATTTCGCGCTTTCAGTGCAATAATGGTGCGAACGGCACGTTCTTCAACACAAACTACATAACGTAGAAATGTCAACAAACAAGAGGCGCCGAGAACGCGTTGTACGTTGTACCTAATGTAACCCATTGCGCGGGAGATATGCATTCTAACATCAAATTGGATTTTTATTATGTGCCTACATCGTTTGCGTTTATTTATGTTCCTAACTGATAATGAATATAGTTTTAGACATGTTTCAAGAATTTTATCATATTCTTGAATTACGGAACAAATATTTACAAACATACGTTTTTAGTAGGTAGGTATTGCTTAAAAGATTTAGAATCTTTAATAAGTGTAAATTTTAATGCAACTGAGTACCTAGATATAGACTTTTATTGTTTCTCATCTGAATAATCACGTATTTCTTAAAATATTGATTGAAGCTGCAACAGGTAGTAATGATCCTACGTATGAATGTGAAATCCCAGATCCATAGGGTTTTTGAATTCTAACCATTCATCGAACTAAGTACATAAATATTATTTCAGTATCAGTAGAGCTAGTGGTAGAGCATAATAAAAAAAATAAAGTTTGAGGTAGGTAGTAATAGCAAAATTATTTGCTAAATAACATGAAACGTATCGATTAATAAGGCTGCGTATCGATATAAGAATCGCCAGTTTAGCACATCACCACCATCAAGTTTCCATTCCAAAAAGTGTGGCTAAACTTCATGGTGCTGAGAATGGTGCGTTCGCTTATTAAAGATGCGTTCTAAAATATTCCTTTTTGTTATTTTGTTTACATTTTGAAGAGGATTTTTCTTAGGATTTTTTTTTTAGGATTTTTCTAAAATGTGTGGCGTATTTCGTTGGTGGTGTTGCTAGTGTATAGAAAAATACTCCCGACAAATAAATTGTGTCAGAATCTACCAAAAGAGTTGGTGGTAAAGATATTCCCTATGCCCGATAAAGGGTTAAAGATGCGTTCTAAAATATTCCTTTTTGTTATTTTGTTTACATTTTGAAGAGGATTTTTCTTGGGGATTTCCCCAAGGTTTGTTTTGATTTTTAGGGGAAAGTTCCCAAGATGGAGCGCCTTTGTTTTATTAATTATGCGTTCTGAGCTGTATGCTGCGTATATTACCAAGACCAAAGGTATCTCTAAGTCTAGACATAAGCTTCTTTTCTACCTAGATATTTTCATATTCCTTGTACTTACTAATTTACGTCTAGTAGGAGGTAGTGTCCCAAGATAAGAGATTTGTGGCTCTAGAAATTATGCTTTTTGCTGTGTCACATAAATAAGAAAATAAAACAAATTAAAAACATTGATTACAATGCAATTTATTTAAAAAACAAATTACTTTACTTTCTTTTTCTTCCCTCCCGCGCCATCTGATTTCCCGCCTTTTCGTTTCCCACCCGCCATCTTGTTTTGCGGTTTGAATTTTCCTTTCCCTCCCTTTTTATTGCCCAATATTTTTCTATTGTATCCCGTGATCCATTTATTTCTGTTTTCTTCCCAGGCCAGTTGTTTCTGGCTAGAATTATCTGTGTTTGAGACTGCTTGACTTGAGCCTTGTCGTTTGTTCGTAGCCGTTTCTTCTAGAAGGGTCGAGAATTGCTCTGCTGATGCAAACAGTGATCCTAGGTTGTCTTTACCTGTAAATATGTAAATAATGTTTACAAAATATTTCTTGTATTTATATCAACTTCTTAGAAGAGTTTTTCATTTATTCAACAGATGATTTATACATATTCATGAATACATAAGGGGAAGACCCAATTTCCCCATTCCCAGGATGCAAATTAAGAAAAGCATTAGTTATTTAAAGCTACTCTACTAATAAGGTAGAAAGTATATTACCCTTTATCTTCATACTCTTCTTTCTATTCTTAGGTACATCCATTTCGTCATCTAAATCATCATCACTGCCTTCGAGAAGTAGTTCTGGAACATAAATAGATTTTTAATAATTCAAAAGTAAATCTTATCCTATGAGTGAAAAAGTATCATCAATATGACTAGTCAGTTCTTCTAGAGATAAAAGTTAGTATGAGTTACCATCTCTGGAGACAGATTTAGGCCGCCTTAAGGCCCCTGTCGTGGGTTAACGACTGCTAGAGCCGCGGCCGACAGTTTAACGTTCCGAAGCACGGAAGCGCTCAGATGTAAATGCCACTAGCGGTCACCCATCCAAATAGTGACCGATTGGATAATCGGTGAAGATTGACTAAGCAAGACTAGTCACGAGAGATGGGACATGTGCATAGTGTTGGGCTTCATCATTCACTGATCTTTGGATTGACTGATTCTTTCCAAAGATTGTTTTATTTATATTTATATTGTTATATTGACAGGCGTCACAGCTCAGTCGGTAATAGCTCTGCCTTCCGTGCTGTGGGTCGTGGGTTCGATCCCCACCAAGAACAAACATTTGTGCGTGACAAACATAGATGTTTGTTCTATGTCTGGGTGCTACTATGTATTATAAGTATGTATGTATTTACAAAAAAAAAGTATATAAGTATTCTATCAGCCATCTAGTTCCCATATCACAAGCATTGCTTGGTTTGGGACTAGAGGCTGTTGTGTGAAATGTCCCTGAATATATATTTATTTATTATTATTTATTTCGTTTTCCAACTTAGAAAAGACATCTTACCATCTTCTTCACCAGATAAAGCTGGTTCCTCTTCATCACCAGACATCTCCAAGCCTCCATCGCTACCTATCAAGTGTGAAAAGTAGAATTTACTACCAGAAGAGATCTTACTACTAAAAGTCATATTGGTTAGCCATCGGTAACTAATGAATAAGACGGAATCGGTGTATCAGCAAAATTGCCAAGTTACTACTTTTGAAAGTGTTCGCTTGCAAGCAGATAGCTAGCTGACCCCGTCCCAAACAAAAAACGGAAGAGGTGTCATAAGTTTAACGGTGGTGTTTGTCTGTCTGTTTGTCTTTGTTCTCGTAGCTAAGTAGAGCTAAGAAAACTGGTTGATCTGAGATGGTTCTTAGCCATGTTTGGTGCAAATTGGTGCGTTTCAAAGTGCTCTGAAAAAGGTGCTCTACCGCCATTTTTCATATTCATTGGCATTGTCAAATTATTAAACTACATCATTATTTGTAAGGCTCTAGCAAAATTTTTCACAGCTCAGTCGGTAATAGCTCTGCCTTCCATGCTGTGAGTCGTGGGTTCGATCCCCACCAAGAACAAACATAGATTTTTGTTCTGTATTATAAGTATGTATTTACAAAAAACAAGTATATAAGTATTCTATCAGCATCTAGTTCCCATATTACAAGCTTTGCCTAGTTTGGGACTAGAAGGCGTTGTGTGAAATGGCCAGGAATATTTATTTAAATTTTAAATTAAGATAGTAAGCGCTTTAGTTATACTTAAGTTTACTATCATAACTTTTAAACAATAAATTAAATTACCATCGCCTATTTCATCGGCTTCTTCTTCATCATCATCATCATCATCGCTGCCCATATCGACGTCATCATCATCATCACCCTTGCTTTTCTTACTGCGTTTCAATTGCTTGGTGTTCGTAATATCAGTTAAGAAATCAATCTCTTCATCTGATTCTAGAAAAAATAAAACCAAATTAAATAAATAAATGAAACGACGTGTCGAGCAGGTCTCACTGATGATAAACAGTTACCTCTGCATAACGAAAGCACGTCCACAGAGAACTTCCCCTTTGTAGCACTACATTTATGTGCGTGTAATAGCACCGGCACCCATACCCTTCAAACCGGAACACAGCAATGCGAGCATCACTGTGCCAAGCACAGAAATAGCTAGTACTTTCCCGGATGAACTAATAAGAGCCCTATTTCAGGTTAACACTGTACAATTAAAGATTCATTCAAAATATAAAACTGGGTGCTCCTATAATTAAATGGTACAGTCGGCTACACATCAACCTATCAACGGTTCGAACTTTGAACTATTATTTTGAATGTTGCGAATCATGCGAGGGACGATATGTTTTTATGTGAGACTCGCTGCTTGCGCGCCACGCGCCTACACCTATTACGATCCCTGATTCGCAACATTCACATTATAATAGTTCAAAGTTTAAACAGTGGATAGGTTGATGTGTAGCCGACTGTACTACTGCGTGCGTAAAGAAAAACAAAGTAATAAAGGTACAATTAAAGTTGAAATTTTCCTTTTACCATCATCTCGAGCTCCAGTGACTTTGTCCAGATACTTCTCAAAGTCCTCGGATGTGACAGAATCTGCATCACTATTATCTTCATCATCGGATTGTTTCTCGTTCACTTCGCGGCGTTTTTGCAGGAAACTGAGAAAACAAATGTTAAGTTTTACAAACATTCTAAGTAATACCAACAAAATATAAGTATATTACTAGAGACTAGACTAGACTAGAGACTAGACTAGAGACTAGACTAGAGACTAGACTAGAGACTAGACTAGAGACTAGACCAGAGACTAGACTAGAGACTAGGCTAGAGACTAGTAGGGACTAGAGGGCGTCGTGTGAAATGACCATGAATATTTATTTACTTAATAGGTAGGTACTAATTTAAAAAAAAATTTAAATCCTCTATTTATCACACAAACAGAGTATAAAAAAATAATTTCTAACGACCTTCCGCCCGCGACTTCGTCCGCGTTCCGTTTTATCCTGTTTATTTACCGGAATAAAAGTAGCCTGTGTGTTAATCCAGGCTACGAACTATTCCAAGTTTCATCCAACTCGGACCAGTAGTTATTGCGTGAAAAAGTAACAAACATACATATATTCAAACTTTCGCGTTTATAATAGTAGGAAGTAGGATTTCTATACTTACTCATACAAAAACTTCTCGTCAACGGGAACTTTTGCAGCATCTTCGTTTAGATACGAAGAGGAATTCACTGGTATACTTCTCATGCCTGTAAAATAAATTCATGATTTACAACTTATATGACAAAACTAGTAGTTACCCGCGACTTCGTACGCGTCTACAGTTTCCGTTTACATTAAATATTATCTGTGCGTGTACCGAGCGGATACTTTGTTAAACTTGACATTACACCTCATTAGGCTCGACAGGCGTCACAGCTCAGTCGGTAATGGCTCTGCCTTCCGTGCTGTGGGTCGTGGGTTCGATCCCCACTGAGAACAAACATTTGTGCGTGGAAAACATAGATGTTTGTTCTATGTCTGGGTGTTACTATGTATTACAAGTATGTATTTACAAAAAAAAAGTATATAAGTATTCTATCAGCCATCTAGTTCCCATATCACAAGCTTTGCTTAGTTTGGGACTAGAGGGCGTTGTGTGTAAAGTCCATGAATATTTATATTTATTTATTTATTACACCGAACTCGTACCTACTGGAATGTCAAACGCTAGTCGTTAGACCAAAGAGGTAGTACTACGCCCTGTCAAACTGACGTGACATGACATGACAATGAAATCCTCTTGCCAATTGGCGCAACTTTCGCATTTATAATATTAGTAGGATAGGATAGGATTAGTAGGATGGGAACATAGCTTATATCATAAGCTATGTATAATACAAGTTACGTATTGTTGACATGAAAACATTCTCATGTTAACAATACGAAATACATTGTTTTTTTTTAATATGAAACAAACAAGATAAAAATATGTCTATAATGTATGTAAAAATGCAATGTAATTTTGTAGAAATATGCTCGAATGAAAAGTAATCTGTATTACCGTCTATCGATTGTATATCCTCTGCAGAGCTTTTAGGCTGTTTGTTATAATGTACACACGGCCACAGGTCAGAGTATACACCCGTACAAGTATAACTAGGCTACATACAATGCAGAGGTACGTTGGGGCGGGAGCGTAATAGGCGTAGGCAGCCCGTCCTACACAAACATACTGTCGTGTCTACACCACCACGAGCAACCTTCTACTTCTAATAGTTCAAACTACAAACAGTATAGGTGGACGTGTCTTTGACTGTACAATAGCTGAGAAAAAATACTTTAAGTTTACCTTTAGCGGAATAGTTCTTCCTTGTCGCAAACTTGGGATGTGAACCCCGGACCTTTTTAACGCCGTCCACTTCTTGCAGATCAGCTCGCTTCTTCGGGTTCTTGAAGACGAAGCGGTCGAGGAAGCGTATGCACGAGAAATCTTTCAGAGGGTCACCGGAGTACTGAATTATTTGCTCTGTGGAAAGATTGTATAAAACTATTAGTTTCGTAAGCTACATTAAATATTCAATATATTTATTTCCTTAAATTTTACAAACTTACATCTAGGTAATACATTACATTACATCATCTCCGTCACCAGAGTTGGACTTTCATACAAAGTTTTTTTTGTAATTTAGTTCTTTAAAATTTATATATTTTTTATTTAAAAGTCATTCATTGTTTTTTTCTTTTTTAGTATAGTGTTTTTTTTAGCTTGTAAATAACAATCTAGTGTACCTACCTACCTAGTATCCTATCCTATCCTACTAATATTATAAATGCGAAAGTTTAGATGTTTGTGTTTCAATCACGTCAAAACTACTGAACCAACTTGGATGAAACTTGGCATATATATAGTACCATAGACAAATAAAAAAATAGACCAGCAGACGTTTAGAAAATATCGTAACCCGAAAATGGATTACCTTCAAAGGCGTGAGATGTCGCTGGGTGTATCGAATCGGTAATAAATCAAAACGGTGTTTATTTTCTTGAACCTCTGGCGCGCTGACACTATAAGCAGTACGGAAATAAACGTCAGATGGCGCTATTTCTAAATTTTGCAAAGCGTATACCAAAATTCGGTTACAACGCGCGCGACGTTGACAGCTTGTGCTATGCAATGTCGAACGAGCGAGATAGAGTCTGGATGCAGAGCGGCAACAGTGCTCTGGTCGTATCAAGCTAGTAAGATGTTTCGATTTTAAACCTGACGCCTTACCGCCAAGTGCGGTAACAAAAAAATACAATGATATTATATGAAATCTTAAATGTTTTTAGCTTGATAAAATAAAACATAAAAGGTAGGTAGACTTTTAATTATATATTATTAAAATATCACACCCAATAGGTACTTGTTTAGTTATGTACTGAAACATTACCATACATTACGAACCATTTAGGTACGAACAAATAAGTTTTCTGCGGGTGTTGCCTAGGTTTTTTGTTCCTAGGCTATCCTGTTCTAGTTTTACTACCTACCTACTTATAAATAATGGAATAGGTATGTCTGAAGAAGGTAGGTAGGTACCTATAGGTATATTTATCAATATAAATATTCTAAAGTAGGTATATGATTGACTAGCAGTTACCCGCGACTTCGTGCGCGTGTACAGTTTCCGTGTACCTACTGGAATGTCAAACGCTAGTTGTTAGACCAAAGAGGTAGTACTACGTCCTGTCAAACTGACGTGACATGACATGACAATGAAATCCTCTTGCCAATTGGCGCTGCTAATCCTTTTCGTTCCCACGCATAATGGGCCAACTTTGAGCCTAAATGCGGAAAAGGGAGTCCCTTCAATTTCAATTTTTCCTTTTCGTTCATTTTATCCTTTAGATCCTGTTAATTATTCGGGATAAAAAGTAGCCTATATTATGTCAATCCAGGTTACGAACTACATATATGCCAAGTTTCATCCAAGTTGGTTCAGTGGTTTTGACGTGATTGAAACATAAACATCTAAACTTTCGCATTAATAATATTAGTAGGATTCTAAAAATTTCAAGGACGTAGTTGCGTTGCGACTTATCACTAAACTTGGTGGTAAAACTCAGTACCTATTGCCGAGTATAGCACATTTCTGCTCGAAAGTCCAGGTCGTCATGCCAGCGCTTCCTCGGGCGGCCGCGACGTCTTCTACCCCCTGGGGGTATCCAGCCTGTGACTCCTTGAGCCCACATTTCCGCTACTTTACGACCTACATCGGCGATTCCAGTTTTGGAGCGAAGTATTCTGTTCCGAATTCGATCTATTCTTTTCACACCTAAAATACTTCGCTCCATCACTCTTTGGCAAAGTAGTCAGCGACCACGTCTGAGCACCGTAGGAGTGATAAAAAAAATATATAAGAAGGTTCAGACTATCGAAAGAAACCACACAAATACTTTTGCATCAAATCTATAATCAGTTAAAATTCGATACCAACGAGTTAAAAAATTGAACAGTATTATAGTCCATAACGGGAAGCACTATTTTCATCACAACCACAACACAACCAATCAACTACAAAACAAGAAAATGAAATAATTGTACATGTAAATAAAATCGTCAAAGAGAATACAACACAACACGCAGGCCAATGACACTTTGTATCAAAAAATGACAGTACCGTTCCGTTTTAGCTTACTTGATGCGTGGAAAAGATGAATTTTCTTAGAAAAGAAATGCGTCAATCGTTTTGTACGTTTAACGAAACGTAGGGGAACTGTTTTCTGTGGTTATACCGACCATAGAGTACTGATATATACACACTAATCGAGTTTAGTTAAATTATCGTCAAAACAGTTTGGTGCAAGATGCCACTAAACGTAATTTTGCTAAACACTTTTAACGATTTAAACGTGTTTAGTTAAACGTGTTTAGGCTGAATTTAAACGACATTTCGTGCAAGCCGCCCTAGGTGTTTTATTTAGAAGGTTCATTTGTTCGTAGTCCAAATATTATGCACAGACTAAATTGCTGTGCTAAAGCCACCCTAGAATTTGGGGAACGAGTGAGCGGTATGGACTAACAATTCAAATTATAATTTTGACACTATAGTAAACAGACACTGACAAAATTGTGACCTGTCGCAAAAGCCGTAAATCAAGAAGGTGAAAACTTATTTTATATAGACGCCACCTATTAGTAAAGTTATGTCATTAATTTGTACACTATCTTTCAATTTGATGACCACCTAGGTGATCACGCCTAGGTGGCGTGGCGAAAAATATGTTAGATAATCAGTATGAAATAAAATCGTGATAACTAAATAAATGAACACCATTACAGATTCTAAAATAAGGACATAATTTTTGATGAATTTCAAAAATAAATTAAGGGCGTTTCTTTGGTTCTAACGGCTACTTGAAGCTTAAGTCGTCGTCGACGGTAGCGTCATCTGGAAATACGCATGGGAACTAGCCGGTTTTGCGAGTCACGCTCTAATATATAGGGTGTAGCAATCTTCGTGTATTCATTTATCGATGATAGTACGTAACCTGGATTGACACATAGGCTACTTTTTATCCCGAATAATTAACAGAATCTACAGGATAAAATGAACGAAAAGGATTAGCAGCGCCAATTGGCAAGAGGATTTCATTGTCATGTCATGTCACGTCAGTTTGACAGGGCGTAGTACTACCTCTTTGGTCTAACGACTAGCGTTTGACATTCCAGTACGAGTTCGGTGTAATGAGGTGTAATGTCAAGTTTCTCAAAGTATCCGCTCGGTACACGCACAGATAATATAATGTACACGGAAACGGTATTATATATATAGTATTATATAAAAACAATATGACTGACCGTGCAGTAGTTTCCTCGCAAACAGCTGCACGGTGGGATGGTAGTGGTTCACGATGGTGGTCAGTTCTACGTACGCTGTGCATTGCGCGCCCGCGAACGCCGGGTTACGCGTCAGTGGATTGTATTCTGTAATTTCCTGAAATATAAAAGGGATAGTTCTATTTAACCTACCTATTAAATATTCATTACTAAATATTATCTACTTAGCAGCATAATGCAAACATGCGGAGTACATCTGTGTCACATCCAGTTTCGCTCGATCTATGTTAATTACCTCTGCCTAGCTTGCCTACCGTCATGATAATTTTTTTTATTTTTTTGACAATGTTTACTGTAGAATGGTATCATGTCGCCGGTTTTTACTTCAAGAAATATAGTGTTTACTTATTTTAGTTTAAAATTGTAAGTAAGTAGTTCGTAAATTTACATTTATAATACTATTATCTCAATCAGTGAATTTAAATTCTTATAAGAAAATAAATACTCTTAAATCTGATATTTATTATGACACCACTCATTTTTTTTAAGTCATCCCACTACTATTATAAGGGCGGCTTGCACCAGAATCGCTAAACGCGTTTAACTCTTAAATAGTATTTAGCGAGTTGTCAAGTCATACAAATATATCAGATTTAAATCGATTTAGCTGTTAAATACGTTTAGTGATTCTGGTGCAAGACGCCCTAAATGTCAAAGATTAGATGTTTGTGTTTCAATCACGCTGTAACTACTGGTCCGATTTGGATGAAACTTCGAATATATAATAGTTCGTAACCTGGATTAACACATTGGCTACTTTTTCCGCTTTTTTTTTTTGGTTATATTTTTGTTTTATTTATTTCGTGGACGAAGTCGCGGGTAACTGCTACTTTATTATAAGTAAAGATCTTTTAAACAAAAGGTTTATCTCAGATCTATTAAATTACACTCGTATGTTAGTTCTCAGTGGGGATCGAACCCACGACCCACAGCACGGAAGGCAGAGCTATTACCGACTGAGCTGTGACAATAGATGGGCTTAATTCTATAAGCATTTATTTTTTCTAAGTATTTTAAACTTACCCGATGCAAATTAACGGACTTTTTTAACTGGATCTTTGCTTCTAGAACCTTGTCTTTGTCATCTTCTTGGTTCTCCTGCTTCACTCTTGCATGGAACCATCCAGCGGTCACGTTAACTTTCCTTTTCTTAGGCTTTATATTACCTTCTTCGTCTATTTTAAGATCGACGTAGTTTTCTTCATCATCATCTATATTAAAAAAATACAAGTCATTCAATTGCTTTAAAACTTACCTTATAACTCAATACAAGTAATTAAATTAAAAAACCCCCGAATCTAGCTAAGAACACCCCCAACTAATTCACCTTTCAAACAAAAAAAATAAAATCAATATCGGTTCATCCGTTCGGGAGCTACGATGCCCCAGACACACACACACAAACACACACACACACACACACACACCGTCGTTTTTGCGTCGGGGGTAAAAAAAACGGCAGAATGACAGGCGTCACAGCTCAGTCGGTATAGCTCTGCCTTCCGTGCTGTAGGTCGCGGGTTCGATCCCCACTGAGAACTAACATTTGTGTTACTAATAGAGATGTTTATTCTGTATTAAACCGTTACGATATCAGCTATCCGATCTATATTTAATATGCTTAGTTTGGGGCTACATAGCGCTGTGTGGAAATGTACCTCCCTCTCAATATCTAAATAACAATTCTTTAAAAGCAATTTTTTCTAAAACTGGTGATGCCGCCTTGTTACTATTAAATGCTAATTTTATCTAAAATGTGATTTTTGAATACCAACTTACCCAATAAATCTTTTTTATCCCCTTTCAAGAGATCCACTTTAGGTTTTACAGTATCTTTGACTTTCTCCTCTTCGTTCAAGTGTTCGTTACTGCCTTCTTCATCTGAGTCCTCTTCATCAGAACCTTTAGATTCAGCTGTGGTGTCGAGAGTTTGGTCAACTTCCTCGTCTTTTACCTCATCCGAAGTCACTTCCTACAAATTACATAGTTTTTAATACATACATGCTAATAATTTAGAAGTCTTTAATTTGACTACCTTCCGGCATCTGTTGATGATGATGATGGCCGTTCATTGGGTCACAGGAAAACTACAAACGCAATTTCGTGTATGTGGCATATTTATTCCAGTCATTTTCATTTAACCAAAATGCGGAACCGATTTTGATGAAATTATGGAACCAAAAAGTGATTCCCGTCTCACCTGATTAAATGGATGACAACTTACCTCCTAGTATTCTTTGTTTCAAATCAAAATCAAATCAAAGGGTTTATTTGCGACCATATACACAAAAAAAGGAAAAATAATAAAAGTTACTATTCTAAATTAAAACTAACACAAACAGATAAATAAATAAATTGATAAACATAAATAGTCGCAAAATGGCCCCAACTCAAAGTTTCTAAACAAATTACATACCTCTTTAATCTCGTAGTCCCACACAAGTTTAACAGCCTCTTTTTTATCTCCATCCTTCAATACCTGCGATATTAAAAACAAAATGCCACAGCAATGTTCCGGAGGCAAGTAAAAACACAGCTGTAACAGCCTCTTAATAAATGCTATTATCCTATTAATGTTGCTGTCTCGTTTCAACGACTTGTAAATAAGAGAGAAGAGTAGAGCCGAGTGAGATGTGCCGAAAATTTCTATGTTCAAAAGTTTCCGGTAGAGGGCGGTGTAGAATCTGTAAAACAAATACAAGATGTAAAAGGACCACTTACAAAAACAAAAACTTCGGGGGGTAGAATATGAACAACTTTTTTTATACAATCAGAGTGTTATTGTTTAATCTCGATTGAATTTTAATAGTTGAGGTCGTGAGATAAAGTGTGAGCCATTGGAATAAATGTGTACTTTTCTTATTTGATGGAATTCGTTTTCAAGTATTGATGGGAAAATCCACCATTTTGTCTTCAAAACAAACGACTTGACGTATGACTCGATTTGACTAAACTTATTTCAAATAATCCACTTGACACTGGCAAAATTGTCTGTCGAAATGACGGACAGAGGCCATATATAAGAGAACAAGAAGAATCCAATCTTTGGCACTATAAGTTTTTTATTTCTCTAAAAATAAAATAAACAGTATACAGCCTAAAACGTACCTAAAATTATAAATATTTATATTATGTAGTCTCCGTGGTGTGGTGATTATATTTTTCTCTACCTATAGTATCTATTTATGCGGTTTAGTTTGTGAAATGTAGTCTTTGTTTTTTGCACCGTCACTAGATAGATAGATAGATAGAAAACTCTTTATTGTACTGCACCGGAAATTAGATATTAGACATAGTTCTATATTAAAGCGAAGTACAATGGGCGGCCTTATCGCTATGAGCGATCTCGTCCAGGCAACCTTTGCATGGACTGGATTTTAAATGTATGATAGTGACGGTGCAAAAAACAAAGACTACATTTCACAAACTAAACCGCATAAATAGATACTAAACTAAGTAAAAAAATAAATAGTAATATATACCTGACATAACCATAGAATAAACTCTTTTATAAGGGTGAATAGTGACACTATCGTATATTTAAAATTTAGTCCAGTCCTGGAAGAGATCGCTCATAGCAATAAGGCCGCCCATTGTACTTCGCTTTAATATAGAACTATGTCTAATATCTAATTTCCGGTGCAGTACAATAAAGAGTTTTCTATCTATCTATCTATCTAGATCTGGATATTTTAAGAAGTATCCTGTGTGGTTCTCACCGGTCGTCCCCCTGGTCCCCGCTGATGTGGAAGAGCAAGGCCAGCGCGTGCACTGCGACGTGCAAGCTGGTGAGATGCACCAGCTTGTATATGGCGTCGATGTGCGCGGGCGTCTCCTGTAACCTCTCCTTGTCTGCGAAGGGGTATGCGCGTTTGACGCCTGTCAGAATCGCTGACATTAGGCGCGAGTCTATCTCACCCTGAAATAGATAGATAGATAGATAAACTTATTTATTTGTTACTGAACACACACAAACACACACAAAATTTACAATGAAATGAGAGTAGATAGGTACTATGTAACTAATAACTAAAACTAAACTAAAACAAACTGAAAATAAAAAACATGATCCGAATTCTGTCCACAGACGCAACACAGCACATTTTTTTTTACTGCAACTGGCACCTAGAATCACCTAGGTAGCTATATAAGACGATTCTAAATGATCCTTGTGATTTTATTGAATAAAGAAATTTTGACTTTGACTTTATTCACTTACATCTATTATTACAGGATAATTGATTCTTTTCGTTTAATTTGTTTTGTTTAATTTTGGTGGAATTTTAACTAATAATATACATGAAGCATAAATATATATTCATGGAAATTTCACACGACGCTCTCTAGTCCCAAACTAAGCAAAGCTTGTAATATGGGAACTAGATGCTGATAGAATACTTATATACTTTTTTTTTTGTAAATACATACTCATAATACATAGTAACACCCAGACATAGAACAAACATCTATGTTTTCCACGCACAAATGTTTGTTCTCAGTGGGGATCGAACCCACGACCCACAGCACGGAAGGCAGAGCTATTACCGACTGAGCTGTGACGCCCGTCCTAGCATAAAGTGTGAGCAATGGCTCTATGTATTAAGAGATTTTAGTATTTAATGGAATTCGTTTCAGGGAAAATCAGCCATTTTAACTTCAAAACAAACGACAGCCGACTTGATGAATGACTCTACTTTACTAAATACTATTTCAATTTAATCACTTGCCACTGGCTCTACTATTTAAAATCATCTGCTTGTCCGATCCTTTATTCTCTTAAGAATACAAATTACTTAACATCAGGTGGGTACACTTTTATTAAAACATTCTTACCTTCTTGATGGAAGCCTTGAAGAATGAAAAGTATATCCTGATCAAGTTTTCCGCTATTTTCGAGTCGTCTTTTCCCAAATAAAACTGATTTAGGAAACATACGCCGTAATACTGCGCACGCGACGATATATTTGCTCTGAAACAAGAATAATCCTACTTAAACCCGGTCTGAATAAAAATGTTAAACAAAAGTCCATATTACATGGCAGTCAAAATCTTTAACAACCTACCAAATGATATTAAAAATGAAACAGAAATAACTAAAATAAGAAGATTAAAATCGTCAAAAAATGTCTCTACTCAACTGAAGAATATTTTGAAAAAGAATAATACTATTATATGTACCTACTTAAGATAAGTTTAAGCGCCCAAATATAACATTTTTGCGATACCAGAAAAGGGTGAATAAGTTTTAAAGTGCCTCTGACTTTAGCATAAGGACCAAAAATTGTAACTCTTATTTCGGCAAATAAATGTATCTTGTATCTGTATTTAACTAACATGTCAGTAATAGTAGGCTCTTTGTGAAAAAGCTCATCCGATTAAGTACTACCACCATACCTATTTCGTGGTGTGCACAGCACAGTGATGCTATCGATAAATCGACAGCGATTAAGTAGCTCGTGCCTGGGTTCCTTGGACGAATAAGCACACCAATTTTTGCGAGGCACGGGGGGAGTGATCTATTGCTGCATTAGTTCTGCATATAGCGTTGTCACTGTCTAACAATTGTGATTAGTGACACTAGTGATTGACGCATTCAATGAAATAGTATCAATAATTTTAATGAATGTCGGAAAAGAAACTTTTTGTTACATTATCTTCTTTCATTTAAATCGATATTATTCATCGATAGTGTCAAGCACTTAAGCAAAAATGCTGAATTCGTGGCGAGTTACGTGTCCCGTGTATTCGTCCAAGGTGGGTTCTCTAATGAAACATTTTGTCAATTACCTGAACAGCATTTTTTCAATATCAGCGAGTACTACCGCCTTCATGTTAGGATGGTTGTAGAGCAGTTGGCATAGATTATACACCACTTTAGATGCAACCGCTTGACTGGGGTCTCCTAGTTTGTTGATTATATACGTAAGTAGCATCTGAAAAACAAATAATTTGAATACATTTAGATATTGCTAGGTTATCTACGGACATCTGTTAGTTGTAATGAATATACATACCTTTTCTCGTTCGGGATGGTGCATCAGTAGATATGCCATCGATGATACTGCTTTCTCTTTGTTAGCATCCACAGAGTCGTGGGCGAATTTATTGAGAGCTTCGACGTATGCTGAAATCGAAGTATCGTTTTAGTAACTTAATAAATATATATTTATGGACATTTCACACAACGCCCTCTAGTCCCAAACTAAGCAAAGCTTGTAAAATGGGAACTAGATTACTGATATAATACTAATATACTTAATATACTTATAATACATAGTAACACCCAGACATAGACCACATGTCTATGTTTGCCACACACAATGTTTGTTCTGAATGGGGATCGAACCCACGACTCACAGTATGGAAGGCGACTGAGCTGTGACGCCTGTTGACGCGGCTGCGGGCAATATCTGGTCAGCAATAGGTTTAGTATAACTTACTTCCATACAATTCCTTTAACTGATCCTCAAAATACCACAGCTTCAATATATTTCTTCTCGCTTGCTTGTTACCAGACGCCATTACATCTATGTGTCCTAACGGATGCTGCGTGAATGTGCGCAATTTGACATCTGGGATGAGTAGATCTGAGATTAAGAGTTCCGATAGTGCATCTGTGGATAATAAACGTTATTTTCGATCTACTTTTTTCTGTCAAAAGTACCAATTTGAATTTTGTACCTTTTATAACAACCCAATTAAAAAGTTGCTAACAGCTATTTTATTAATGAAACGGTAAACTTACCAATAATGGTGATTCCATCTTTCTTTTTCGCTGGTTTTACTTGACTAACAAGATTCCTCAATGCGGATAAATTGTAAATTGGGTTATCCTAAAACAAAATAATAATAAAAGGGGGGTTATACCTAACAACTTTTTAAATAAATAAATAACTCATTTATTTTCTCCACACAAAAGGTTCAGTAACTTATTTTATATAGCTTTATTGGTTATTATCATATAACTTTATTGGGTGAATAGGTGCTCCCAAAGGTTATAACTTTATCTCAAATTACTTGTAGCTCTCACCTGAATTAAAATAGTAGCTGCAGCTACTCTATCTCCGATAGCACCCTTATTCAAAAGTGTTCTCGCCCACTGATGGTCTGAAGAGCCACTTCTATTTGATTCTGAAAATTTTTTACACATAATTGCTTCAAATACCATGAACAATAATGTTGGCAGATCTTCATTGTGAAGTTAGCCTTTTTGATTTCAACTGGCACAACAACTCACCAAGCCCACATACACAAAGCGGCTCAAAAGGAAAGATGCCATGCTACTGAATGACTCATCTTAATGAAGAGCACCTACTACTGAAGAGATAATGCAGGAGTGTACTCTGCCCAAAACAAAACCCTCAAAACAATGCTCTTAGCTTCAATAACTGATGGCAGATAAACTTGGAGCATTTTTTAATAACATCAAGTTGAATGGGAAGACCACTTTGTGATGTGGATATTATCGCACAAAAATCAGTAGACCTTACTTGTTTCATAAGCCAATGTGTCTCCGTGTAATGCACTGCTTGCTTCCTTCCTGAACTCCTCAAGTTGTTCTTGTGTCAATGCTTTTTCATCAGAAGTTGGTTCATTTGGCAACTGAAAATTGAGATAAAATGTTTTATTTTTGTATATAAGGTATGGGACAAGGAGGTGGCCCATTTGGGTTGAGTGGTAACCTCTGTCTAATGCATTGCCTCACTGGCCTTGTCCATTGAAGATTTGCCCTATGTAAGGCATCATCACTCTAAGACATTAACTTGTATAAGACACATTCATCCCGCTGCGGGTCTGATACTAATGGCCAGTATATCCCTTATTTTAGAGATTACTTTGGTACAAATTTTTTGAAGTAGGATACTCGACAACTGTCTCAGATGCCTAGGTAGTGCTTAGTTTAGGGTACAATTCCGGGTTATTTCCATTGTAACCCCAAAAATGTATCTTTGTTTACACACAAAAATAACATAGTGTAGCTTATGTTACACGCCCAGAACTGGTTTTATCTAAAGCCGCATTATGTTATGGTGTTTTTAGGGTATATACCTGATCATACCACTTCTTCTTTTCCTCATATTCCAGAGTTTCAGCAAAGTGTTTTGCTATACCCTGAGATTTTTTTACATCTGCGTTTTTGTCGTCCTTGCCGTAGTTGGTGTATGCTTCGTCAACTAATATGTTTTCTTCGAACCTTTTGTGCTTCATTTTGTTATATTTCCATTGAATTTTATTAGAATTAGAATACAAAATAAATGCATAAACAACGCACGTGAAAACGCACGTTGCGCTACACACACACTGACTGACACTAACTGACATGACACTGGCAAAACAATGACAATTGAAATTGACAATTCACAAAAAATGTGATAAAACGTCACTTTACCACTAAAATACCACTTTTTGGGCCTGTCCATGTGGTGTTGTGGTTTGGTTTGGTTTTGCTACTCCAATATATAACATTATATTTTCAAATAAAGTCTATTTTGAAGTTTGATCTAATATATATCTAACGTTTATTACTGTCACTGTCATGTCATTACTACAGTACCTACTGCCCTGCCCACTTATCTATAAAAAAAAAAGTTAAATGAATCGGTGTGTGGGGTGTTGATTTTATTTTACTGTATTTTTATTGTAAATTCCAGGTTTTTGTATTAAATTATTCCTAAAACACAATCATGGATGACAAGGGAAGGAAAGTAATTGTTTGCGACAACGGTACCGGCGTAAGTTCATCGAAATTTAGTGTGTAAAATATGTGTTGATAAAGTGTCTGAGTTTCTCTTGATTCATCATTTTTATCCGTGTTTTTGTTCCAGTTTGTGAAATGTGGATATGCTGGAAGCAACTTTCCAGCTCACATCTTCCCCTCGATGGTCGGTAGACCCATCATCAGGGCTGAAAACAAAATTGGAGATATTGATGTCAAGGTATGTGAAAATAGACAGGAAAACTTATTTTCCTCATGAACCAAATATCCAGAAAGGGATTCAGTTTAATTAAACTGTTATTGCTCAACTGATTATACTTCTACACCATCAAATGCTGAAAGAATTTATTTGACACGACCGTGAAATAAAGAAAAAATATTAAGCACAACTGGAAAAGATATAGGTACAATACGGCTAGCAGATCTTGGCAATCGTGAAGTTAGCTGCTTCGAGGTGCAATGGAGCATTTTCGAACTGAATCGTTCTAGCGCATCACAAAATAAATAGGTAGCTTAGTTCAGAATCAGAACTGATTAGATCTGCCGACTGCACTGTACTTATTCGTCATTAAATCTTCAATAAGCCAGCAACCACTTACTATGTGCTTGTTAGTACAACTTCTAACTTGAATTTACCACAAACCACTATGTATATCTACTTACGAACTATAATCTAGACTGGAAATTCATATCTATTTTTATTACAGGATATTACAATTGGTGTAAGTTTTGTGTTTTCGAGTTTAAACAGCATGAAGTTTTTACATTTAACTCTGCTAGATTTATTTTCATGACAATTTTAAACATAAGATTATTTGCTGTTTTTGTCTTTTCATTTGTTTTAACTAAATATTGTGAGAAACTAACAATTGATGATAAAATTGTTTATAGGGAATAATTTGTGCTGTGAAATCAAAGATTAGTTGTGAAGAGGTTGTAAATAAGAATGTGACTACATCATAGGCTTGAATGCTGACAAAATACTTGTCTAAATTGATTCTCAAACATCCTTTTGTCAGTTTTTTAAGAAAATCTCTACTATCGACTTCAGTCAAACTGAGTAAAGTTTTTTTGTACCCTTAAAAACCTTCATAGGTCCTTAAAATACATAAACTAAATAAAAATTGCATTTTCATGCAATCCAGATGTATGATCCTCAAATTGTCCAGGTAAAACCGGGCACATTTAGTACTTGTCTTCTCTGAAGTTAGCCATTGAGCTTCATAAATTAGTAAAAACTCAATTATTGGTCTCTTTATAAGAGTTTGGTCTGAGGAAACAGATTACTTACACAGTATCTATTTCTACCTCAAGGTAAACATACACATACTACTACAACTTAAGTTACTGATTGGTACTGATTTGGATCAGTTGAGCTATCTATAAATCATTTGCAACAGTGTGTAGCTCAACTGCTTCATGTGTATTTTGTACATATTATAAATATTGTAAATACTGTATTAGACATAACTTTCTTTGTGAATAAAATTTATGTAAAAACTTAAGTTACTTAAGTTTAAGATACTTAAGTTTGTCTTAGAGTGTTGGATATAATGCCGATGCCTCCTCCGATGTCCTGTTAGGTAAATTGTTTTAGGCCTAACAACAATTCAGTGGATAATTTTATCGTTTGTACCTAATAAAAATAAATAAAAAAGTAATGTTAATGGCTAACTTCAAGGTGGTCAAATTTATTACGCTGAGAGTACTTCTGTATGCTGACAAACAGGCAATATACTTGCCTACAACTTTGTAGATAGAACTTATAGCTTATTTATTTACACATTAGTTGCTAAATCAACACCTACCTATTTTATTCTATTATATAACAACACTCAATTTGCAAAAGAATTGCAAAATTGACATCCGAGATGCAAAATTATGGTTGTAGGCTTCCAAGTTTGCTCAAATTGAAACTCACAGCCACACTCAAAACATCACTTATCAATAAGTATTAATTAAAATTAACTGTCTTTATACGTCATAAACATGCATTTGCATTTAGTTTTATTATCTTTTGACGACATCTCTGAGTGTGGGTGTTAATCATAGATTTTTTGATGGATTATAGTGTCAAGGAAACTATGAGTCTGAGTGTTTTTAAGCATACACGCCTTAAGTTTGAGCAATATTAGATAGTTCTAGAATCATATTATGAAAATAGGCTTAACATAAATTATTTAAGTATTGTACAGTCAGCAATTTAAGTGGATGAACAATTTAAGATGTTTGAGGAACTCTTGACTATTTTGTTTTATAACTTTTGCAAGAGTTTATCTAAACTCCTCGATATAAACGTTTTCCTAGATCTTTATATCTATAAACTAATTTGTTAATCAACTTATATTACTGACAGTACATAACATAACAGCATTTTTGTTTTGTTTGTTTCGTGAATGTTTTTCAGATTTTATTCACAAAAATAATGCAAAAAAATATAACTGCGACATAGATAGTGTAAAAGTTACTCTATCATTTTTGATGATGTTTTCAGGATTTAATGGTTGGGGATGAGGCCTCTCAACTCAGGTCTATGCTTGAAGTCAGCTACCCTATGGAGAATGGGGTAAGTTTATTTACCCAACCCACCCACTGGCAATAAAATTAAATATAAATATTCATGGAGTTTACCTACACACAACGCCCTCTAGTCCCAAACTAAGCAAAGCTTGTAATATGGGAACTAGATGGCTGATAGAATACTTAAATACTTTTTTTTTTGTAAATACATACTTATAATACATAGTAACACCCAGACATAGAACAAACATCTAAGTTTTCCACGCACAAATGTTTGTTCTCAGTGGGGATCGAACACACGACCCACAGCACGGAAGGCAGAGCTGTTACCGACTGAGCTGTGACGCCTGTCTTTGCCCAATTGCCCGTATAGTAGTCTAAATTCTAAATGATCCTTGTGATTTTATTGAATAAAGAAATTTTGACTTTGACACAACGTTTCTTTATCCCTCTGAAGTATCTGCGCAGAACCTATATTTGGGTAATTGGAGGTAAGCTAATTTTTCTGCACAACAGTACATGCGCGATCGTTTGTTGCACCTAACTTCAGAGGGATAAAGATCCGTTGTGCGTACTATACATTGCTGGGTAGGTAAAATGTGCAGAGATAAAACTCATGTGCGTGTAATAGCACCGGCACCCATATCCTTCAAACCGGAACACAGCAATGCGAGCATCACTGTGCACACGAAATGCTCTCTACTACTGACACGATGTAACTTATTTGTTCGTTTTTATTTATTTCAGGTTGTCCGTAACTGGGAAGATATGTGTCACGTGTGGGACTACACTTTCGGGCCTAGTAAGATGAACGTGGACCCTAAAGATACTAAGATTCTGCTAACAGAACCACCTATGAACCCCACTAAAAACAGGGAGAAAATGATTGAGGTAAAATATACATATAACTAGCTTCAGCCAGCGACTTCGTCCGCGTCCCGTTTTATCCTGTTGATTTTCCGGGATAAAAATTAGCCTGTGTTAATCCAGATTATGAACTATATATAAATTAGTTAAGTTTTGTTTTGTATGTTATAGTAGTCCCTAGGTTAAGGTGTGCAATAAAGTATTTTCTATCTATCTACTCTATCTATATATATTCCAAGTTTTATCCAAATCGGACCAGTAGTTACAAAGTGATTGAAACACAAACATCTAAACTTTGATATTTATAATAGTAGTGGGATTTGTATTCTCGTTCGTTCGTATTCTATGAGTAGTGGCCAACTCTGGTGACGGGAGTTTCTAGGCCACCTTAAGGCCTCCGTCGTGGCCTAACGACTACTAGAGCCGCGACCGACAGTTTAACGTTTCGAAGCACGGAAGCGCTCAGATGTAAATGCCACTAGCGGTCACCCATCCAAATAGTGACCGCGCAGAACGTCGCTTAACTTAGATAAATAAATAAATAAATAAATATTCTTGGACTTTACACACAACACCTCTAGTCCCAAACTAAGCAAAGCTTGTAATATGGGAACGAGATGGCTGATAGAATACTTATATATTTTTTTTTTTAAATACATACTTATAATACATAGTAACACCCAGACATAGAACAAACATCTATGTTTTCCACGCACAAATGTTTGTTCTTGGTGGGGATCGAACCCACGACCCACAGTACGGAAGGCAGAGCCATTACCGACTGAGCTGTGACGCCTGTCAAACAATACAATAATAGATAATACAATACATTAATAAAATTGCTTCTTCGATTAATAAAATTGTTTTCAGGTGATGTTCGAGAAGTACGGGTTCGACAGCGCTTACATCGCCATCCAAGCTGTTCTGACGCTGTATGCCCAGGGTCTCATCTCCGGAGTCGTTGTCGATTCAGGTAACTTTACAATTTATAAACATACTCATAATTTCTTTATTTAATAAAATCACAAGGATCATTTAGAATCGTGTTATATAACTAGGTGATTCTAGGTGCCAGTTCCACGCGACCAGAGCCTAGAATGGGCAACAAACTAAATAAATATTCATGGTCATTTCACACAGCGCCCTCTAGTCCCAAATTAAGTAAAGCTTGTAATATGGGAACTAGATGCTGATAGAATACTTGTATACTTTTTTTTTGTAAATACATATAATACATAGTAACACCCAGATATAGAACAAACATCTATGTTTGTCACACACAAATGTTTGTTCTCAGTGGGGATCGAACCCACGACCCACAGCACGGAAGGCAGAGCTATTACCGACTGAGCTGTGACGCCTGTAAAAGTATTAAAGTTGAGTTTGGTTTATCATGCGGTTTGGTTGATGCGTGGAAAACATAGATGTTTGTTCTATGTCTGGGTGTCACTATGTACTATAAGTATGTATTTACAAAAAAAAAGTATATAAGTATTCTATCAGCCATCTAGTTCCCATATCACAAGCTTTGCTTAGTTTGGGACTAGAGGGCGTTGTGTGTAAAGTCCATGAATATTTATATATTTATTCACCAGGTGATGGAGTGACTCACATTTGTCCGGTCTACGAGGAGTTTGCTCTGCCGCATCTGACGCGAAGATTGGACATCGCTGGTCGAGATATCACCAGATATTTGATTAAGGTATACTTTTTTTTATACAACTTAATGATAGAACAAGCCCACCCACCTGATGTTAAGTGGTTATCTCGGCCTATAACAATGCATTGGCTCAGCGAGCTCGTAAAAGTAAAAAAAAGTCAGAGAAAAGCAATATTTTGCTTTGCTTACGTAAATTCGTGAATGCAACAGAAATTGAGAACTTTCTTATTTTGAAGTCGGTTAAATCACGTAATAGTAGTCACAACCGATCTTTGTCTCTGAAGTATCTGCGCAGAACCCATTTTTGGGTCGAATTGGAGGTAAGCTAATTTTTCCGCACAACAGTACATGCGCAATCGTTTGTTGCACCTAACTTCAGAGGGATGCAGATCCGTTGTGCGTACTGTACCTATTATTTGTTTTCAGTTACTCCTTCTCCGTGGATATGCTTTCAACCACTCAGCAGATTTTGAAACAGTACGTATGATGAAGGAAAAGTTATGTTACATCGGTTACAACGTGGAGCAAGAACAGAAGCTGGCGTGGGAGACCACGGTTCTAGTGGAGCCCTATGTGGTGAGTGGCAACCGAGGTCTAGTGGTAGGAATCCCGTCTTCCGATCCCAAGGTTCTCGGTTCAAAAATTTAAATAAATAAAATAAATAAATAAATATTTATGGACTTTACACACAACACACACACACACACAAACACACACACACATACACACTAAGCAAAGCTTGTGATATGGGAACTACTACTAATTGTGATGAAAATTGATGTGAGCAATGGCAGTGCTCTCAAACAGTGAAGGAAAACATCGTGAAACCTTTGACTTAGTCAGCTCGGCACGTATTGACCTTGTCTTGTGGATTGTGGGGACTAGGCTGAGAGGATGGTATAGGTGCTACAAGCCTACTCCATCTCAATCATGTTCCAGGCACTGCAGCCTCCCGTACATCGGGGCATGGGGAACAAGTGACGCTGTATAAATCATATAAAACCTGTTTTGTTATTAAATCTTTATTTAAATAATTATAACACCCACTAATTTCGCTTAGGTTGCCTGATCGCTCTCAGCGATAAGGCCGCCCATTGTGTTACTTTATAAGGTTTCTTTCTTTCTCTGTAATGTTTCCGTGTAACCAACAAAGAGTTTTCTATCTATCTATTCCCAAACTAAGCAAAGCTTGTTATATGGGAACACTGATAGCATACTAATATACTTTTTGTATATAAACATGTTATATATAATACATAGTAACATTCAGTATATATACACACGTTATAATACATAGTAACACTCAGTATATATACACACGTTGTAATATATAGTAACACTCAGTATATATACACACGTTATAATACATAGTAACACTCAGTATATATACACACATTATAATACATAGTAACACTCAGTATATATACATAAGTTATAATACATAGTAACAGTAAGTATATATTTCAGTTGCCGGATGGTAGAGTGATCAAGGTCGGCGGTGAGAGATTCGAGGCTCCAGAGGCATTGTTCCAGCCGCATCTCATCAACGTCGAGGGTCAGGGGATCGCTGAGCTGGTCTTCAACACTATCCAAGTAACATACATTTAATTTATTTTAAAAAAACTAAATGACTTTTCACATCCTACTAATATTATAAATGCGAAAGTTTAGTTTTTTGGATGTTTGTGTTTCAATCACGTCTAAACTACTGAACCAACTTGGATGAAACTTGGCATATATATAGTTCGTAACCTGGATTGACACATAGACTACTTTTTATCTCGAATAATTAACAGGATCTACAGGATAAAATGAACGAAAAGGATTAGCAGCGCCAATTGGCAAGAGGATTTCATTGTCATGTCATGTCACGTCAGTTTGACAGGGCGTAGTACTACCTCTACCTCTTTGGTCTAACGACTAGCGTTTGACATTCCAGTACGAGTTCGGTGTAATGTCAAGTTTCTTAAAGTATCCGCTCGGTACACGCACAGATAATATAATGTACACGGAAACTGTAGACGCGTACGAAGTCGCGGGTAACTGCTAGTACTTAATATAACAACTGTGTCTAATATGAAATTTCCTTATGGTGCAGGTACAATAAAGAGTTTTATATCTATCTATCTCTCTTAAGACGATTCTAAATGATCCCTGTGATTTTATTGAATTAAGAAATTTTGACTTTGATTTCTTATATTTTTAGAAATGTTGACTTTGACTTCTTATATTTTTAGAAATGTTGACTTTGACTTCTTATATTTTTAGTCAGCGGCCATAGATATGCGTAACGAGCTATACAAGCACATAGTGCTATCCGGGGGGTCCACGATGTACCCCGGTCTGCCGTCGCGCCTCGAGCGGGAAATCAAACAGCTTTACCTGGAAAGGGTGCTCAAGAATGACTGTGATAAACTCACTGTAAGTAACACTTGCTGTGTGTATACTCAATACTGAATACATTTATTGCTTTCACATGGTAAGTATTACAGTTGTTACATTGTAGGTAGGTATCACTTATGAACCTTGTGATCGATTCTAAATGATCCTTGTGATTTTATTGAATAAAGAAATTTTTATTTAGACTTTGACTAACCCTGTTCAGGGGTATTGCAACAGGAAAGTAGCCAGACCGAGGTTTTATTCACGTCAATTTTTCAATTCAGTCAATTTCTTGTGTTAATTCAGTATTATTATATTCGCACATTTTGTCATTCATATAATCATTTAATTCATAATAACATTTTTTTAAGAGGAAAGATTTTAGTAATTTTTTTAATTGGGCTTCTTTCATTTGTTCTGGTAGTTTATTATATAACTCTTGCTGTGTGTATACAACACTTGTGAGTTCACAATACTTGCTGTGTGTGTATATAACACTAATTGTAAGTATATAACACTTGTTATGAGGACACAACATGTGTTGTGTATATAACACTTGCCGTGTATATAACACATGCTAAATGACATTTACATCGAAAGTGTGATCAACGAAGACGACGAACAACGAACGAACGACGCGTACGAAGCCGCAGATAACAGCTAGTAGATAAAAACCTATTACTACTATACTATACTGTTAAACCATAAGTACCATTCAATACAAAGTGTATCATATTATCCCTATAAGCCGAAAAGGGGCTCATTCAGACCAAACACCTGAATAGATTGGCATGTGCAAAAGTTGAATTCAACATGTTGGAAATTTCCATATTTTTTTTTAAAATTTTTGTCTTATATATTTGCGACCACTTTTAGTGTTTATTTACTTTGAGTATGTATCCAGCCTGTTAGTACACATGCTCACGCACCCTCCTATCACATCGCACCCACACATAGACACTTTAACACGCGTGTCTAATGTTTTTTTAAGGAAACTTTAAGACGCTTTTCATGAATGAAAAACTTCGAAATATTAAAAGTCGTAGATAAAATGTTGTTCGCCATGACGTGTAGAATAACCCCCTTTCGGACTTATAGGGACATTATGTTACACCTTGTATAACATAAGGATGTATTTTTGCAGAAATTCAAGATCCGCATTGAAGACCCGCCGCGTCGCAAAGACATGGTGTTCATCGGCGGCGCAGTGCTGGCAGAGGTGTGCAAGAATCGAGATAACTTCTGGCTCTCTCGCCAGGAGTATCAAGAACAGGTAACTAAACTAGCTTCTTTTACACAGTCTTCTGTGAACGTGCGCTGTGTGGTAATGCAATTGTTGTGCAAGTAACCGATAAATATCAACCTTTCTAGTCATAAATTGAGTTTACTCAGAACCGCCATGTTGAATTTTAGTCCGCCATTTTGTTAAGTCCGCCATTTTGGTTTTTTAGATAGATATTTTTTTTCAGGGTTTGGGCTGCCTGAGGAAACTTGGACCCAGGGCCAGTTAGGTGCAATATATATGTGGACTACTCTTGACAATTAGAACTATTAGTCCTTATCTATTTAGAAATAAGAGTCTTATTTGCAATGAAATTTTCTTATAATAAACTTATTCGCCAACAAATACCTATAAGGATATACCTACTACTCACAGATAATGTTTTCGTAATTTTTCCTTCTGATTTTTATGTTTTATTTTAAGTGTACTTACCTGTTATTTATAACCTACGAGCATCCGTTGGTATTACTAAAGTTTTTCGTCGTTTGGATAAACTGTAATTTTTTTGGAAATGTCAGTTGTAGGTTAACCAATGGCATGAGAGGTTATTGTCTAACGTGTCACTGTTATATTAGCCAATGACATGAGACGTTATTCAAATTAATAACTGAATTAAACCAGTAAAAATCTACTTAAAATTGCTGTAATATTAGTATTATTATGAGTTTAAAATATAATTTATTGCATTCCACAGTTGATTGTAAGTAAAGATTGATTTTCTATGATTTTGACAGAAACAATTTCAATAAAATCTTGTATGTAACCAAAAATAATTTAGTTATATCATGGATTATATTATGATTTAAACTTAATTTTCAAATAAATTTTATAATTATTAATAAGTCTTTGATTATATTAATATTACGCCTTCTAGGCCCAGTCTTTGGTCGCTTGATCATGCACTAAAGAAAAATACTAATATATAATTTATAATTAAAGAAAAACCGACTTTAATTGGACTATCAACTTCATCATCAGATGATGATGATGATGGCAATTCATTGGGAATGTTCTAATGACCGTAAACATCACTAAAAAATCACAGAAAAGCAAAACGCTATTTCGCGCACGTGGATAGCATATTGTTTTTCATTTATTTTATTTATAAGCCAATGAGCCGATTTTCATGAAAATTTAATGAAGTCTGTTAAAAAAACAAAAGTCAGTTTTGAATAATATTAAATTATTTATTTAATAACTAAATTCATTACAATCATTTGTACTCCATACCAACACAGTACTCTTGGTACGCGTTTAGAATGCATACTCTTGACCTGGGTTTTTCTCCCTGAAAATATAAATTTTATGTTACTTGGCGGTCCTTCGCTTTCCCGTTCATAGTAATTTGAAAATTTATATTCTCTAGTGGTTCTGGAAGCTGTGACCTATTGCTACTTCAACTTTCATCGTTCACCTTGTTATGTACACACAGGAACGCATCAACCTAGACTGTTTGGACTTTGAACTATAAGTTGAACATTGCGAGTCGTGCGAGAGGGACGACAATGTATTTGTGCGGTATGTGGTGATAACACCTAGTACGCTCTCTTTCCAAGATTTTTTTTTCATTTTATATAGGGTAGTTACGGTTATGTTACCGTGTGTACTACGAGTAGAACTATGTAGCAACTAATTACATAAGTAATTAAATTAAAAATTTAAAAAACCTCCGAATCTTTGACCGATTTTCATCAAACATAGCTAAGAACACTCCCGACTAATTCTCCTTTCAAACAAAAAAAAAATCAAAACCGGTTCATCCGTTCAGGAGCTACGTTGCCTCAGACACACACACACACGCCACGTCAAACTTATAACACCCCGTCTTTTTTGCGGTTAAAAATGTAAGTAAAAACCTGTAGTTTTTTAGCTTCTTCTTTCAATTGTTGTTGACCCCACGCATTTGTCTGTAAACCAATCAATTTATTCATAAAAATAAACTTAGCATCAATTTATGACCGATTTACACACCAACAAGTAAGTAGAGGGTCAATGGCAAGAAAAGGGCTATTTCACCCCAGTGGCGTCCTCATCAAAGATTCATATAAATGGTAAAATATTTAGTAGACGGTATTGATCAATAGTTCTACAGAACAAACGTCACAAACATAAACTTTTGCGTCGATTAGTACTTACCATGACACCAGATTGTACCTAAAACATGAAAAGTGTTTTGTTTAATTAAATGATTACAGGCACGTCATGAAATTTAACATCTTTTTGTCTCAGAGTGATGGGCGCAGTGCAATGCATCACAGGGTACGTCTTCAGTGGACGTGCTGAGTGAGGCAATGCATTGTTAGGCAGTGGTTACGATTAACATCAGATGGGCCATCGACTGTAAAATGTAGGGCGAATGTTACATACCATATTGCTTACAGATCCCATATTACCGATGCCACTGAACTGAAAATACATAAATAAAAATATGTTGATATTGAACTTCATATTTCAAAAAATTACATTATAAACTAGCAAGTTTTTAACAGAAATTCTATAACTTATGCTTACGGACTGTGTCTGCCCAGGGTTCACCTATAAATAAAAATATTATTATTTACCTAATCTTTCATAAAAAAAACCAAATCATCACTGTTATTCATACTTACCGTCTGTCCAGGATACCACTATGAATAAAAATAATATTATACTATTAAAAATAATAATAAGAATAAAAATAAGTCTGTTGTTGTATTAGTTTAAGTGGAGAGTACCTACAATAAAGAATATATCTATCTATCTATTATGTAAGTACCTACACGCGAGAGCAATGATTCCGGGTCACTTAAAGAATGTTAAAAATCTCGGAAACTAAAAATGATAGGTTAATGCAATAAATTGTATTTAATAGACAATGTAATACTCCTTAAATGAAGGTATTAAAACTTCTTAGTTATTGTAAAGTTATATCTTAAAAAAATCAAATTTGAAAAAGGGCCACTTTCGAAGATGGAACTACGAAATTACAGCATTTGGTTTTGCTTTTGTTTGTAATCTGTCATTTATGTGGGTATATAAACCATGTTGATAGTGCTCTATATTCATTATTCAAGCTGAAATTATGTCGCTTACGCCTGAAGAATGCACCAGAATACTTACAATGCTGGAAACCGGCCGGAGTCAGCGCGATACAGCCAGGACTGTCGGTGTGTCGCTGTCAACAGTACAAAGAGTTCTCCGACGTTACGAAGAAACTGGTTCTAACCTACGCAGACCAGGAACGGGCAGAACCAGGTGTACCACAGCACGAGAAGACCGATACTTGGTGAACACCATGCTTCGAAATCGCTTTCTCACAGGAACTGAACTCACAAATCAGTTTCGACGCCTCGGAGGAAGTAACCCAAGTGCATGGACAGTAAGACGTCGGCTTGCTGAATCTAACTTAAAACCCCTTAGACCTGCAAACGGCCCTAAACTGGAGCGTGGGCATCGTATTTCAAGACTAAGATATGCCCAGAGCCACGTAAATTGGAGTATTGAAGATTGGTCAAAAGTTATGTTCTCCGACGAATCAAAATTTATGCTCTACAAGCACGATGGAAGACACAGAGTGTATCGAAGACCAGGGGAAAGATTCAAGCAAGCATGCATCGAAGAAAAAGTAGCCTACGGTGGTGGGTCTGTACTTGTGTGGGCCGGAATTTCTTCTGAAAGTCGCACAGAGCTGGTGATCATAGAAAACGGCTCTTTAACTAGCGTAAGATATGTGGAAGAAATCCTCAATGATCATGTTGGTCCATTTATGGTCAATTTAGGTGAGGATGCTATATTTATGCATGACAATGCCCGACCTCATACAGGTAGGATTGTGAATGACTACCTTCAAGAGATGAACATTACTCGTATGGAGTGGCCAGCGCGCAGCCCGGATATCAACCCGATCGAGCATGCTTGGGACGAGCTAGGCAGATGCGTAAAACAACGAAACCCTCCCCCAATCACGCTTCGTGAGCTCAAAATTGCTCTCACAGAGGAATGGGAGAATATTCCCCAAAATCGTATAAGGAACTTGGTGTACAGCATGCCAAACCGCGTAAACGCAGTAATGGAAGCACGAGGAGGCAATACGAAGTATTAAAATTCAAGTCAAATCGTAATAAAGTTCAAAAATTTCATGTTTCCTATTTTTGTTTTAAGGAGAGATCAGCAGTTTTTTTCTTTATGTAATTTTGTGTTAATAAAATGTATGGTGACTCATATTTTTTTACTTTCATTTAAGGAGTATTACATTGTCTATTAAATACAATTTATTGCATTAACCTATCATTTTTAGTTTCCGAGATTTTTAACATTCTTTAAGTGACCCGGAATCATTGCTCTCGAGTGTATATTTTAATCTTTGAAGTAAAAAAAACCAATGATTTCACAAAACACCGCTGTTTTTGTTGTTATATAAAAATATATACAAGATTTAACCAAGATAAAACAAGCATTAATCGCTGATGCATGCTTAGCTTACCATCATCTGCCCGGGTACGACCTATAAAATAAAAACTATTTAATCTTGAAAGTAAAACACTGTACCTAGATACAGATACCTACCAACCTTACCAACCTAGATAGATAAACTATAATTGAGAAGATAGGTATACTAGTCTCACACAACAGACCTTTGTCCCTCGATCTGCGCAGAACCCATTTTTGGGTACCTAATTCGAAGAAAGCGAATTTTTCCGCACAACAGTAGTACATGCGCAATCGATTGTTGCACCTAACTTCAGAGGGATAAAGATCCGTTGCGCGTACTGTACCTACCTAAGTTTGTAAGCCCTCTCTTATGTTTTGGCTATTGAACTATTTTGTAGTCTAAGAGCTGATTTACATACTCTTTCATAGAATCACTGCGTTGAAACGACCGCGTCGACTCAACCGAACGCAACTGATTTACCTACTGCACATTATATAATTCGCCACTACATAATATTATCCAAACTTTTTGCGACTCCCGAAAAGAGTGAATAAGTTTTAAAATGCCTCCTATTACTACATAAAACGGCAAATAAACGTATCCTGTATTTTGAATGTGTAAATTGATTCTAAAACATAGTAATATTATTATATGCCACAGTGGTGCATTGTGATAATGATGATAGTTACCGCTTGCTGTGGTATGCTGAAGTTTGTGACACCCGGAACAGAACCAGTGATAGAGCCTTGTCCGCAACACTGAAATCATTTAAAAGACAATAGACAGGCGTCACAGGTCGCTAACATAGATATTTGTTCTATGTCTAAGTGTTACTATGTATTATAAGTATGTATTTACAAAAAGAGATATATAAGTATTTTATTAGCAATCCAGTTTCCATTACAAGCTTTGTTTAGTTTGGGATTAGAGGCCGTCGTGTGAAATGTCCATGAATAAGGTCACTTATAAGAATGTTCAATACCTTAGAAGACGATTTACATTCGAAGTAGATACACGAAGTATAATGCAGAGCTAAATGCTGAGCTGGAGCCAATTTGTTGCAGTAGCACATATTACAATTATGTGTTTTCTTTCTTTCTTTTTAATGGCTTTCTATGTGTGAAGTAACAAATAAACGTATGTCTATGTCTAGTCTAAGTACCTACATAGAGCTACACGCGCGACTGCTTAAACTAACATTGCCAATCGTGCGATAAGGACGACAATGTTTTTGTGAGGGACGCGCTGCCTAGTGCGATCCCTTTCCAATTCTCTGCATTGTGTAGCTCTAGCGCGTAGTTATGGGTATGTTGGGTGTATAACCTGACGTGTAGCCGTGTGTACTGATATTACAGATATTTTGAGGTTATTTCCCATCAGTTTCTGTTAATCTATCCCACTGCTGGGCAAAGGTCTCCCCCAAAGACTTCCAATACCTAAGGGTATCTACTAAGGTAGATATTAATTTGAAATTAGATACTTACCTGATTGTTAAGCTTTGTGTCTTTGATGGCTACCTGAAAGTTCATTAATGATCACTTAATTAATTATCAATAGTATACCTACCAGCATCGTTAGTTGATTAACGAATCAAGTTTTTAAAAACCTAAATGCAGTCGCAAAATGTTATAAGCAGCCTATGTAGGGGTCTTATGCTCAATTCGGCAGAGATTAAACTCTATTAGGGATGACGTCATATCTCGGCCGATAACTCGTTTACCCCCCTGCACTGGTGCTACGAGTTTTGGACGTCATTTTGACATAAAATTGTATTAAAAAGACGCTAATACTTGGGGGGTTGAAGTAAAAAGGTTGGTCAAAGAATAATTTTTTTTCTGGAACCAAGAGCGTAAAAGTGCAATAAAGGTAGATACTTACTCGGTCGTTAAGCATTACGTCCTGAAATTACAATAAAAAAAAATGAACAAGTACATACCTACAGTTACAGTAGTGGCCGACAATTTAGATTGGTTGGATTATCGTATAAAAATGAAATGATCCTTTCGAGAATTTTTTAATATACAGTATCTCTATCACTATTCCCTATTGATCTAGAAATGGTCTAGAATCACCCCCAGTAATCAAATCACGAATATTGGCCCCTGAAACTCTCGAAATACTCGACGATCTATGTGACGTTTAGCCGAAATCGCAATGCATTTCATACAGAGTACCTTACCTACCTATAGATACAATAGAGATTGTTAATATTTAGGTACATAATTAAATTTTAGGTACTTAGTTTAATTTGAAATTGTTGAATATTCCCTTGAACTTTCTGTTGGTAGGTAGGTACGTAAAATTATTTTATCAGTGTATATGAACTTGGTAGAATGGAAGTCTCGCTTCTGCCTGACGAAACTCAAAAAAACTATACGGTCCGTATTCACATTTATTGCTCAAAGCTCTGATTATCACTCGATTTTTGTGTGAAAATCGAGTGTAACAATATTTTTCGATCGGAATACGAATCTTGAGCACTGCCGCCGTTCCTTCGTTGGGTTTATTTATGTAGTCACGTTTCGTAGAACGCAGTGTTTACATAAGTACTTACTTTTGGCGGGAGTGGTCCTTTCTGAAATGTAGTCAAGTTACTATTGGATTGGAAAAAGATCTATTTCCTAAAAAAATATTCGCAATAATCCTAGAGATTTTCATAGGAAACTGTCAAAATTATGCTTGAATGAGTCAGATTAAGCTCATTTTCAGAGTACAAGCATAAAATTATTAGCTTTAGAAGTACGAGTAGATATTAGCTTAAGTACTTTAAAAAACATTATTCATTAAATTCCATTACCAACATGTTCGTAGTGAATAGGTAGGTAAATTAATTTATTCTAATATAAAACAGGGTGCATAAAGTTTACTCCCTAAAAATTATAAGCACTATACCTACTCTTTGACTTGGTCGGTTTGTTTGAAGTGTAAGACTGAGTGGTCGAACATACCTACATAAGCTAAATAGCAAGCTTCCACTTTTTGAAGACATAGGTAAAGTTGAAACTTACTTTAGATGGGTAAATCACATAAGTGGGTTTTTCGCCGTTATTGGAAAACGCCCATTTTCCGGTTGGCAGTCCTATCTAAAAACAATTAGATATAAAAAACCCTTTTACCGTTTTTTTCTAATCTAAATAAATGTATGTAGGTATTATGTTTCATGTGGATTAATATTACATAGTGAATGGCAGTTTTTTTAATAATCTAACTAATGAACATTTATAAAAAAATATGGTGTACCTACCTACCTATGTTCTGTGCATTCCACTTTTTACACTGTAACTAGGCAAAAATACTGAGTATTTGATATTCTTAATAACTTTGGTTGGGGCTAGATGATTTTGTGTGCAATATCTATGGCCACCAATGTTTATTTTTATTATTGTTTTTACATAATACTAGTGATTTTATTAAATAAGATATTTTGAATTTGTAAAGATTGCCTATAGACAAAATATTATAATAAAATACGTACATTGGGATACAAGCAGCCAAATTGGCACGATTCCATCTGGATAAGTTTAACTATCTTTGGACATGTTGAGTAGAGGGTGTCGCAGTGTAAGTAGGTAAACAGGTTCTATGCCTCAGGTCAAATCAAAATCACTTGTAATGTACGCAGACAAAAAAAAACTTATTACAAAAGACTAACTGTCAAACCTAGGGTCTTGGCAATACTACGAACTATGAAATATAGTAATGGAATTTAATGAATTGTATCGTTAAAATATATTTAAAATCAAAGTTTTATAAGCATCTATTTTATTAAACAAACCGGTCTTAAAAATGATAAGAATAACATAACTAGTAGATAACATTAGTATATTAAAGTAAAATAAATATATCTAAATATTATATTATTACTCACATGTTTGAGCAGCTTCAGTAAGAGTTCTCTATCTAGGACTCCAGACTTGAACAAAATTAAAAAAATACTAACTAATTCTTTCAGGAATCAACACAACCCTATTGCTGGTTCGATTTTCACGGCGCCAGTGGGTACCAGTGTTTGAATTATTTGCATATATTAGTCCGAATGAACCAACAAAATTGGTAAGTATATGTATTCTTTAGACGTATAATATAAGTAATAGGTACTTACAACTCGGTCACTTAATGTAAACTAAAAAAAAACAATTCTTGATTTTTATACAAAATTAATTTTAATGTTGGTATTTTTTAACTTGTTGGGTACGATACGTTTACAAACGATTTTCATAATTATTCGTGATCAAGGCAGTTTCATAGATCGCGTAGTTTTTCGAGAGTTCATGTTTAGTTCGAGTACATAACTTCGGTCTGAGGTGACTGGTATTATTGAAAGTAAACTTTGAGACAGTGGGACGTCATAGGTTAGTATAAAAAACAATTAACTGTCAGTCTGGTGGTCGGCTGACCTTCACAAAATATGATTGGACAATCCACAGAACAGAGAAAACTTCTCTGTTCTGTGGGACAATTCAATGAGTGGAGAGTTAGTGACACTCCAATCCGATGACGCATGATCTACAGGGTGTACCCTAATGTCCCTATAAGTCCGAAAGAGGTATTCTAAACGTCGTGGCGAACATCTGTTCTACGACTTTTAATATTTCGAAATTTTTCATTCATGAAAAGCGTCTTAAAGTTTCTTTAAAAATAGCATTGCACAGTGCACACGTCTTAAAGTGTCTATGTGTGAGTGCGACATGATGGGAGGGTGCGTGAGCATGTGTACTAACAGGCTGGAGTCATACCTACGCAAAGTAAATAAACACTTAGGGTTGTCGCAAATTTCTAAGGTAAAAAAAAATAGAAATTTCAAACATATTGTATTCAACTTTTGCACATGCCAATCTATTCACGTGTTTGGTCTGAATAAGACCCTTTTCAGTTTATAAGGACAATGTGTTACACGTTGTATATGAAATACACATATGGAAACACACATTGCTACCGATTATTTTTATCTATTTTTTTGTTTCTTTCTTATAAGTACCTACCTTATTTCTTTCCTTTGTGTGTGCAATAAATATTTTATCTATCTAAATTAACTTATTTACCTACCCCTTTCGGTTTGATGGTAGGTCTTCTAGCAGGATTTGTAGGTTTTGTCCTAGAAGTTCTTATAGGACGCATCTTTTTCATAGTAGTAGTTCTTCTTGCTCGGTGTCTTAGATACTTATGGTTCGGATCCTGAGAACATATTAATTTTCACGTTCATAATATACAGAGTTTAAGTAACTGATTCAGGTCAATATCTATGTGTAGCATATTCAGATTTGAGCAGAATTAAAATAAATACTTAAACTTAATATATTTTTAATTTATTTTTAAGGTTAGTGTAAAAGGGAGCGCCTGTCTGGTAATGGTTGGGTTGACCGACTATCCCTTTTTATATATATATAATAAAACAATAACATGCGTAAAAAACGACATGCGTAACTATGTGAGGTTAAAAATTAACTCGAGGAGGTAGTTTACAAACTTTTTCAAAATATTTAAAAGTTTTAGGGCGGCTGTAGTTTAGTTTTATGGTAATCGAATAGAAAGCCACTTTTCGATGACAAACTAGTATAATTAATTCATATAATTATGGTTTAATGGTTTTAATGGTTAGATGGTTTAGTGGTATTTGAGCACGCGAGTGCTCAATGGTATGATCGCGTACTGGCGGTAAAACGCCCAAATTGGTTGAATCTGTGCTCGAAAGCGCGTAGCGATGCACAAAACGCTAAACGCTTACGTGTTCGGTTTACTCCGAACAGTTGGGTAGGTAATAAAAGTTACAAGTTTAATCAAATTCTACTTACATAACTCTTGTCGTGATTCTGCTAAAAATATAGAAATCTTAGGGTTTTCTGTAGTTCGAGCTTTTACAGGTAAGTACTTACTGGTTTTGAGATCACACAGATAAATAAAAAAATGTAATAAAATCGAACATGGGCACAGTTTCTGAGTGCCGCATTAAAATTAATACCAATTTAATTATTTACATACCAGTTCATTATGCTGTTTCACCTGTAAAAATAGTTATATTAATTGAATTAATTTAAAAAAAACTGTTTGTAAAAAGTTGATATTGATAATACGCAACCCTTGAAATTTTCGGAAGTGATCTTTTAAACCCTGTATAATACGATTCAAAATGATCCTAGTGATTTTACAGATTTTTTTATACTCCCATCTGATGTTAAGTGGTAACCACTGCTTATAATAATGCATTGCCTCACTGAGCACGTCCACTAAGGACGTGCGTGATGCATTGCACTGCGCCCATCACTCTGAGACACGTCGGTGTTAAGTGTAAAGTGCATGTAATAGCACCAGCACCCATACCCTTCAAACCGGAACACAGCAATGCGAGCATCACTGTGCACACCACGAATTAAATAAATAATTATAGAACGACATCTTACCTGATGCCCCCTATTTTCTTCTCCAAAAATAACAGATATAAGAACGCAAATCGTAAATATAGCTAACTTCATGTTGCCAAATCAACATAAGGAATATCAAATTAAATTTTTTTCACTTTATAGTGTGAAAATCAGCTAATAATTCAGACATAATTGTTTTTGATTGATTTTTCTTATTAGAATTTTGATTTTCTTACTTAATCGATTAATCAATTTGCCATTTTAAAGTTTTAATGAAAATATATTTTAACATTCTTAACCTTCAGCACAATAGTCATTTAAATATAATATACCTAAACAGACCTTTGCCTCTAATCTAGATGATTTATACAGCGTCAAGAGCCACTTGTACTGCCAGGTTGGTCCCATTCAATTTTCATCAAAATGGGTTCAGTAGTTTGGCTTCTAATTAAAAAAAATATACTATCCACGTGCACGAAATTGCGTATTTTGCTTTCCTGTGACTTTTTAGTGGTGTTTCCTCATGCCCCGATGTACGGGGGGCTGCAGTGCCTGGGACATGATTGAGATGGAGTAGGCTTGTAGCACCTATACCATCCTCTCAGCCTAGTCCCCACAATCCACAAGACAAGGTCAATACGTGCGGAGCAGCTACCTACACACGATACTAAAAACTAAGAAAAACATTGAATAGATTTATCAAAATGTATATTTAAAAATGCAAAATGCTAGTTTCATTCGTTACAAATAGCACATCAATTATTTTAAATCTATTTTGAGTCATGATCGATGTAACTTCTCGTCTAGGCCCTTATTCCAAAACTCTGTTATTACAAATATTATACAGAATGTATAACTTATTCCAAAACTCATGTAATCACATTATTTACGCAGATCTACATACTATTCTAGATCCTAGATCATTTTTCATCATAACTTACATGCATGCATTCCTGCAGCGGTATTCCAATCTCAGTTGAACTGCAATGTTTTAAATCATGGTCAGTTCATACTAACTCCTAGTTATTCTGTGACTAAATAGTGACATTATGATGTCATTTAATTTGTTTTCGCGCATATTTTGATTTTGCTGTCAAGTGTCTAAAAAGAATGACCACGTGGTACAAAATTGTACCACGTGACCTGAAGAACTTACACTGGGCAGTGAAATATAACTTGACAGCAAAAGATTGGAATACGGGGGCCGAGATAAATAAATAAATATTCATGGACATTTCACACAACGCCCTCTAGTCCCAAACTAAGCAAAGCTTGTGATATGGGAACTAGATGGCTGATAGAATACTTAAATACTTTTTTTTTGTAAATACATACTTATAATACATAGTAACACCCAGACATAGAACAAACATCTATGTTTGTCACGCACAAATGTTTGTTCTCGGTGGAGATCGAACCCACGACCCTCAGCACGGAAGGCTGAGCTATTACCGACTGAGCTGTGAAGCCTGTCAACAAGCATTTTAGAGCTTATATCGCAAACCGCACTGACTGAAGACAACTTTTTTCTAAATTCTTACAGATGTTAGAGCCTTGATATATATTTGAGCATTGTCTTAGTATAAGGGCCTGAGTTTAGTCCACTAATACTCGAAAGCCTGTAAACGTACAGTACGCATAACGGATCATTATCCCTCTGAAGTTAGGTGCAACATCGATTGAGCATGTACTTTTTTCCGCACAGTAGGTACCTACTGTGCGGAAAAATTTGCTTACCTCCAATTCGACCAAAAATTGTTTCTATGCAGATACTTCAGAGGTACAAAGATCCGTTGTTACTACTATACTATCTATTGGCATTTAGGTAAGGACCTTGCATCGTGTCACAACGGAACAAATGTACTAAAGTTCCGTTGTGACACGTTCAGTTGTGAAATCCGGTGTGCGACGATGCAAAAGATTTGGTCCTTACCCATTCGCAGAATTTCTCATCTAACAGGCTAATGTGATGAGAGGTTATCCGCTCGTAAAATATAGGATCCAAGAATTAGTCGACTAAACGATTAACGATTTAGTTAATTAATATCACTAAAGCTACAAAAAAGTCAGTCAATATCACAAATTAAAATTACGTAAAAAAGTTGAGATAAATAGTTTAAAAAATCTTATTATAAGCGAATATATACCGCTATACTTATAATCGTTGCATAACTTTAATCAGCTGTTTAAATGATTGCTATCTCAAGTATGAGCTAATTTTAAAGTGTTTAATTTGTTCATCGTTTATAAGTATAGGTACCCTATAGTTGCTAAATAAAACAAACGACTAACCTAAGTCTTAATTTAGACATAATTTACTTAGGCCTCAATTCACCAACATCTTAACCAGCCGTTATGTTATTTTATACTTCTGCAGAGAAGTTCCAGGAAAAACCGCGAGTTAACGAAGATCTTGATTCAATCATAGATATAACAATTTTGTATGAAAATCTCTACTAAAATCTGGAGTAGTTGAGTTCTCAAAATAAGAGCTTAAGCTCCTAGTAGTAGCCTATGTGAAGTAATTAATTATTGATATATCTGATAACCACCGGTTAAAGTATTGGTGTAATAGGTCAACGTTTAAATATTTAAAAATGTATCAAAATTGCAAATCTTAATTTTACTCAGCAACAATTTACATTTCGACACCCACTTACACCAAATATAAATCTAAAACGAACTTAACTTGATATAAATATCAAATTGACGGAATTTAACTAAACTTAAATGTAAGGCCCGTATTTCACATCAATATCTAACGAGATTAATTAAATATGGACTTTTAATAGGTTTTTAACAGTTACTGTCATACTTAGAATCGCCTCTGAAATTAAACTCAGTGCTTAAAATTCTCCCTGTCACCATTTAAGGCTTAGATTCTAAGCAAACCGAAATTACATTATCAAATTACATCAAAGAGTGGAACTCTTTGCCGGCGTCTGTTTCCGAACACTTACAATTTAGATGTTTTCACATCGTCGACCGCATCGTCACTTACCATCAGGTGAGATTAGGGTCAAACATTTTTTATAATGAATAACAAAAGTAATTAACTTTTCACAGAAGTTGAAATTTAAAAAACCCTTGAGTCTCAGTATCGACTCATCTTTGAGAGAAAGCTGTTTGGGATACGGGCCTAAGTCTGGCACTAAGCATTATATTATATTTATCAGTTTTAAACTGACCTAAAAGTGTTTATATTATAATAACTACCTATTAACCATACTTACAAAACTAACATATCAATGACTTTTCAACTTTTCAATTTTTTTTTAATTAAACTTAGGCTTTTACGCTCATTATTTTCTCAAGCACTGATCCAGACTCGAATTAGCTGAGTACAAATTCAGACATAAATCGAGAAGTCACGTTCATTCCGAAAACACAACAAAATCTCTGGCATTTCCCTTAGAAAGAAGACAAATTAAATCTATGCACAGATTTCGATACTTGAGTATCGTTTTAAACTTGGCTGAACTCTACATTCCACAATCAAGCAACGTTTCAGAATAGGCAGACTCAAATTAATGCTTAAAGCTTAAAGGATTGATCCAGACTTAAGTCATTAATGAGCATACGGCCCTAACTGGACTATACTATAATAAAAATTAATAAAAAAATAAAAAACCCTTTATTATCATCATAAGTTAAAAAAGTTTATATTTTAGCTGCCTATATGTCTCTTCTCTTTTTATAAGTATTAATAAAATCAAAAAAGGGTTAGATATTAAGAACGCTACCCCCATTGTTATTAAAAAAACATCTATATGGTGTCTTGTACAAATAAAAATGGCTGCCAGATATTCACTTATTTTATAATATTTAAATGAATATGTGTAAGTAATAAGATAAATTATAATTAATACAGTCTTATTCCTAGACTATCAAAAAAGTCGAGATTACAAATAAAAATAAGACTATTATCCTCATGCAAGATCCTAATAACGAAGGAGTACTTAGAGACACGTCTAAACATACTCGGTCATACTTAGAATCACCTCTAAACTTAAAACACTGTATATGATTCTTCTCGTCAAAAAAATGAAATGGCACTATTTTAACAGTGATTAACTTTTAACAGAAGTTAAGCGGCGATCCTAAGTAAACCCCACTAATCCTAGTAAATGCAATGCTGGTCACTTTTAAAATAATGTACACTATTTTAAACTATTTATATTTAGAGATCGAACTGAATTTTATATTCTCTTCCAAGTAAAATTATTAAGTTGTTATTAACTTTGATTTACTTGATTTAAATATATTTCTAAAACATTATATTAGGGCAAAATTTCTTGGCAAATTTTTAGTCAAAATGTGGAATATTATTCAGGATTTTGCTGTTTTCAACTCAATTATAATTTGCTTGGTTTTAGGATAAGAAAAAGCAATTATACTGTTCAAGGTCAATAACTTTATCTATTCCAAGCTTTATTAAACGGTTCAGCCATTAGGGCATTGATTCACAAATATCTCAATTTGTTACTTCAAAACATTTATAATATTAATAGTAGGACAGGATCATTTTTATTAAAAAAAGAGATCAAGTTCAAATAATAAGCCTAATTCTAAAATTTCGATTCGATCAGGACGCTAAAATTACAATAATTTAGGACGAATAATAATTCTAACTCAAATCTTAACTAATTCAAACTAATATTCTTAACGTCTAAAATGGCTATATTTCAGTCATAGTTTTATTTACAAATTGGCAGTTCCGTTAGCTTCGGTCTTCATCTTAAATTACATTACAATTACATTTTGTAAGAATATTTAAATCAATTTAATTTAAAAAAATTTAAGAAATCATTTTGATTTAAAAATGCTTAAATCATAAAACTAAATTTATCAAGACTAGAATAGAGAAAATATTGCAGTATGTAGGTGTACTAGATATTTAAATATGTCGCTTAACGCTAAAGTTCATATTTGATAACCTACTCTTTACTTACTTTTTTAACCAAATTAATATTTGATATACTTAATCTTTTGGATTTAATCAATCAATGTAAGTTTATTTAAATCAGATTTCATGTATCATTTAAAATAACCAAATTGATTTAAATATTTTTACAAATTATTTAGATTATTACTATGTCTAAGACTTAAAATTATGTCTACAGAGAATGGGGGAGAATAATAAAATTATATTAAAAAAAAAACAGGTAGTAATTATGGCTAGTATGTAGACAATAAAATATTTTCGACAATTTTAATAAAATTAATTTTATTTTATAGCTGTGTGGTGCCGGCGGCGAATAGTACCAACCCATTTCATCCCGTGGGTGTCGTAAAAGGCGACTAAGGGAATAAAGGAACACAGAAGACGGGCAGCAGCGTCTCTGAACCGTTTGACATCTTACTGCGATCGCCAACCCGCCTGCCAAGCGTGGCGATTATGGCAATTCCTCCCAAATATTTGGGAGAGGCCCTTGCCCAGCAGTGGGATCCCTACGGGCTAATAAAAAAAAAAAAAAAAAAAAAAAAAAAAAAAAAATTATTTTAATTTGCTTTGTTTAGAACTTTGAATCAAATGCAAGTTTTTTCTAAAATGTATTGCGGTATTATCTACAAAATGTTTTTTAATATTTCTTATTATTGACTGGGATTCGAACCCACTACACTAAGCCTATTTATTTGTAAAACTACACGGATATACAACTTAGAATAATACATACTATATTTAATACTCGAGTTGTAAATGCATACAAAATGACTAAGAGAAATGTATTTAGGAAACGAATAAAGATTTAAAATATTTATTATTTTTGACTTCATAAAAATTACCTGACGTAATCATTCTACACAATATTAACAACTGCATCAAAATCGAACCAACCATAATCGGTGTAAGTTTAAAAAAGCCTCCTTTTTTATACTGCCTCGTAAAGCACAACCATAGGATGTGCCCTATGTGACATTGTACGTCAATTACTCCTAGAATTGGGAATCTTGTTCTCTGACCTTATTTCTTGGATGGTAAGAGTTATTCAATTTCGTCCAGTTTTTCTTGTGATGTTTGTGACACTGTCTCGGAGGTGACGTTCTTGATTATGGCTGTCATCTCGTCGCAGATCTCCGAGAACTGAGGACGCTCTGCAGGGGATTTGCTCCAACAACGTTTCTGTAGAAAACAAGTTAATTTTACAAGAAATAAAAAAAAACCCATCCTTAATTCTTTATTGCACACAACACAGGACATAAACAAAAGACAGAAATAGATGACATGTACAAAGGCGAGCTTAACCCTAACAAGAGTTTTCTTCCAGCAAACCTTTGAGGCTAGAGAGAGGTCACTAGGTAGGTCCGTGTACATAAAAAGGTTATAAAATAACGGAGATTCGATACTCATAGATTTGGAGATTACCATTCATGGAAATCTCCTTAGATCTTCTTCATCATTGCTGGTCATCATCAGACCTTGGGGTATGGCCTTCATGTCATCAAACTTCAATACTTTGAGATGAACTAAATGTTTCAAACTGCAATTATGTCTGAGATTTCTCAAAACTGGTTTTCAGAGCTGATGAATAGCCACCTAACTTTGAAACGGCTGCACCAATTTTCACCAAACATGAACCATCCCATATAAATAACCTTTCTTACACACAACGCTGACAAACTTATAACACCCCTTCCGTTTTTCGGTCAGGGGTTAATAAAACGTAAAGAATTTTTATTTAACAACGGTTCTGATAAATAATTATTATTTTTATATAACGATAGACCGTTTAACAATCATTGCTTCCCTTCTGTAACCCTGACCTGTCCACATAGGAGGACAGATTGGACAATAGAGTCCGATCTGCCCTCTTTTTGCAGCAAGGTGACAGATGAATTAAATTAAATTAATTTTTATTTCGGACAACTTAATCCATATTACACATAGCATAAAATAAAATAAAAATTATAATAAGGAATTTAAAACTTATAAAATAGAATAAAAAACTTGTGTGAGATGAAACTTTTAAAATTTGATAAAGTCCGATCTGTGCCCCTGTTAGCGACAAGGGGACAGATCGAACTTGGATTATTTTTATTATTATTACAGTTTCAACATTTAATCTCTACACTACACACTGTGTTCGTTTAATGTCGCCATTGCAGTGATACCTTTATGACATGTCCAAATGCGGACGATTGCTATAATAAAATAGTGCTACCCTCTATAAAATGTGATTGTTCTTACCAGTAGATCAGCTAGCGGCTCAGGCATGCCATGAGGTGTGGTCCACTCCAAAGTGCCAGCTTTCAATCGCTCTAACACCGAGTTGTCGTTCAACTTTGTGAATGGCAGCTCTGCTTTTGTGTAAATCTACAAATAGTACATTATGATGCGTTGTAGAGAATTATTCCCTCTGTCAAACTGATCTGTCACTCTAGGAAGGCAGATTGGACAAAAGTCCAATCTGTCCCTCTTTTTACAGGGTGACAGAAGAGACTTTTAAAAGGTTATTGCAAACGAGTTAAAGTCACTGAGCATGTTCTCAGTGAAGGCAATGGTATCGATTCTGTTGTTGCATTTTTCTAAACTAACCTAATTTGACAGCGCTAAAATTATAGCCGTCTTTGTCGTTTCAGTTTATGAGAAAGGGACGACAACAGTTTAGTGCTGTCAAATTACGTTAGTTTAGAAAAATGCAACAACAGTATCGACAGCACTGTATTGTTATAGGTAATAGTTACCGCTAAACATCAGGTGGGCTTATCGCTTACCTCCCAAACCGTAGCTGCAAACATGTAGACATCAGATTTAGTTGAATATTCTCCTTCAGACACAGCTTCTAATGGCAGCCATCGCAGAGGTATCACCTACAAAAAAATAAATTACACTTACAAATTAAAAATAACGGTTTACTTATAATGGATTCTCAACTTCTATCGAAAGTTAATCACCGTCTAAAAAAATGTCATTTCGTTTTGGTTTCAGTAAATAATTTTTTTTGCTTGAATCTAGGTGCTTACAAAATTTGATAAATAATATAATTTGAGCCAGTACAATCTACATCAAGGTGTGCGAAATTTGATGAAAATTTAATTACATAATAGAATATTATAGTATGTAATCAAGTTTTTTTTTAACTTAATTTTTGTAATCAAGTAATAATAATAATTACCTTTTTTTTATACGTAAAACTAAATGATAGTACAAGCCAATGTCAAAATAATACCGCTGGTCTCCTCACCAAACGTCAAATATTTGTATTTATTTATAACAAATAAATAAATATTCATGGACATTTCACACAACGCCCTCTAGTCCCGAACTAAGCAAAGCTTGTGATATGGGAACTAGATGCTGATAGAATACATAAATACTTTTTTTTTGTAAATACATACTTATACTACATAGTAACACCCAGACATAGAACAAACATCTATGTTTGCTACACACAAATGTTTGTTCTCGGTGGTTAAATGTTTGTTTATTTACCTGATCATGTAGTTTGTAGTATTCATAAGAATTAGGTCCTCTCGTCAGAGCTGGGTAGGAGAGCTTGAGATGCAACGATGACGTTATAAGGCAGTTACGAGCCGCTATATCTCTGTAATAAAAACAAAGCGAATAAATAAATATTTATAGACATTTTATACAACGCCATCTAGTTACAAACTAAGCAAAGCTTGTAATGTGGGAACTGATAGAATATTTACATACTGTATTTATATTTATTTTTGACAGACGTTAAGCCATGACGGACACCCACCAACTGTCATGGCTTAAGTAATTTTTACCACATTTTAAGTCAACTTCTTTAGAGAACAAGCTACGCCATCGATTTTATCTAAGACAGACGTTAAGCCATGACAGACCCTCACCTATGATTGATCCTTTTAGCAGCCAGCTTGCCCCCAGCCGTAGCTAAATGGAGAACTAGCAACGCCTGGTGCTGTGCAGCTAATGGCGGTAAAGGCTCCCTTTGTACAGGTGGCGGTAATGCAGGACCAGCTCGGGAAAGGTATTCTTCACTTTCGGCTGGAGTTCGCGTGGCGGTAAGGAAGTTTTTGAGGTCACCCTGTTAAAAATATAAATAATAATTAAAATAAATTGTTCATCATTCATGCTCAAAAACTAGGCCATAAGTACTCAAAATTATAATATCTTGGATTGTGTGAATGAGGATATGAATGTGAGAGGAGTAGATTCAGAGTTGACGAATAATAGGAATGGAAGAAGAAGACATGTTGTGTCGGTCGACCCCCCCCCCCCTAGCGTGGAATAAGGGCGACCCCCCCTAGCGTGGGATAAGAGCGACCCCCCGAGCGTGGGATAAGGGCGACCTCCCTTTACTGTGGGATAAGGGCGACCCCCCTAGCGTGGGATAAAGGCGACTCCCCTAGCGTGGGATAAGAGCAACCCCCCTAGCGTGGGATAAAAGCGACCTCCCTTTACTGTGGGATAAGGGCGACCCCCCTAGCGTGGGATAAAGGCGACTCCCCTAGCGTGGGATAAGAGCAACCCCCCTAGCGTGGGATAAAAGCGACCTCCCTTTACTGTGGGATAAGGGCGACCCCCCTAGCGTGGGATAAAGGCGACTCCCCTAGCGTGGGATAAGAGCAACCCCCCTAGCGTGGGATAAAAGCGACCTCCCTTTACTGTGGGATAAGGGCGACCCCTCTAGCGTGGGATAAGGGCGACTCCCCTAGCGTGGGATAAGAGCGACCCCCCTAGCGTGGGATAAAAGCGACCCCCCCTAGCGTGGAATAAGGGCGACCCCCCTAGCGTGGGATAAGGGCGACCCCCCCTAGCGTGGGATAAGGGCGACCCCCCCTAGCGTGGGATAAGGGCGACCCTCCCTAGCGTGGGATAAGAGCGACCCCCCCTAGCGTGGGATAAGGGCGACCCCCCCAAGCGTGGGATAAGGGCGATCCCCCCTAGCGTGTGATAAGGGCGACCCCCCCTTAGCGTGGGATAAGGGCGACCCCCCCTAGCGTGGGATAAGGGCGACCCCCCCTAGTGTGGGATAAGGGCAGGGGAATGATGATGAAAACGTCAAACAGTTACCCAGTCAGTGTACTCGAGTAGCATGTAATGTGGATCAGCCTCGTTGCAAAGCCCGATGAGACGAGCTACGTTCTCGTGGCGAACACGACTGAACATATCTAGTTGACGACGAAACTCTGCCAGTTGGATCTGAAACAAGATAGATAATACTTTATTGCACACCACATACAATTTTACAATCCCAGATAAATAAGTAAGTAAAACATTTATTTGCAACACACAAGTAATTTAAAATATACAAATACACTAGAAAGAAATAAACAAGAACAGAAACAATAATTACTAAACAGAATACATCAAACATGTATTTGTAGTAAATTAGATAAGTATGTATAGTAGGATATTTGATATTTTGTTTTAGTTTATTAGGTTTAAATTTTGCACACCGCCGTTCTATATTTTTCGTCATTCCTGTCCATCCAAAGGCTGTCTGGAAGAGATCGCTTTTAGCGATAAGGCCGCCCATTGTACTCTCTATTTTTATGTTTATCTCTTTCTGTAATTTCTTTTTTCTGTGTGTGCAATAAAGTTTTTATGTATCTATCTATCTATCTATCAAACACAAATCAAATACAAAGAATACATCTTACAAAGTGTGCAGTGTCGCAAAATCGACCCAAGCTCAGCATAATATGCTTAACTTGGGTCCATTTTGCGATAGGTGAAGGTGAAGAAAGGTGAAGGCGTGGGTTGTTACCAATCCGCAATAATATTGCGAATTGGTCTTACCCACGCCTTAAAAAAAACCGCATTCAAATCGGAACTCTACTTTTAGAGCTATGGGCACAGACAGACACACAACGCCGACAAACTTAAAACAACTCTTCAGTTTTTGATTGAGTTTAATAAATCATTTATTCATTTCATTCATTATAATATGTAATTTTTACCCCCGATTAAAAAATGTCCATGAATATTTATTACAAAATTCTTACCTCATCCTTAGTAGTGAGTGCCTTCACCAGAACAGGTCTGATCTTCGGATCCTCTCCATCATCGAGGGTCTTGTTCCTCAACTTCTTCACCTGGTGGATGTCAATCTTAGCTAGCGACACTTCACCGAATTCGCCACGACCTATTAATATTACAAAAAATAATTAGCAAGTGGACTTTAAAATAATTCTACCAGAAACACCAATTTATTAAGTCCATAAAAATTATGGCGGGTTTATAACGAGAAAATGGAACACATTGCCCGATTCAAGCAAGTCCATTGAAGATGTGCTGTATGAAGCAATGCACTGCGTCTCTACACTCGGTGGCATAAAGGTGCCTGTAATTGCATCGATATAGGAGAAAATCTGTTTCAGTTAATTTCTGTATCCCTCTGAAGTTAGGTGCAACAAACGATTGCGCATGTACTGTTGTGCGGAAAAATTAGCTTACCTTCAATTCGACCCAAAAATGGGTTCTGCGCAGATACTTCAGAGACAAAGATCCGTTGTGACAACTATACTAAATAAATGATCACTTGCCTAATGCTATTAGATCAGTGAGTAGAGTTCTTGGGACAGACAGCTGATCAAATTGTCCAGATTTTTTGGATGCCCGGGAAATGCCGGACACTTCGGAGTTATCTGCACCTGTTGACAAAACATTATTTTAAAACTTTTACATAAAATAAATTGAGTTAAGACCTTGGTCTTTGCTTTATTTTGGTTATACTTATCTTTTTTAAAGCGCCATCTATGATTTTAAACTAGATCTTTGCTACTCAATAACAGATGGCGTTGCTATACTTGTTGTCAATAATTTTCAAAGTTTAGCTAAGCAAAAGGCTAAGAACGATAGATGGCGTACAAAAATAAAAAATGCGCTGTCAATATAAACTTCAACTTGATTTTTGATACGGTCGGAAACTTTGACAGACGTTTTATATGTAGATATATCGACTTCACTAAATATTATTTCAAATAATTCACTAGACACTGGCAAAATTGACAGTCGAAATAACGGACAGAGGCCATAAATAAGAAAAACATCGATAACTGAAACAGAACTTATACATAAAAACCCGGACCAAGAATAAACCTCTAGGTACGTTTGGCACTACAAATGTTTGTTCTCAGTGGGGATCGAACCCACGACCCACAGCACGGAAGACAGAGCTATACTAGTTGAGTGTAACTTACCACTGTCTCGATCGTGGGGTAGTAATCTTCCGTTCTGCGCTGACACACCATTTCTAACTTTCTTATCATCATCTCCATCTTCCACTAACTTCTCTCGACCTTCCACCATCTCTAGTTCTAGCTTTTCACCTGGAAATATGATAAATGAGGTTATGTAATTAAATAATACTTATTTTATTGAATAAGGACCGAAAAAGTAGTTCGCCCCGAACTGAGATCTCGCGACTGTTTTGGGATGTTTAAACGAAGCCCTATCATTTATCTCAAACACCAATAAGTAATAAGGATATAAGTTGTCTCCAATAAAGTGTTATCTATCCACCACACTTGTTTTTTTTTTCCATCATCATCATCATCATCAACCTATAGTCGTCCACTGCTGGACGTAGGTCTCTCCCACTGAGCTCGGTCTTCGTCTCTTCTCATCCAGTGTATGCGCTACATTTCGCAGATCGTCGCCCCATCTCGCCGGAGGGCGTCCTACACTACGCTTGCCTAAACTTTTTTTTTTACTTTAGTTTTATTTACTCTTTTTTGGACCCTTATAAGTTTCCAACCCCTTATCCGATTCAGTTCATAATCCTATTAGTAAATTATGGTAGTACTATCTGTCGACTAATAAAATTCTATGAAGATCGGATAAGCGGTTCGAAAGTTATGCTCTTAACAAACATACAACACAGATACGTCTAAATTGACACAAAGATCTTTTTTGACCACTAAGTATTTTATCTTTAGCTAGCAGTTACCCGCGACTTCGTAAGCGAGTAGGTACCGTTTCCGTGTACATTATATTATCTGTGCGTGTACCGAGCGGCTACTTCTTTGAGAAACTTGACATTACACCGAACCCGTACTCGAATGTCAAACGATAGTCGTTAGACCAAAGAGGTAGTACTACGCCCTGTCAAACTGACGTGACATGACATGACATCATCCTCTTGCTAAGTTGGCGCTGCTAATCCCGTTCGTTCATTTTATCCTGTAGATCCTGTTAATTATTTGGGATAAAAAGTAGCCTAGTGTCAATCCAGGTTAAGAACTACAATGCCAAGTTTCATCCAAGTTGGTTCAGTAGTTTCGACGTGATTGAAACACAAACATCCAAACATCTAAACTTTCGCATTTATAATATTAGTAAGATAAGATTAGTAAGATTCCTACAACTTACCAGCCTGTCTTCTCTGCAGCCTTCGCCGTCGACAATACACCATCAAAGCTAACACCAACAGCATATAAGCGCCGGCCACTGATATGGAGACAACTACTGCTTTGCCCGCGACTCCACTTGACTCTGACGGAGGCATTTCTCCTTCTGAAATAGGTTTTTGGTCTAACAACATGGAAAAATCGTGTACTGGAAAGTTGAAAGATACTTCTAGAATCCAAGAATCGCGTAGTTTTATAAATAATAAATAAATAAATATTCATGGACATTTCACACAACGTCCTCTAGTCCCAAACTAAGCAAAGCTTGTAATATGGGAACTAGATGCTGATAGAATACTTATATACTATTTATTTTTTTGTAAATACATACTTATAATACTTATTTATGATGAGATGAAAGAGAAACGAAAGACGTGGTATCGTTTGTAGTTTTTCAAGTTTTCAAGTTTGTAGTCATAAAAACTAGATAACCGATTAAAAAAAAATCTTTCATTGATCTGTAGCGACATTATTCTTGAATGTCATAAAATAATCTCAATATTTGTGAATTAAGTCTGATACTCAATACTCAATACATTTATTGCTTTCACATGGTAATATAGTTGTTACATTGTAGGTAGGTATCACATATGAACCTTGTGATCGATTCTAAATGATCCTTGTGATTTTATTGAATAAAGAAATTTTTATTCAGACTTTGACTAACCCTGTTCAGGGGTATTGCAACAGGAAAGTAGCCAGACCGAGGTTTTATTCACGTCAATTTTTCAATTCAGTCAATTTCTTGTGTTAATTCAGTATTATTATTATATTCGCACATTTTGTCATTCATATCATTTAATTCATGGTAACATTTTTTTAAGAGGAACGATTTTAGTAATTTTATAAATAGGGTATGATATTAGAAAAGATTAAGTTTGTAATTTTTGTAAAGAGCCAATTATTATTGTGTGCTTTGAACATAATTTGTGCGCTTCACACCCTCTTGTCACAATCTTCCCACTTAACATCGTTGGAAATGCTGAACCCATTTTAAAAACCTCTTTCAATGATAGATGAATAAATAAATATTCATGGACTTTTACACACAACGCCCTCTAGTCCCAAACTAAGCAAAGCTTGTGATATGGGAACTAGATGGCTAATAAAATACTTATATTCTTTTTTTTTTGCAAATACATACTTATAATACATAGTAACACCCAGACATGAACAAACATCTATGTTTGCCACGCACAAATGTTTATTCTCAGTGGGGATCGAACCCACGACCCACAGCACGGAAGGCAGAGCTATTACCGAGTGAGCTGTGACGCCTGTCAATAACTACATTAATATATGTAACTAACTCTAATCTAATCTAATGTGGGTTCGATCCCCACCAAGAACAAACATTTGTGCGTGGAAAACATAGATGTTTGTTCTATGTCTGGGTGTTACTATGTATTATAAGTATGTATTTACAAAAAAAAAGTATATAAGTATTCTAACAGCCATCTAGTTCCCATATCACAAGCTTTGCTTAGTTTGGGACTAGAGGGCGTTGTGTGTAAAAGTCCATGAATATTTATTTATTTATTTATTTAACTTCATTGCCGGGTGCTATACCTCGGTGAACTATCAGTTGCAGTTCATTCCTCGCAAGACCGGCCGGGCTGCCGGCTGTGCATCCGTACTGATCCGCATCAGCATCCGCCACGTCACGGATCAACAATGTGCCGTTGTTCAGAAGAAGAAACCTAAAAGAATATGGTAATTTCATCGTAAACAGAATATGACGAAAAATCACTGTAAATAGAATGGAATTGATAACTAAATAAAACTGTAAGGTTGGTGTAGTGACGACATGTTTTTTTATTCAGGAAAAAATAGTAGATTATCTCGTGAAAAAAACCCTAAGTATTGTAAAAGTTACTGATAATAATAACTTACTTAGCATCATTCCCCTGCCATTATCTCGCGCTAGGCGGGGTCGGCACAACATGTCTTCTTCTTCCACTCGCTCCTATCATTCGTCAACTCAGAATCTACTCCTCTCACATTCTTACTTACTTAGCAAATGTAGCATTAGCACCGCCTTCGACATCGACACCTTGCTCTGAAAAGCATTAAAATAAAGTTAGTTTCATGAATCCCCAGACCTAAGTACTAGACGGCTTTCGTCTAGTACTTTTGAAACTGTTTCGCTTGCAAGCAGTTAGCTACCTGACCCCGCCTTTTTCTTTTGTCTTCTTATTTTGACCAACCAATGATCTAAACATCTATTTATTTTTATGACGGCCCATTGTTTTCATAACTTTTACACCCGAAATAATTTGCTTCTATTGGTATTCAAAAATTAACGGCTAGTCGGTTCACAGAAAATGCACCCTTAAGGTGGTAAGGCAGAACTTTTGCTGATGGTACGTTGGCATTACTTTATGACTACGTAAATTAGTGGTGATTTGATTTTGATTTACTTTATGACCACTTAGGAATTACTCAGGTAGTATATACGATGATTGTAAGTGATCCTTGTGATTTTAATGAATAAAAGATCTTTAATTCAACTAATTAAAGCGTAGGTGCCTCCAAAGTCAAAGTCAAAATTTCTTTATTCAATAAAATCACAAGGATCATTTAGAAAGAAATGCTAGATCAGATATAAAACAATGCTATCGATTCTGTTGTCGTATTTTTCTAAACTAACCTAATTTGACAGCACTAAAAATGTTGCCGTCCCTTTCTCATAAACTGAAACGACAAAGACAGCTATAATTTTAGCGCTGTCAAATTAGGTTAGTTTAGAAAAATGCAACAAGAAAATCGATAGCATTAGCAAACTTACGATGTTGTTGCAATACAGTGCGATTTCTATCCCAGTGTATAGTCGGTAGTGGGTCACCGGTCGCGCGACAAATCAGCGCGACATTCTGCCCGATTGTTGTATGCAATTGTTGGCCAATCTCCGGTTCTAGAACGCGCGGCGACACTGGGAATACAAATAAATGTGGATAAACATCAGTTACGTTTTCTTCTGCTGATAAAAGCGATATATACAATTTTTATTAATAACTAGCAGTTACCCGCGACTTCGTACGCGTCTACAGTTTCCGTGTACATTTTATTATCTGTGCGTGTACCGAGCGGATACTTCTTTGAGAAACTTGACATTACACCTCATAACACTGAACTCGTACTGAAATGTCAAACGCTAGTCGTTAGACCAAAGAGGTAGTACTACGCCCTGTCAAACTGACGTGAAATGACATGACAATGAAATCCTCTTGCCAATTGGCGCTGCTAATGCTTTTCGTTCATTTTATCCTGTAGATCCTGTTAATTATTCGGGATAAAAAGTAGCCTATATGTCAATCCAGGGGGGCGATTCTAGACCGATAGACTTTTTTTTGACAGTTCTTGGGATATATATCTTCCGTGATAACAAGTCTATCGGTCTAGAATCACCCCCCAGGTTACGAACTATATATATGCCAACTTTCATCCAAGTTGGTTCAGTAGTTTAGACGTGATTGAAACACAAACATCCAAACATCTATACTTTCGCATTTATAATATTAGTAAGATAAGATAAGATAAGATAAGATTGAAAAGACTCACCGACCACATCCAATTGTATCTTAGCCTCGATTTTATGTTCGTTTTCGACCGCGCGACATGTGTACTGCCCTGTGTGCTGTTTTGACGCATCGCTCACCAGTAATGTACCATTGGTAGATGTTACTCCGTCTGGGAGAGGATCTGATTCGTTCTGGGTGAAGCAAATGGAAGATTTCTTTTAGATTTTTATTTTAGGATTTTATTTCAGATTTATGATAGATTTTTAGGAAACATAATTGCGGTTTGCTCTGTGCTAAATAACCTGCATTGATATTTTTAGCCTCGAACCTGAAAATAAAACCCACAGCCTGCAGCGCAAAAGGCAGAAATATTGTCGTTAAGGCGCGTATTACGGTCAAACCGTGAAAATGCCCATTTTTGACGTTCTAGATCTCTGAAACTGAAACTCTTAGATAATTTCGATTTATTGTATGGTGTAGAATAGTTATTCGCATTGACCGTAGCGGCCTCGCTTTTTGCAATTTTTCCTTATATATTTAAATAAAGCCAAAATTCCGAAACAAGTTTTTAATAAAACTCGCGCAGACACTTTTTCAAGCTCCTGGATTGAACTACTCTGCAAAGCAAACGAAATGAAAAATATCAACAAATATCTCTTATATACTGCCATTGACCGTAGCGGCCCCGGAATTTAGAAATAAGTATGGGATATGTACAAAAAAAATCAATTCAAAACCATAAAATTTCTAAAAACGTTCAGAATTAGCCGTTAATTTCTCCATACTACATTATTATTATTAGGTAAAAATTATACCAAAATAAACGTTAGTTCATAATCAATAAAATTGTATACTTTTTATTTACATAATTTATTATATTAATTTGAATAAACGTAATTTACAACTGCATAAAATGCGATGCGTTGGCCGCTCGAATTCAGACGCGCGCCAGCGCTCGTGGAAGGCGAACCTGTGTCGATTTTCTCCGCGCCAAAAAGATCGAGCATAACCGTGCGTGTACACGTGGAGTGTGACTGACTACCTAGTTTTGATGTTAGTAACTTTTTTATTCATGACAATCATTAACACCTGTACATACCTATTGGGGACAATTAAAATCTTATCTTATCTTACCATTTATAATATTAGTGGGATGGGATGCAAAAGTTTAGATGTTTGGATGTTTGTGTAGTACATACAAAATCGATTGTTACACCTAATTTCAGAGGGATGAAGATCCGTTGTGCGTACTGTGCCAAACAGTACAATCTGCAGTGCAATGAAGAACGTGTACTTGAATAGAATAGAAATTAATGATGATGAGCTAAAATGAAAAGATATTTTGATAGGCCTCACAGCTCAGTCGGTACTAGCTCTCCCTTCCGTGCCGTGGGTCGTGGGTTCGATCCTCACCAAAAACAAACATAATTATTTTTTGTGTGGCATCATAGACGTTTGTTCTATGAGTCGTCTAAAGGGTGCCGTGTAAAAATGTCAATGTTTATATTTTTATTTGTACCTATTTATGAAAAATCATAGCCGCCATTTTTAACTTTCCTGTTTATGGACCGATTGCTTTCAAAATCGATATCTGAAGGTCCCTTTCAACCATTACCAAGAATCTAATGTCAAATTTGAAAAATCATGGCCGCCATTTTTAACTTTTCTGTTATTATATTACTAAATGACAGAGACAACTAAAATCTACATTTTTGATGTCAGCTGTCAAATTCAACTTCAAACGGTCATATCTTGGAAACTACTTATCCTAGACTACTCGTTTCATCACTAAATGACAGAGACAACTAAAATCTACATTTTTGATGACAGCTGTCAAATTAAACTTCAAACGGTCATATCTTGGAAACTACTTATCCTAGACTACTCGTTTCATCACTAAATGACACAGACAACTAAAATCTACATTTTTGATGTCAGCTGTCAAATTCAACTTCAAACGGTCATATCTTGGAAACTACTTATCCTAGACTACTCGTTTCATCACTAAATGACACAGACAACTAAAATCTACATTTTTGATGTCAGCTGTCAAATTCAACTTCAAACGGTCATATCTTGGAAACTACTTATCCTAGACTACTCGTTTCATCACTAAATGACACAGACATCTAAAATCTACATTTTTGATGTCAGCTGTCAAATTCAACTTCAAACGGTCATATCTTGGAAACTACTTATCCTAGACTACTCGTTTCATCATTAAATGACAGAGACAACTAAAATCTACATTTTTGATGACAGCTGTCAAATTAAACTTCAAACGGTCATATCTTGGAAACTACTTATCCTAGACTACTCGTTTCATCATTAAATGACAGAGACAACTAAAATCTACATTTTTGATGTCAGCTGTCAAATTCAACTTCAAACGGTCATATCTTGGAAACTACTTATCCTAGACTACTCGTTTCATCACTAAATGACACAGACAACTAAAATCTACATTTTTGATGTCAGCTGTCAAATTCAACTTCAAACGGTCATATCTTGGAAACTACTTATCCTAGACTACTCGTTTCATCACTAAATGACAGAGACAACTAAAATCTACATTTTTGATGTCAGCTGTCAAATTCAACTTCAAACGGTCATATCTTGGAAACTACTTATCCTAGACTACTCGTTTCATCACTAAATGACACAGACAACTAAAATCTACATTTTTGATGTCAGCTGTCAAATTCAACTTCAAACGGTCATATCTTGGAAACTACTTATCCTAGACTACTCGTTTCATCACTAAATGACAGAGACAACTAAAAATCTACATTTTTGATGTCAGCTGTCAAATTCAACTTCAAACGGTCATATCTTGGAAACTACTTATCCTAGACTACTCGTTTCATCACTAAATGACAGAGACAACTAAAATCTACATTTTTGATGTCAGCTGTCAAATTCAACTTCAAACGGTCATATCTTGGAAACTACTTATCCTAGACTACTCGTTTCATCACTAAATGACAGAGACAACTAAAAATCTACATTTTTGATGTCAGCTGTCAAATTCAACTTCAAACGGTCATATCTTGGAAACTACTTATCCTAGACTACTCGTTTCATCACTAAATGACAGAGACAACTAAAAATCTACATTTTTGATGTCAGCTGTCAAATTCAACTTCAAACGGTCATATCTTGGAAACTACTTATCCTAGACTACTCGTTTCATCACTAAATGACACAGACAACTAAAATCTACATTTTTGATGTCAGCTGTCAAATTCAACTTCAAACGGTCATATCTTGGAAACTACTTATCCTAGACTACTCGTTTCATCACTAAATGACACAGACAACTAAAATCTACATTTTGATGTCAGCTGTCAAATTCAACTTCAAACGGTCATATCTTGGAAACTACTTATCCTAGACTACTCGTTTCATCACTAAATGACAGAGACAACTAAAATCTACATTTTTGATGACAGCTGTCAAATTAAACTTCAAACGGTCATATCTTGGAAACTACTTATCCTAGACTGCTCGTTTCATCACTAAATGACAAAGACAACTAAAATCTACATTTTTGATGACAGCTGTCAAAATTAACTTCAAACGGCATTCATTTAAGATTCTTGAGGGTGACCCTCAGATATCGATTTTGAAAGCAATCGGTCTGTAAACAAAAAAAATTAAAAATGGCAGCCATGATTTTTCATCAAACTTGACGTTAGATTCTTGATAATGGCTGAGGGTGACCCTCAGATATCGATTTTGAAAGCAATCGGTTCATAAACAAAAAAGTTAAAAATGTTGGTCATGATTTTTCAAATTTGACATTAGATTCTTGATAATGGCTAAGGGTGACCCTCAGATATCGATTTTGAAAGCAATCGGTCCATAAACAAAAAAGTTTAAAATGGTGGTCATGATTTTTCAAATTTGACATTAGAATCTTGATAATGGCTGAGGGTGACCCTCAGATATCGATTTTGAAAGCAATCGGTCCATAAACAAAAAAGTTAAAAATAGTGGTCATGATTTTTCAAATTTCACATTAGAATCTTGATAATGGCTGAGGGTGACCCTCAGATATCGATTTTGAAAGCAATCGGTCCATAAACAAAAAAGTTAAAAATGGCGGCCATGCTTTTTCTAATTTTACATAATATTCCTGATGATGGCTAAGGGGGATCCTCAGATATCGATTTTGAAAGCAATCGGTCCATAAACAAAAAAAGTTAAAAATGGCGGCTATGATTTTTTCTAATTTGAGATTAGATTCTTGATAATAAATAAATAAATATTTATGGACATTTCACACGACTCCTCTAGTCCCAAACTAAGCAAAGCTTGTAATATGGTAACTAGATGCTGATAGAATACTTATATACCTTTTTTTTTGTAAATACATACTTATAATACATAGTAACACATAATGGCTGAGAGGGGCCCTCAGATATCGATTTTGAAAGAAATCCGTTTTTAAAATAAGACTGTACTTTATAATATTGTGCGCGCGAGTTGACGACAAAAAAAATAGGTTTAATTGGAAAGTGCCAAATCACGAGTTTCACGCTCGCGAGTTGACGAACAACTCGGCCGTTTGAAGTTGATTTTGACATAATTACCTAATGTGTGCAATGTACCTAATGTTGATCGGTGCTATAAGCTATCACCATGATACGATTCATCAAAATCTGTTCGGCGGTTTCAGCGTCAACTGTGCTCAAACGACAAACCGACAGACATACTTCAACTCCTTCAAAGAATTTATCAAAAAATAAATCAATGTAAGTACAGATTTGTAAAAGTTTAGATAGAAATTCTATCTAATAAAATAAATAAATATGAATATTCTTGGGCTTTACACACAACGCCCTCTAGTCCCAAACTAAGCAAAGCTTGTGATATGGGAACTAGATCTGATAGAATATACTTATATACTTTTTTTTTGTAAATACATACTTATAATACATAGAAACACCCTAAATAGAAACAGCCATCTAAACTATTATAAATCTTTAGGTACATTGAAAATTTTTATAATTTTAATGGCTTTACTTACCTAACTTCCAAGTACCAAGACTAGTTAGTTAATGTACAAACTCGAGCGGAAAGCGGCTTCAATTTGTGCGTGGGCATTTTTTTTTAGTTTGGCGGCTCAGAAACCGGAATTCGAGCGCGGCCAAACTGCGATAGCCCTCTTAAGCCACGACTGAGGGGCGAGTACGAGTTGACAATGTAAAAACCGGTGTCAAACGTCTGACGCCGAGCACACCGGTGTGCGCTGCTTGGTATGGAAACACTGAGCGGGAGCTTGACGAAACCAAGCTTCTCAAAAAATCCGCTCAGTGTTTCCATACCAAGCAGCGCACACCGGTGTGGTTGGCGTCAGACGTTTGACACCGGTTTTTACATTGTCAACTCGTACTCGCCCCTCTGAGGCCTTTAAAGCAACCTAAAAACTCCATCACCAGAGTTTGCCACTAACTCTTACGAAGGCTTACGAACGAACGAACAAACCGTGGGGACAAAGTATACTTACCAAATACCACATCACAACTGGAGCTACCCCGCCGGCAACTTTGCAGTGTATTTTGCCTGTACTGTTCAACTCGACGAGTTTCTTGTTGTAAGGTTCCGGCGCGAAACGCAACCCGCCATCTGTTGGTGAGTGGAAGAAGTATAAAAGCGCCATCTATATTTGCGTACTGAGAATTAAAAATTTAAAATCAGACAAAGCCTTTAACAATCCGGGATGGGGTAAGTAATGAAAAATTACTAGAAATCAAGTGTGGTGTATTGATTTTTCTTTATTTACTGTTTATCTATTTCACTATTTGTGAAGCAAAAATACCTACTTAAAAAAACAAAGCCTCCAAATCGAAAACCAATTTTTGTAAAGTATGAGCTTAGAAAAGCTTGAACCGTTTAGTACTGCTACTCAGTGATAGATGGCGTTGTTGGCTCAGTTTTGCATTTAGGTTTTTTTTATAAAAACAATTTTTATTACCATTGACAGCGCGATGTCTTCTAAACTTGTGGGAATGAAGTCTATGCGCCGAATGGTGATGAAGAACATCTGAAATATAAGAAAAACTATATGAGATGAGTATTCAGTGAAAAAATATTTGTAGTGGTAGCATATTTTATCCTCTAATCAAATATAAGTAGGTACGAATACGAACGAATGAAGAGATACCTAAATCCCTACTTATTTTTTTAAAGAATTAGATAGGTATACCAAAAAGCTGAAAAGTAGTTAGACTGTGAAATCGTCAGTCATTAACACGGTTAAATAAATTATAAAAAAACCTTGCCTTGTTTTTAACCAACTTAAACAAGGAGGACGTTCTCAAATCAGTTGTATGTTTTTTTTAATGTGTGTTACCTCAAAACTCCGGCTTTTATGAACCGATTTAAAAAATATTTTTTGTTGCATCGTGAGTGATAACTTTATTTCATCTTCAAACACCCATCTAAACAAGGGTTTATTAGTAGTATCTATGAGTTTATAAAAGCTTACACAACCACAATATTAAATTACAAAGTCATCATAACATATTTGAGCTGAACATTCCTGTGTTCCATTTTATTTCCGTACCTTTGAAGTCGCGACTATCTGAATTATTGTCTCAGGAAGTCCCAGATGGGCCGACAAACTTAGAAATTTCCCTTTACATGTTATTTAAGAAGGTAATACTAGTAAACCAAGGGATTGTACATGGGCGGGATCATCACTTTATATTAAAAATAAAATAAATATTCATGTATAAATAAATATTCGCCCTCTAATCGCAAACTAAGCAAAGCTTGTAATATGGGAACTAGATGCTGATAGAATACTTATATACTATTTTTTGTAAATACATACTTATAATACATAGTAACACCCAGATATAGAACAAACATCTATGTTTGCAACACACAAATGTTTGTTCTCGGTGGGGATCGAACCCACAACCCATAGCACGGAAGGCAGAGCTAATACCGACTGAGCTGTGACGCCTGTCGAAATGAATGAATAAATGAAATAAATAAAGAATGGTACACACGGCCACAGGTCAGGTTATACAACCATAACTACCCTACATACAATGCGGAGAATCGTTGGAAAGGGAGCGGAATAGGCGTAGGCTTTCGTCCCTCTCGCAGGATTCGCAACGCTCAACTTCTATAATAAATCAAAGTCCAAACAGTATAGGTGGACGTGTCTTCGACTGTACAATGTATAAATCTTTTTAGGGCACTCCGTTGCATACGTAGCGTGATTAGACTCTATGTATACCTTTTCCACAAAGACGGCCGACATTAAAAACAACAAATTTGAATGCTACAGCTGGCTTTTGTCAGTCCACAGCATCAGGCGTCAGTTTACACCTTCAATTCACACTTCTTCTAAATACTTGTGTACAATATGGAGTACGTGATGAAAGAAACATACAATCACAAGTCATCATCGTCAGACTTTGAAGATCAGCAGCCCAACCGCCAAGTGTATAACGGTAATGGAGTTCATCATCAGAAATATAAATAGAAACGTAAAGGCAGAAAACGCTTAGAAAGCGCGGGTGAGCCTCTGGAGCTGATGACGTCACACGCGTAATCGCCGGGCTCAAAACACATTTTGAAAATCCAAACTTTAAAAAATCGTAGAAAATTCAGTTTTTGAGATATCGCAAAAACTCTTTCACTGTTGTGTTTTGAACGTAAAAATCTATCGATCTACATAAAAAAAAATACGCTCATCTTCCTCATTGGTCGTAATTTTTACAACTTTAACATTACCCAAAGTCGTCGGCTGGTTTTAATTTACCAAGTAAAAACATTAGAACTGTAAAACAGGCACCAGTTTTGGATTTCTATAACGGTACGGTAATAGAAACTTAGCGGTTAGACTGCTGGGCATAATAAGTACGGTAAGTACCTTTAGTAAAATATTTTATTCACAAAGAAAGTCACGACTGTATTGGTCGCAATTTTCTTTATTATTTACAAAATACAGATGAATTACTTTGAGCTATCTACAAACCGTTGCAAATGATTTATAGATAGCTCAACTGATCCGAACATCTTTTCTTATTAGACACAGGCCTACAGTATAGACAAAGAATATACAATCTTGTGAGGAGTGAGTGGAAGAAGAAGACATGTTATGCCGACCCCATTTAGCGTGAGATAGGGGCAGGAGAATGATGATGATGCACGAAAGTATGTGAAATGTGTAAAAGACGGTCACCCATCCAAAAAATCAACCGCGCTGAACGCCGCTTAACTTTCTCCAGAGCCGACTAAGCAAACCACACGAGATATAAATAACTAATACAAATACATTCGTTAAATAGAAAACCATTTCGACAGTAAGCGAGCGTAAACAGTATGGCAACCATTCGGCGACTTCAAAGGGCTTCGCGCCTTGAACCTTTAACGGCGGAGTGCACTAACACATTAACCGACGGTTATTGTAATGTTCTCTGGTTATCTTTACGCGAGTTTTACGACGGCAGACAAACAACACGAGTCTCCTTCGACCACTTATCGCTATTTTACGATATGCTAAAACTTGGTCCTGAACTTGGGTTTGATTAGTTGTTTACAAAAGACTTGAACCTTTTTTTTAAGAAACGCGGTTAGGAACAGCAGTGAGACTCATCCAGAAGGACTCATACTCATGGGAAGAACGTCGCAATAAGACCTCAAGTGAAAATAAATGCAGCTATTACGGTGTTATTTTTGATTTTAAGATTTTGATTTTCAGACTTTTGTCTCAAAATTGCTTAGATTCTAAATTTTCAAACTCAAGGATATTTGAGACCAAAAGTCCCCTTGAGAGATAGATAGATAATTTTTTATTGTACACTCAGAAATAAATATGTACCTACATCATAGACATCTTTGTCTTTGCAAAGAATTTAGACACTTTTTCATTAAAAACTGTAAAAAAAAACAATTATTCTTACAGTTACGCGCACACTAGCATTTAAAGTTTAAAATGGCAGCGTCTTTTTGAGATTTGGTGAAAATTAAACGCATTCGATGAACGGTTAACTCGGGTTAGTCCTTAAACGGTCAGTTAAAGAGTTAGTGCACCCCAGATTCAGTGAAGTGACTGTGGATTGAAGTTTTACAGGATATCAATAAGCAAACAACGAATTTTAAATATTGGTATAGATAGACAGATATTATGAAGAGCGCGGTAGCAATAAGGGCCATAAACTTTTACCCTGTTACCATTTTTTTTAAATTTATTTTGTTAGAATTTAAATTCTCACTTTCGAAAGTCAACATAATAAAATCAGAAATGGGAAGGCTGTTAAAACTTTTCCTACTTTAAGATCTCTTTAATACAGTTTTACAATAAATTATCCTTCCGTTCTTTGGGTCGTGGGTTCGATCCCCACCAAGAACAAACATTTATTCGTGGCAAACATAGACATTTGTTCTATATCTGGGTGTTACTATATGTATTATAAGTATGTATTTACAAAAAAAATCGTAATCAGCACTCTAGTTCCAATATTACAAGCTTAGTTTAGGCCTAGAGGGCGTTGTGTGAAATGTCCATGAATATTTATTTAATATTCTTATTCTGACTACAGGCTCTGCACGGTACACAAAGTAACCCTGTCTCGTCATGCCCACGGCTTGATAACATTTTACAACCATATTGCTTGCATAGGACATCGTAAAACTTCGCGTGTAATCAAACTTGGATAAACAAGTTTACCAAGGCTTAACTTCTACTATCTACACTAGCGGTTCTAAGAGGGGGCTCAAGTCTCCTCAAAGCTCTGACTTCTTTGTAAAAAGGCTCATGCAAAAAAACGCTGGGAACCAGCCGTAGTTTCATGCCCGTTTTTGCAGGCTCTGGTCGCGTGGAACTGGCGTTTTTTGTATGATCCTTTTTACAAACAAATATACTTTATTTAGATACTTCATATTTATACAAAAGGATCAGTTTCTATATTAAAATCTGTTAAAACATTTATGCTTCAACCCTCAGATAGCAGACTGAGTCGATTCGTGCTTGAATGAACTTGCTGAATTGTTACACTTCGTGAAATAAATAAAAGAAAAAATAGCATAGTAGTCCTAAGATCTCCTTATGATAAAACTATTACGTTTTACTTAATTTCACGGCAAATCATAATTTTATCAAGTCACGTACGACGTAGGTACAGTCAAAAACAAAAGGGCATTTCCAAAATTCCGAACATAATATTTGCCATAGAGCAGAAAATCGAACAGAGCTTCCACTCTTTATAAACCAATGAAAATGCGATCCTATAAAGTCAAGGTATAGAGCTTTGTCTTACGATGTCGCTATTGATTCAGAATATGAGACTTAATTTTGTGTTCTATCCTCATAAACATAGAGTTGAGTGGAAAAAACTACTGGTAGCAAAATATAGATGTCACTAGTCTCGAAAAGTACAATAATCGACTTTGCGATTAGAGCAATAGAGTCGAAAGTCGCAGGTTGGTCGTCAACAAAAGCTGTCATTCTGATCACGTAGGTAATAATGTTTCGCGTGTCACTCGCAAGAAGAGCTGTCGGTTAATTATTATTGTATTAGATAGGTTTGGTTACGAAGTTTGACACGTGTTACTATCGAGCTTTATTTAAATTCGTTTATAGACACAAACAGACAGGGTATATTCGTTTAAATAAATAAATATTCCTGGAAATTTCTCACAATACCTACCCTCTAGTCCCAAACTAAGATTACATTACACAGAGTATTGCTACTTTTTTGAACGTGAAAAAGTAACAAACGGGACTTCTTCTCAGACTGACCTTTTTGATCATTTTTCACATATTACAACATATTCTTGACGTTTTTTTAACTTTGTTTCTGACTTATTTGCAAACTCCATTGCGTTGGGATGATCAATAAATCGCTGTAGGAATGTCTGCTGGAATCGGCAGCTGTCTGATGTAAATAAATACGATATTTCAGATAGCATGATCTTATTGAATCAGCCAATCGGAACTACTGAAAGCCAGTAGCTTTCCAAGTCTTGCTACACTAGAAACCATAATTTTGTCTAGAAAATGACTGTATTATTATAGTTGCCGAAACTGTAACCAAGATGGGTAACTGGTTTCCTTTCCTATCATCTCGCTGCAATAATAAAATTTTATTGATCGCTTCAAAATCAAGCCAGGTACAATTTAAATTTCGAACAGACAAAACCGACCGGTAGAATGCAATAATTTGGTTAACCAAAGCATCGTGCAATTTAAAAATAAACGCTGACAGCCCCCGTATTTTGCCGCGCTTCACTCCGTAATGGCGGCGTTGCCATGGCAACTGGTCATAAAATTTTATGGCGCGCGGTGGTTGAGCGGGGGCTTTGAAAATGGCTACTATGAACACTAGACATCAACTTATGAGATTAGAGAGTTCTTCGGTTGGATGGAAACTATTGCGATTTAAATAAAATGCTGCAATGCCTGCAACCCATCTATTTGACGTGGTTCCAGGACAAAGCTTTGTACCATCTGCCATCACATAACTATAGCCCATGTACTAGTACATTCATACATCTAGATGTTAGTGATCTACGGTATTGAGCTTCATTTCAGTTCAGCATATTCGTTTCTGGTTTCAATTGTCTATGGTTTCTTTGGTATATTATTGTTAGGGCTATTATTTTATTGCTACAAGATTGTTAGTAGGTACATCACCTATTTCTATACACATATAGTTAACGGCTAAGTGCTTACAGGGAATGCCTAACTGTGGACGTGCCCTGTGAGGCATCACACTGCGTCCATTAACACCTGCACATGCTGAACTGGGACCTTTTTGCAACGTTTCATTTATACAGTGACAGACAGTGAGTGTGTGACAGGCGTCACAGCTCAGTCGGTAATAGATCTGCCTTCCGTGCTGTGGGTCGTGGGTTCGATCCCCACCAAGAACAAACATTTGTGCGTGGAAAACATAGATGTTTGTTCTATGTCTGGGTGTTACTATGTATTATAAGTATGTATTTACAAAAAAATAAGTATTTAAGTATTCTATAGTTCCCATATTACAAGCTTTGCTTAGTTTGGGACTGGAGGGCGTCGTGTGAAATGTCCATGAATATTTATTTATTTATTTATTTATACCTTTTTAGTGACCCGACCCAGTTTTGGAAAATCGGAACACTTAATTTTTAAAAACGTGTTTTAATTATAGTTTGTGTTGTTGTTGCAAACAAATATTTTGTATTGTATTGTATTGTCATTATCTTGTTTTTAATTTTTAATTGTTTATTCTCTCTGTTATTTTATTGTATATTCATTTTTGTAAATATGTGTACTTTTAGTGACGGTTTAGATGTACCTACTTCCTGTAGATACTAAATTCTGTATTGTTACTTTTAAGGCTGAATAAATAAATACTAAAAAAAAAAAAAAAAATTATGATACAAATAGGAACAGGTAACAATTATGTTTTCAAAGGGACATGTAGGGTTATTTCGTGGTCCTATGATTTTATCCACGAGTTCTTTCTTGGTCTTGGTCTAGGTTATTCAGTTATTTTTACAAGCTTTTAGTTAACTTCAATGTTTGTATACATGTTTGTGTGATAGTTTAGGTCAAATCTTGCAAGCCGAACTTAACCCACTTCCAGATGTCCGATTTAGCTGAAAGGCATATATTAAGTCAGCGAGCTGACTTGATGATGGAGCCGGAAGGTGGGCATAGAAACTCCTTGAATAATAAAAATACCTAAACTTTGGATAATAATGTAGATCTTCAAAGGATACGTTCGTTAACCGAATGATGCTTGGTTCAAGGAAACTGAAACGTCTTCGTTTGATGTTATATCGTATGTATTTCGAGAGGAAACCGCATGTCGTTATATTAATAGGTTACGTACAATTTTGTATTTATACCATAGACATACGAGTACCTATTTTAGATTTTTGGAACACTGGGAACTCAGGTCCATTTTTGGGTAACCAATAATTCGGACTCATTTTTTGACAGTTTTTGACCAATGCTTCAGTCAATTTTGAGTTTTTTTCATCGAAATACAAGACTCTCGTATTCTCAAGTCTGAATCGAGACATTTACATTTTTTGACAGATTTTCATTGAGAAGTTTAAATAACTGAATTTTTTTGGAGCCTACGAGCCTAGGAATGTTGAGACCGTTAGCTTCTATGGTCAGAGGTACCTATGACACAATATAAGAAAAAAAACAGTTATGCTCTAAAATATTTTCGCTCCTTCCCACTTTTTACACTTTTTAGTAAATAAAAAAAAACTACGTACCTATATGAAACGAATTTCATATAAAGTACAGTCACGTACAAAAGTGTTCATAGTCTAAAATTACCCATAATTTTAAGCCACCTGCTCTATGACACGTTTTCTTTTTTTTTGTACATAATTAAGCCAGTGTAATGCAATCCATTCTTCGCAACACTCGTGTCTATTTTTTTTACGATTAACTTTAATGAGTGGTACCGGCAGGGCACATCATACAGCCAAGGGGTGGAAGTTAGGGTAGAATACAATAAAGCTACGCTACTTTACGACTTCTACGGGCAGTTTACGACATAAAGGGGAATTCTAGAATTTAATTATTAAACACAATCCCTTGGTCTTAATTAAGGGTAACAGTTTTTGGGAATTTTATTGCTGATTTTTTTAAGTGCGTTTTTATCAGAATAATAAAAAATACTGATAGTTGGTAAGTAAATAAGTTGCTGTTGTATGTAGTTCTATATTTAGTGCTAGTAGCCAGAGGGATAAGCACGAACAAATGAACAAATCGGACAATCGCCGCGTTACATAAACTTAACGTATTTATGTCGCATTGCGCGTCAACACCAGCTCGACTACCGAACTTTGTAGCGCCACCGCGCAATGTATCTTGGATAAGCTGCTGTTAAGTGAACATTGACGTGTATTGACGTCATGTTGATCATATCTAGCGGCTAATTTCACAAAGTCATAGATATGAAGTCAGCTGATGTGGGGTTGATGTTAACAGATTTTTGCCAAATATCTCATAATAGTAAAATATTTTCTTATTTTAATTTCTATATTATTGTATTCAGAATCAAGAAAAATAATAATATTAATATAATGAAAAATTTTCAGAATGCATGCATGCATATTTAATTGGCAAGTACAGTCGCGACGATAACACTTACAATAAATTCTCTTAATCCAATTTAACCGGAGTGCGAGGATATAATCTCTTGTAAAAGCTTTTAGAGTGTAGTTTTAATATAAAGAGATGTCAGTTAACTTGTAACAAAGAAATGTAATTCAAGTTTGTAGCTGTATTAAATTTTTACACTGTAAATATTGCGAAAGAGAGAAGAAATTTGCCAACAGATCATAAAACCAGTCACTTTATAAAACGGAGTCCTGAGGTCCATACACATTAAAAAAAACACCACTGAATTGAAAACGTTCTCCTTATTTTGGAAAAAATAACAATAAAATTTTATATATCTAAGATTCTCATTCAAAAAAGTCACAAAATCGAAGCTCCAATCTCGATTGCTTAAGAATGCTCTAGCAGGGGCTTAATTCTCACGTCGGCAAAGATTTTACTCCAATAGGGATAACGTCAAAATGACATCGAAAACTCATTTAACTAGTGGGTGAAACGAGTGTTTGACCGAGATATGACGTCATCCCTATTAGAGTAAAATCTTCGCCGCAGTGAGAATAAAGCCCCTGGGCTCTTTCGCAAAGTACTAGTATAAGGTATTTAACCTACGCTTCACCTCCAAACGTCACGGGCACAGATGTATCAAATTATCCTACGTCTGTAGGTCACGCCTTCGTAGTTCGTCTGATGTCCTTTGGAATACCGAAATGCGGATAGTATTTAGCTTATATTTTGTTGAAAATATTTGATTGTAGCGGTTTCTGTTGGACAGACAGTTTATTTTGCTAGATTTCTAGTATTTAGACCCTAATTTTGAAAAAATAAAATCATTTAATGTTAGTTATAGTTTTACAAGTTCGGCGTGTTTGATATTATTAAAGATATTCAAGCTTATTTTACATGACAGTTAAAGTTAAACATCATTCAGAAGAGCTTCTTCTACAAGATGTGTACCTTTTGTATTTCGCTTTTTCGTCCACATCGAACAACCGGTCATCAAAACTTTCAAAATGGCTAAACTTATACAAATCCAATAAAAACAAAGTCGACAGTTTAACTTTAGCTATAATGAGGGGAAACATTTGAGGATAAGCTTTAACACGTGTTAAGAAAATTTGGAATTTTTCTTCCTCAGTGTCAACATTTTATGAACTGCGTGGGACATTATTTTCTGTTTGTTCTGTCACTTTTTGTCATAAAAAATACAAATGATTGTTATTATTGTTACGGCGGTCACGGATCGAGGACGAGGGGGTTCAACTTGACTGACTGAATGCATTTTGAAGATCTCAGGACATCACTAGAAATTCATGCGAGTAGATGTAGAAAACTTGAGAATTTCGTCTGAAAAATCTATAAGGCTGGGTTTTTTAAGACTCTGAGAAGCGTCGCTCGCACATTTCAACATTTTTGAAAATATAATATCACAAAATGTTTAATAATTATTATGAAAAATCGTACACAACCAATGTTTAGAGGATAAAAATAATAATTATACAGGTTTCACAAAAATATAACTTTGATCCGAACAAGTCTTTTTTTTTCCACCGTCGCCATTATTACCTTTTTACAGAGTCTGTAATTACAAGTACGTCTTTTGCAATTTCTAAATGTTTGTCTGCCAATTCTTCTACTTCCTGTTCTTATCCCAATTAATGTTTTTTCCTTCGGTTCTCTCCTACCAGCAGAAATGTAGATATGCAGAAAGGACTGAGCACTGAAATAACGCTCAGTGCTCAACCCATTCTGCATCACTTTCCCATCCATCTTTTCTTAGGTATGTTTAGGGATTAAAACACATATTATTCTTACCAAACTAGTCGCACGAATGATCTGAAGCCTGGTCGCCCTACAAGGGTTTTGAGAGATCGGAGGGTAGTCCAATATTGTATTCGAATCACGCGTCGACCCAAATACGTCGCGCAGACGCTCCACGTGCTCCGTACCCTTATAGTTCGTACCCTGAAGAACGGGAGGTAGCAAAAACTATGTCTTTTACAGGTCTTTGTATTGACCAAAATATTATTGCGGAATTTGAGGATAGAATTAACTGAATCTTAACTTTAATATGATATGAAACTAAGCGAATGAATAAAAATATCAATAATTTAGATTGTTTTTGGATTTTTTTTTATTTACTTTCCCGATAAAATAATTTAGCGATTGATCTAAACTAGAAAACGCACGGAAAGGGTACTTATTTTATGTAACTTATTTATGATTTTCATATTATTATATTTTCGCTAGCACTGTTTTATTTATATTTTTAATGTAATTAATGTAATTTTTTTTTACAAAACTATCAAGCCACTATTTTGCACGACTGTACAATATACATTACATTGCCAGTTTTGATACCACAAAATCTTTCTTTTACAAAAGTATGAAGCCATATTTCGACTGTACGCACATAATACATAATGTATGCCCTATTTTTCAGGCCAACTATGTTTTTGTTATTATGTCCTGCGTTCTAACATTATGTTGATTCCTCCCGGGACTCGCATAATGGAGTTTTGATCGCTATTCCAGTCCTCAGACACTGTTATTTATGCTACAGGCAATGGGCATGCATGCCAATACCATCTTGTTTGTTTCTATTATGTTACTCGTTTTTCCTTAGATCATTTGCGACTGAATACACTTGGATTTTAAAAACTCAATTTGTTATTCGACTTATGTTACCGACTGTACCTGATGTAATGTAACTAACACATTACATTAGATACTAGGTTGAGAGGATAGTACAAATGCTATCAAGCCACCTTCTAAATACATACATGTCCCATGCATGGGTAAAAAGTGGCCTCTGACTAATAAAGATGATTTATCTACGTGACAGATTGCAAGCCTATCACCGCTAACGCTATACGCTATACTAACGTATACGGGAATTCTTTCATCGACGAACCAAGCGTAATACGAACTAGATGATTTACCGGAGCATGAGCCAGACGGCTGACGGCTCACACGATCCAAAAACAACTATTTACCTTCGACAAAACTATTCATTCAAAATTCGAACCTATTCAGTTTCGACAAAAAAGGCTCTGCATCTGCAGCCTAAGCTCGAAACAATGAAAAGCTAGACGAAAAACAAATAAACGCGCGCAGTGCAAAAACGATCTAACCCTCCGATTCATCGAAAACAAAAATGGCGGGTAGGGTTGAACGAGTGAGCTGGCGATTTATAATGGAAAATTAGTAGATTAAATGAAAATTTCACTGAGCAGTCACATAGGAACATAAATCTGCAATATGACCTGAAAAAACTACGGGTACCTACCACTTACTTTACAACACTAATCAACAATTCACACAATGCTAAATTATGCAAAGCGTGTATTATAGGTGTTTTTTATAAAAAAAATTGCATATAATAATATGCAAATACATAATGATACCCAGACACAGAATAAAATATCTATGTTTGGCTTCACACAAATGTTTGTTCTTGGTAGGGATCGAACCCACAGCACGGAAGGCAGAGCTAAAACGACCGAGTAATACACCCGATCAACAACGATCGTGCCAACATCGAACTCAGATTCAAACCTGCACTGCTGCGTTCCAGAGATTGCCCTACGTTCGACCCTAACGAAGCAGGTTTATCAATTATTCTTCGGTGGAATTTTCGCGAATAGCGACACAATGGTCCATCAATCCGCGCAAAAACTGGCAACACTGGCATTCTGGCGGGAAACAATGGCGCGGAAAAAGCGCCGAAATAACAGCCGCCATATTTCGATTTAGAAAAAACTAAATGTTTCCATGTAGATCTCTAATAAACGACGAGAAACGTTTATTTAATTACTAGCTCTAAGGCTACTACATAATTAAATATGTTCGTACAAGTGCTAAAACAATAGCCCTCTTTTTGCTCCACCGAGTCGGGTAATAAGTAGCAGATAAAGATATGCTATCTATCAAAAACATTCGCAGTGGAAGCGCGCTGGGCCCATAACCATATGGATTATAATGATTTTATTTTAATAGCAGTAACATCTTCAGACAGCACGATCATATGCCATTACTTCCTTTCTAAGTTAATTCGCAAACAAACGATAAGTGTTGCTAACTCTGTCAATAAATTAGAGTAACTTTTCATATACAAAAGTTATCTTTCGTTATCTTTCTCATGCGACATTTACATTTTGTTAAGTAATTATGCTCTTATCGCAAATTACGATAAATTATACACCAATATTTTGACACTGATGGCGATTTTGTTGTTGCATTTTTCTAACCTAATTTGACAGCGCTAAAATTATAGCACTCTTATCGTTTCAGTTTATGAGAAAGGGGCGGCAAGATTTTTAGTGCATTTTTTATTTACAAGTACAACTTTAAATCACACGTAAAACTATTGCAAACACTTTTCTCGACGACTGTATCCTTAAAATTGTTAATTATTCCTTTACATACTTTTCTTTTTGCAAGTCCACCGAGACCGCTTAAGTGCAGTCTGAGAGTTCCTTCATTTATGCCTTTCTTTTAGGACGACCACTCGTAAGCTTTATACTTTTTACAAGCTTTTTTTTAATCAGCGTCATTATAGAACTCTTGCACGGGAAATTCACTTTTCTATTCAACTAACATTGGTTTTCAGTTTTTTTAAATACAAAGCATACAAATATGAATTTTACTTTTTTTATATAATTATTATACGTTTGACACACTATATTGCTATGTTACTGTTATATATTTTTTTAATTTATTAGAAAACCCACAGCTATAGTATCTGAATGATCATAAAAACAGTAAAACCAATCATTGGCAAGATCCTCCCTCCAATACGCCAATCTAATAAACAAAAGGAATAAAATAAAAGAAATTTTTTAAAAGTGCGGGTAAACCACTAAATATCTTCACCTACCCGCATTATTTGCGTAAAAATTGCAAGTATCCGCGATGTTTCCAGGCTCACTCAATGCGGCACGGCGGAGGAGTCATCAAGTGGCAGTGTCTCTTTTGAATCTAGAGATGTGGCCACGTCGATACTTTTGTTAAAAACTTGAATGGGAAACAGTATGTGGAGTAGATTATTCACCTTAAAACTCTATGGGGGAACCTCAATTATATGGTGTGTACTTATAAGGATGATCCATTAACATATTTATGAAAAATAATTTGAGTTACAAGAAAGAAAGCTATGAAGACCCCAACGACAAATCTATAAACACTGATTCAAAAACACAAATAAAAGCACATTTCAATGCGAAAATGTATGATAAACCACAAAGAATCGCCTACCCCACATTATTTTTGCGTCGTAGACAAGAGTTTTAGTAACTAGTAATATTTGCAGATAAATCATGTAAACTACATTACATTTTATCCCATCTCACAAAACTGCACCTTCATTCCAATCAATCCACAGGATAATCGATGAAAGTTGCACATCGACAACTCCCCATCCCTATGTCATCGTCATCGACTAGTCTAGTGCATGCTTCGTCGCCTACACCCATGAATACAGGAGCATTCTTTTGTCTATCCCCTTCTTATTGTACGCGAATAAGAAAGATGGAGATAGTCGAGTGCGTATACAAAATGTTCCACTATCTCGGCCTAATGATTCTGATATTGAGATGTGTTTTGATTGGTGAGGGGAGGGGAGGGTGTTTCGATATTCCTGGCTGTAAGGATACTTTTTTTAGAAACTATACATTGACAAACTTTTGTATTTTTTTTTCTAACAAATATGTACAAAGAAAAGGAGGAAGTATTAAATGGGTGGAAACACTTTTATGAAAAAAAAAAATCACGGCATATTCTTTGTAACCCCAAAATTAGGTTTTGTAATTGCTTAAAGACTGCCTTTAGGTACTGACAAGTAATCTACGGTACGGTACGACATATTACCCATGATTATTTGGTGATTTTAGTCGAAAAAATTTATAATCTGTCAAAAGTAATAAGTTTGAACGCGATAATCAAATCTAAAGAATATACATAGCGAAATATTTTTTTTACATGCAGAATTCGTAATTTAATTTTGAGTATTATAAATATCTACGTGTATTTTGTTAGACCCTTTACTTATTTGCTTGTACAAGTTTGACAACACAAAAGTTGAGTGTTCTCTCCAAACTTTTGAAAACTTATTCTCGCCTGGTGCATTCGAGAGAGACATGAACATAAAAGAGCATTTTGTGTTGCGACGAGAACGCATTAGTTTTTATTCTTATTTTATGTTAAAACTATTCTTAGCAGAAGTACCCTAAGAAACAAAAGAACTTCATACTGGACGTTCGTTTAATCATTTAATTTTATTATTAATAAGGAGTATAATACTTTTGTTCGTGACTGTACTACTCTACAGCTATGTTTTTAATCACCAAATTGTACTTCTTTTATAATTAAGTTTAAGTATATTGGTAGTAAATTCAGGTCAACGGCTGAACTGTTTCCTATAAAACTTTACGATGCTCCCAATTAGAAAGTAAAAAGGCTCGAAATCCCAAACACTTTCTATCCAGTGATTAGATTACATTTCACTTGCAAAGTAGTTTAATTAAGGATTTTAAGGAAAAGCTAAATTAAAATCTGCTTTAAATATGCAAAGAGATTCTTTACTTCTTCCACGCACCGGAAGGCGAAGCGTAGGATGGCTCTTTGCCCGTTGGACTGACCACATAGATAAGATTGTAGAAGTTGGTGGATAGAGAAGCCTCAGAATCGATCATTTTGGAAATGTAAGCTATTATCTGTGGTAATAGATTGGTGGGCAGTGTAGTACTGACAAGTGTTGGCAAATAAATTTATTTTCTTTCTGTTTCAAATCATTCGTTTTGATTATAAAACGATGTAAAGAAGGTTTTAAACACCTAACGGCTCGTATCCTGAACTAGGCTGAGAGGATGGTATAAGTGCTGGGCAAATCTAATCCATTTTAATCATGTCCCAGGCACTACAGCGTCCGGTACTATCAGCAAAGTTCTACCTTAAGGGTGCATTTCCTGTAAACCGACTAGCCGTTAATTTTTGAATACCAATAGAAGCATATATTTGCCGATAGTACATCGGGGCATGGGTAGAAAATAGCTCCTAATGCTGTATAAATCTTCTAGATTATATGCAAAGGCCATAGTTATAACCAGGCCTTATAAGTACAACCCCTAAAATATTTCTAACGTCATGGTAAATCCAGAATAATAAAACTAAATAAATAAATATTCATGGACTTTACACACAACGCCCTCTAGTCCCAAACTAAGCAAAGCTTGTGATATGGGAACTAGATGGCTGATAGAATACTTATATATTTTTTTTTGTAAATATATACTTATAATACATAGTAACACCCAGACATAGAACAAACATCTATGTTTTCCACGCACAAATGATTGTTCTTGGTGGGGATCGAACCCACGACCCACAGCACGGAAGGCAGAGCTATTACCGACTGAGCTGTGACGCCTGTCAAAGCAGTTATAAGCAGGCCTTATAAGTTCAACTCCTAAAATATTTCTAACGTCGTGGTAAATCCAGAATAATAAAACTGATAAATTAGCGTGAGTATAATTTTAATAAATGCATTCCACTCACTAAAGCCTAGACAATGTTTCTAGCATAAAATATGGTATTGCCACATTCACCTTCTAAGTTCAAGTAGTCAGGCGATGTGCCTTTGACCGGCTGCGACCCTTGCCCTTTTCCATTTTCATTATTAACTACACTGAGAGATAAATCTAGGTTCTAGACTAGTGTTGAAGTAGAGTAGGCCGTCCGCGCCCGGCTTCGTCCGCGTTCCGTTCGTTCGTTTCTGCTCTCTAGATCTTGTGGATTTTTTTAGGGTAAAAAGTATCCTGAAGATACCATGTTACTATATTCCAAGTTTCATCTCAGCAGACCAGTCCAACGTGATTCTTCCACAAACACTTTTTGTCCCAATCTTCTTCTTCTTACGTGTCAATGGTGACAACAAACACTAGACGAAGTTCGAATAGAACTTCGCCACTTTTACCCCTTCGTCTGTGGCGTCCAAAATATCATCCCTTGTGCATGTGGTAGGGCACAAGGGGGCAAATGATAAAATTTGTCCCAATAAAGCAGGATTTAAATATAGATAGAAAATACTTTATTGCACTTGAACAGTAGGTACTAAAGCGAACTTAATGCTTTATAGCATCATCTTCCAGATAACCTATGCGTATTATGGAAAGACAATGCGTTGGTAGTGCACAGGAGAGAATTTAAATATTTCCAAAGTAAACCTCGTCTATTCTAGAATATTAGGTGTTGGAACTAGACAGTCAATGCAATCCACGCGGACGAAGCCACGGGCAGTTACTTTTTTTTAACCAACTTCAAAAAAGGAGGAGGTTCTCAATTCGGTTGTATTTTTTTTTAAATGTTTGTTACCTCAGTACTCCGTCATTTATGAAACGATTTCAAAAATTCTTTTTTTATCTAAAAGAATATACTTCCAGATTGTAAAAAGAAATAACTGAAAAAAATATGCACGAAATTGCGTATTTTGCTTTCCTGTGACTTTTAAGTGGTGTTTATAGTCACTAGAACATTCCCAATGAACTGTCATCATCATCATCATCTGATGATGAAGCTGGTAGTCGAATTGAAGTCGGTTTTTCTAGTTTTTTAAACTTATAAATCCTACTAATATTATAAATGCGAATGTTTAGATGTTTGGATGTTTGTGTTTCAATCACGTCAAAACCACTGAACCAACTTGGATGAAACTTGGCATATATATAGTTCGTAACCTGGATTGACATATAGGCTACTTTTTATCCCGAATAATTAACAGGATCTACAGGATAAAATGAACGAAAAGGATTAGCAGCGCCAATTGGCAAGAGGATTTCATTGTCATGTCATGTCACGTCAGTTTGACAGGCGTAGTACTACCTCTTTGGTCTAACGACTAGCGTTTGACATTTCAGTACGAGTTCGGTGTAATGAGGTGTAATGTCAATTTTCTCAAAGAAGTATCCGCTCGGTACACGCACAGATAATATAATGTACACGGAAACTGTAGACGCGTACGAAGTCGCGGGTAACTGCTAGTTATTTATAAAACTGAAACTGCATATAACTGCATATCATCAGACGACATCAAGCAAGCTGCAGGCCCGCTGTGGACAAGAGCCGCTCGAGACAGAACACTTTGGAAGGAACTGGAGGTCTATGTGTCAAAAGGACACCCTGTCGGGAACGGCTAACAACCAACAGTAGTAAGGGCTCACAAACTGCATATAAACAAAGGTGCTAGCTGGTTGCTTCGTAAAATTATACTCAGTGGATTAACTAATAAGACATAATTTTGCGGTTGCAATCAGGCTAAAAGATAATCCAACATCTGTCAGTAATATAAATTAGTGGCAGATGGCTCGCCAATGAGATGGATGGTATGCGGTTTATCGATTGCTTTTATCAGAGGCCTTCCGTTACATTATTTATACAGCGTCATCCGAAAAACAGAAAGCGTGTTATAATTTTCATTAAATGATAATTTTTATTAATTAAAACAATAATAATAATAATTAATTATATTAATTTTTTATAATATATGTTTATTTTATACTTATATTGTAAAAAAATTAAAAATTAAGAAAATAAATAAATATGTGAATATAATTAATTAAATTACTATGTTTTGTGAGTTTTATTAACCATGTTTATAACCATGATAGTTTCAAAAGTTAGGTTAGGGGTGTTACAAGTTTGACGGCGTTGTGTGTCTGTGTTTAACTGTGCTTCGAAATTAGAGATTATTCCAGAAATCCCCTGCGTGTTGCCCCTGCGAAGGGGATTTCAGGACTCTTTGTCCAGAAATCCCCTTAGCGAGCCCTGTGCGACTGCCGGCAGGGGGTTATTTTTACAGAAAGTCCAGAAATCCCCTGATGGGTTCATTTACACTGTTAATGCGTCCGGTCCGTAGTACACTTGGAGCTCTTTTGTTGGGGCTCCGAATTTCTTGCGGTTTTTTTTGTAAGAAAACTAGCTCTGATGGATTTAGCTATGTTTGGTGAAAATTGAGGTAGCCGTTTCCGCTATGAAATTATTTATCAGCTCTGAAAACCACTTTTGAGGAATCTCAGGCAACTTATTGCAGTTTCAAACATTTCGTTTATCTCAATGTATTAGATTTGAGGAACTGTAGTCAATACTGATGACCAGCAATGATGACGAGAATCCAACCATATTTCCATGGTCGGGCCACTTACCTTCAGATCCAATAGACAGCTCGAGACCTGAAAAAAAAAGAATAAGTTAGAACGCTTATTCTAAAACCATTTCGTAAGGTGATTTCATATGCCCCTCTCGCTCGGCCGATCAGTCAAAGTTAAGGATAATTTTGAAACATCTGAGAACATCACATCCGTGTCACCAATTGAGTAGAACACAGTATGATGTGTGTTCTCCATCGTGTAGGTAAGATCTTTCGCGTCAAGCAACTTTTGGCTCGGGGTTTGAGGACAAATGGCTGTTTTTATTTTATGGCTTCTGTCTGTCCAGACAATTTTGCCAATGTCAAGTGAATTATTTGAATTAAGTCAAGTCGAGTCATACGTCAAGTCATTTGTTTTGAAGACAAAATGGTGGATTTTCCCTTCAAAACTTGGAAACGAATTCCATCAAATAATAAAAACACATAATACACATTTATTCCAATGGCTCACACTTTATGCTATTACTGCAAGTATTATTGGTTAAAATTCCACCAAAATTAAAGAACAATACTCACTAAAACACCACGAAAAACAATTAAAATAAAATTTGCTATGTTGCTTTTACAAATGACAGAACTCGAATCCAATGGCTGGTTATAATGTTCAAACTTCGTAATAACTTTGCGCGATTTAGGATAGTTCTCATGTAGCGTGCTAGATGGCGCTACATTGTCTTTATAAATAAATACTATTTGCACGTGTGACTTCATATTACCAAGTGCAGGAATTTCACATATGCAGAGCAATTTGATATCAAAACACAACACCTAACAAGTCTCAAACATTATGAGCACTTAACTGAAATGAAACACTGAAGTGCCACAGTGCAAATAATAAGAAGAAGTTGTATCACTACACCATCCATAAGACATCTGAAACTGGGTTATATCGCTGCCTTGTGTGGGCGCTGAAATCCATCAGAGCTGTGAAGACGGTAGAACCAGAAAAAAAGGAGGTCAAAAAAACTGGAGTGGAAAAACATTAAATCTTCTAAAGTTGTGAGTTCGCATCCATGTATCATGTATGTATGTTCGGCGAGATGGGGCGACGATCTGCGAAATGTAGCTGGCAGACACTGGATGAGAAGAGCCGAAGACCGAGCTCAATGGCGCGTCTTGGGAGAGACCTACGTCCAGCAGTGGACGAGTATAGGTTGATGATGATGATCCATGTATCATAAAGCGATCAAATTGATGACTAACTTTTCATTATTGAATATACATTTAATAAAATAAAGGCCTTAGAGGCTGTTTGGAATGAGGGAACTAGTGCCTTACGATTTTCCTTCCTTACTTAAGTTTTTTTTATTCTTCTCTCAAAATAAAGGTCTTATATAAATCTAGAGTGAAATGTGGAGCAACTTATGTGCCCTACAGACTATGGCATATTCTGGGACTGCGGTAGAGCTGCGATTCGTTAGCGTAGCCACAGCGTTTTAATTGCGGTTACATATTGAACCCACTGAAGTGGTGACCGGCGAACCTCAAAAATGAACTGCAAAATGTTTTTTTTAAACATTGATGTATAAAATACGCTGGAAATTGGACTAGTTTTAATGCAGATCAACTTCGTCCGTTGACTGTGTTGCCAACTCTACTACAAAATTATTGCTGTGGTGGTAAAAATATCTCATAAACTATGTAATTTTATTTTTAAGTAGCAAAGAATGCATTGTATACTATGCATTGAAAGGCGTCACAGCTCAGTCGGTAATGGCTCTGCCTTCCGTGCTGTGGGTCGTGGGTTCGATCCCCACTGAGAACAAACATTTGTGCGTGGAAAACATAGATGTTTGTTCTATGTCTGGGTGTTAATATGTATTTACAAAAAAAAAGTATACAATGTATAAGTATTCTATCAGCCATCTAGTTCCCATATCACAAGCTTTCCTTAGTTTGGGACTAGAGGGTGTTGTGTAAAGTCCATGAATATTTATTTATTTATTGTTGTATATGGCTAGAAATGTAACTTCTACAAGCCATTTTAAGCCACGACGGAGGCCTTGAGGCGGCCTAAAAACTTTGTCAGCAAAGTTGGCCTCGAACAAAAAACTTTTTGCATACAAATATTGTAAAGAAACTCAATCGATGGCGATAAAATTACATTTTTTTTTAAATAATTGTGCAAATATTAAGCAAGTGGCAAATGGCGTATGTAGCGTCTGATTACTCTGTTTTGCCATCCTCAAGGGTCTTCTGTAGCTACTGGGACCCAAAATTTCCACTAGTTCCATCAATAAAACTAGCATTGTAAGTGGGAACAGATCCTTAGATAAACTTTTAAGATATTTTAAGAGCATCCCTACATTGCCTAGTGCCTAGGGATTAACCAGACGTGAGTGAACTACACATTTTTAACTATTTCGCATTTTTATATTATTTTTCCATTCCGCTTCGACTGACACGTCAAATAAAAAATGCAAAAAATATTCATTCGAAAAAGTACGAGTAGAACCGAGGCCCTTACTTGCACTAAGTTACCTTCACCCACGCATCAAATAAAACATCCTTTAATTCTAAATACGTAAAGTTCATTATCGCTTATGGAGAGGGAGCAGGGAGCAGCTTTTTTTTTTGAAGGGGTTAAATGACAAGCGATGATACCACTCCAGTATTCTTCCAACTCTGAAAGTCTGCACAAACTCTTATTAGTTTAATTTAACGTTCTATAGCGATCATTGTGGGTGATTTAAAAAGTTTCTATAGGAGACTATTTAGGTCCCCTTTCAGCTAAATTGGCAACTATTTTAACCGGAAAGCTGCGGGCTAGACTGGCTTTTTCGAACCGGCTATCCGGCTCGAAGGACCAAAATATTACAACGAAACTGTCTTTATTAAATGGTAGTTGGTTTGTGTTTTATCATTTAGCATATTATAACGTAAAATAAGGCGTGTTCTTCCAGGTACCTAATCATAAGTCAAAGATAATCATTCTAGACTTAGTAATTTTTTAATTTAAGAAGAAATGTGATTTGTTTTAGTATCCCGGCAGTCAAGTCGTCTTGAAGAACCATAGACTTTTAATACTTTTTTTGTAGATTTCGATTTTAAAAATCTTTTTTTCCGATACCCGCCCTCCGCCAACTACTTCCACCATAAACAAGGGTGGGGGTGCACTGAGCTCGTAAATATGTCGGCTTTATAGTTGCACAGGCCAGGGGTGGGTTTAGAGTTCCGCGATAATGGTTCAGATTATTCTTTTAATATTTCCGTAGTTTTATCGTTTCAAACTTCTGAAGTTTATGATTGAGATATGAGTTATGTTTAAAGGTAAATGTCTTGTGCTTTGATCAATTAAAGAGTTTTTTGGATTGATAATATTAAAATAAATAATAAATATGCATGGACATTTCAGACGACCCCCTCTAGTCCCAAACTAAGCAAAGCTTGTAATATGGGAACTAGATGCTGATAGAATACTTATATACTTTTTTTTGTACATACTTATAATACATAGTAACACCCAGACATAGAACAAACATCAATGTTTGCCACACACAAATCTTTGTTCTTAGTGGGGATCGAACCCACGACCCACAGGACAGAAGGCAGAGCTATTTTTTTTTTCTTTCTTCTGCGTCCCTCTGAGAGTTTCAGAGTTTTTGTTTTCCGATTTATTTCTTGCTTTATTTGTATATTTTCTACTCTACTCTTTCCTTAGTATCAAAGAAGGCAGAGCTATTACCGACTGAGCTGTGACGCCTGTCATAACGCATGTCACAAAAGTAAACCGAAAGTGAAGAAGTCAAGAGTGAACAGATGGATGAAGTGGACTAGTGCATTGTCTCACTGAGCATGCCCACTGAGGACGTGCCTTGTGTGATAGAGCACTTAGATGACGACTAAAGAAAATGGAAAAGGCACGTTCTCAGTAAACATGCTCAGTAAACAAGCTGAGACTAAGCTTTTTTGGCATACCTATAGGCACCTACCTGGCATAGGACCGCTTTTGTTTATTTTTGCTTTGTTTGTTTTGTTTAATTTAAGTTTGTGTCCTACCTATACCTACCTACATATTACATAATATTATAATATCTCTGTATCTTGCCTGTACCTATTCTTTTTTTCTTATTTTATTTTTCTTGTGTACCTATGTCTTATTTTTTTTTTTTTTGTGCCAAAATAAATTTTTTCATTTTCATTTTTTTTTTCAGTGAGGCAATGCATCGTTAGAGGTAGAGGTAACCGCTTAACATCAGGTAGGCCATCATAGCCTTGTTCCATTCATCGTCATATGGGTTATGTCCATTTCGTCTCTTCCTCACGTATATTTTAGTCTTTTTGTTATGGAATTATCGCGCGTCATTGTTTTGCGCTTTTGCTTGGTACAGTCGAAGACACGTCCACCTATACTGTTTGGACTTTGAACTATTAGAAGTAGAAGGTTGGTCGTCGTACTCTAGACACGACAGTGTGTTTGTGTGGGTCAGGCTGCGAGCGCGGCGCGCGCCCTAGCCTATTGCGCTCCCGCTCCAACGATTCTCTGCATGTATGTAGCGTAGTTATGCTTGTATTGGGTGTATAACCTGACCTGTGGCCGAGTGTACAACACATTTTAGTTTTTTTACGGAATTTTTCGCAGCCAGCCGCATTTTCATGCTTACACTTGGTACAGAATTACGGAACCCACGACTTTCCTACCCTACTCACCCTTGACCGTTTAGAATTCTCACCCCGGGGTTGTTAGCGTTGATTTCTCGATTGCTTATCCTTATAGGGATGGAACCCGTCTAAGAAGTAACAGTATAATTCGATTGGCATACCTTCTTCTGTTTTGTGTTGGGTAAATTCAATTTGCTTTCTATAGCCTAGTGTAATCTAAGCCTTGTGTGACTGAACTGAAACAATCTAAATAGTGTGGACTTGTCGGATTTTCATTGAGAAAAGAATCTTTTTTTATATAAGTACAAATACGATGGGACAAGCCGTGCCTCACTGAACACGTCCGCTGAAGACGTGCCCTGTGATGCATTGCACTGCGCCCCTCTGAGACATAAAAGTATCTGTTAAGTCTCATGTGCGTATAATAGCACCAGCACCCATACCCTTCAATTCGGAACACAGCAATGCGAGCATCACTGCTTGGCGCACTAAATAGGTACGGTGCTAGTACTTCCCCGGACGAGCTCGCACACAAGAATCTCTACTACTACTACTTATTAAAAGGAGGGTCGTGGGTTCGACTCGTATCTAGTCCACATAGAAAAAAGAAAACACAAGAAGGAGCATTTGACATAATTTGTATGAAGGTTTTTGTCACCAAAATGCTATAAAAATGTTCCCGTGCGCATCATGTTCGCGCAGCCCAATGTTGCACCTACAAAACTATTTCCCAATTTTTTGGGGTAATTTTTTTTTGTATAATGCTGCTTACCTAAGTAGGAGGTAACGAAATAGAGATTTATAGATTATATTAGAAATAAGTACAAACTTTAAAAGAGATTTAAAAATTTTATAAGAATTAAAGAAAAACTTTTTAGATGATGTACCTATAAATAAAACACAATTTTTTAGTTTATATTTCTACAATATTTATTTACTTCTATATTCTTTCTATACTATTTATATATTTATTTGATAGGTACTTAGAACTTTGGTACTTATTACATAATTAAGTACGAAAAGCGCTATGCGCGGCACCGACTTTTAGGTACTTACTTATACTTACATTAGTTTAAGAACTTAGTTATTAAGGTTAAATAAAAAAGGTTTATTATTTTTGCTTTTCAGTTTTTTCAGCGGCCTAGTTTTTTTGTTTAAAAGTTTTTATTGTATAATTGTTTTTTGATGAGTGCGCTAGTGCATTAGAAAGCAAACAACGAACCAAAAGCTTTATATTGGCATAAGAATCAAAGGTAAATCAGTCCACCAATCAGCATTGGCTTTAAGGTATTTGATTATTTATGAACTGATCACTTTTACCAGCCGAAATCGGTTTTCAACGGCGGAAACAGGATAAGATAAGAAACTGTTCGTATTTGTAAAATTAATAAGTATACAAAAGACTGCAAAATTAATAAGACTTACCTTACTTGGAAAAGCTTCTTTCGTTAATCGTCTTAATGATAATTTCGTAAAATAAAAATATTTTCCTCAAAATGCGCCGAACAAATAATACTCTTATCTGACGGTATCCAATACTCAGGACGTGTTTTTTGAACGATTTTTGTCCATTTTTCTCGTCTGAGTATGTCAGCAGGAAAGCTAAAATTTCACAAATATTTTTTCAAAATAACAAATGTAGCGCTCTATGATTAAAAATATCTATTGAAATACCTATGTCTAGTCACATAGTAACACTACACTGATGTGTAGTCACATAGAGATTAATATAAATTTTGTTGGGAAAAAAAGTGTTGGTGTTGTTTGCAACATTATTGAATTGATGGTCATTTTTCTTTAAATTGATGATTCCTTATCAAATAGAGACTCAAATGTGATACTTACCGATGATATGTAATCCCATCTACTTTGTTTTTAGACCCAGGCCAATTTTTGCAAGTGGGAACCACACACGTCGGCATAATTGTATAAAAATATGTTTGGCATTGGAGGTGTCAATGGCCAGAGACTAAATGACACAAAGGCCTCCACTATGGTACACTTTTATCCATGACAAGAAAATGGCTATACACTTCATCTGTACTTTCTATAATCTGTGCTAGTCCATAACTTTTTTTAATTTGTTTTAATTACAACTTACAACCTATTAATCATCTGAAACTGCCAATACATCATTTCATTTATATAAGGGTCTGTTAGGATCTGGCGCCGGGGGCGGGTATCAAACCGGCTACCTGGGTACATTACTGATGAATTCTAAGCTGTGAGATCGAATAAGCTATGGTTTTTGTTTTGCAGAGTATATTTATTTGTGCAAAAGATCATACAAATGAAGTAGAACCAGTGCCGATCATGTGATATGACAATCGTAAACGTATCGTAACATTCGAAACACTAGTATGATCCCCCGAGATACCTAAACCGCGCGGTGATGCCTTCTTCTTCTTCAAATTAAAGAACAATACTCAATATAACACCAAAAAAAACAATTAAAATAAATGTGCTATGTTGCTTTTACAAATGACAGAACTCGAATCCCAACCCTTACGCTAGCCAGCTTGCTTGACTGTCAAACGTTGTAGCATGAAAGTCGGAAAGAGGTCATATATAAGAGAAGAAGAAGAAGAGTAAGGGTTGAAAGTGACCCCTGACGCTGTACAAATCATCTTGGTGAAAAGGCCTGATTATATTTGTACAAAGTAACATAAACTTGTTTTTGATGACTCGTAATGTAAATAATGCTAACATTACATGCTTATCCAGTAGATAAGATGTAGGGTTCTAGAGTCTGATCATGGTAACTCTGCAACAATTGAACTATTAAAAAATTAAAAAAAAACGAATTGGTAACATGTGGGAAAACAATTTGATGAGGAACAAAGCCTATGAAAGTTACAACTGTGTTGCATTTTTGGGGCTACCTATTTATCCCATTGCAGACTGAGTCTGGTCGTACTCTATCTCTTTAAATAGTAATGAATGGTAAGTAGGTTTATCTAAACATTCATACAAAGGGTATCTGTGGAAAATGAATGATAAATACTGTATGCAGTCTGCAATCTATCATATTTACGGTTTGACATCAAATTGTGGTGGTTTTAAAAATGGAATTGACTTGTAACAGATATATTAAATTGGTACCTAATTGCAATACATTATACATATGGCAACAATTTTAAAAATAAAAGAAGTTCTCAAAGAACACACCTACTTATTTATTTAGGTACTTACATGAATCACCAGATCTTTCTTGAACTTAATTTTTATTTATCGGTTTACAAATTATTTCATAAAGATATTTTATGTACATCTACTTACATATAGGTAGGTAAGGTAGGTACTTACCTACCTAGAATAATTTATGAACCCATCTGCCTGTACAAGTTACATTAGTTGGTACATAAATACAAGAAGAAAATTATATAAAACTCATCTTAGAACCCGGGCTAAACTCATCTATGGAATAAGCAAAGCCAATTAGATTCATGCCAATTACAAAATAAACGACTTCAAAATGATTCCAGTAAGTGCATTGTATGTTCAAGATTCGTTATCTCTTCATTAGCAAGCGAATCCTCACTTCAAAGGGCCGCTAAGATATACCTACCCATTACAAAACATTAATATTTGCCTCCGATGACCATAAAAGAGGCTAAAAATAGCTCAAAACGATACTCACCGCTCAGTAGCAGGATAATAAACCCGATGCACCGACCCGCACACATTATTTCACTGTTTTATCACACAAAAACTGCAAACAACCCATTTAAAAGTTTACTTTGGGAAAAAACGATACCATTGCTGTAAATTGAGAAGATCTTTGGAAGATATTTAGTTGGAATTTGGAAGAAACGCGATGTAAACAAATATACCGACACGACCATACACGGCGCCTGTTGTCAAAAGACGACCAAATTCGGACGGACAGACAAGTTCGGGCAAATGACCGAACTAGAGGTGTAACTAATATAACCATAACAGGTATACGGAACAGCGTTATTTGGCCTAAAGCGTTATAACAGCTATACGCGTCGCCGCTGCTATGTTATTTTATAACAGCCAAATAACAGTCTCGCGAAAAACGGGTGCAGGCAAGCGGTCGATGCAAAAGTTGTCTTCTATAAAAAATATCAGCGATTTTCATTTTGAATTAAACGCAAATTTTGAAATTTTGACCATCATGTTTCATAGATCGTTCATTTTTTATGAGCTCAAGTCTGGTTGGAGAACATGTTATTAAATAACATGATAACAGCCAGTAACTATTAACGGCATTGAATCTGTGCCGTTCCGCAAATAACAGTAAAACAGTTTAACACTATAACTTTGGCCGTTATAGTGTTATCCCTGTTACTGGCTGTTATCATGTTATTTATTATGTTACATGATAACAGCCAGTTTCAGCTTCGACAACAGAACAGACACTGACAGGACATGTGACAGTGATAGTTTCATTTCTTCATCGTGATCGCCGTTCGCTCACACCTCTGCGCCATGCCTCCGGTGGCGTGGCGTTGGCTTGGCTATACGTTGGTTTGTATAAGGCGAGAGTGAAAGGAAAATAATTGAGTCCGGTTATTGTACAACCATGGAATGCACAGCCTGGGAAAACACAACCGTGGAAAGCACGACCAGGATTGCACAACCCGGGAATTCATTAATCACTACCTACCTATAGAAATCCGTAGCCTTGCCTGTTATTTGACTGTTATTTTATAACAGGTATGATAACATAGTATCACCAGACCGTTATATTCAATAACACGCATATGAAAATTTGACTGTTATATTACACCTCTAGACCGAACCGGGGTTGAACCACAGAAAAACAACAGTTTCTATGGGCTGAGCTTTTAAAAGCTGCTTTGCAGACGGCACACAACCATAGTTTTGATTCACAGACAGCACACAGAGACAAAATACAATCCAGACTGCAGCTAGCTTCATGCTATGTTTGACAGTTCATTGACACGATGTGTTCGGAGACCATGCTCTGTGTTATTTATCAAAAGTTTTCATTAGAGAAAAATATCTGGATTTCTCATTTTGCTCATAATGAAATAAAATTACTTGTGTTCAAGTAAAAAATGCTAATTAATTATAATCTATTATCCCACAAAATGGAAACAGTTTGGTGCCCTTGCTAGAATTTATTAGCAGGGTTAGTATTCATGAGGTGAGTATTTGAACGTACTTTTTTATAGTTTCGCTACTCGCCACAAGATGGCAGTGATTGTTGAATTGAAGTTTCAAGGTCATGCAATAGATGTCGCCGTAACAATCAAATAGTAATTAACTAAACTTTTTTGGTGTATGATGTAGGTCCTATTCACTGAATATTTCAATGGATAATAAAAGCATAATGTTTTAGACATTCTTTTTATTACTGAAATAATGCTTAGCAAATGTTTGAGCTACAATCAACGGGAACACCAATGTTGCGTCTGCATACAACTTTACTGGGTTAGCATTGGGCCTGATCTTCCCCCATGAAACTGCTTCATCAGGTCTAGCTCCGGAATCGCTTCCATCAAACTCACTTGCTGTGTTTATAAAGATGGAGAAATCTGCTCCGTTTCTCATAAGATTCGCATTACAAATGTGGTGTTTTATCACACCACCACCTAAAATAATCATCCCTGTGTTATTGGCTTTGACTGCCATAGAGTTAAGTCTTCTCAGATCACTCAAAATGTCTATGATCAGTCCGGGTTTCTTGTAGGAGTGGAAATACATCATATCACCTAACGATCCATCGGTTAAAGCTGGACTGAAAACTGGTATATTGTTTCTCCATGCCCAGTAGCAAACAGAGCTTTCATCGTTAATTTTTTCTCCCAACTTAGCTATGATTCTTGAAGGTGACCAAACCATTCCATCTTTTATTTGCTCTACCAGCATTTCATCAAGTATCGGAGTAACCCACTCTTCGAACTTGCAGTAATTATCGTTTGGGACGAGAAGGTTTCCAATCCTGTTGATGCCTCGAGTACGGAGAGCTTTCCCACTCAGATTGAAGTCTCCTATATAAGTCGGTGCGAGGCATTTGATGAAATCTTCTTCTACTCCACCTGCCGTGGTCACCAGACAGTCAACAAGTTTATTTTTGACTAAAAATCTTATTGTATCGCGTAGCCCTGATGAGATCATGTTAGAAGTGTAGCCTAGGAATATAGTACAGTTAGTTTTCTTCTTGATGAAGATGTCTTCCTCAAAAGGATCAGAGCTTTCTTCAGTCAAGGGTATGGAGCGAGTTTTCAGCATGTTGTTGATCTCTACGATGGTTTTACCGAAGTTGGTGGCTTGGAAGCCCGATCGGGCGTAGCTTTCGAGTATTTTGTTGTAGTCTGTACCGTTTTCCCAGTCGTAGCCGACCACGATAGGAGTTTCAGCAGGCAGTTCTTGACTCGGCAGCAAAACTGCGTTCACGGCCATGTTAGGCGCGAGGTTTATACTTTTTTCGATCTTTGGAACTTCCATTGTTGAGTATTTTAGTTCATACTATGCCGAATGAAGAGAAAACCACCTTTCTTTTGGGTTTAGTTACAAGTTCACGATTTTTACGACTTTGTTGTTGTTTTTTTGATTGATTTGATCTGTCCTTAATGACTGTCTAACGTGCATGACATTGATAGCTAGTTGGCTTGACATTAGTATATATTGACATGACAGTGACATTAAAATAAAAAACTTCATTTTACTTTTTTAGTTACAATACTTTTTCCATAGATGTCACTATTCTCAATTATTAAAAAAACTTTCAGTTTTTTTGAGAGCTTATTTACCATTGAATTACCTTGAACAATAGCATAGATGGACCTACTATATATAAAACTAAGTTCAAAAATAATTAGTATTTGTTACTTTGATGTCGGTATTTCACTGGCACATTCATAAAACGCATTGTCCATTGTAATCTTAAATGCTGAAAATACCTACCAAGAAGTATTCCCATCCCTCCCATCCTATCACAGCATCTAGTTTAGCTGTTATCCGCACGCGCCACAACAATGCATTTCACTTTCTAGTTTATTGCGCAATGGATAATCTCATACAATCGAACAGGTAGAGCTAATTAACCAGACTATGTACTGGGATTGTAGAGCTAAGAATGTACTTAGACATAGTTTAGTCTGTAAAGGTCAAGACCTAAGCGACGACCACTGCAGGGGTATGCCAATCAAAGTTGAACTACAAAGTTCAACTGCAAAGTTTTAAATCATGGTCAGTTCATACTAACTCATAGTTATTCTGTTACTAAATAGTGACATTATGATGTCATTTAATTTGTTTTCGCCACAGAACAGAAAAAAAGAAGTAGAAGTACTAAGTAGGCGGATCTGCATAGGATCTAGTCTGCATCGTGTTACGCACTTCAAGCCAAGCTCCGCCTAGCTCCGCTCACTTCAGTCATGTTTGAATTTTGTCATGGTAACCGTACTTGAAAAAAATCATTTAAAAATATAAAAATGCCCTATTGTGCTGTTTTAGAGTGCAAAAACAATAGCGGAATCAAAAATTTAGAAAAAAGGGGGCATATCATATCACCGGTAAGTATTATTTTATTGTTTATTTTAGTTTTGGTAAAAATGCTAAATCGTCAAACAAAAAAAGACTGTAAATCATACCCGTTAAAGTCGTGTTTCTCTTAAACCTCAACTTTCGCTACTCAATTAGGGATGTCGCCCCAATAAACTGATGAATGCGTTATCGATAACTTTAAAGGGGTATTTTTAATTGCTGGGTAAGATGAAAATTACAGAAATATTTTGAAAAAATATGATATCTTCTGGTTTCAGTTTTCCCAAGGTGCCAGACATTAAAAAAAAATGGATTGATGCAACTGGGAAACAAAATTGGTTTCCTACAAAATATAGTACAATTTGCTCAGAGCACTTTAATGACCAAGATTTTGTAATTAAAGAAAGTGGAAACAAATACATTGTTGGCACAGCTGTACCGACTCTAAAAATTTTGTGTTTTCAGGTAATTATGGTGTTTATTGTCATGAAGTTTTAATGTGTTATATGTAGGTAGGTACCTTCATTTATTTTATGAATACGTAAAACCGAAATCTAATGAAACGTATTAAAAATTACAGGCACATTTCTCCGCATCACGGAATTCAGAAAGATCCTCAACGCCAGACGGACGTAAGCGAAAACTTGATTCAGAAGTCTTCACGAATTATGTCACTCATAGCAATGCCGATTTCAACTCCACCGCTTCAAACCATATCAGTGATTTAATAAAAGCGATAGCAGAACGGTACATAAATGTGCGGATCCATTATTTATTAAAATTAAACATAAAACTCTCAAAAAGACAGCTTTTAAATAAGTACGTTCTATTTCAAGGACACTAAATTTTCGTGTAGCTAAGTGGGTAAGGACCAAATTTTTTGCATCATCGCACACCGGATTTCAGAACTGAAAGTATCACAACGGAACAAATGTTGTACTACATTTGTTTCGTTGTGACACTTTCAGTTCTGAAATCCGGTGTGCGATGATGCGAAAAATTTGGTCCTTACCCAAGTATCAGCCTGACACTATACAAACCGGTGATTGATTATTAAAGAAAGAAAGAAAATAAATGATTTTTATTTCGACCACCACAAACGGCAGAGCCCGTCAGGACACAACGCATCAGACAAACGTAATTGCGGCTAAACGTAGCTATTTCGTTATCAATCAGTGGGTAGGTAATAATCGATATCGATACATTCGTCATGTATCCTCATTGGTCACATCACTAAGTGAGTAGCTATGTTTGTCATAACAGCCATTGCATTATCAATCTTAAGGTTTGTTAATAAAGACTATAACAAAAATGCTTCGCAAAAGCGCCACCTTTTGCTGAGTAGACGAAGTAAACTTTAATTTTTATCACTTGTTTATTTTATTGAGTTTTGAACCATGTTCCGATGGAACTAAGGTTTTATATCAATAAAATTATTTTAATGGATTTAGGTCCGTTTTACGTTCTCTTTCAACCAATTATAATCTTTATTTCTAAGTGTGTTAGTTTTGACATGGTGTGAGTTTAGCTACACTGGTTCTCATACTGAAAAGTCATCATGCTCTTTCTATTTACTTCCTTTGTTCTGTGGTTTTCGCGCATATTTTGCTGTCAAGTGTCTAAAAAGAATGATGAAAATGATGAAAAAGAATGAAGAAATTACACTGGGCAGTGAAATATAATTTGACAGCAAAAGTTTGGCATACGGGGGCTGAAGGATGGGTAATGTCAAAACAATAATCTAATCTCTCTCGCCGGTAGGTACCAACCCGCGCATTTCAACGAGACAAGCCTCGACCACCCATAGTTCTAAAAACTAAATCAACTAAGTACAACGAACTCACGAAAAACTACATCAAAATTATTAAGAATGCGTTTCATACAAAAAAAAATATTTTTTATACATATAACTGGTGTAGTGTCTTGTCTACTTTGCATTACAAGTTTCCTAACTCTACATATCACTCGTACCATTATAATGATGGCCTTTGGTCTAAAATAATAAAATTAACCGTCCCATTTACTTTCGCTAGCGGCGGCGCATAGCGCCTAGAAATAAAAAAATGTTACATAAGCTCTAAACGTAAAGCTAATATATTTATTTATGGCAGAGTCGATTTTTTATTTACTTACATCATGTATAAAAACGACTTGTTGTGTTACCAACTCATCAATAAATAAGATAAGTAAATAAGCAGGTGTGTAACTCACAACGCACGTCCTCAGTGGACATGCTCAGTGAGGCAATGCATTGTTATAGGCACAGGTGGTTACCTCTGCCTGATGTTAAGCGGTTGCTTAACAACATGTGGGCCATCGGCTTGTTTCATCAGTGGTATAAAAAAAACTAAGGTTATGCTTAGCACTACACTATTTTTACTTAGGTATTGATAAATAAAAAACTAAGAGTGTATTGTAGGACGCCTTCCGGCGAGATGGAGCGACGATCTGCGAAATGTAGCGCAGACACTGGATGAGAAGAGACGAAGACCGAGGTCAATGGCGCGTCGCGGGAGAGACCTATGTCCAGCAGTGGACTGATATAGGTTGATGATGATGATGAAATAAAAAGTAAAGACCGATACCCATACCTACGTATTGTTAAAAAAAAAATAACGGTGTCTATAGTTTTTACACGACGCATCCTCAAAGCCAAAGAGTATAATAAGTATAACTCAAAGCTCGAAATTAAATTCTCTAGAAATCTTATTCTAAAAATACCGTGAGAATAATTCGTACGTTTCATTTCGTTTGCTGGTGATTACGAAACTGCGAATTTGTTTAACATCTTTATAGAACTTGTATCAGAGGAAGTAGCTAGTTAGAGAGGTACCTACTAATTGCGTTTGCAGAACTATGTATTTCTCATAATAAAAACAAAATTGTCATTATTTTATCAATTTTTTAGAACCAGTCTTCAAAGGAAATACGTCCTGGGTATGCCGACTTACTTACCTACCTACTAACATATTTCACAAAGACAATTAACGACTAATACAGTATTTAACACGCATAAAACAAATAAAACAAAATCCCATACCCATCAAACCGGAACACAGCAATGCGAGCATCACTGCTTGGCGGCAGAAATAGGTACGGTGCTAGTAATTCCCCGGACGAGCTCGCACACAAGAAGCTCTACTACTATTAGTTACACGTTACTATGAAAAGCTAGATTCCCTCCAATCGTAGTATAGCTAAACCTAGGCAGAGATAGGTATACCTAAGTCCACCTGACCCGGCCCTAGAAAGTGTAATATAATCGTCTAGTTTTAATAACATGGATTTCACATAATTAAATGTAATCCAAGGCGCCTGCTCGCCTTGACTAGGTTACCAGTAAACTAGTGTTTTTCCTGACTTTACTTGCTATATTCAGCCAATCATGTCTAATATTTAACTCCGGTAGTTTTTTAAATTTCTAGATTGTCTATGTTGGAACGGAATTCAACTCTTATTGAAAAATGGCTCGTATTCTGAAACAATGCTTCTTCTGGCTAAGAATGTTTTTGACAGAGATTTTAATTGAAAAAATGACAAAAATAAAACCAAACTAACCACATTTGAGTTGTTTTTGAGCGGCAAAGACACGTTTGCTAATTACACATGTCATGGCGACTGCTTTTGAAGAAAAATATTAATCCAGTCTTCTAAATCAAGTAAACCGGAGCAATATTTTAAAAGGGAAAGTACTACCAACCGGATTTTCATAGAACCTACGAGTATTACTACCTACCTAGTAGATAGGTAGTTAAGTGCTCTACCGGGGCCAGTCGTACCGAGAATAGGTAGGTACCTAAGGTGGTAAGGTACCTACCTACTGTTTTTTCTTACGTTCGGACGCGGATGATCGTATTCTGCTTTGATTGCCTCTGTACCCTAAAAGTCTGTACCTATTTGTAGTAGGTAGTACCTACTAACCTACCTACTTCTTACAACCTTTAATTTTTTATATTTGTAGAATTTACAGCAAAATAAAGTTCCCCTAAAACGTTTTTATTACTTCCGTGTCGTGTTATTATTGTTACTGAACAAAATGACAAGAAAGTAATAAAAAATGGCCACTATAGGCCATTTTTTCTGTTGCTTTGAAAACCCAATTTCTTAGGGAACAATTACTAATCAATGTTTTAGGTAGGAATTTAATAAACTAGGATAAACAAAATGTGGGGATATTGTTGTTAAAAATGAAAGATAATATCTTTGGGGATAATAATATGGAAAAAACTGGGTGGTTGCTACATAGCTACTTTAATAAAATGATACATAACCGGATACCTATAGGTCAGTCAACTATAACTAACTATAAATTAGTTGCTTAAAAAATAGGTTAGGTACCTAGATTCTAAATCCAATAAATACAACTTAAAGTACGATTGATTAATACCATTCTACTTTCTCCGTTCATTGTCGATTTATTATCCGGAATTCAGTACCAAAGGAAGTGTTTCACGGTGAGTTATCGACGGCCAATGCATCGCACGCACTCATTATGTCACTTTACTGCCAAATACCACGGTATAACAAACATACAGACGTAGTAGGTTAGTATATAATGCTATCGATTCTGTTGTTGCATTTTTCTAAACTAACCTAATTTGACAGCGCTAAAATTATAGCTGTCTTTGTCGTTTCAGTTTATGAGAAAGGGACGGCAACATTTTTAGTGCGGTCAAATTAGGTTAGTTTAGAAAAATGCGACAACAGAATCGATAGCATTGATCGTAATCTCGACTAGTGCTTCCGAAAACTGAAGGCAAAAAAACAGAGAACACGTTTTATAACCTATAAACGAAGTCGTGTCAGAGTGATGGACGCAGTGTGATACTTCAGAGGACGTGCTCGGTGGGGCAACGCATGGTTATAGGCCGAAGTTACCACATTCCATCACTTATTCTCATAAAACATTGATGATTTAAGAATGCGCAATTTATATTTGAGAACTTGGCAAAAATTTTATCGATAAAATACTAAATTTTTATCGATTTTTCCGTGCTTCCGGGATCAGTAGGTATAAGTTATTATGGAGCCTTAGGGCAGTCTAAAACTTATCAGAGATAACTCACACAAACATACCTACTATTTCCATCTCCCTAATACCTTTCCTTTAGGGGAGGGAACCCCGAGCAAAGAAAGGGCATAACGTTAGTATCACACGCGCGATCGCATTCGCCGGGCGAATAAAGCCGTCTGTTTCAATTGTATAAAAAAGTAGTTCAGTGCTTGTGTTTTGTGTTTTTTGAAATATTAAGTGAGTAAAACTTGATTAGTTCTAGGATTTAAAACTGAAATAACTGTAGGTAAGTCAAAAGTAAATAAATAAATCTATACTATTTACTTATACAAAATGTCTAAATCGATGATGATGTTAATAAACTTCATCAGAGGGTCAATTCTCTCTTCCGGCCGTTTCCGCAACTAACTTTCGTAACCAGTTGCTCTGAATAAAACATATAAATGAGATTTTAGAAAAGTTGAATATAAGTCACAAAATCAGTAACTTTTATCCAGAGGGACCATTTTTAAATAACATCTGATTAAAATATCATAAATCTTTTATGATACAAATCCTAATGATAAGTATTTTAACCAGATTTTATTTAAAAATTGTCTCTGTGTATTGTGTACCACCATTGTATTTACAACGGAAGATTCACTAGTTTCTACAGCAATCAATGTTTACATTCAGATTATGTCGTTCCGATGAAAACTACTCGTATGATAGTTTCCATATTACTACATGAAGGTATAGTAGTCACAACGGATCTTTGTCACTCTGAAGTATCTGCGTAGAACCCATTTTTGGAGGTAATAATCAGGCATTTGCATCTAATCTAGATGATTTTATACAGCGTCAGGAGCCAATGTGCCCCATGCCCCGATGTACGGGAGGCTGCAGTGCCTAGGACATGGTTTAGATGGAGTAGGCTTGTAGCACCTCTACCATCATCTCAGCCTAGTCGGCCTTATTGACAAGGTCAATGTGCGGAGCTGACTAAGCCGCGGGTTTCCTCACAATGTTTTCCTTCACCATTTGAGGGCACTGACATTGCGCACATACATTGACTAAGTAAAAAAAGTGTACGACCGGATTTGAACCCACGACTTTAAGATCGGAAGGCACAGTCACTAGAAATAGATAACTGGTGCTCTAAAATAGCTATTATCACGCAACAATAAATGTTTGTTCTCAATGGGGATCGAACCCACAACCTACAAGAAGGCAGAGCTATGCCAGTAGAGCCCGTCAATGGCTAATGATACGTTAGCGCGTTGTTAACAAAAGTTCCTGGTTGTATCAGCTTGTCTATCATCGCAGTGAGATTGCTGAGTCGAAGAAAACCGTGGCCGGAATTGAAATTAAAAAAAGCAGAGAGTTTCTCTTAATAAAATCTGGGATGTTTTTATTGGGATTAAGAAGATAAGTCATATTATTTCATGAGATATTCAAAGACAATTTTTTCATTCACAACAAAATGTACGATGAAGTGTCTTACTTTACATTGATTAAATGTCCATGTTACAGTTGATCTATCTGCAGAACGTTGCAAACGAAACTATTTAGGTATACTTAGATACTTAGCTTAACTCATCCATTTCAAATTAGCTGCCCAAAACAAATTAGATTTTCCTATTTTATTCCGAGGTTTTTCTTATCCCGTCATCGAACGTTCACTACATCTTGGAAACTAGTACCTGGTCACGGTGAAATTACCGTGTCAAAATTGCACGCTATGCAAGCAAATAATGGGGTAGACAGGGGCATTGTTCTTGTTCGTTATGTGAATGAGTCAATTTGAAAATTGGCCATTAAAAATATGATGATAAATGTGCTATTTCATTGAGTTATGACTACTTAATACACTATTTACAATATTTACTTATAATATGTGCAAAATACACATGAAGCAGTTGAGCTATCTACACACCGTTACAAACGATTTATAGATAGCTCAACAGATCCAAATCAGTACCAATCGGAAGCGTGCCCAAGACACTGGCTGCATTGCCGCGCTGAATAGCAATGCTGATTCGCTGGCCCAGATAATCACCAGCCCTCGGGTCACGCGTTGAGTTATTGCAGGCAAATCATTGTTATTCAATAATAAGAACATGAGATAAAATCTATCGTCGGAAAATAAAAGAAAGGAACGGTTGTAGTAAAACAGTTTTCTGTGTCTCTTGAAAACGGTGTAATTTTTACATACGACTTTTAAACTGACATCGACTTCATAAATTCACTACAATATTATTTATTAAATATGACGGCGGCGCGTCGTCAAGCTGTCAACATTCAAAGGGTCTATGGTCAAGGGTGACAAACGAGTTCACTCTAGCGGAGTGTCGTGTTGATGGTAGCGGGGCAGCCATCTTGTGGTGGCACTTTTGGATGGAGGCTAAGAGAGCCAGCGCACCACATCTACGACAAATCGCTTCTAAATATCTTGTGAAACAGTAAAACGAATACTATCTTGACTAAAATTATTGTTATTGGCTGTGTGTGATTATACTGGCATAATTGAAGATTTATTTGTGTGCAATAAACCGTTGAGTTTGATTTCCACGCCCACCCGTGTAGCCGCTGGCAACAATGAGTTGATAAAGGCCCTGCTGCGCCTTTATCAGAAGTGGGATCGAACGATCTGCAAAATGAAGCAAGAACACCCGATATATCATACGCTGAGAAACTTAAAAAAAAAATATGGAGATATTGCTTACCCAAGTTTTGATCCAACAAACGCCAACAGCACTAAAGAGACAGCAGCTGAATCTGCTCTTGGATTATGGAACCTCATCGAACAAATACCGAATTGTACGATGCCTGAAGAAGTTGCTATGGATTTGCTATATCGGTATTGTGTCAGAAAGACAACCAGATACGTCGTGAACTGAATGCAAAAAAAAAACTGTCACGAGTCGAGCTCAATTATACCGAACCCTTGGTGGAATATCATTAAAAAAATGTCTAGATGCTGAAGCCCAAGAAACTGATACCAAGCGACCTCGCATGACAGATAAATTCCCTTGCAAATGTCATTATTGCGGAAACAGTGGACATCGTATACCTAGCTAATTGTCGCAAGCGACAAAATGATATTGAAGAAGTCGCAAGATACTCCAAGTTCATCATGCACTGGGGAGAAGACAGCTGTAACCTGCTACGTGTGTGGTCAGCCTGGGCACATACCTAGCAACTGTTTGTCCCGATAAAAAAAACGGTAGTGGAGTTGTGGTAAAAGAGGTCCGTCAATGTGAGTTCTGCCCTTCCAGAGGTATACTCTGGGAACATCCTCCGGAACGAAGTCATTTTTGTAACTTATTTCAAACAATCCGTCCTTCACAAAATTGACAAGGATTCACGGAAGGCATCGCTGATATCATTGTTAGGTAAGTATTCCGATTATGTCACCGAGGGTATGGAGCGTTTACACAAGGTCTAACATGGTTTACATTTAATAAATCTCAAAAAAATGCTATTAGCTTCAATGTGGTGAGGTAAAACCAAATTCTCGGAAAATATAGGTGTTAGTAGATTCTCCTCAACCAAAACCAGCTGAGTACTCAGGGTTGGCAGTTCCTTGGCCTTGCCTTGTGTCTTTCTAAATTCATCCCTGATTTTACGCGTATTGTAGGACTATTGTATTCTCTAACTAAATTAAAGGGGCATATTACATGGACTAAAAACCATGAAGAAATACGTAACACCATAATACGTATTCTCACATCTGAGCCATCTAGAACGGCATAATGATGCCAGCGACGCACGTCGGAAATGAAGTTGCGCTGTCACTCCTATAAATTACAGACGCTGGCAGTTGTAAAAGAGGTAGAGCATTTCTTTCATCACCTTTTTGTAGTTTTCACAGGTTGCAATTCTCTTAAGGCTTCGAAAACAAATTAAAGATCTTACACCTCGTGTGCATCGTTGGTAGGCTTTCTTACAAGCTTACGACTTTGGTATTGTATATACCTAGTGAAGGACGAGGAATGGAACATGCGGACTACCGCTAACAAAATCTTCTTGCCAATATTGATCCGGTATGTACCTACCTACTCCTTCTGAGAACTTACAAACAAAAAAAAGGTTCAGTACCTACGTCGAACTTCATCAAGAAGGCTTTCGTGCGAACACAAACGCGATAGTGAGATATAAGAGCTGGTCGCGAAACACACTAAAAAAACACTCAACTTGCACCCAACATTACCTCAAGGACATGATGACTTACTTGAAATCACGACTAATCATTTAAATTATGATGAGGCCGAGACGGCGCCAGATGATGTAGTAGATGAAACTATTGCTAATATGGGTAACACGGCTTTAAATTGACAATGACTTATTGACCGTGTGTTAAAGGGTAACACGGCTTTAAATTGACAATGACTTATTGACCGTGTGTTAAAGGGTACTTCTGCGGTTCGACTCTTACACTATCACAGCTGTTTCAGACACTCTCAGTGCATACTCCGATCCTGAGACATGGGATATACAAAAAGAAATAGAAATTTATGCCGATGAGGATAGTCCGTCACCATAGGAAGGTATGTCCGTAAGACATCATTACATTCTAAATGATCCTTGTGATTTTATTGAATAAAGAAATGTTGACTTTGACTTTGACATATTGTCGTGTCTGTCGATCCTGGTCTGGATTGTGACATCCGGGCCACACCTGAATAGGTTGGTTGAAGGGATTCACGAGTCCAGTCCAGAAGGTTCTCAGTCGATCCTGGCAGGATTGTGACATCCGGGCCACACCCGAATGGGTTGGTTGAAGGGATTCACAAGTCCTGTCCAGAAGGTTCTCAGTCGATCCTGGCAGGATTGTGACATCCGGGCCACACCCGAATGGGTTGGTTGAAGGGATTCACAAGTCCTGTCCAGAAGGTTCTCAGTCGATCCTGGCAGGATTGTGACATCCGGGCCACACCCGAATGGGTTGGTTGAAGGGATTCACGAGTCCTGTCCAGAAGGTTCTCAGTCGATCCCGGCAGGCTAGTGACATCCGGGCCACACCCGAGTGGGTTGGTTGAAGGGATTCACGAGTCCAGATCGGAAGGTTTCGGTAGTCTATGCTATCCGAAGCGTGTCGTCCGGGCCATACCTGGAATGGTTGGTTGAAGGGATGCACTCGCTTGGCCCAGATATTCTATAACTGGTTGAATGGGCGTTCCCGCGCGTGGTTACTGACAGGATGGACGAGCGGATGTCCTTGTTACTGTAAACTCCTTGTTCCAGAAATCAACTTAAAGACCGAGGACGGTCTTATGTCAGTCCGGCCGTGACGGCGGCGCGTCGTCAAGCTGTCAACATTCAAAGGGTCTATGGTCAAGGGTGACAAACGAGTTCACTCTAGCGGAGTGTCGTGTTGATGGTAGCGGGGCAGCCATCTTGTGGTGGCACTTTTGGATGGAGGCTAAGAGAGCCAGCGCACCACATCTACGACAAATCGCTTCTAAATATCTTGTGAAACAGTAAAACGAATACTATCTTGACTAAAATTATTGTTATTGGCTGTGTGTGATTATACTGGCATAATTGAAGATTTATTTGTGTGCAATAAACCGTTGAGTTTGATTTCCACGCCCACCCGTGTAGCCGCTGGCAACAATGAGTTGATAAAGGCCCTGCTGCGCCTTTAAATACATAATTAGAGCGTTAAATAAACGCTTACAGACAATAACATTTATATTTGCATGTAATTGTGAAAAAAAATTACGACTTTTACTGCTTGCCACTTAGTGTTACTGTCTACCTACTAGGTTTCGCTTCGATGCTTCTTATCATATCACTGTTAGTAAGTATATTATTTTTTCCAGAAATTGATAGTTAAACTTACTTAGATTACATTTTTTATTGTTATTGTACATTTTGCTTCCCAAATAAAAGAAAAAAAGATGTGCGGATCTTGTTGAAATAATGCTAATCATTGAAATAATCGGGCTTCGCCATAAGGTGTTATGAATATGAAAATAAACATACGAAGATTTATTGTAGCGGGTCACGCCATGCGTTTTTACAGGAAAATAAAGTTGACATGTAACGTTTTGACAGTTAAACAGATAAAGCACTTGCGTTCAAAAATTGTAATAAAGTTGAAATAATATGACTCGTCTTGACTAAACTTATTTCAAATAATCCACTTGACACGCAAAATTGTCTGTCGAAATGACGGATAGAAGCCATTTAGAAGAGAAGAAGAAATAACAGCTATACTTAACCACAGACAAGATATAAGTAGTAACTACTTCATACCTTATAATGTTATGGCCAAACTACCGTCCGTCACCGTATAATTACCGCATTAACTACAGCGTGATGTGATGTTACACTAGACTTTACCTAGATAAGAATAGGCGATAAATAAGCTCTATCGCCATGCCATATTGATTGAAATTGCCTTAAAGCCTGAAATCATAGCTACACCTAGATGTTGTTATAATATGGCCATGACAGTTGTTATATCAGAATGGCCCCAGCATAACGCCGTTTTACTCTACACAATACCTAAATGAGGCATATAATTCATCAGTGTATAACTTCATAGAATTCTTAAGTCTACTTAATTAAATTCTCAAAACAGTTTCACAACATCTATCATTTAATTCATATAAGAGTTTTACGACGTAACAAAACGCACTTAATTGTCCGTTTTGTTACGTGTTGCAAAGAATGGGTTACGGTTAATTAGGTATTTTATTTCGGCTTTTATGTGATTCTTTCTCTTTTGGTGACATAATTTATAAGTTTAATTCATTAGGAATGTTCTAGTGACTATAAACACCACTTAAAAGTCACAGGAAAGCAAAATACGCAATTTCGTGCACGTGGTTGGAATATTTTTTTCCAGTTATCCTATCCTATCCTATCTTACTAATATTATAAATGCGAAAGTTTAGATGTTTGGATGTTTGTATTTCAATCACGTCAAAACTACTGAACCAACTTGGATGAAACTTGGCATATATATAGTTCGTTACTTGGATTGACATATAGGCTACTTTTTATCCCGAATAATTAACAGGATCTACAGGTTAAAATGATCGAAGAGGATTAGCAGCGCCAATTGGCTAGAGGATTTCATTGTCATGTCACGTCAGTTTGACAGGGCGTAGTACTGCCTCTTTGGTCTAACGACTAGCGTTTGACATTCCAGTAGGTACGAGTTCGGTGTAATGAGGTGTAATGTCAAGTTTCTCAAAGAAGTATCCGCTCGGTACACGCACAGATAATATAATGTACACGGAAACTGTGCCTTGATCACGAATAAATGTGACAATCGTAAACGTATCGTAACGCTAGCGTATCCGAGATACACTGCGCGGTGACGCTACAACGTTCCGCAGTCGAGCTGGCGTTGACGCGCAATATGATTCGAATACGTTAGGTTTACGTAACGCGGCGACTGTCAGATTTGTTCGTGATTATCCCTCTGTAGACGCGTACAAAGTCGCGGGCAACTGCTAGTTTCTATATAAAACCCAATTTGCCTGAATGTTGCGTACATACGACAAGAATGCATGCCAACATTTTCGTTATTTTTCCCATCAATTTATTGTAGCTTTTGTTACAGATTTTCACAAACAAACTGGATACAACAATCAAAGTGTGTCGAAAAACAATATGGTGAGTTATTTTGTTACATTATGCAAATAACAAAAATAATTTTGAACTTCCCATTTTTGGGTCGAACGAACGGCTTATTCCTGACGAATAACCAAGACTAGATAACTGAGGGGCGAGTACGAGTTTACAGTGTGCAATACGTCTGACGCCGAGCACACCGGTGTGCACTGCTTGGTATGGAAACACTGAGCGGATTTTTTGAGAAGCTTGGTCTCGTCAAGCTTCCGCTCAGTATTTCCATACCAAGCAGCGCACACCGGTGTGGTTGGCGTCAGACGTATTGCACACTGTAAACTCGTACTCGCCCCTCTGGTTATCTGAACTGGAGGTAAGCGAATTTTTCCGCACCTGTAGGTACTTACACGCGCAATCGTTTGTTACACCCTAACTTCAGAAGGAAAAGGATCCGTTGTGCGTACTGTACCTATTTAAATAGGTATACATTTATAGTTGATAATCATCGTTTATCATTTCCAGTGGGTTCGTCTCTGGTTGATGCTCAGCGTGTCATCAGCAACAGTTCGGTCACAAACACACGAGAACGCAGTAAGTTTTTTTTAAATTTAATTCTTAAACACAAAACAGGAGCTTAACCCTAAAAAATTATTAAAAAGAGTAAAAGTGGCGAAGCTTTATTCAAACTTCGCCTAGTGTTGGTTGTCACCATTGACACGTAAGAAGAAGAAGACCCTAAAAAGGTTTTACTTCCAGCAAACATTTGAGGGTAGAGAGAGGTGAAAGTTTTTACAAGCTTTTATTTAACTTGCAATGTTTGTGTGTTTGTTTGTTTGTAAGGATGGTGTGTTTGTTTATTTAGGTAAAATCTTGCAAGCCTGACCCACTTCCCGATGTCCGATTTAGCTGAAATTTGGCATAATTTTGGCAGTCTGTAATTGCACCCTTTATACTGAAACACAGCAATGTCAACACCTTATAAAAACGGTGTAAGTACTTCCCCAGACGAGCTCTGTCAAAAAGAACCCTACTTCTATAAACTCACTAAAAAAGTATTCTATAAATAAATGTAATAACTGATGTAACTTAGCACTCATTTACGCGTGATCTCTCGCAAAGTTGTAATCGCCCTTTTAGAGTTAAATCCGTTACATAATTCCATATTGCGGTTGCAGATTATTTCCGAGAGAAAGTAGCTCATGTAGGTACTAGGGTACCTACATGTGTAACACTTATAAACATATAAGACCTCGTATCTCTAGTTTATTAGTAGCGACCCTGCCTTCCAATCTTAATACCGTGGGCTCCCGTTGTGCACCAATGATGGACCTATTTAGAAAAATGTGCGCAATACCAGTGGTGAAGGAAAACATCGTGAGGAAACCCGCGGCTTCGTCAGCTCCACACGTATTGATCTTGTTATTCTTGTGGATTGTGCCGACTAGGCTGAGAGGATGGTATGTGCTACAAGCCTACTCCAACACAATCATGTCATGCAGCGGGCAGCCTCCCGTATTCTCCTGACGCTGCAAAAATCATTTAAATCAGATGCAAAAGACCTTTCTTTGTATAATCTATAATCAAATTGCTATGTACTCTACAATCGAGAATATTAGAGAAAATTAATGTCTCAAAGGGTTGTCATTAAAGTCATTTTGGTTGCCATTTTTATTTCATATTTTCATAATCTCAATAATATTTTTACTGCATTTTATTAAGAAAATTACCCTCAGTCTATTTGGATTTATGGTTTAAGACCTGTTAAATGCCATCTAAGAACGAAACAAACAAAAATTTGTTTTAAAATCTGTTTGAAAACACTCCATACAAAAGATCTCAACGCGTTCTCAACTCAACGTTCCAGCGGTCCTTTTAATTGTAAAAAAAAATGTAATGTAATGTATAACAAAAACGTCCACGACGGAGGCCTTAAGGTGGCCTAAAACTCCGTCACCAGAGCAGGCCACTTACCTTTATTATTTTCTGCCCGCGACTTCGTCCGCATCCTGTTATCTGTTTTCTGTTGTATCTGTTGTTTTGTTTTATCTGTTATCTATTTTATCCTGTTGATTTTCCGGGATAAAAAGTAGCCTATGTGTTAATCCAGACTACGAACTATAATATATTCCAAGTATCATCCAAATCAGACCAGTAGTTACAGCGTGATTGAAACACAAACATCTAATTATCCAAACATCGAAACATCTAAACTTTGGCATTTATAATATTAGTAGGATTGTTCTGTGCCACTCTCATAAAAACGAACAAACGAAGCTTTGTAAGTACCTATCTTTAAAAAATCTGTAAGTACCTACAGTTTTAATCCAAACTTAAAAGTGACATCAGAACACGAGCTTAAATTCCTCATTGCTGTTACTCAACAGAAACTTGCGTAGATGTTATTAAAATAACCTCTCCTCTTGATAGCACTTTAGCTATTAAACTATCGAAACCTAACATTTACCACATCATAAAATGGTGATAGCTGATTACATAATATTGTAGATACGCTACTTGAAATGTGATGGTATTGGTGACCTCCAGAATTCATAGAGGCTGTAGAGTCCTTTAAACCGTTTTAACCAATATTTGCGTAGCGTCTCCAGAGGAGCTTTTACATTGTTCGGCTTGTTCCATCATTTATTTGTATAAAAAAACATCGTTTATAAATTCAAATCTATCTCTTTGTTTTGTAATAAACATGGATTATTATCATAGCAATATTGGTAGGTAATAACAGTTCTGTCTATAAGAAATCACTTATTATTGAGAGCTTTCAAAAGTCCTAATCTGTAGGAACGGCAAAAAAATTTATTTAGAAACAGTAGAATCTTTTTAAAAAATCTTGAATCTTTTGTAAGAGGCTTTTAGGCTCGTGAATTAATAAAATTCGTAGGTATTATCATAGATTTGAGTAGAGATTTTTACACAAAAAATTATGCTTGACTTTGGATCAACAGGGGTATGCCAATCAAAGTTGAACTGCAAAGTTGAACTGCAAAGTTTTAAATCATGGTCAGTTCATACTAACTCATAGTTATTCTGTGACTAAATAGTGACATTATGACGTCATTTGATGTGTTTTCGCGCATATTTTGCTGTCAAGTGTCCAAAAAGAATGATCACGTGGTACAATTTTGTACCACGTGACCTGAAGAAATTACACTGGGCAGTGAAATATAACTTGATAGCAAAAGATTTGCATACGGCGGCAGTTCTTGAAAATGACCATACGAAACAAAAAATTCTATTAGTAGTATAAATAAATAAATAAATATTCATGGACTTTACACACAACGCCCTCTAGTCCCAAACTAAGCAAAGCTTGTGATATGGGAACTAGATGGCTGATAGAATACTTACATACTTTTTTTATACTTATAATACTTAGTAACACCCAGACATAGAACAAACATCTATGTTTTCCACAAATGTTTGTTCTTGGTGGGGATCGAACCTGTGACGCCTGTCACATCTAGCCCTCCTTTGTCGAGATGAATAGACAAAAACAAAAACTTAGACGTAGAGCCTTATAGAAATGCCAAGCCTTTACTTTCATTTCGCCAAGTTTTTTCCCAGCCACACCACTTTTACTTGCCGGGCGGGTTTTACTTTCGTATGGCAACACTAATGTTGCCAGACCTTTTGCGAAGTTCCGGATACATTGGTCGTAAAATCGTGCGAATATGTACGGAGATTATTTTACTTTAACAAGAATGACGTAATGCCAATTACACTAAAATTATATAAATTATTAAATTACTTCATCGAATCTCAATATTTTTATGACACCCAAACAATATATCAATTATATTTTAACTAGATTTAAAAAAAAATATCCTCAGTTTTCAGTTACGGATGAATTACTAAAAAGCTATTAAAACTCGCGTAAAACAAATGAAGCGAGACGTAACACAGAAAATAAATAGCGTACATAGGTACATAAATGTTAGCAATTATAGCTTTCCCAGTGACGCAAGATACTTTTCTAGCTTTTATATAATAATTCCGCTTTTTTTGTGAGGATGAATCTGTATTAATTTCGTTTCGTAGAGCATAGAATAAATAGACAGCCCCAAAAAAAATTAATATCATTTAATAAATGTGGTAGGTCGTCTGAGTTTTGTTATGTTGATAGTAACGAATATCAAAAAAGCGAATTGCGAGATATTTTGCATGAAAACCGGATAAGCGCCTCGGAAGATTTGCAAACAATTTTTCTTTATACAAAAATTGCGAGTTTCTCGATTCTCAGTTTTCGGATATTAACAAAATAAAACTAAGACTTCGTGGTCTTAAATCTTCTCGTTGTAGACTGTACCATGCGTGTTTATGTAACACATTGATTTATGATGTGCGACTCCCCGGAAGTACCTAAATCAGTGCGAGAGTAATATTACATTACATAACAAACATTACATTACATTGCACCTACTTTGTTATTATTGATTCAGGTCAATATCATAATAAACATTGATTGACAGGCAGAAGATCATTGCTGACAGAAGATACCTACGAATTATGTAATTTTAAAGTTTATTTAATACTAGCTTAGTTTCTGCCCGCGACTTCGTCCGCGTCCCGTTTTATCCTGTTGATTTTTCGGGATAAAATGTAGCCTGTGTGTTAATCCAGGCTACGAACTATATGTATTCCAAGTTTCATTCAAATCGGACCAGTAGTTTTTGCATGAAGGAGTAACAAACATACAAACTTTCGCGTTTATAATATTAGTAGGACGGGAGCTCAACTTACATCGGTAATACGGTAAATTGTACTTTTCTATAATCTGTGGTTGGGAGCTAATTACCTACTAAACACCCACGTGCATAAAATTGCGTATTTTCTTTTAGTGATGTTTACGGTCACTAGAACATTCCCAATGAGCTGCCATCATCAACGATGAAGCCGGTCGTCGAATTGGAGTCGATTTTCCTAGTTTTTTAAACTTTTGAATTCATTTTTTATTACAATTTTTTTTATTAAAAAAAAAAGTTTTTCAGTATTCTATCAGCCATCTAGTTCCCATATCACAAGCTTTGCTTAGTTTGGGACTAGAGGGCGTTGTGTGTAAAGTCCATGAATATTTATTTATTTATTTAAGGCGGAACGATTTTCATACAAATTTTTCTACACGGATTTTTCCATTTATGGGCGAAGAGAATATAATTTTGAATTAAAATAACCTGTTGTTGGCTTTTATATTGGTTTTTACTTGCTGTATATCATATTTAGTTGAAAAATACAGTCGATAAATAGCTAAACTAAAATCGAAATTTTAGTTAAAAAATAACAATGTGTGAGTGAACACAGATAATGTCGTACGCTCATCTGACAATGTACGGTTGTGTTGCTGCGACATTGCCAGCTCGCGGACTATGAGCTGTTGCCGATCTTCTCGATCTTGTCTGTCTTCCTCTATCTTCTCCTGTCTTCTCTCTCATAATTTGCTTGTCTCCAAATACATGAAATGTACCTTTGATACCATAAAAATCAAACTATAGGATAGGAAATAGAGTGCTGCCAGTTTATGATTTTTGAATAAATTATGGGAGAAAATTAAATTATGAATAATCTACCTATACCTAATATTATTAGGTAGAAACTACATTTTGTAGGGGAAAATATTGTACATAAAAATTATTAAAATATGCCTTCAAAATGCAAGCTTCGTAAGTAAGTAGTTCTTTTCAGAGCAGACCTACATGCTCTGAAAACAACTACGGTACAAATAAGATCGAACAAGTAAGAAAATGTTGCTCTAAAAAAACATTATGTACTTATGAATTATTTTAGAAGTGGATCATAATGTATATTTATTAAAATGATTTTAAGATATATATTAAAAATATTACGTTGATAAATGATTTCAGGAATAGCATATTGGCAAGGCATGGCCTCACTGAACTCATTTCGCTGCGCTGCGCATAATTTCCGCACAATATGTCAAAATTGTCAAATACGTAGGTACCTAATGTCATTCCGCTCATTCTTGATTACCTACCATGAATTTTTGTGTTTTCTTAGGACTGTGAAAAAAGAGTGCCCTTTCTACTTCATTGATTAATAATACGAAGTATTATTTACATAGTCAATGTGTAGAAACCATGGAGTCACGAATTTCGAAAATTAATACAAAAATCATCAAAAGGTACATCTGCTCTGGTCCCAGGAAAAATTGCAAACGAAGTCATGGACAAATGAAATGATTTCATGAACAAATTAAAAGGTTTATATATCCCGTTTATTCTAATTGCAGTGCATTGTAGTAAAGACGGATGTGTTGAGTGTGGTGCGGATCTGTTCAGACCAACAACGCAATGGGCTTCGACCGCACCACCTTGCCCTCCTACCTTGCCAGTAACCATAAGTTTATGTACGCCAAGTACTCATTATTGTTGTAATAGGTAGGTATAGGTACATTTCATAATAATACCGTAGATAAATGCGATTTCAACTTAGTTAGGTATGGGTACCTAAAACCTATACAACCTCTTTGATTTGTTGCAGTCGAAATGAAGTACCTATGGTGCAAAAAAAAACAGACTTTCCGATCCTTAGGTAGTGGGATCAAATCCGGTCGTGCACCAATGAATTTTTCTTCTCGGAAAATTTATGTGCACAATGCCAGTGATCTAAATGTACCCCTACCCTACCTAAGCCTATGCTTAATTTTGGCTTTATTACAGATACCTATGTAAAAGAAAAGCGACCACACCCTGCCACAACTATGTGAAGAGGTTTTTATACAAAAGCGACGTTCTAACGAGAAATCACAATGAATCGGAGTCGCGAAAACCGTTCGAAAAACAGTGAAGAAAACTATAACGACCCAGGACTACCTATATTGACAAAAAATTTGACTTTTTAGGAGTTAGTCCTGATGGTATGTATGATGTACTTACCTAGTTACCTAAAGTTTTACTTTTTTAAATGCTTTACATTCCGCGTGCGAAAGTTTGCAAATAAATAAAAAAATACAACTTCTAGCAGGTTGGTTTAGATTACTTACCTACTTATATTTTTTATCGTAAAATTTACGAAAAATTTAGTAAGACATTTTTATAAAAAAATGTTTTGTTTTGCAGATTTAGGGTAAACTACGGCAATTTCAGCAATGAAGAAATGCTACTTGTTCGGGTGCCTTTCCCCAAGTCACCGTATTGGAAATAGAGCGCAACGGAGTCAGTATATGTTACTGAAGCTAGTGATATTTTATAAACTGCATATGCTCATATTGTCTGAAGTTGTTCTTAGAAGGATACACAGTAACCGAAAGTGCTAGCCAGAGCAGGATCAACTCCAACCTCCAACGACATGAGAAATAGGCTTCGATAGGCAAACCCCATCGGCGGTGAACAAAAACAGGCTAAAACAATATTCAGACAAAGAACATCAGAAATAATAGAAGCACTATAAACTATAACTATACGGAATCAGAACAATTTTTTTAATTAGAATCAGGATATTATATAAACAAATTGGTAGTAGGTAGGTACCTATAAATAAGTATTGTGCAACGGTCTGCAGATGGCTCATTTGTTTCATGTGTATTATCAGTCGTAATTTTCTTTGTAAGTAAAAATCTGTAAATAAAGTCTGATGTAAATATCTTTATAAATAATAAAAATGAACTTCATCCAATAAATTGTTTTTATTTTTAGAAAAACAAACGAACACATCCTTTCTTACTTACTCTTACTCTTTCTCTTACTTGGCTTACAAAATTATTATAAATAAAAAATATATCTAAAAGTAAAGAAAAGAAAAAAGATTCTATACATTTGCAGGGAATCGAACTCGGTAGCGTCGAACACGGTAGCGTAGATCTCTAAGCGAAAGTCCTAGCCCCTGAGCCAAACTTCAGATTCTGAAATAGTTGAAATTAGCGCATAGTTTGAATAAAACAAAGTCCTTGTCTGTGTGCGTGAATAGATTTTTGCGAATGGCTGCGATATGGAATTGCGAATTCTCACAAATTCGAGTGCTTTTTAGACCTGAAAAACCTGAAATATAGCTGGGTACATAAAAATAATTCACTATAAGCGGAATATATATTAATATTTGATAATACACTTATTTTCATTTATAAAAACGATAAAATACGTTAAACTGGGACCATTTGGACATCTAGTGTCATTGCTATACCTAGCTGACCACGAGCAACAACCTTAATGGTTCCTTCGTTACACTATATGCGTATGTTTTACCTACTTGCGCCTTGCCTTATTTATTTTTCCGGATGTTTTGCTTTCTGATCGACATCTGATTGTTAGCAAGTTGTAACGTACAACATATATTATACGGCAATAAGGAACTATCTAGTGGCTAGTTCTTCCTACTTGCATTTATGAGTCTTGATCAACTATTACAAAACCTAGATATGAATAAAATTATCAGATCATCAACTTCAATATGCTTTCAGAGGGTGCAACAAAATGGCGCGAGCTTCGAATGGGGATGGCAGTTGACCCCTCAAGGTCAAGGCCCCGGCAGTGTAGGACACTACTACGTGAAACTACCGCAGGTGTGAAACTGAAAGTTATCCTATCCTAGCCTATCCTACTATCCTATCCTACTAATCCTACTAATATTATAAATGAGAAAGTTTAGATGTTTGTGTTTCAATCACGTCTAAACTACTGAACCAACTTGGATGAATCTTGGCATATATATAGTTCGTAACCTGGATTGACACATAGGCTACTTTTTATCCCGAATAATTAACATGATCTACAGGATAAAATGAACGAAAAGGATTAGCAGCGCCAATTGGCAAGAGGATTTCATTGTCATGTCATGTCACGTCAGTTTGACAGGGCGTAGTACTACCTCTTTGGTCTAACAACTAGCGTTTGACATTTCAGTAGGTACGAGTTCGGTGTAATGTCAAGTTTCTCAAAGTATCCGCTCGGTACACGCACAGATAATATAATGTACACGGAAACTGTAGACGCGTACGAAGTCGCGGGTAACTGCTAGTGAATTAATAAAGCCTTCGTATCTAGCTGATTTATACAGCATCAGGAACCACTTTTTACAATGAACGCTGACTACAGCGTCTGGGACATGATTTAGATGGAGTAGGCTTGCCCAGCACTTATACCATCTTCATGTTTCCAGTCGGAACAGCGTGTTTTTTACACGGCAGACGGCAGCGGCTACCACGGCGCGGTGGCGGTCAATACCAGCGATGAGAACCACACGCACGTCAGCCATTTCGCGTTGGGGCAGAGAGCTATTGACCTGAATGCTCAGCTGGTAAGCAATGTATTCCAAACGTGACGGACAGAGCTATCGCCTGACACAAACGTTAAAAACGTGAAAATTAGGAACCTTATCGCCGCGTTTTAAACATCATCTTGAGATACTCACCTTCAACTTTGGACTTAAACAGTGTTTCACAGAAAAACTGTTCTAGCAGCCCACTTGATGATCAACATCTCCTTAGGTAGGTACATAGTGTGCTGATCGTAATGGTTTCCTTCACTGTTTATAGGCAGGTAAGTAACCTACTGGTATTGCGCACTTGGGCTTTTCTAAAAAGAAGTTCATTGGTTTATGATGACACGACGACTTACCATAACTGCTTACTTTGAACTGTCCCTTATTCTTCCAGACAACGCCGCCCCAGACATTCCAAGGAGCACCGGTAGACCCCGTCGATATCTTCCTGCTCCACCAACAATACCCGGTAACAGCTGTCGCTAATCAGCCATATCTCCAAGCAGCCGGCAATGTACCTCTACCAAGCTACTACTTCAATAACCTCACGCCGTTGTACAACATACAAACACAACACCCCAGTCACGAAAGTGGTGGAGAAAGCTCCAAGTCTCTTGTAAAAGATACGCAATCAGAGCAAGTCTTCACTACTCCTGTGGTACAAGTCTTTAAGGACCATAACTGCTCGAATGATAAGTCCAGCTTGGCAAGTGATTTACAAAAGTCCAAAGAACTCTTTGAGGAGATGCCTTTGTATAACGCACATGATATTAACGAAAACTTCGGAGCGAGAGAGGGTAATCGACCTTTTTACCGCGGTGCTGTAAACTTCAGGGTCGAAACACCCAAGATGTCTTCCAGAAATGAAAGGTTCTACTACACAGCACAAGTAACTTCAACCACTGAAGCTGCGACAGAAGACTACAGCCAAACTCATGAGGGTATTAAGAAACTAGTAGCATCTACACAAGATCTTGTTTCAAACGAGGATTTGCTAAGAATAAATCACGCAGTAGTAGAGCAGTTCACGGATCAGAGTGAAGATCTGATAAAACCAAGGCCTCGGTTTAGCTTTAGAAGACCAGGAGGTAATGACTTTGAAACGTTACATACGTCTCCAACTCAAATAACTGTGAGAGCTAGAATAAGTAACATTGTCAACTCAGACAAAATTGAGCATATGGAAGATAATCAAAATAAAGAACAAATTCTTCAGACCAATTCAAATGAATATAAGTTTGCATCTCCTATAGTCGTAGCTGACACGCCTCATAAGAAATACAAAGATCAAATCGTTGACAATATTGTTTCGACTATGGTTCCATATTTAGAAAACGGTTACGAAATTGTCGGTGTAAAAAAAACAGAATTTAATAACGAATATAATCAAGTCCATGTGACTCCGAGACCTCTCAGTCAGAACTACTTAGCACCTATCACTGTAGCTCTGAGATTGCTCAATGATAATGACACGCACAATTTTATTGACGATCACGAAACTTCTGATAGTGAAATAGTATCTGAGACTGTTCAACTACCTCACAAAGAAAGAACGCATGTTGAAGTTCAAGAATCTATACCATTAGAAATAACACATATAAATGACGTTGAGGTGCACGAATATTTAGATGAAGGCAGAAGTAATAAAGACAACCCGTTTGAAATGGCACAAAAAATTTACAATAAATACATGGAGTCGCTAAAACCTAAAAAAATCAATGAAAGCATCGATAAAGTGTTGTATAACTACGAGGAGCAAAACCAAAATACAAAAGAAACTTCTAGTGATGAAAATGATTCAAAAGAACCTTTAGAACCAAGTGAAAACTACCGGAGCGAAGTAGAAATAAGACCAGACAATGAAAACCAAAGAAGCGAATTAGTTTACTATAACAACGATTACAGTTTCAACGAAAATGACAACAAGAAAATAATCCAGCCAATTATAATAGAGAAAGAAGTGCCGATCACAAAATACGTAGACAGATACCTCGAAAAGCCAGTTCCATACCCAGAAACCGTCACAGTACAGGTCCCGGTCGACAGGCCCGTACCTGTCGGTTATCCGGTCGAGAAAATAGTGGAAAAACCAGTAGAAGTCACAAGGTACGTTGATAAACCATACCCCGTGGAAGTGCTCCGCCCTTACCCGGTACACGTCAAAGTCCCTTATCCTGTGCAACAGAAGGTTTACATTGATCGTCCAGTGCATGTTCCATACCCAGTAGAAAAGGTTATTGAAAAACAAGTTATTCAGCATATCCCAGTACATACTCCCGTGCCTGTGCCTGTTCAAGTCGCAGTGCCTGTCGAGCATAAAGTGTTATACCCAATCGCCGTAGATAGACCGGTTCACGTACCAGTAGAAGTAGAAAAACAAGTAGAAACTATTAAAGAGGTCCCTGTTCTGTATCCAGTTGAAAAAAGAGTACCGTATCCTGTACATTACGAGACGAAAGTACCAGTGCCTTATCCAGTTGAGAAACGAGTGCCTTATCCCGTTGAGACGATAGTCGAAAAACCGGTAACGGTTACTCAACTTGTTGATAGACCTATTCATATTGATCGTCCAGTGCCTGTCCCGGTTCATGTTCATCACCCATACCCTGTGGAGAGAATCGTAGAGAAAAAAGTACCTTACCCGGTACAAGTGGATAGAATTGTTGAGAAAAAGGTCCCGTACCCTGTTGAGAAAATCGTCGAGAAAATAGTCGAGAAGCCTGTCGTTGTTACTAAATATATCAATAAGCCGTACCCGGTCGAGAAGAGAATACCCTACGCTGTTGATAGAATAGTCGAGAAACCTTACGCAGTGAGAGTACCAGTTGAAGTTAAGGTGCCTTATCCAGTTGAGAAAATAGTCGAGAAAAAAGTACACATACCCGTGTTCTTACGTTATCACTACTCACGTCTCAATGCAGATGAATCGAGGAATAATCCACAATACCAGTTGCCTGACCAAAAGCAGATATTAGCCGAACAGGACGAAAAGCTACGGCATAACGCAAATCACATCTCTCGAGATCAGTACACAGAGATCCTAAAAGAGTTGATGGAGAAAAACGCACCGAATATTCAAACCACCCGATGGGGTAACCAGTACGCATCATCATATCAATACATAAACACACCAGATGTTAGACAACAGATAAAGGTTAGAGCTCCACATCCGTACAAATATGAAAACCCTAGAGAAGAGAAAAATGAACCACAAAAGACCTATTACGAAAATCAACATGAAGGAACCAATGAACCACATCATAACAAATATGAAACAAATGAAAATAACGAAAATCAAAATTATAAAAATCAAAAACAAGAAAATCAATACGGATATCAAGACTACAAAAATCGAGAACCAGAAAATCAGAACAGATATCAAAATTACAAGAACCAAAGACAAGAAAATCAGAATAACAATTACGAGAAACATCAAGAGCAAAAACGACCTCAGTATGATAATAGAGATCAAGAATTACATTATAGTCAATACTACTACGGGCCTACTCCTATGCCGAGTGAGAGAGATCAGTGGCTCCAAAATTCTGTAGAATACAATAGAAGAACCGACCGTATGCCTAAGATGACAAAGCTTAATATTGAATACGGATTCAAACCGCCCCTAATTCCTAGTACTGAGGTAGATTTAGATGGATTGCCAATTAAAAATTAATGTTACCAACTTAGATATAAGTCTTCAAATGTTTTAACGTGCTACCCAGTACCTCATAGTGAATGAAGTTGTTACACAAAACGTATTCTATCACGTAATGTCAATGAGATGCCAACACGAAATATATTATATACCTAACACAATATTTATATCATTATACATTTATGTCATCGATGGTATATATAAAATTTATATTGTGTAACCTGTTGGCTTCACATTTAGATATATCCTCAAACTTTTGTACTTTTTCTTTGTCTTAATACCTACCTAATCTTGAATTACATTTTTCAGCGTGTAGAATCTGTATATGAAATAAAAGGCTCAATAGTTTTAGGAAATCTTGTAACAGTATTTTTTAGTATTATTATAAATTTATCCTTAGTTTCTACTAGTGTAAAGTTAACAGCGCCATCTAGTTAAGTGATTCTATTTATTAAAGAGATCGAATTGTACCGAATTAAAATTACATTGCTAAAAGTTTTTTTTTATTACTACCCTCATATTTATTTACATTTTTGTGCAAAGGCTAACTGAACTCAAAGATCAATTTGGCTTCTTAGTAAAGGCAGGTCAGATTAGGTCAAGTTGATAAACTACATGAGGCCTTATAAAGGAGAAGGTCCAGAAAAGGACTAGAGAATAAAGCATTAATAACATCTAAAATAGTATATCTCTTAGATAAGATTATTAGGGATTAAAACAAAATAATAAAAACACAGATAGGAATTAAAAATAAAATTTATTTTCACTTGAATACCTCACAAAAGGTTGTGAACGGCCGTGAACCGCACGCATCTACGCTATCCAATAAAACAAAGCTCATACTAAATATAAAGGTAATTAGATTAAACGGTATGTAGGTCGGGAGCAGTGTCGTATCGTCGTAATCGTACATATCGACTAGATAAATCGATAATAAGCACAGCACTATATAACCTGGCAGAATGCAGTGGTCGTTGCTTGCCGGTAAAAAGCGAAAGATCAACGAATAGTGCAACTCGAATAAATCGAGTAGGTAATCGAAGACGTTAAAAAATCGAATAAAGTGCAATATAGATAGAAATCTATTTTCATAAATTATGACACATTTTTTACATAAAAGTATAAAAATATTAGATTACAATAAGAAAGTTTTAAAAGTTTTGAAGCAACGACAACACGACAAATGAAACCGAATCGTCAGATTTGTGATTTCATGTAAAAGATAATAACACTACACTTAATTACATTCATAATTATTATAGAAAATCGCGATCGCCCCACAGCACACATACGCACGCACGTACCTATTATTATATATTATAATTAATATAGTTTATTTAACATTATCACCTATTAAGTATGTGACGTCACACATAAAAAAGAAAACTAAATTATGAACAAGCATCACACCGAAAACACTCAAAACAGGCTGAAGATTGAAATACTAGAACGACAGTTATTAAAAGTATTTGACACGAGCGAACAATAATGAACGTTATTGCTTAACTATAAACTTCATAATACTTTGATCACAATTACACACCTAATGTATTTTTTTTTCCAATGAATTTTATGCTATAACGCGTCTAAGTTGAGAGTGATTTTGACCCGTACATGTTGAGAGAACATTTTGACACTTTCTAATTCAGCCTTACAATTAGAAAGAGATAGCCGTAATGGGCGATCACGTATAACACACCACTCTATCTTGACACCAGTTTGTATGATTTGTATGAAAACCGGTGGTCAACATAAAATGGTCGGATAACTTACAAATTTTAATGACATATCAATATATGAACCGTAACATCGCTATTGAAGGTAGCCATATTTTGTATAACATATTTATATTCGTCATTTGAATTGGAAAAACCAAAATATTTAACACTAAGCTAACTTGTATTTTCTTGAGCGTAAACTCACTTTGTACATTATTACAAGATTAACATACACAATGTTTTTTTATTTATAATGTAAGCAATAGCACAATAAAAACAGTTGTTCGTTTGTATGCACCGCGGCAAACCATAATGTCTTTTAAAAACGATTTTAAAATTGCAACAAATAAAATAAGTTAAAAAAAAACTAAATTCATTCAATAATAAAAACTATATAGATATAATCGGAAAATTGTCGCGGTTCATACAAACGGACACGCCTTAATTATAACGAGAAGAAAAATAAAAATGAAATCCATCACACACGATCGTTAAAACTATTAATATACAATGAATGCGCAATTGAGAGCATTTCACATTGAAATTTAACTAAAATAAAACTTATTTCCGTAGTTTCGTATAGATACGACCAAATCGTAAGAATTCCAACAATTTATCGATTATATTCTAAAGCTTTATCGAGCTCAGTATTCATTCAAAGATACATTTTAATTTCGTAGCATTTTCCTATCTTTTCGGAAGATTTTCCGATTTTTTTCCGGTAATCTCGACCCCAACTCTTGGCACAATTCTCATTTTAACCGCCGTTATTTTTAAGAATGTCACATTGTTTCGAAGCTCTTAAATTTTTAGTTACAAAAATCAATAGAAATACAACCTTATTTGATTTTAATCGAAAACCCCACTTTAAGTCCTAGCAGTTTAAGTTGAATTTCCTGTAACATAACATTTTATAATGGTAGGTATAGTTCTAATAGACTTGTGTTTACATTTTCTACAGAATATTAGTATTACAGTAACATCAGTACGTATAAAGAAAGATATACACTGCTACAAAGTTATTTTTCCGATTATTTCATAAAATTTTCATACAAAATTTCCGTCTAGAATCCTACTGACCATATCTTTTTTACAGTTATCTTAAGATTCAATCAAAAACTTTAATTCTGTATCGCATAGATCTTAATTTCCATACAATGTCAATTCTGAATTTGATTTTATTCATACAAAAGTTTGTAATAACAACCTCAAAGATTTTTTATACACATTTTATTTTGTTAACGACCTCAATAATTCGTTACCGTTTCCAAATAGTTCTCATTTTTAATAGTTCATTTTCATTTATACATACAGTTTGTAATAAAAATCTCAATCTTTCGTTACGTTTCAAAATTCAGTACCTATTTCTCATTATAATTCCATACAAATCTTTTAATGTTCACACGAGTGTACTCTGAATTTTTATTTTTACATACAAAGTTTATAATATCAACCTTAAAGATTCGTTACAGTTTCAGAAATTCAAGAATTACTTTTACATAAACAACCTCAAAGAACAATTTTAACAGTTTCAAAATTCAAGAATCCACATTTTTCCATAGATCTTACAACTTCACATAAAGTTTCGATACATTTCCCGTGATCAAAAATCGAAAAGCTCGGGCGGCGGTATGGGATCCATCGGCAAACAATCGCAAGGGGGTGAAAAGGATGGTGAAACAGCCCTCGGCTGTCGCCTCAAAGTATGCACACTGTACGAATACGACTGATGCTGAACCCTCGGCCGTAACGTCTTGCATCTCGCTTCAACTTCCACACTCTCCGCTTTGAGCGAGAGAGACGACCGCGGCTGCTTCGGCGAAGGTTGCCGTAGATAATCGCTTTTCGCTAACGTTACCTCATTCGCTGTTAGATACTGAGGGCAGTTCGGTCGTAAATAATCACTTTTCGCTAAGACAATCTCATCTGGCGATAGGTATGTGTTTTTTGATTTAAGATGTGGGATGCGATAGTCGCTGCGCGCGATGTAGTCCGTCGCTAGGAAGTGTGCAAGGGTACCTGACGGTGTTCGCTGTCCTCCGTTCGCTAGTTTCACTATATCCTCGGTGGATAGCCTCAAGCTGTCAGTCCGCGGCGGGGGCGGGGGAGGGGGCGTGTCGCGGTCCGAGGAGGAGGGGGTGGAGGGGCGCCGGCGTCGGCGACGACGCAGGCCGCTTCCTGGCAGTCACAGTTTGAGCTCGTTCGCGATTTTTGATGCAATGTTCTTGAAGCCGATGCTTGTGCCTGGAGAAGTAAGTTATTCCAGTTCAGTTATATTTACTTAGGGGTAAGGCACACAAGCAAATTTTGTTTTCGCAACTTTGTCTCTCACATTAAGATCGGTTACGCACGCACTCATCCGATCCGAATCAATTAAAATACGAATCGAAGTAGTTGTACAACTATTTGTATGGTATTTCCAATTCGGAACAGAATTATGACGAACGGACTGAAATGAAATTGATATCGTTTTTTTTTTACTGTAAATCCGTATTTTCACTGATTCGGATCGGATGTAGTGCATACACCAATATCCGAGTTCAAACAGAGTTTTTTTACTTTATTTCCACGGATTCGGATCGGATAAGTGATAAAAATGACGGAACAAACCAACAGTTAGCGGTTACGGATGTCTATAACAATTGCATTATATAATAGAACCCGCACACTAAGACGTGCCCTATATGCATAGTCACCAGCTTCACTTCCCACTGGAAAAAAACACTTAAGATCCAAAAAAATAATTTATCTATCTATCTTGACAGGCGTTACAGCTCAGTCGGTAATCGCCTTCCGTGCTGTGGGTCATGGGTTCGATCCCCACCAAGAACAAACATTTGGTTGTGGCAATCATAGATGTTTGTTCTATGTCTGTCTGTTACTATGTATTATAAGTATGTATTTACAAAAAAAAAGTATATAAGTATTCTATCAGCATCTAGTTCCCATATCACAAGCTTTGCTTAGTTTGGGACTAGAGGGGTCGTGTGAAATGTTCATGAATATTTATTTATCTATGTTAAGGGGAGCGAAACGACTTCTTAAACTTACCGGATATCCGCTTGAATCGCACGCCATTGAGCGACAGTCTCGGCAGCTTGCACACTTCGATCTCCCATTGCACGAGCGAGTCCGCGTTGGGGTCGCCGTGCACGCATAATAACAGAAATCGCTCGCGTTGCTCATAGTCACAGTTATTCGCGTCTAACACCTGGGAATTGTAAACAAAATAAATTACAATAAGTACAAGTAATTAAATTAAAATTTAAAAAACCCTCGAATCTTGGACAGAGTTTCATCAAACATAGCTAAGAACACTCCCGACTAATTCACCTTTCTAACAAAAAAAAAACAAAATCGGTTCATCGGTTCAGGAGCTACGTTGCCTCAGACACGCACACACACACACAAACAGACACGTAAAACTTATAACACCCCGTCGTTTTTGCGTCTGGTGTTAAAAATGGAGGGTATGATATTTTTTGACTGATTCCAGACGAAATAAGTAGATAGTTTATTGGTGGCGATTTTGTTATTCCATTGTAACTAACTAAAAGAGTTCAAATTACAAAAGTTCTCATTATATATTCACTAAAAACGGGATATTTACCATAATTAGTAAGTTCTATTGTGTCCCGATATTTGGGCAAAGTTGCATACGCCATGATCACGGATCGAATTTTTTTATACTAGGGTTCACATTGCTGTCGATTCTGTTGTTGCATTTTTCTAATCTAACCTAATTTGACAGCACTAAAAATGTTGCCGTCCCTTTCTCATAAACTGAAACGACAAAGACAGCTATAATTTTAGCACTGTCAAATTAGGTTAGTTTAGAAAAACGCAACAACCGAATCGATACCATACCATACGAACCATTGGCTAATTTTTAAACCGAATAACGTCAAATACGTCCACCAAAAATATGTCGATTAATTTGTCTTACAAGTACCTACTTGCAGCTGAATTGTAATTTATACTCACCTTACGTATCTCAGCCATGATCTCATTGGGGTCCCTCGATGACGTGGTTTTCATACTCCACGTGAAACGGAGGACGCGTGGCTTTACCTGCTCATCGTTGCCTTGCCTGATACGCGAGAACATTACAATCATTCGAATCATTCATTTCAATCGATGTTTGTGACATGTAACCTACTAGAGATGTAACTTGACCGCCCTTTGAACAGATTTTAAAGAATTGATTTGACTACCCATATGTTAGCTGGTAAATAATGCAATAATTTTGCAATAATAAAGAATTTTATATCTGTGATCTATGTACATATAGATATATTAGATGGATTTTTTTCAGGATTGGAGTTCTATCATTTGTAGAAGCAACATAACACATTTATTCATTTATTTAATTTTATTTTAACTGTTATTCTTGGTAGGTACTATTATTGTGGGTTTTATTGTTCAATTTTAGTGGAATTTTAACCAATAATACTTGAGGTTGTAGCATAAAGTGTGAGCCATTGGAATAAACGTGCGGTTTGTGATTTCATTATTTGATAATATTCGATTCCAAGTTTTGAAACAAATGACAGCCGACTTGAAGAATGACTCGACTAAATACTATTTCAAATCCACTTGACACTGGCAAAACAGTCTGTTGAAATGGCTTATTCCATAAATCCCCTGCGTGTTGCCCCTGCGAAGGGGATTTCTATGACGGAGAGAGGTCATAAATAAGAAAAGAAGAAAAAGTCTAAAAACGACTTTATACCTAGAACTCTCAAAATGGCGGCCTAGTTATATCGACAGTAAAGTAGAGAATGGTGGTAAGCTAAACTTATGACACTTTTTAGATATTAGGTACCTAATGCTTTCGTCTAAGTGTCATAATTTTAGCCCCCAGCTAAACTATTTATTAATTAAAACATTTTTAGTAGTTAAAAAAACATTTTACCGACTGTGTTGTGTTTGTAACAGAAGTTGTCATGCTGTAAGTGTTTATTCAAATGAAAATAGAAAAATGTTAGGTCGGACAAGTGAGTTTAAAAATATGAACTTCATGCATTTTCTTTTTATATAGATTCAAATGTCTTTTTTCATACTTTTATTAAAGCAAAGCGGTGGAAACATTTAAATTCTCACATATTAGTTTATTTTATTTGTAATTCCAATGGTTAGTTAGCTCACTGATGAAAACGCAGCGCTAATATTTAAATATAAATAGGTATGCGACATTCGATGAAAAATATCGATAAAACTCAAAATATCGAAAAACTCGCATTAGTCGCAGCACACTATTGTAACATCGAGTACGATAGAAAGAATTAAAGCATAAAAAGAATTCACACAACATCAACATTCGGAAAATAAACAAATCAAAACGATTTTTTTTACTTTTATAATAAAAACGGTCGGATATAATTACCCAAGCATGGCTTGTGGACTAGCGCCTACTGCATGCTTCGGGGTGGTACCGTCCAAAGGCCTAAAAACAGAAAAATGTAAAACTAACACTAAATACTACGGTTGGGGGTGTGTGTGACAATATTAATATGGATGATTATTTTTTGAAACAAGCTCAAAATAAAACGAATTTCAAAAAGATACAATACAAAAACTGGTATAGTACACACAACGGATCGTTATCCCTCTGAAGTTAGGTGCAACAAACCATTGCGCATGTTACTGTTGCGCGGAAAAATTTACTTACCTCAAATTCGACCCAAAAATGGGTTCTTCGCAGATACTTCAGAGAGACAAAGATCTGTTGTGACTAACTATACCTTTGTGTATACGAAAATGAGTTAAATTTTGAGCTTGTTACAAGAAGTTATATTAAATTGTGATGTGCAAAGTGGGACTGATCTAAAACAAAAGCACACAAAAGCCAAGCCAATAACACAACAAGCTGAATGTGATTATAAATGGAATGAACAAAAACATGCTGAGGTGCTGTGAAAAAAAAACACTTTCACAAAAAAAACTTACCTTTAGTCGACTTGATCGAAATCTCCTAAGCTCTATCGTGAATTTTTCTAACCACATGGATTATTTTATTTGGATTATTGAAAAATGTAATTTTTTTTTAAATACAGGATTATTGAAAACTATTATCGTTAGACCACACAGATTAGAATTAGAATAAATGTTTAAAAAAATGAAGATTGACAAAATGGACAGATGTTATTTATTTATTGACAAAGTAATCCTACCGATTTAATTGAAAGAAAATAATTTTATTTAGTTATTCAATTTAAGAAAAAAGGAGTAGTAATATGAATATAAAAAAAATGTATGCATAAATCGGTTGGACCACGCATTGAAAACATAAAACGTAAGTATAAAAAAAACTTCAAACGATGCCCAGTACTTGATGAGACGAAAATCATAACCCATTCAAGTTATTCTTTTTTAATTCGACTGTACTTTTTTTTTCAAATATAGTTGTTTCAAACACCAATCTTGATCCCCATTCGAAATGCAACAACAATCGATAACAAATCTAATCTACAAACATGTCCCATCCCTGATTTTCATCTCAAAAAACCAAGAAACCGCATCGTCCCATCACTATTACAAAAATCAAAAGTAAAACTGTAAATTCCATATCAACACGCCTACCTGCGCTGAATGTCCAGAGAGGAAAAAATTCGTGGTTTCTGCCGCCCGGTCGATTCACCCAACACCGACAGGCTAATGTTACAAGTTGCAACATACAACACAAGATTAAAGTTGATGTAACTTACCATTAAAAGGCGTAGTAGGTGGAAAAAGGACCATCATTCTGCCTTATTTTTTTTAGTCCCAAACTAAGCAAAGCTTGTAATATTGGAAGTACATTACTGATAGAATACTTGCTTGTATAATTAAAAATTTATACTGATTTATATAAATGTTTGCAAAAAGCTGTTTTTTGAGATCATTTATTTTGAAATAATTTACTTTTTTTCCTGTGTGATAAAAATTTACTGTGCGTGTTTAATATTCATAAAGAAAATTCAAATTACAAAATGATGATACTTCTACCGCTATTTGTAAACCAGCTAGTTTTACTACAAGCCTACATGGAACATCTTGACAGAGACATCCAAGTGGTCTAATTTTACTGTTGCAACGTGACTAAACATTTTTATTAATTCAAAAATGTATATTAATAAAAATATCAACCTATAAGTTTGTATATTAATGTCTTACGGCCCGAGTGAGGTTGAGGAGAAAATAAAACACAGAATTTTGTTATTGGAAACTCGATTATTTGAAAAAGCGCAACACATTCACTTTGAATTTAGTAGTACATGTTATGAATTTTATAATGAACATTTTTTTTATTAAATAGCAAAGATTTATATGTATTTGTGAGAATTTTTTTTTATTGCTAGTGTTTAAAATTCTCATTTTTATTTATTTATAAACATTGACAAAATAATGCAATCGGATTAATCTGATTATCAGTAAATGATTCTCTGTATAAAAAATATTAGCAGCTACCTAATTAAAATAATAATAATAATATGAAAAATTGAAAAAGCGTGAAAAAAAATATGCCAAAAAGGAAAACACATACATTGAAAAATAATTATTATATTATTTGAATATCTAACTAAACTTAACTTAATTAGAATGTATTGCATTTTTCCTATTTTGCATAATAATTATAGATACATTACTTAGAGTAAATAAAAAAATGCTTGTAGGAAAAACTAAATAATGCACTTTATGTGCGTGATCGTACACCGTGCTACTATTGCCTATGTAATATTGATATATTAACTATGTCAAAATATATGTCTATTAATATAAAACGTTACTGAACATAATATAATTACATATTATATTAAACACAACACAAATTATTGCTTTGTTAACCTTCATATCATTTCACGGTACAAAAATATAAAATACATTATGTAATTTATTTTCCTCAATTTATAGGCTTTTAATAACAAAATATATAATTTTTATCACATAATTTAATTAATATTTTATTCAGTAACGTTTTAAAATATTGATGTCAAAAATATTTAGTTTATCTAATCACAATGTCAAAATGAAAATATTCTATACCGCAGACAGCACCTACGTTACAAAATTAATTCCTTCGTTGAACTACGAAAATTTTGCAGTTGCAAGATGATAATAAATAAACAATACTGGAGTATAGGACGCTATGAATTGCATATTTATATCAATACATATACATACATAGTGAAATAAATAAGGTAATTCTTTGATTACATTATATTCCCACTAATATATTAACAAAGAAAAAGTATAATACATAAAAAAATATAATATTAATAAACATAATATTGTCTGTAAACTACCTTCGTCGCAATTTTCAAATAAAACTTGATAAGGTAGAGTCTAGACTTCTATATAAGAGTCTAGTATTTCAAAAACTCTCTTTTCTGAATCTTATATAAATCCTATTTTGCAATATGCTTGTGTTCTAGAAAGCACAAAATTTACTACGTCTTTTCCTCATTCATTGAACATTAAATAAACTAAGAATGTCATACAAGAGTTATTACACTGGAGCTATGTAACTGTTGAAATGGAAGTCAATATAAAAATAAATACATAATTAACACAATAAAAAACTGACATAATAACAGACCAAAAATGAGGGCTTGTAAATAGAACATTAAAAATTATCAAATTTCCAAAGCAAAAGGAGCAAAAAATATACATCTTCAATGCACAAAAGAAATTTAGATAGTATTTTCCAAATATTCTATTCACAGCCCCAAGATTTTCAAAACTGGCAACAATTTGTTTATATTATACGATAAAATAGACATATCATATAAAAAGTGATAACATATACTTACTTTTTATTTTATACGGGTTATCCCAGATAATAACACGAAACTGTCTAACTCACCCTCGCTCTATCACACGTGAACAAAAACCATGCGTTTATAGATGTTGAAGAGAGAGGGAAGTACTCATCAATTATATAGTCTGTTTTTTTCCCACAATCATATAATATGCTCTCCTAACGCGCGATAGAGTGACTGTGTAAGGATGGGTATTAAAACCGGCTACCTAATAATCCCCATATTTTAAGTTCTTAGAAAAACCGTAATTTTTCTTTAGCCTCAATATATTTTTCTAATGTCTTTGTAATTACTGAAATACTCTGTATTATTTAATATATAAGATCTCTTCGCGATGATATAAAAATGTTTAAAGTACACTTAAGGCGATACTTAGAGATGTCACTTAATAACCATGAAATAAAAAAGAACAGTTGAATATGTTGGTTATTGGGGGACTCTTGGTACGGCCATTATAATTAGGTTTATTCATACTACGTCAAACGTACAATTAATATGTACACATAACCTAAAACACTGAGTAAATATGAAAAATATATGGAAAATATATTTTGTATTTAATATACATAAAATTATTTACTACACGAGTGATATTATTGCAGAATTTGTATCATAATGTCGTTGAATTTATATAGAGCCATTTGATGCTTCATTTAGAAATTTCTACCTACTATTCTTATTAGTTTGTAAATTATTTTATCTACACGGGGTTTTATAGTTATATAAATTTAGTGAACTATATTTCTGATATTCAGATGTGGTGAATTTGAAGTTCGCTCAATTTAATTTGACAGATAAAACGTCAGTTTGTTGTCAAATTTGATCAAGTAAATATGAATTTTTTGCGAATACCTACCTGTGTAAATTTTTCTACAATTTTAGAAAAGTTATTCTATTGTCTATGAATGAGACAAATACCTATCGAAAACAGCTGCCTAAGTGATCGTCTATGGTAACAACTATTGAGTATTTGTACCAAAGCTAAAGGGATGGACCTACTTCTAGCAAACATTATAACGACACTATTTCATAAATCTCACTCACTTATACTCAATGAATAACTATGGACCGTAACAGTACAATATTTGTACGTTCATATAATTATCTAAGTCGCACAACCAGTTTTGAACCTTACCGCATCGGAATAAAATCGAAAACTGTTCGGACTGGTCATATAACTATAGCGGGAAATAATAGTGTAGATTTTTTTAATGGTCAACGATAACAGAATGAAAACAATAGTGTGTCGACAAGCAGATTAATGTTTTAAAAAAATTTACAATACAATTTCGAAAGCTCATCACTAAAGCTCGGAATCGAATTAAAAAAAAACTCACGAGCTATGGATTAGACAATTTTCTATATCATAATTCACTTGCGACACATAACACGATACGTATATACAAAATGTTATCAGTCGTCGATTAACAAATTTAAGAGCTTTATCTCCAATTCCTGTTATGTGGCTGTTAGAAATTAGAACTTTGACATTATAATAGATAAGATAATTTTCATAAAACAGTCACATCACAGACACTATTTGGTACCGTGGTGTGGATATCAAAGCTACTAAGTACCACAATATCTAAATGAGAAACGTTTATTTTTACTTTATCTGTGGTCCGATCACTTCGATATTATTATAATAACTATAGATCAATATTTCAATTAAAATTCAGGTATTGATTTCGCCACATAACAGGTTTAGTGAAAAAAGTTTAGACAGAGTTCAGTTTTTCGACGTTTGAAAACTTAAATAACATTTACAGAACCCTGGAATGTTGGAAATTCGTTCGAAGTTAGAACAATGTATCTCTTAAAACTATATGAAATGCGATCCACGACGGGACTAGCACCGCTACATGTCATTTCATTAAAAATTTACAAAAAAATTCAATATTTTAACGAGTATTTTAGAATTTTAGATTCACTAATATTGTCTCAGAATTTGGGAAAAATATAAAAAGCATTGCTAGAGATACAAAATAAATAATTGTAGGCTTTTCATGCTTAAAAAACAAGCTCAAAATGCTTCTAGAATTAATTATAGCGTATGACAACGCAGAATTAGCCCGTATTATTTCAATAAAATAACATGTAGTCGGAAAACTCGTCGTTTGAATTTATCAATGAGTTACCAATCAATACTTGGACTAAAACGAAACGATATATAAAAAAAAACTCTTAACGTATATCGAAATTTTCTGCATCGTCTTGTAAACTCGAGAAAATTTCTAAAATTTACTATAGTTTATAGTTGAACTTGTAAACGTAGCTTGTCCGATGATCTTCAGTCTTCACGGGTTTTGGTTCAACCTGCGTACAACGGAACGGGGTAAGCGAAACGACCAATCAGAAGTCGAATCGCCCCCCTCTTCTTCCCTCCGGCTCACTTCACTCGACAATTCAATAAGGTTGCCATACAATTATAAATTTTTTCGCACTAAATTTCACGCAGAACATTTTCGAGATATTTTTGTATAATGGCAACCCTATATAAATTAAATTCCCGCGCCGCAACACAAGATGCACAATACTATAAACTCCCTTATTTCAAAATAGAAAAAAAAACAAAAAAAAACGTTTCGTCACGTTGCAACAATAACTTTTAAAGGGTTGTGGATTGACTAAAAGCGATTTTTACTATTCGGCTATGTAAAAAACCGCGATACGTTCACGTTAGTAAAAGCGAACGGTTAGGTAAAAAAAAAGTTTTTCTTAACACCGGGGATGCACGAGAGAGTAAAAGAAAAACAAAATATTCTCTCTCTTTATCTCAAATACTTACAATAATCGATGTATCGCGACACTATGTTTATCGAAAGCTCTACGAACAACACTCAAAGCATGGTGGGCATTGCGTATCTTGCCTTGTCTCACACTTTCAATAGCAAAATATAAACGAAAAAAACTAAAAATAGCTTGTAACGAGTTGGGGACAACATGCTTTGATACTAGCACATCTAACTGTCAATATACGGGGTAGGAATCGCGTGTTCATAATCCTAATTGAAAAAAAAAATGGCGTAAGGGAGGTAGGAATTTACAGCATCGTGCATCCCCTGTATTGACGCGAGTTTTGTAATAAAAATAAATAAAAATAAATAGAGCACGGATTTACAAAGAGGGAGACAATTTCATCATTTCTTGTAAATAAATAACAATTAATAGAATACACATAAAATGATACCACAGATACGAAACACGAATGGGTTAATTGTGAAATACGTTAAAAAACTGTGTGTTTATGGTGTAGATATTATTTACAAAATATAAAAGAGACTTTTCGTGAACGGCATATCAAGCTCTTTTGATAATGTTCATGTTTTTCATTCATTTAAGAAGCTTTAACATAATTAAAAGATATATGACAATCATGAACTCTCTCGTCAATCTATTCATATTGACGACGAAACAAATGAATGAAAATTCAAGACACTCAAAAAAAGAAACAAATAAAATAAACGTTGAAAATTACCGAGTCCTCCACAACCCTTTGTAAAATCTAATTATTCTTCGAAATCAGTCAGTCTAATAGAATATTAAAATATACTATAACTATACCTACTATAATGTGAGTGATGGAATGAGAAGTGCACGTAAAGCCGTGTGCTGTAGCTAACATTTATATGCTTGCCTTGTGAAATAAGTCTATGCCTTAAACAATTTGAAATAAATAATTTTGTGTTACTGTTGTTATAATTTTAATAACATAGTGACTAGGTATATGTAATTTAATATTTTTATATACATTATTTCTACTATTAATATAAAGAAAATATAACCACTTTTAAGATGTATGTTTCTTTTTATATAGGTATTCTTTTTTTCTCTTTTATGTAATTTCTTTCTTCTGTGTGTGGAATAATGTTTTAATCTATCTATCTACGAGTATCTATTTTATTTTGTTTTTCTATACGTAGATTTACAAACTTTGACAGTAACACAAAAATATTATTGATTGTGATGTAAAAAAATGTGTATACTTGCTCAGAAGCATATATAATTACATAAATAAACATATACAACATAAATTAGTGTCAAATGTACTTTTGGATTAGTCACATAATGAGATTATTAGTTTATGGTATCTTATAACTATTGTTATTGATATGATTATGTACAAGTCGGATAATTGAAATTCCCAACGTGGCATTCTTATATATAACACAAAATTATTCACTTTAAAATCCGCCCTTTTAAATTTTTTTAAATTTTATAAATTGAATGAAATCAAAATAACCAAATTCAACACTAAAATAAAGGCAAAGGCAAAGAAAATAGAGATATTTTTTGAAACTGTAGGTACTTTTTATACCAACAACAAATCGCACCTAGCACTGTTTAATGTTGCTTCAATAAGAATGCCACTTTTAGCGCATGATATAGGTCCCGACGTGATTTAATAGCGCTGACTTTGAATGAAGGGGAAGTGGAAGAATGCGCAGTGAAAGACAACTAGATATTCAAAATCAGCGCTTTCAAAACGTACCGGTACTTGTTATAGTTCTACAAACATAACAAGTTTAAAGACGTTTGGATGAGCAATGCATTCAAATTCTCGGCAATATATGATGTTCGTTATGAATCGGCAATATTACTTTTAAACCACCAAGCTCATGAACATTCACTAAACGTAACAAAATCAAATCCAAAATTTTAAATTCAATTTTCTGAAATTTTTCACATATGCGCAGTTAGTATAGCACTGTCGATATAATGAAAAATAAGAAACTAGATTGCCTTGTCAAAGTCATAATTTCTTTATTCAATAAAATCACAAGGATCATTTAGAATCGTGTTACATAACTAGGTGATTCTAGGTGCCAGTTCCACGCGACCAGAGACAACAACAACGGGCAACCAGATACGGCCTGGACTTGGTCACACGATTTTCTTTAATTTTTTCCCCATTTTAATGCGCATCCAAACGTCCTTCACCGATCGGTAGTTAGTGGTGTTTTCGCTCACCGTTTGGAGAACCTCGAAGACAGCTTGGAGAAGAAGGAAGGCCTGGCCTGGTGCGGGGAGCCACCGTCGCCGTACGCGCCACTCGAACCCCTTGATCGAGTTTGACCTATAAACACACATTGTTTCAGTGGCAGGATTTACTTTTGGGGGCTTGACCCAAGATTTCCAGTTTGAATGAATGAATGAATGAAAAAGACTATTGTACATCACATAATATACACCAGAACAAAGTGGGATAAAATATACAGGTTTAGCTTGAGATGTGCTGTATAATGGGCGGTTTTATCGCTCAATAGCGATCTCTTCCACGCAAGTTTGGGGGGGCCCAGGGTGGTATTGGTGCTGCGCAAGTCTACTGCTGGACGTAGAACTCTCCCAAGACGTGCCACTGAGGCTGGTCTTTCGAAAGCTCTAATTCTATCCAATGGGGTACACCCGCCCAAGAGCTTGACTTTTTGGTGGGGGGTCTTGAGTCCCCAGCCCCCCCTGGATCCTGGATCCGCTAGTAAAGAGTCCCTCAAACTTATAGCCCCACAGCTGTTCGATCAGGGGCTAAGCCACCCTCTAATATTCAGTTTATTAATTGAACAGCGCGGAAATTCTGTAGCCCACTTCTGTCACATTCCTTTGCGAATAGATAAAATACTTACCTGAGTGAAATGTAGATCTGGAAGGCACATTTCTGGGGAATACGAGGGGGTTGGGGAAGTCCCTTTGACGCGCCGCCGCCGTCGCGCCCGTGCCTGCTGCGCCCGTCGATAACTGCGAGTTCAGGCTAAGGGAAATACAATCTTAGCGTGAGTGGGATAAGGTGCAAAATATAATTGCAGAGGTTGTCGCGAGGTCGAGACAGACACAACCTTATGCTGAGAGAGTTGCAACCTTATGTTTAGCGCCTAAAAGTGCTAAATACAGCTGTGGATTTGTGATTTACGGCGGTAAAAACATTGTAGTTTTCATAAATATTGTAAAATCAACCAAAGTTTTTAATTTCCATTACCCAGACCGCACACTTGAATGACTTTTAGAAAAACTGAGAGCTAAGTTTAGGTAGGGGGAAAGACGATCTTATGATATGTATATTAGAGTGCAAAATAGAGTTGTAGATTTATACATAAATAAAGTCGAAGTCGCGTCATATTTGGGAGATGTTTACTTCGAGTGATATAGTGCGAGTTCAGGAAGAATCGTATACTAATGGTTTTAAAGTGCTAAATACATTGTCAAAGATCTTCCCCTCTACTTAGTAACACATCTCAACTTCTGTCAAAAGTTAATCGCCGTTGAAGAGACCTTATTTTTATCGTGACAAATATTAACAGGGAAAATGTTAAGCAGTATTTGAACAGTGTTTAAGTTTAGAGACGATGCTAAGTAAGACCGTATAGTGTGTCAAAGTACAAAGTCTAAGGGCGTCTTGCACCAGAATCACTAAAAGTATTTAACAGCTAAATCGATTTAAATCTGACGTATTTGTATGACTTGACAACTCGCTAAATACTATTTAGAAGCTAAACGCGTTTAGCGATTCTGGTGCAAGCCGCCCTTAATTGATAAGTAGAAACAGTCAATTGTCAAAAAACTTTGCAGTATTAATCTAAAATAGAAAATATTACTATAATATTGTGCAAGGACTAAAACACATATTGCTCTACAAAAAACTATGTTCTAAGTTACATATTTTGCAAATTGTACTAGTTACGTGATACAAAGTGACTACAATAAACCACTTAGCGTGTACGTGTTATGGTACATTTACTAAATAGCAAATATGATTTTTAAACTAAGATACAACTAGAATACAATATAGTAGTGCTACTTGTGATATACAAGGTGTAACATAATGTCTCTATAAGTCCGAAACGGGATTATTTTACACGTAATGGCGAATAACATTTGTTTTACGACTTTTAATATTTCGAAGTTTTTCGGTCATGAAAAGCGTCTTAAAATTTCCTTAAAAATAGCATTGCACACGTGTTAAAGTGTCTATGTGTGGGTGCGATGTGGTAGGAGGGTGCGTGAGCATGTGTACTAACAGGCTGGATACATACGCAAAGTAAATAAACACTAAAAGTGGTCGCAAATATCTAAGACAAAAAAAAAATCAAAAAAATAGAAATTTCCAACATGTTGTATTCAACTTTTGCACATGCCAATCTATTCAGGTGTTTGGTCTGAATAAGCCCCTTTTCGGCTTATAGAGACAATATGTTACACGTTGTATAGTACTAGAATACAATCAATAGGTGCTACTACTACACTACGGTAAATTCTATTAACTGGTTACTCCCTACAAAATAAATAAAGTTATAAAACTACCCATCGAATCAGCCCCCGATTTGATTTTGATACCAACATCCCCGGGTGCTGGCGTAATTACAAGCATATGAGACTTTAACACTTTTAAGCCTCACGAGTGATGGACGCAGTGCAATACATCACAGGGCACGTCTTCTGTGGACGTGTTCAGTGAGGCAATGCATCATTATAGGTAGTGGTTACCGCTTAATATCAAGTGGGCCATCGGCTTATTCCATCATTTAGTTGTATAAAAAAAAATAATCAAAATCTGACAATTTCAATCAAAATGATAGTTCAGCGATTTAGCGACCAGTAAACTGACATTTTGATTATTATTTGCCAGATTCTGACTGTATCAAAAGATAGACGATTAGAGGGCAGATTTTTTTGTTAAAACAAATAGAAAAATTATCATTCTAATTGTAGGGGATTACCAGCTATAGTAGTCACAACGGATCTTTGTCCCTCTGAAGTATCTGCGCAGAACCCACTTTAGGTCGAATTGAAGGTAAGCGAATTTTTCCGCACAACAGTACATGCGCAATTGTTTGTTGCACCTAACTTCAGAGGGATAACGATCCGTTGTGTGTACTGTAGGAGTTGGTAAAAACTACTCGTAGTGCAAATAAATACAAATTGTATCGAATTTAAAAACAAATAAAACCGACAGCACAAAAGCTTAGCAAAACTCATACAAATACTTTTTATTTGGCAAAAAAAAATATTTCAATCAAATTAAAACTCCTCTCATTTGTTCTATACAAATTAACACAGTAAATAAAACATCACTGCGTAAACTTAAAAAATAGATTTGAATTTTGTAAAAAAAAAACCAATCAATAAAACAGCGTGTCAGTGCAAACGTGTTGGTAAAAAAAGCACCAAACTTATAATAAGCTAAATAAATTCTAGCTTATACGCAATGCAAATTGAAAAGCAAAAAAACTCGTTTTTCAAGCTTTTTTATGTAAAAAAAACCCAGTAGCAGCGAAGCGGGCTACAATTCAAAACTTGTGGTAACCGATTACACATAAAAAAGTACTTTTGAGTTGGAAGGTAAAATAAACCAATTAACAGGGTACGATGTTGGTCAATTTTACCTTTGGCTGTCGTTTGAACCATCAAAAATAAGGCGTATTTATCTGCCAAGCTCAAAACATAAATATCATTGATATAAAAAAAATTAATTATTCACACAGTATCTATATCTTGAGTTTAGTTCTAAAACACTGATTAAAAGATCGTATGCTACAAGTTTACTCAAGTTTATTGAAAAGCTGTCAAAAAATTAATGCTGTAGTCTCGATTCAGCCTTGAGATAAATTACAACATACGAGCCATAACCTAATCAATAAAAAAATGTGAAATTCATTGCCAAGGTGCCAATCAAACCAGATGCAAACCGACCCTTGTATTACATACATATAAAAATCAAAAACATTTTTTGAAACTATCATGGGCGTGAACATAATTTTCACTAAGGGCGGCTTGCACCAGAATCGCTAAACGCGTTTAACAGCTAAATAGATTTAAATCTGACGTATTTGACAACTCGCTAAATACTATTTAATAGTAAAACGCGTTTAGCGATTCTGGTGCAAGCCGCCCTAAGAATATAATTTTGTACGTTCACCCAATGTCAGCGACAGAAATCCGCGACCGACGTTAGCGCAAGAATTTAGGGCTGGATATCCCGTTTGTAGTAAAAATTATGTTCATAACCATAGTATCAAAAACTATAAAAACACGTTTGCATCATTTAGTAATACAGGGGCAGGTTGCAATATGCTACCTCGGCCGGGGTTGAGCGAGATCTCGCGCTGATGCGTTATGAGACGCCGCCTCGGCTAAAGGTGGGGCTCCACTGGCCGATGATATGGAGGCACTCTTAACGTGCGTCTTCGCCGGAGCTGTTCCGTTCTTCTCTGGCGCGGTCCCGCTGGACCACCAAGTTTTGTTATAGCTAGTTGGCAACTCTAGTTTCTCTACCACTGACATTGAAGAATACGAGGAACATAGGTTGCTAATTTAAAATTGGAAGACGACATACTAGACCATGAGTTTTTTGTATAAAGATTCAAGGGGATTGCTGAAAATGTCCTTACACAAAATAAGGCCAAAAAGAGTTAACTATGAAATTATTTGAATAAAGTTAAGGTAATACAAAGATTTAAATAGACTTTGCATAGATAACCTAGACTTAGGACGCAAGTTAGGCTACTAAGGACTACCCAGGGCTTACCTAGGCTTGTATTGAAGGGGGAAATGGAAGCAATCTTGTTGAAGTCCAACTTTGCGAGGCATGTTTATCTGCTGCTGGATAACTAGAAGGAATAATTCTAGATATGAAGGAATAGTTCCATAGAAGCATCTAGAAACTAGGAGTGTAGACACCTAGACAGCGGTTTGTCTACCGAAGAATAGACTAAAGCTAATCCTGTCTCTGTTTTCGTCAAACAAAAGAGAGGGACGAAGTATGATTTGTTTCTCTTCGATAGAAAGAAAGGCGTTCATGCTAAGCGTGCTGGTCGCGTCGAACTTTGGCAGAGCCTGCTTCTAACTATATGAAGGAAAAAACTGATAGCAAAATGATCCTTCCACATATAGAAATAAGTGACGTTTTAGTTTGAACCAGCAGTTTCACGTCGATCTTCAAGTAATGGGAGAGTGATCCTTGCAGGTATAGGAATAAGAGACATTTCCCTGTGAATGAGTACCTGGCTGCGTCGGCTGGAGGCGACAGTTTGGCAGGCGGCGCGTCGCGAGTCCGGGGCGTGTTCCCCGTGAGAGTGCGCGAACGAGCTTCTAACTTCGGCTGTGCGCTACTCGGCCGAGCTGTGCTTGCCACCTGAAGTTGATTTAAAGTTCAATCCCACTAATATTATAAACTAGCAGTAGCCCGCGACTTCGTCCACAAAAAAATATATAACCAAAAAAAGAGGGAAAAGTAGCTCATGTGTTAATCCAGGTTATGAAGTTTCATCCAAATCGGACCAGTAGTTACAGCGTGATTGAAACACAAACAGACAAACATCTAAACTTTGACAGGCATCATAGCTCAGTCGGTAACGGCTCTGCCTTACGTGCTGTGGGTCGTGGGTTCGATCCCCACTGAAAACAAACATTTGTGCGTGGAAAACATAGATGTTTGTTCTATGTCTGGGTGTTACTCTGTATTATAAGTATGTATTTACAAAAAAAAAAGTATTTAAGTATTCTATCAGCCATCTAGTTCCCATATTACAAGCTTTGCTTAGTTTGGGACTAGAGGGCGTTGTGTGTAAAGTCCACGAATATTTATTTATTAACATTTATAATAGTAGTGGGATGTATAAGTTTAGATTTTTGTGTTTCAATCACGTTTTGAATGAAACTTGGAACATATAACTTGTAACCTGGATTAAGACAATAGGCTTCTTTTTATCCCAAATAATCAACAGGACCCACAGAGTAAAATGAACGAACGGGATCAGCAGCGCCAATAAAACATACTTTGACAGGAAGATGACGTCACGCCAGTTACTTCAGAGGGCCTAGTACGAGTGCCGGTGTAAAACGTCTGACATGCGAGTCATTCATTGCGAGTTCAGAAAACAGTAAACGGGTAAAGTTTGGCAACTATTTGCGATTATCAAGTAACAGAATGTCAAAGTATTTTACCTGCATTTGAGCGATTCTCGCCGTGTTCTCCTTGATTGATGCAGAGTCGATTGTGTTCTGAAATAAAAACATTATTTTAAAATATTTCTGGCGAATAACAAAAACGCATCTACAGTAATCTATCTACTGACATCCGTTAGTATAGAAACTGGCAGATGGTTATACCTGTCTTTTAAAATTTGACGTCGTCGTTGTAGCAGTTGAGGTTGTATTGTTGGCAGCCGTGGTTGTCGTACCAACTGAAATATACAAACAATAACATCAAAATATGTTTTAAAATAGTTATGAAAAACCAACTCGAAACAATAATTCACTTAAAAATATTCGTAAATATGCTGCTTTATTGACAGTTCAACTTTTTGACTATTTAGTAATAGATAAATGACTTTAGCTAAATACTAATGAGTAAGTATGAGCCTATTTGTTAAGTATCTAATGAAAATAACACCAAAACTTGAAAAAAGCACAAATTACATATGAAAGGCGCTGTTAGACTGTTTGCACAACTTAAAAGCAAAATAAATCTGAAAAAGAAATAAAAACATGGCGTAAAACGTGTAAAAATGAATCAAAACAAACAACAGAGATTATTGTAGTGAGTAAAAAAGCCAATAAGTTTTGACGCGACTACAAAAATTCTAAATTATTTGTGTGCTTTGTCTTAGTGAGTGTTTTATTCTCCCCAGTGAGTGTGTTACCTCCTAGGATGTGTTTTATTGTCCTAGTTAGTGATAGTGTACTAGTGATGTGACGGTTACGTTTTTATTCAGTGTGTGAGCAGACTTCATACGTAAAGAGCGAGTATTGTATTGTGCACTACTGTGATATTTAGTCTTCCCCATGCGTGTTTCATTGCCCAAACTGTTGTGTTGTAAACGTACTTTGCATTATTGATATTATATACCCTATCTGTACATACCTAAGATCTATTTATCAATATATTTTATTCCCCGAGTAACTTCTTCTCCCAGTGAGTGACCCAGTAACTGTTTGCCCAGTATGTGTGTATACAGTGAGTGACCCAGTAAGTGTTTAACCCAGTATGTGTGGATACAGAGTGTGACCCAGTAAGTATTTCACCCAGTATGTTATGTGTGGATACAGAGAGTGACCCAGTAAGTGTTTCACCCAGTATGTGTGGATACAGAGAGTGACCGAGTAAGTGTTTCACCCAGTAGGTGTGCAACAGTGAGTGACCTAGTGAGTGAGTGAGCCAGTACGTGTGTATACCTTGCGTCCGTGGCACCTCAGCGCCGGAGGAGGCGCGGCGCGAGGCGGCGGGGCGCGCGCTGGCCGAGATGCTGCGCTGCACGCCACGGTGCGACGGCGACCCACCTGCGCCCACGCAGCCGCCGCCTACCCACCCGGGTTATGTTATTGTAGGTGCGACGATCACAATCACGTTAAACTTAGTAGAAACGTGGTTTATAAAACGTGGTGAGTTTCAGAGTATGTTCTTTTTTGTATTATGTTAGAACGTAGGACCTAGTTTTGTGGATACCGTGAGGCGCGATGTAACTCATCTTATTTATTATTAAATACAGATGCTTAAAAAACTTACAGCATACACCAAAACGATTCATAAGCTAGGAAAATCATTTACTTAAAACACAGAAATTATAATATAGCGGACGCCGTGAAACCGCTAAATTCCTCCTACGCTGACGTCGATCGCGTATTTAGTGAGACAGACTATAAATGCTTTAGAATCAGATTTATTTCTTAAAGTATAAGTTTTTTTATAAATACCACAAAAAAAATGCTCAACAAAAAATCAATTTGATTTCTTAATAGAGTACTTAGTTATGATCGTCGCACCTAGATATGAAAAAAGCACAAATAACGGGACAATAGTAGATATTTATAAAGCGATATTACAATTATACGAAGAGCAGAACGGCACTAATAATGAACCCTGTTAGAAAGCTTAGCCCGTTATGAAGCCCCAATTCGCCCAATTATATTCAAAAATATGTTCATTATGAAACCTACGTTTGAAAAGATGAGAAATGTTTTGCTAAATCTAGAAAATAAAACTACTTGTTACTAATAAAACTTGGTGCAGACTTCGTCCGTTCGTATGAGATAGAGGCCAACTCTAGTGACGGAATTTTTAGGCCGCCTTGAGGGCCACGAGAGCTTACTAGTACATACTAGTAAATCAATTCAGACTTGACTTTGCAGCGTTCATTCTACATTATCGTGTACAGTCGAAGACACGTCCACCTATACTGTTTGGACTTTGAACTATTAGAAGTAGAACGTTGCGAATCGTGCGAGAGGGACGGCAGTGTGTTTGTGTAGGACGGGCTGCCTACGCCTATTGCGCTCCCGCCCCAACGTACCTCTGCATTGTATGTAGCGTAGTTATGCTTGTATTGTGTGTACATCTATGATGTATAAAATATAACATAAATTGTAATATTATAAATGATGTAATACCTGAATGTGAATTCGCCTGTTGTGTGGCGCCGGGCGCTTGGTTCCCGGCCGCCGTCCGTAACGATAACGACGATCCGGACCGGCTTCCGTCTGATTCCGGCTGGAAAATATTATTTTATATTGAGTCAGCCTCACTGAGCACGTCCACCGAAGCACAAATTACACATTGCACTGCGCCCATCACTCTGAGACGTGGTGTTAAGTCTCACGTGCGTGTAATAGCACCGGCACCCATACCCTTCAAACCGGAACACAGCAATGCGAGCATCACTGTGCACACCACGAAATAGGTGGTAATACTTCCGTGGACGAGCTCGCACACAAAGAGCTCTACTACTACATAGACATACCTATTAAAGCTACTGTGCATTGTATAAACGTAAAAGTTACATTCAAGCTATATTTCATTCACAAAACTAATTAAAAATTCTAAAGGATAATGTCCACATTAGTACTCACGTCTGTGCTTTTCCTTCCCAACAGTAGATACGTCGCAAATACATCATCGTATTTCGCCTCCGCCAGTGAGTATTCAATCTCTTGTCTGTTGTACCCCAAGCATACTAGTGCCTCTGAAATATACATATTGTACTTTAGTGGATAATCAAAAATAATTATCAAACATCAATAATTTTGCTTGAATTATTCCCATTCTACTTCTATGCCCATAGCGTCCGAAGACGTGTTCGATGTGGCACTGTACTGCATTCATGTTTACTAGCAGCAATATGAGACGAACCACATTGTGTCCCACGCAACGCATCTTAGGTACTGTATGACCTATATTTATTTTGCATACCTGCCATAGACTTATTGACCAAATTCAAAAGAAGGTAATATGGAAAAATGTCATTCCGCATTTTAAATTGCTCAAGTCAAAGAAGAATGGTCAAATATGTGTGAAACTTGGTACAAATCCCGGAGGACAATTATGTTGGAAACATTGGAAACTGTCAATTTGTTTCTTTACGATCGTCGCCAGGATAGAAGTATAACGGGACTATAATAAAGCTGAAAATGTTTTGCTAAGCATGCCAACGCACATTTGAGATCATGCTTTCTCCCTACCCACACGACACTTTCAGCGGTACAATAGGATAACTTTTAGACGCAGGAAGCGTGCATGCATTTGGCAAAAGCCGTATTTATGTTTTGTTGATGAGTCCTACCGACTTGAGCTAGTTTCTATAACAATCAAACATTCGTCGCGTCCGTCAGTTGATCTTTTTTTTTTACTGTTATTGTAACATTAGCCAATGAGAGAGATGCTACTAACGGACGCTCGTAGAATAAAGAAACCAGATTTATTATAATCATAATAACATTGTGTTTATTATAAGACGTTTTAGCTACTTTTCTCTCTCTCGTTAGTGTAAGAATATTATAAAGAGCAACAAATATGGTCGCTAAACGTCTGATAACCCGCACGATCTTATCAATTGATTACGAATAAGGCAGCTATAATTTTTGTAGTCTCGTTCTCGTTCACTAACTAACTCCAACGCCAACTCTGGTGACAGATTTAGGCCGCCTTAAGGCCTCCGTCGTGGGTTAACGACTGCTAGAGCCAGGACCGACAGTTTAACGTGCCCTCCGAAGCACGGAAGCGCTCAGATGTAAATGCCATTAGCGGTCAGCCATCCAAATAGTGACCGCGCAGAACGTCGCTTAACATTTAGATTCGGCGAAGATTGACTAAGCTAGCCTAGCCACGAGCACTCAACGAGAAGGTAAATTTTTGTAATAAACGCATGCATGACAACGAAACATCTAAACACATAACACCCCTGAATTAGTCCACGTACCAACTTGCGCTGTGTAGATTAGTAGGTAGCGATGCGCGCATGAAATACATAAAATTGTGTTAGTTTGTGATCCTACCGCACACCAAAATGAAATCTAATTATTTGATTTTTTTTTATCTCATTTCAATTTTAACATGGCAAAGTTTCGGCCAAACATGCACAATCTTCTTTATTTTTTTTGAAAAAGGTTTTTGGAGGGAGAGATTAGAAATAAGGAAGGGATGCATAGGTAAATTTAATTGTTACCTTTATTTCTGTCCTCTTTTAGAGAAAAGAAAACAGACAAATTACAATTAGACACAGTACCAATGCATAAAATGGGAAATTTTGGAATAAGTTCATTTTTCTATACATCATTCTTATCAAAGCGAGAAATACTGCCGATTTTTATAATACAACGCAGAAAAGAAGCTGCAGCTTACAATTTCAATGGCTTCAAATGTCAAACTTGGGAATTAATAAATATTACTGATAATATTAATGGTAATTTGACAGATAAAATCTGTTTTTAGTAGGACTAGCCACGTCTTAGCTGGCTAAAAATCTTTGTATTTTCCATAATATTTTGTTTCATACATTGTACTAAACAAAAGTCATGTTAAAAAAGTCATGTTGAAAACTATCTTGACACACTGGCCTATTTTTTACACCAAAGTGGACAATCTCCTTTGAAATGGTATGAGTTTTGGTGTGCGGCTTGACTGATTAGTACATAATGTATCAACATTAGTGAGTTGTAGCTTCAGCTTTGCTCAAGGAGTTAGGTGCATAAGCGTCATTTAGCTCAGCGTAATGTACATAAAAATATAATGTACATAATGACTATGTTTACTAATAGTCCTGCATACAATTTTGTTTTCATAGCGTCAAACTGTTTGAGTGACGATTTGTTAATTTTTTTGAGCGCGTCGATAGTGAATGTCGAAAATACATTTTTACAAGACCGTCATAATTTGACTCTGTGCCTTGATCAAGAATAAATGTGACAATCGTAAACGTATCGTAACGCTAGCGTAACCGAGATACACTGCGCGGTGACGGTACAACGTTCGACAGTCTAGCTGGCATTGACGCGCAATATGATTCGAATACGTTAGGTTTACGTAACGCGGCAACTGTCAAATTTGTTCGTGATTACCCCTACGAGTTTTGATAGTCTTCTAAATAGCTATCTAGGGATATTGACGTATTTGCCCCATGAGTATATCGATAAATTGACCCGTTTGTGAGGATATGCAAGAACATTTCTGTATAGTATTAGTCCTATTTTTGGAGATATTGTACTTTAGCTGTCATTTAGTATTTAACCTCTACCCCGATTCGTAAGGATATTTGTTTCCCCGTAAAAATATCTATCCCGGTTGAGGATATGAACCTACACCTAGCCCCATTCGTGAGGACATTGTTTCTGCCATGTGTATGATGATATTACCTATACGTTTTTGATTCCCCTTGAGGATATTGATGTTAATCTATGCCCCGTTTGTGAGGATATTAGCCTACACCTGGCCCCATCAGTGAGGATATTGTTTCTGCCATGTGTATGATGATATTACCTATACGTTTTTGATTCCCCTTGAGGATATTGATGTTAATCTATGCCCCGTTTGTGAGGATATTAGCCTACACCTGGCCCCATCAGTGAAGATATTGGTTCTACCCCGTGTATATTAGAAAGCTTTTATATATTTTTTGTTACCTATCCGCTTGTGATCCTTAAAGTCCTGCTGCGGCTCGATAAACGGCCTCAATTCCTCCTCTTCGTATCCGGTGTTCATCCATTTATCACGCATTATAGCCTCAAGCGAGGCGCGCTTCGCCGGGTTCAGGACAAGGAATTTCTTCAGCAGGTTCTCACAATCGGTCGACATGTAGAACGGTATTCTGCAAATTGAAAAAAAAAATGAAAAATCTTTATTTCCAGCAAAACATACACTAGGTAGGTAAAGGTAGGTAATTGAAGAAAATTTTTTTTTTAAAAGCTATCAAACAAGCATACAACTCTCCAAAGTTACATTAAAATATGGATGCAGTTGCCGATTGAAGGTTTAGTTATTTCTATTTAATCACATTCGCCAACTAACCACACCTGAGCAACAATAAAATAACCAGTGTGTCGAAAATCTAAAAGTTAGATACTCGTTCGTTACCTATATCTGCCCTTTTACCACATAAAAAAGTAATACGAATCACACGAAAACCTTCAAATTGACACTTACAACTCTCTTTTCCATGCGCTCCATATAATACCATCCCCATAACACGACACCGTATTGAAGATTCGAGTGCACGGTAGCATGTCCGTACTACTTGTCACATCTCACTTATGACGTACCCCTAGACCGATTTAAAAAGATCTAGTGTATACAGAATTGAGAATCAAGCACTATGCCCACCTAGCAATACAACACTTAGCAATGACCAATGTTCTTCTTCTTCTCTTAGATATGGCCTCTGTCCGTCATTTCGACAGACGATTTTGCCAGTGTCAAGTGGATTATTTGAAATAAGTTTAGTCAAGAATGACCAATGTTCTGTCGACTCTGTCATCTTGCCGTGAAGGCTGTGCCTTTAGTTTTCACTGAAACTAGCTTGTCCATTGATAACTTCTTCGACTCTCATCTTCTCCTTAGTTCAATGGATCTGGTGTTAATTAATCAGTGTGCAGATAAGATACTAACCTGTATTTGCCCCGTAGCACCCGTTCCCGGAGCTCCCTTAGCGTTGAACCGTCGAAAGGCAACGAGCCAGACACCAGCGTGTATAGAATCACGCCCAGAGACCACACGTCTACTTCAGGGCCGTCGTATTTCTTGCCTAGAATTGTAAATTAATATTTTTATCAATTTTATTCTGGTTACCTAAATTCTTTACCCAACCCCAAATGAGCAAACCCTCGTAAAATGACCCAATGGTTGAAAAAATATCCTGAAAAAACTGCGCAACCCAAAAAAATTTCCAGCCCCATAATAACATTGCTCAGTCCTCCAAAAATGACCAAAACCCCGAAATATACGCCCAATCCTCGCAAAAACGACCCAAGCAACGTAAAGATGTTCCGACTCTTAAAAAAGTTCTCAATTCGCGATATAAATCGTCAATGTCCCAAAAATATGACCCATGCCCTGAAAAATAGCAGAAGCAAAAAATAAAACTCAGCCAATACTAAATCATAAAAGAAAGTAAGTAAATATACCTTGGAACAATTCTGGCGCCGCGTATGGAGGACTACCGCAGAACGTGTCTAGTTTTGAGCCGGGCGTGAATTCATTGGAAAAGCCGAAATCTGCTATTTTGATGTTCATCTCGCCGTCCAATAAAAGGTTTTCCGCCTGAAATACAGTATACATAGATAAAAACTTCATTGCACACACAAAAGAAAGAAGTTACATGAATGAAAGAAACAAAAAATAGAGAGGACAAGAATAGAGAATAGGACAATGAGAATAAAGTTCAGCCAGTGTAGTAGCTAATTCAAGAGGCAGATGACTTACCCCCGAATTTATACACAGAGACTGAACCTTCCGATTTATTTTACAGTATACCATCAGCAAAAGTTCTGCCTTATCATTTTCTGTGAACTGACTAGCCGTTAATTTTTGAATACCAATAGAAGCAAATTATTTCGGGTGTAAAAGTTATGAAAACAACGGGCCGTCATAAAATAAATAGATGTTTAGCTCTCTGGTTGGTCAAAATAAGAAGACAAAAGAAAAAGGCGAGGCCAGGTAGCTAACTGCTTGCAAGCAAAACAGTTTTAAAAGTGGTAAGGCGAAAATTTTGCCGATAGTACGTTCAACCCTCGAGTAGCCTCGAAGTGCCTCTGACTTTAGCATAAGACCAAATTGTAACACTTATTTTGGCAAATAAATGTATCTTGTATCTTGTAGGAACTAAAAGAAAGCGTGGCAGACAGCTTAAAAGATTGTCAGACGACAACAATCAAGCTGCAGGCCCGCTGTGGACAAGAACTGTTCGAGACCGACAACAATGGTAAGCTGGAGGAGGCCTTTCTGTGCAAAGGCCACGCTGTTGAAAATCAACAGTAGCAAGGGCTCAGAAATCAGAATAAGTTCAACGCATCCCAAACTTTTGTATACGGCAGAGAAGGCAAAAACGTTTGTCTCTGAAATAGGACCAGCAGGGCTAGCATGATGCACCCTAGCCAGCGATTTGTCTACGGCAGAATAGACTAAAGCTAGTCCTGTCTCTGTTTTGATAAAACAAAAGAAAGGGACGAAGTATGATTTGTCTTCTCTTCTATAGAAAATAACGTCGTTTTTGGCACTCATGGTCAGCTGGGGACGTATAGTGTACCTTGAGATCCCTGTGTATAATCCGCTTCTGATGGCAGTACTGCACCGCTGATACGATCTGGCGGAACTTGGCTCGAGCCTCCTTCTCCTTCATACGACCATGAAGCACCAGGTAGTCAAACACCTGGAAAATCGAAAAACTATTCAACTGCCAATTTTTTAACGTTCTATAAAAATAGGAAGAGAGTTTGCTCTAAAATGGCTGATACGATTTTGATAAGGTTTTCACTGTTGTGTCTTAAAATGACCCAGCGAGGATCATATTCAAGTTATACTATCGGTTAGTCGGTAGATCAACGATGTTATTGTGGTAAAGCAAAATGAGAAATACGTTGAGTATAGGAACTGTTTAAACTCCATATTTTTTGAGAAATATATCTATTGCGACAAAAAAGTCTATCGATCTAGAATAACCCCCCAGGACTTTATCTTTCAGATATTTCGGTCGTCCTTCAACTTATATTGGTTGAATAATGATGCCCTTAAAATACTACAGAAGAAAATAAACAAGATGACTAACCTCACCACCAGAGGCGTACTCCATAACTAGGTAAAGAGTCTTCTCAGTCTCTATAACTTGGAATAACTTCACTATGTTCGGGTGATCTAGCATTTTCATTATCCGCACCTGGAATCAAGCAAAAACATATTGAAAATACATGATTTATCATGAAAAATAAATATATATTCATGGACATTTCACACAACGCCCTCTAGTCCCAAGCAAAGCTTGTTATGGGAACTAGATTGCTGATAGAATACATAATTAATTTTTTTGTAAATACAAATACATAGTAACACCCAGACATAGAACAAACTTGTATGTTTCTCATCATCATCATCATCATGTTATCAAGTCCTCTGCTGTATCTACATAGAGCACTAGTTCCAGAAAGAATGATTCTGAAATGTCGTCAGTCCAACGGTCTGCTACTAATGAAATATGATATAATTGTATTCTTACCTCCCGAAACAGTTTCTGCAGCGAGCCAGGATTGAGCTGGGTCTTGTCAATGATTTTGATGGCGACCTCCTTGCCCGTCGGCACATGCTTCGCAAGTTTCACTTTCGCGAAGTTACCTTTGCCGATTGTTTTGAGGAGCTTGTACTTTCCTGGAAAAGGTTTTACAAAAGCACAAGTAAGGCGTGAAAGACTGCTAAAATTAGTATCTCAGGATGTGTCCTGAATTTTTATAGTACCTACCTACTTAAATTGTACACTGATTTAGTTATCTCGCGATGTTTTCCTGCGATGTTTGGGTAAAGCGCGCTCAAACAAGCAGATGGCTCACTTAATGTTAAGCAGTAACCTTAGCCTTTTAAGTAACAATGCATTACTTACATATACAAATAGGTTTAGTTACTAAAATTAATTAAACTTATAGGTTATCGATGGTCCCCGCACTAGGCTAAGCCTATAAGACTTGACTATGAGGCTTGTCTTGTCTTATTGGCCTACTGTAGGCCAATAGCCTCATAGGCAACGTTCGTTGAGGATGTGGCCTGTAAGGCATCACACGGCGTCATCACTTTGAGATATAAGAATCATGTGCTTGTAAATTAAATCGCGGTGTGTTTTACGTGTTGAGATTTGTTCAGTAAGTACCCTTATAAGAATAATCAGAAACAATGAATGGAAGAAGTATCAGCCAAGCACAGCCTGTGAGCTCTACTACTAATAGATTGATGATGCTGTACTGACCAATGTGGGGTTCCTCCGAGGTCCGCGACCGGGAGGACACCCGAGCAGTTCCGCCTGAGGTGCCACCCGCCCCCGCCGACGACTCCGACGCGCTCTGGAATAATAGAACAAACATTATATATAACAATCGAAAAAATAACCTAGAATCTCACAAAGTTGAGAGACGTATAGGCAAATGATTAGAAAAATTGTCATCCACAAACCCGTCTCAACGTTAAGATGCTAATAAGTGTCAAAACTAAACATATTAGAAAAGTTACAACGACCTAAACATTTTCTTTCAAGATATTATGTACTGTAAAAGCCCGTATCTTGGTAACATTATTTTAATAAAGATCTTATTTATTTTTCCATGTCAAAACATGTTTTTTCGTAAATTGGTTTGTATCTCGCAGAAACCTATAAACCTCTGCGAACGTTACTCGAGACAAATTAGTTACAAAGCGAGTCCCTTATCACTCCGAAACAGCGTGTATTTTTTCCAACTCATTTCCTGACTCATTAATTATCCGGGTTTACTGACTCGTATTAACCGGGTCTGGTTTATTTACGTTATTATATAACACAAAATTGTTTGTTTTTATCGAAAGTCAAACAGACAGACTCTTAGTGCGGCTTGCACCAGAATCACTAAACGTGTTTAACAGCTAAATCGATTTAAATCTGACGTATTTGTATGACTTGACAACTCGCTAAATACTATTTAAGAGTTAAACGCGTTTAGCGATTCTGGTGCAAGCCGCCCTTAGTCTAGAACATAGCCCTAGAACAAAGAAATTATAATAAGAAGTCTAAGTTCATAATGTTGCGTGTTTTTTGCCCAACGCACTTTTGCCAAAATATTGAGAATTGAGATAATTTTACAAACTAAAAAGCTTCCCGTTTTTAGTAATAAATATTAGTTTTTGTATGGATATTTACTAATATTACCTTAATATCCAACTCGGCCCTGATTTCATCATAAGCTATAAGTATTTGAGCTGTGTTTAAATCTAATATTTCTCACATCCGTGTATAACAGAAAACAAATTAACCCTCAAAACGCCAAGACAAACACTCTAGGTCGCTTATCTTCCACCGCGCATATTTGTCGTCCAATTTGCCGTCTCATATGTTATACCCGGGTCCTTACGAGTATACCCGGATTGTCGGTTGACCCGTCTTATCCGGGTTCGATATCTATTTATTACGCCATTCGCTGTAAGTACCATGTATTTGAAAAGGAGATTATCGTCTGTCAAATGTTCAAAGGGTTTACTGCTTTTACTAATCTATATGTACATATAATGTAGAACAAATACACGATTGAAAACTAACAAGTTATATATTTATTTAACTGATAAAATTATTTAAATTAAATAAAAATATTCATATTTTTTTTTATAGAAATTGCTAGATTTCTTTTAAGTTTTTTTTTTTCAATTTGAACATATTAAACTGTTAAAGTGCTAATTTGTTATTGTAATTTGATTGAACTCCTAAATCCCTCTTAGGCCAGATTCCACCAACTCCGAATCCCTTCAGCCACTTTGGTAACTAACAAACGCTTGTCTTTAGATTAAAATATTTCTGTCTTTGTTTTTGACAAGTTCAATGTAAAGACGGGTAGTATTTTATCTGCCTGATAGCGTTATCCAAATCCAGCCATAGATGTAGCAAATCTCCTTTGAAACAACGAAACAGAACCATAAAGGTAGCTTCATCACAAAATAATAAACAAAAATATAGTCTATTCGTTTCCATTAGAACCATTTTATACGATCTTATTCTTCATGATTTCCGCGACAGACATAAAAATATATCCCTTTCCAGTCCATAAAGAAGACAAACACCGGGGTTTCCTATAAAATATCCGGGCTCTCTGGTTATATCCGACTGTTTTCTCCCGGTACAAGATGATATATGTATAGAACGGGTGTCCTACATCAAGTATTTGCATTTTGGCAAAATGTTTAAGTTTTACAAATGGACAGATACTATATTTTTTCGTCACGGTATAGAATTTAACTCTTTCGTGTAATTTTTAAACAATTTTTATAACTATTGGCCGCCCTAAACACTAGTAGGGCTAATTCTTATTCAATCAGAAAGCCATTACATACCCACTAACTAGCGCAATCAGAGATGTACCATAAAAATAATTGATTAGTCTATTGACATCCCTCATCAATAAGTAATGAGTAACAGAGACACCGCTAACTTTAAGTAATACCTAAGTTTAAGTTGCGCTCCTGAGTGCGGCAGTAAATCAATAAAACGTCAAGGTTACGGTGGTATAAAAATAACCCCAATTCATTGCGAAGCCGAAACGGTGATGCTTTTACAACCCCAATGGTAATTTAGAACTCTATTTTGGTATGTTCTTTAATTTGTTAACTGTGCGAGGCTATTTTTGTTTACGGTACACAAAGTTTATCATCAGACGATAGGACGATTTCTTCACTCCATGAGCCAAAGATCATGCCAGGATTCGAAGTAAAACATTGACAGATTGACATAACATATCCTATCTGTTCATATCTTAAGGCCTAGTAAAACATTGACAGATTGACATAACATATCCTATCTGTTCATATCTTAAGGCCTTGCATAGCTTGCTCGTGATTTCTTGAGTTTAAGTTGAAAGGTGGGTAAAGCCTTAAAAAGGAGACAAGCGGGAAGCCTAGCAAAGTACCATTGCTTACGTAAAAAGAAAATGGATTCGTCATGTACAGCGGTGTTGTAGCGATGTATATGAAGCTACTTTTTCGCTCGCGTGTAGCCCCGATTAAAAACTGCCTATTCATTATGCTATTCCAGATTACGAAATATCAAGATTCAGTTAAAACCTGTTAAATTTTTGCATTTTATAATATTCACACGAAGAAACCGCAATAAAGGACACAAAGAGACTCCTACAGGGTAGGTATCGACAATGCCTCTGGTGTCGCGGATGTTAATAGGCGAAGGTAACCGCTTACCATCAGGTGGGCCGTACGCCTGTTTGCTACCCGTGGCATAAAAATATCTGGTCATTAAATAGAGCGATGACTAGGACTAGTGTCAGCACCCTTAGCATGATTTTTCTTCTCTTCGGAAGAAAGAAACATCTACAATACAAAACGATATTACAAGCTTTGCTTAGTTTGGGACTAGAGGGCGTCGTGTGAAATGTCCATGAATATTTATTTTATTTTTATCTAAGGCGCTCACCGTTGAACATTTTGTCACGTTAACTACCCAGTCCCGGAATCGCCTACATAGCCCTACCAAGAAAGGCTATCACGCTGAACCACGAGAGGTTTAAGAACTTTATGCGTTCATTCTTTGCCGAAAACGGTACGCATAATACAAAGACTCAATAAATTCCTTACAAGTGCTTGAATAAAGCCGCAACGATCTCCCCGATTTATGTATTTTATTTTAATGAACTTCTGTGAAAGTTCTTTCGGGAAAGGTTACTCCGGATGAAGAGGTCGTGCCAGTTTTATAAATGGCGTTATTTTGTTTAATCTGTGTTCTATCATTCTGTAGAATTAACCTCGACTTTTTGGTTTATTTCAGAATACCCTGCAACCCAATTGCCAATAATCCAGCACTAGGAGAAGAAAAATACAAAACAAAAATTGGAAGTGATACACTACGGGCACACAGGGTACACATTCTCTGAAGACAGAAACATGCGAGAACTCAGTAGGTTACGGCTTCTCAATCAGAAACCATCAGTAAGAGGTTGATCTATGGAAACGTTACCCCATGAAACTTCTCGATAGCTTTAGCCCGGCGTCTCCGTCTCCATAGCTTCGACAAAAACACCGGTGCCAGCATCGGCAGCACACGGTGACGCATGGTTTGGGGGTTTATTTTGACGGCTTCTGACAACAGTGGTGATCAGTCTAGCTGGACGCTAGACTTTACCTTCACTTTTCGATCTGTGGTGCTTGTAATCTGTGTGCTAGACGTATATCGTATAGGATCTTTAAATCTTCAAAACTATTGTGGCTTCACCAATTAACTCCTGGATTCCAGTTCAGGAAGTCTTACGTTGAAAACTTGTATGGGGACACTTTGACCGAAATAGGTCTTAAGAGTTGTTGACTTATGTCTGCTTCAGAGCTGTCCGTTCTCTCGCAGCGTGAAACTCATTTAAAACTTCTCAGGGTCTCGCGAAGTTTTAGATATGAATACTTCTGATTACAACTTGAGACTTCCAAACACTTTATTAGGGTTTTGAGACTTGAGTGGAAAAGTTGCACCATGGAAACACTAAGGAAAACTTTGGAAGCACTTGGATTGTTCACTGATTTTAAGTTAAATTTCAATTTGCATGAAAAATTTTTAACACAGAATGTTTATACTGAAAAGTTTCGAAGAAGACTAGTCCGCATAATCGGAAGATTTGTGTTGTTTTGCGATAACCCTATTTTGACGATGTGGGGTTATCAATAATTGACTATATTGTGCTCGCGATGCGGGTCATCTATGTATTTGAGTTAGCTAGATACCTAAAATATTTTATTGTTGACGTATATACTGAATTGCAAATTCAACAATACATTTGGTAGTAAATTCCATTCTTTTCAAACAACTAACTTATGAAAATAAGCTGAATACAAAGTTTTGTGAGCTGTTGCGTGAGGTTCAATGATAACTAAAAGGTCAACATACGTTGTAACGAAGTAAACAATACAAAATCAGGTAGAATTATTGTGAAATTTCATGCAACAGCAGTTTCCTTCGCTAAAACCATAATCGTAATGATTGGTTGCTGTCTGTAACTGTACCTACTAGATGACAGGCGTCACAGCTCAGTCGGTAATAGCTCTGCCTTCCGTGCTGTGGGTCGTGGGTTCGATCCCCACCAAGAACAAACATTTGTGCGTGGAAAACATAAATGTTTGTTCTATGTCTGGGTGTTACTATGTATTATAAGTATGTATTTACAAAAAAAAAGTATATAAGTATTCTATCAGCCATCTAGTTCCCATATCACAAGCTATGCTTAGTTTGGGACTAGAGGGTGTTGTGTGTAAAGTCCAAGAATATTTATTTATTTATTTACTTAATAGTTATAAAAATTTAATGTTTATACTCGTAGTTGTGATAGTTTGTAGGCAGTAATATTTGGAACTACTGAACAGATTCTAAAACTTCTTTCACACATAGATAGCTACATTATCTTATGTACCGAATGGCTGTTTTATTATGACAAAATTTTGTATTCAGTGCGTAATCTAAATAATAGTAAATCATATCGAAGAACCGCAGACGAAGTTGCATAGACATAGACAACTATTTATTGGCCACAAAAATACACAACGATCTTTTGTATTTTTATGAGATATATACGAACTAAAAGGAGATCATAAAATACAAAGAAGGAATTCCACAATCGCTATTGACGTACAAACATGTCGTAGACAACTGATAACAAATGATCGTGCTCTTTAAAAGGTAACTAAACCAATTTAAAACACGTTAATCCTAAACAAAAGCTTTATCTCACACTAGTTCAAACACCCGCGGTTTCGTTCGCGTATTTTTTAATCGAGCCAGCGAACATCTTTGTGTCAACTTGAGTGAATTGGTGTTGTTCGTTTGTTAGAGCATAACTTTCGGACTGCATAGAATTTATATCATATCCTAAATCGGACAAGAGGTTGTAAATTTATAAAGGTAAAAATGGGAAATTTCCTTTCTAAGTTGTACAAGAAAATCAAATCGATAGTGCTTTGTTTAGTTAGATATTCGAAAACCGTTTTTACTTTTATCCTAAGTTAAATAAATTTTGAGATATAGTGAAAATTGTAATGTTAAAAAACCAGTGTAACGCGAGCTTCCATTTCTTATAGTTTCAATGACTTTGTAGTTTAGGTAACAAGCTAGATCGAGATATCGATGCGATTTGCAAAGTTTATTATAGCCATAGTTGAAAAATGTTTCTAAGCGTTTTATTTTCCTTTTTGCGAACATCGCGTATTTTTTAAATGCATTGATTGATATGCTGCAAAATAATTAAGTAAATATAAATAATATATTGTAATACTGTATCCCCAGGTAAGATGAAAGTAAAGTTTGCCTAGTCAGAGGAAAACTGTATTAGAGCTCTCTCGGACTGAAGGTTTAGACATTCGTCGACAGTCAGTCAGTAAGTTAAATAAGAGCTTTACTAGGAATTTACCGAAAATAGCTTAGTAACCACTAAGTTGTAGCTGAAAGTTGTGCCATAAATAATGCTGCCCGTTTAGATTGTCGTAAAATATTGCCGCTATAAAATATATCGTGTTTCGTGCTTCGGTGGCTCGGTCATCTGAGTATTAAGACTGCTGTTTTTATCCCCAGAATCGAAAGTAAGGGGTGTGTGTTTGAGGCATTAGTGTAACTTTTTTTAATTTTTAATCTTACTCTTACAATATAGATACCCATAAATTTTAGATGTTGTATCCTATAAACCAAGTAAGGTTTGTCTCATTCACACTCGTTGCCTGTTACAATGCCTGCCAAGTAACCTCGTAACGCTGAAACTATTCACTAATCATCTATGTTTGCCACGCACAAAAAATTGTCTTCAGTGAGCATCGAACCCACGACCCACAGCACGAAAAGCAGAGCTATTACCGACTGAGCTGTGACGCTAGTTTCAGTTAAACCGACAAATAATTAAAACGTAATATTCAGCGGGGAACACAACCAGTTTTGAGCTGTTTGGGATTCAGCGGACAAACAGAGCTACGAGTGGAATACTAAGTGATGGAAACGGAGGGTTCTCTTTGTAAATCTGTGCGCAAAGAAACATTTTTATAGTGTTTTTTTCAAGTGGGATGAAATGGGTCATGCTTTACTCCTCTTAAATGGTAAGAACATTGTGAGAGAAAGAATCAGGCTAATCATATTCCTTGCAACTTTTATAGAAAGAAATTTATTAAACCAGATTTACAGTAGATTAGATTAGAAAATTCTTTATTGCACATTTAAAAACAGTACAGCAGGGGTATGCCAATCAAAGTTGAACTGCAAAGTTGAACTGCAAAATTTTAAATTATGGTCAGTTCATACTAACTCATAGTTATTCTGTGACTAAATAGTGACATTATGACGTCATTTGATGTGTTTTCGCGCATATTTTGCTGTCAAGTGTCTAAAAAGAATGATCACAAGAAGAAATCCTAAGAAATTACACTGGACAGTGAAATATAACTTGACAGCAAAAGATTGGCATACGGGGGCTGTACCTACCTAAGTATTCAAAAATATCGTACGTAGCACGCCTATTTATTTTATAATGTAGACCGCTTTCATCGTTTTGACAAGCTCCTTAGTAAAGTACACCATTAAACCTCCTCAGGGATTATGGGTACCTTCTATCTACCAAATTATCTGAAGGGACATCTTCTGCCGTGTGTGTATCTTTTAAATCTTGACCGCTAAATGAAACATAATTGTAACCAAGATAAGTAAAAACCATTTCTAGAGCAAATGTTTTCTAATGAATATCTGATAATCACTTCATTTTCTATAGTAACCGGAACACAAACAAAACAATCCAAGGGCACAAAATATTGGCTCCAGTACTCTAGGTTTGAATATTTTATGGCAGTCGATAGTTAAACCAACTATTAGTTATTCTGTGGTTGTTCTAGTGCTCAATAGTAACTACTGTTCTTTCTTCTTTATTCTTTCGCCATGAAATTCAAGATAAGCACGCGCCTGCGCAAATATTGTTGATAATGGTAAATTAAGTCATCATACCTTTTATTTAGATAATGTCAGTTTGGGAATACCTAAATAAATCAATTGAAAAATGATGAATTCAATAGGTACCTAAAACAAATACAAGGGGTAGATTCTAGACCGATAGACTTTTTGTCACGACTGCTATATCTCCTAAAAACGAGTTTGATAGTTTTTGGGAGATATATCTATCGTGACAAAAAAAGTCTATCGGTCTAGAATAACCCCCTAGGCCTGAGAAAGCGATTAGTGAATTATATATTATAATTTACATAAAAAGAATAAGTTTTGTAAGCAAATAGCAACTGAATAACAAATGGTATCGACCCGCAACGCGCACGTCCGTACAACCCACAAAATCCAAAAACCGCGCACGTATCTTTTCTCTATTCACATTCAAATGACACGTCACAATAGGTTTATTATCGATAGCGCGTTATTGAGTGTACCGTTGTGACACTGACGCGATACTGGTCTCTCCGAGACGCAGGGGTCAAAGGGCTATAAAAAGCACGGGAGTAGCGAACCAAGTGAGCGAAGCGATGCATTCGGCCCGTGAAAAAGGGCTGATGAGCGTGATAATAAGCTAGATCGGCGTAATAATAATTAAGCATTGTCCGCGGCTTCGCCCGCGTAGAACTCGATTGAAACTTACTATTCCCGGTCACGAAGTAACTTAATTTCAAGATTGATACAAATTGATCTAGTTACGACGCGATTGAGTCACAAACATCTGGACTAGATGTGCGTATTATATTAAGGGGTATATTCAGAATCCCTCTCATCTTCTGTCAAAAGGTAATAGCCCAGTCGAATTAGCTCGAAAATTCACCCCCTCTTTTGGGGTATAAATAGGAAAATATCGATCCTAGGAAAAATTGATGCAAGGCCAAAACTGAAGAAAATTTAATTCTAAACAAGTTTTTATTTACCATTTTTCGTGTAAATTGAAATAAACGAGTTATTAAAAAAATTACCCTTAAATTCAATATGGCTGATGACGCACCGGATCAAGTACCACGCAAAACAAAATTTAGACTACCCGTAAACCATAAACCCCCCAATGACCATGGTAGGATAGCAAAGATGTTTGTGAAAATAAACATGTTTTTCAACATTAAAACCCAATTCAGTATTGTGGTTATGCAAATGAAGATCATTGTTCTATCCTGAACAATTGCACAAAAACACTAATGACAGAACAGTCAGTAAGTACATTTTCTTTTCATTTTTAATCACCAAATGCTACAATGGTTTTCATAAATGAAATGCACGAACAAAGTGTTTTGTGTTCCACCACGTATTGCATTACCTGTTTCAAATTGAAACAATGAATACAATATTCTAAAAAATTATTATTCAATGAAACCGGCATATCCAAACTTTGTATAATTAACGTCAAAGTTGTACACGGGTATTCAAGTATGTCATAGTTTAACATTATCTTACCGCACCGCTCAGTCAAAGTTATAAACTCCATTCCGTAGCTTACCTGAAACAAAAGTTAAATTAAATTAGTAATGTTTGTTGCTTTGTTTATAGTTATATTCATTTATCTTTCTTTTATTCGCTTATTTTGATGGGTGCAATTTTAACGGGCTTATGTTACTACAAGAACTTTTAAGTTAGTATCAATTACTTAATACATTTATAGCTTTCACGTGGTTAAGACACAGTCCATTGGCAATCTGTCACACATCGACCTTAATCTTCTTGATTTTGAGGCAAAAGTCAAGCACTGTAGCAAAAACGTCGAGTATAGTGTAGAAAAACCGTCTAAGCGGATATAATCCGGATTTCCCCAGCCCCTCCGCCGGGAAATTACTGCCATCGAGAGAGAACCAAACACCGCCTTGTTTGTGTGTAACACAGGATAACTAGTAACGCTGGCATTGAAGTTTCACTCAGTCGATATGCTTGCAAAAAATAACTAGCAGAGATTTCATTACGAACAAATCTGACAGTCGCCGCGTTACATAAACATAACGAATTCGAATCATATTGCGCGTCAACACCAGACTTCCAAAGATTGTAGCGTAACCGCGCAGTGTATCTCGGATACGTTACGATACGTTTACTATCGTCACATTTAATCGTGATAAAGGCACAAGTAGTGCATGAACTAAAACCCTGCCATGTTAGTATATATTTCACTCAATTTACATGAAAATATGCTTTTCGGAGTGAGACAAGCCTTGAAAATTGTTGCCTTTTAGTGTATTCGAGCAAAAACGGGCATTTTAATTATTTCCTCTCTGTCCTGTTGACGTTAACTTTCAGTCGACCGTGTTTTGTGTGATTTAGAGTTATTACACGTGGCTTGTGGATATCCGTGTTATGTTTTACAGACAGGACTTGCAAATTATCTGTACTTATATTTGTAGGACTTACAAATTAGTTCAGATTGATTGCATTTTTACCAAAAACATGTATAGCATTAAACCATAGTTCGATCTAAAAACTCATAAAAGTTGGTCACTAGCTCATCCGAACTTTTACCATAAAGAGGATTAAAATACATTATCCGAAGCGAATGTACATTGTAGTTTTCGATTTTCAAAAATGACGCGTGACTGTGCTATAGTGAATTTGATTGCATTCGATTCAAAGCTGTCTACACAATTTTGAGATTACACGCTTTAATTTTCTTTCTTGTACTATATTAAGTTCCTGTTCCTGTGAAGAAAACATCGTGAGTAAACCAGCCCCTAAGGGGATTTTTGGACCACATTTCCAGAAATCCCATCCGCAGGAGGAACTTGCAAGAGATTTGTGGAATACGTCCATTCTAGATGGATTTGCAACCCATCGCCCTTTGTTACATAATACTATAGAACACCAATTAACTCCTGTCAAATCGCTCGTCAGACTTCCTGCTTAGATCTTATTAAGGCTTTTTGCATCTAATCTAGATTAAAAAGCATCAGGGGCAAATTTTCACCCATGCTCCGATGAACGGGACGCTGTAGTGCCTGAGGCAAGGATCTTAATGCCCAGAACAAGTATCAGAATGTTGATCGTGACTAAAAATCACAGTCGTAAAGTCTACTGTTTCCCAGATCACTCCACCTTACTTACTTTTGCGAGCTTTTTTTAATCACGCAAAATAAACACATTTCATTTTATTTCATTTCTAGGTTTTCTTTCTATTTGTGACATCATCATTCCCCTGCCCTTATCCCGCGCTAGGCGGGATCGGCACAACATGTCTTCTTCTTCCACTCACTTCTATCATTCGTCAACTCAGAATCTACTCCTCTCACATTCATATCCTCTTTTACACAATCCAACCACTACTTCTTCGGCCTTCCTCTATATGCGTATACAGTCACACTCATATTCATAACCTTTTTTCGTGATATGACTTTCATTATAATCTGTGACATCCCGTTAAAAGCTTGCTTAATTTCCAAATTTTCCATCTTTTGTAGTAATTGATACTTCAAACCAAAATCCCCATTATTCTAATCCAGCTTCCCTCTCAACTTTCGTGTAATCTCGAGGAGTCTCAAAACTAAGGAGGCTGAAGGAAAGTATTTGTGTGCCCACTTGAGCCATTTCCGAATGAGAGCGGGTCACAGCCGGGAGCTTCCTAACGTTTTGTATAACCTGTATACAATTTACATCGTATAATGAAACGCTTGAGGCGGAGAATTCCTAATGCTAGAGGCGTAGATGGGTTATACGTTATACCCCGTTTTTACACTCCAGGACGCTTAGCTTAGGATCAGCGCCAAAGACGACGATTCTTTCTACCGAAGAGAAGATAAATCATACTTCGTCCCTTTCTTTTGTTTGACAAAAGCAGAGACAGGACTAGCTTTAGTCTATCCTTCCGTAGACAAACCGCTGTCTAGGGCGCATCATGAGCAGGAGCATTCGTTACTCGTCTGACGAGCGAGCATCTAATGCTCGTACAATACTACCGAAATGTAATCATTCTCATATAATCGTGATTTTGACCTTTTCAAAAGGAATTAATATTTTATAAACAGATCATAATCAGGCCTTTATATCTAATTCCATTTGTACCCATGCCCTTATGAACGGGATGCTGCAGTGGGATGAGACATGATTTACGTGTAGGCTTGTAGCACCTATACCATCCTTTCAGCATAGTCGGCCTTATTCACAGGAAATACAGGTCAAAGTCAATACGTACGCAGCTAGCTAAGTCGCGGGCTTCCTCACGATGTTTTCTTTCACCGTTTGTATAAGCACTGGCATTGCAAACAGAAACATTATAAACAAAAACCACCTCAAAATTAGGCACTTTCAATAGTCCTGAAAATGATTACTATTAAAACTTCACTACTGAGAAACGTAGTATACGTTTGCTATGCTTTTCCGTTTTAGTACCTCTTAAACAACTTATAAAAACACTAAACGAACACTAACACTAAAATATCCTAAAAATCAGTCTGAAAACCTGACTAAACAGAATTTTCGCCAAGTTTTAACCACTGTAAGTAGGTATGATTGGCTCTGGTTTTTTGACGTTTTGTACGGAAATGAACACGACTACGAGCATTTGAACAATGACCAAAGCCATTCGGATCAGCCAATTAAATAAGAACAATGCATTCATATTTAAACTGTAAAACCAGTACGAAGAACTCTATGAAAGATTGCGTACAGGAAAGTACCACCATCGAAAGAACAATTGAATGCATTAAGCTATTTGGAATATATGAGCCGTAGTCGCGAGTTTTTTATATTTAATTAATTATAACGTATAATTAAAAATGTAAATGCCTCCAGTTAGCTCCATTCCAATGGGAAACAACGACCCTGGAATTATAACGAGTATTAACGAACCTCAAGGCTGTGCCATATTCGGTGATGTTTATTGCGTTAGACAATTTACATTTTATAGTTTGCCGGCTACTTTGTGTAGGTAACTATTTGCATGGGGTTTTTTATGAGACTGACGGATCTCGCAGATCCCTTATTTGATGTTGTACGGCCCGTTCACTAAAGACTCCTTACATTGAATGGTGTTTACCAATCTAGCAAGTTGCAACTGTATTACCTTATACAATACGACCACCGAGGATATATATAAATCAATAAATAATCATCATATTCACGCAAACAGAGCCCGCACGTAATACAAAATACAAGTGAGTATTTTATTTACTTTATGCTTATACCAAAAATAAGACGAAAACCCGTACTGAAATACCTGCGAAGTGAACCCATGAATTTTAAGTAGGGTTTTGTTCCTTACGGCTAAAAATCACAAACTTCCTTTGCTTTTTGTAAAAGGGAAGTAAATGATATCGCTTAGATTCATGTAACTGAGACATTTATTTTTTACTCTTTTTTGGGAAAAATGAGACGATAAAAATAAAGTATCACAGAGCAAAGAATACCTATCGATGACATGTTCGGTATTATGTGACATTGCCTATTTCCAGTACAAATTACAAAAAGAATATGTTTTTGAATAGAGTTTGCGAGGTTTACAATGATATTTTGCCAGATATTGATATTTTTCACCTATCATTGCCAAAATACCGCCGAGAAGTTATGTTAAGCATTGCCGATAAATAATAATTTTTAGTAGTAATTTAGTTTTTGTTTTTTCTGTTCTTGTGTTATATTTTTGTTTATATCATATTATATTCTCCTTATATTTATGTACATTAACTCTGTTCACCGCTACTCTGTACTATGTAACGGTGGAAACTTTGCTGGTTTATGTGTTTTTTTAAGTTATTATTTATAAGTTCATAGTACTGTTTGTTTCCCAAATAAAATAAAATAAAAAATAAATAAAATAAAAAATTGCACTACGTCCATCACTCTGAAACGTGAAGGTAAGTCTCATGTGCGTGTAATAGCACCGGCACCCTCCTTCAAACCGGAACACAGCAATGCGAGCAGAGAGCTCACTGCTTGGCGGCAGAAATAGGTACGGTGGTAATACTTGTCCAGACCATACGGTAACATATCTCACCTAAGTATAATTACTTCAACTTCTGAAATTGCAAAAAATTTTTACTGATAAATATCAAGAAATCTAATCTACGTCTGTATTCAGACTTGAGCAGCTTTGCAAGATACGAGTCTTGTTCTATCCTAGTCTGCCAGTTATTGTTTTAACGAAACCAATTTCCTACGAGCATACCTCGGACAAGGCAAACGCGAGCCGAGCTATGATTGCAAACGAAAACGCTCGATTCCAATCATTTAGAATTCGTGAGCGATGGGAGCATTCATTTCCGGAGTTCATTTAGTCCTGCGAAGCCAGCTGCCGGTTCTCACGTAAATTAGAAAATGGCAACACAACGGGATGAATGATGCAAATCATGCAAAACGTGAGCATTTACAGAATATGTTTTTAACTAAAAACACAGAAATATTGAGAAACAGCAAAAAAACTGAAGATCTTTGCAGAACATAGTATAAGATCAGATATATATATATATATATATATATATATATATATAGACATAGATATAGCTATCTAGAATAAGCAAATCTATGTGGCATACCACTGTGAGCAGGGCAATGGACCACAAACCGAGAAACGAAGTCCAGAACAGACCTCCAACCAATGACTAGAGTCTAGTCATTGGTTGGAGGTCTGCTTTGCAATGTTTTTTAATCGTCTAGTAACTAGACGATTAAAAAAATCCAGATTAAAGGAGATATACAGAAAAACATTTGTTGAATTACTTCCATTATTAAAAATCTTAGACTCAATAAATTTCAAAATAAAATTCCACCAGAATGAAGACCGCAAACCAACTGCGAAATACTTCCTAAACTGGCGTACGATGTGAAATAGCTTCCCGTCGTTCTTTGCGTGAGAGTAATAAATAAAGTCGAAGGTGATTCAAGAGAATAAAATTCTTCAGCATTAATGCCTTATTAGGGAAGGCTGCGTGTAACACGAAAGTTTGTGAATGTGATCTTTATTTTAAAAGTTATTATCAGCAAGCAGATGATCAATCTGTTCTTGAGTTTAACAACTCTGCATAGCAACTACGTTACCTCACGGCGCACGTCTACTAATGAAACGACGTGGTGGTTATATCATACACTGGGCACCATGCTGGGCGAGCCTGTTCCATCTCAAGAATGTAGGAAATTCAACAGCTAAAGTTCAAGTAACGGCCGGATAAAAAAAAGTTGCACCTGACACTATAAATCATGAATCAAGCCCTGTTTTATCATCAAACAGTTACATCAGCATCTGTTTAGCTAATTGTTCCAAATATTGCAAGTTCTCTTTTTAATTTAAGTCTAGCGTCCCTATCCGAGGGTCCCACTCAGCGGTTCTGCAGAATATTTGAGCGTGTTAGGCTGCGACTCCAATTGCACGCATCTGTGGCTCTTTTCATACAAAGCATTTTATGTATGAGATGAAATGTACGAAATCGCAACGGCGTCACTTGGTTCCCTCAATAGCAAATAGAAGTAGACAAAACCTGATAAGGTTTAACAGTGTTTTTATAATAAGCATTATAATTAGAAGTCAACTTCTTAATTCCCATCTTACTCGATGGACCGTAGACAATATTATCGCGGGAAGACTGAGAATGGAGAAGACTGGATATCGTTCTTCATAGAAATTTTCATAGATTTTATAGAACGAAGAAATCCACCGTTAAACATAGCCTTTTTCGAGAGAGCTGGACAAACAGAATCTGATTCTTCCGAGCTGGTATGATAAGCCCATACCAAATCGCTACAGGATATTACAGGAAGGGATAACAACTACCGGGGATCGCGTGCATGCATGTGGAAAACTCAGAAACGAGGTCACATTCCGATTTCCTGGAGCCTCCTTTGATAAATATACTTTGAATGGCTGTTTTTTTGCCGAAATTCCGGGATATTAAACGTCGATAGGTCTTTTTGCGTAGGATGTTTGAGAGATTATGAATATTACATTTTATTATTACACCTTTGGTAACGTTTCCATATTTATTTAAGGTCCTATTTTCCCCTGGTGTAGGAATTGTTAGACTTTCGGTAGACTAGCTCGACTATACAATACGAACACCTCACGACCAGCAACCTTTCCCAGTTTCGACGGCGTCTTTAGGTCCAAGTACCATGGTACAAGACCCTGCATTTATATACAACTAGCAGTTACCCGCGACTTCGTACGCGTCTACAGTTTCCGTGTACGTTATATTATCTGTGCGTGTACCGAGCGGATACTTTGAGAAACTTGACATTACACCTCATTACACCGAACTCGTACCTACTGGAATGTCAAACGCTAGTTGTTAGACCAAAGAGGTAGTACTACGCCCTGTCAAACTGACGTGACATGACATGACAATGAAATCCTCTTGCTAATTGGCGCTGCTAATCCTTTTCGTTCATTTTATCCTGTAGATCCTGTTAATTATTCGGGATAAAAAGTAGCCTATGTGTCAATCCAGGTTACGAACTATATATATGCCAAGTTTCATCCAAGTTGGTTCAGTGGTTTTGACGTGATTGAAACACAAACATCCAAACATCTAAACATCCAAACATCTAAACTTTCGCATTTATAATATTAGTAGGATTAGTAGGATGTTTATTACGATAATCCAACTGACTTTTGCTTCTCAGTCAGTGGTTGCCAGCTAAACGGCAGAAGTTCTTGTGAAACTCCATCGATTTTGTACCAGGTATACCTTCAGCCAGATGGTCAAATGACATCGTTAAGGAGCGTAACAGGAGGAAAAATGGTAAGTACGAAAGGAAACGGCCGAGAGGTGACCTTCAATTGCCCAGGGATAGCCAGATGACATCGTTAAGGTAGTAAGAAAAGCAATGAGCTTAATTACTTTACTGCGCGAGGCACAAGGTCGAAATCCCAGAGTATAGTGAGCCGGATTTTTATCTTCCAAACTTTCTTAGATTTTCCTATGGCACATTTTCAAAAATTATGCTGTACTTACATATCTGTCTATACGTTTTCAGAATACACACTATCTATGTGCTAAATTCAGTTGAGATCGGTTTAGTCGAGAAAGTAGAAGGCAATGCGATCTTCGCATGTGTTTCGGATTTATTTCATAATGAGTAAAGAATAAATATCATAGTGGAAATGCGTGGATTGGTTTCTGTTATGTGCCCAAAAGTTTACTAACATAATATGATAGTAATTTAAAGTAGTTAAGTAGTAGTAGTAGTTAGTTTTTGAATAGTTTTTTCTGTTAATTCTGATGATTTTTACAGCGCTACTAAACAACGACAGAGACGATGTTCAACTCAACCAGAATAACAGTTACCACTTTCGTATTTTTATATACGTTATCATGAAATTGTATTTATCTCGCAAAACTCACGCCCCAGATATCATATCGCTCTAGATCTTTTACGAAATATTTCGCGGAAATATAATAAAATGTGCATTGAATATGAATGCCTGCATAGTACAAAAGAGATGTAAAGTGCATATCTTTCTGCCAACAGCTTTCCAAGCCAGAGTTTGATATTATCATAAAAGCTAGACTGTGACGACAGCGTAGGTTCCGCCATCTTTGCAAAGCGTGACTTTGGGTACAGTACTTTACTTACTATGATATTTGAACTACCTAAGACTTAGGGCTTGTTTCACCATTTCGGAGTAACGCTATCCGTCAAATAAAATTATACCCATCTTTGTCTTTGACAAGCTTAAAGTAGAGACGGAGATAGTTATAACTGACGTATAGCGTAATCATGGTGAAACAGGCACTTCGAGGGTTGTTCTGAAAGAGGAACAGTAAAGTGGACGTGGATTAGTGGCTTTTGATTGATTCACTGTTGACCATTGCCGCTTGATAATAGAACACATTTGAAGGGGTAGAGTGTAAAACGGTAATGCATAACAAACTCACTGGATACAAGTCTAATAATAAATAAAGATAACTACTAAATAAATAGCAAGAGAGGAGTAAGTAAAAAGAGAACGTCATGGCTTCGCAGCACAACATCAGGCAATGGACTGGCAATGGAAGGTGGAAGACCTATTTAGGCTTGCCCTAGATAAAGCAAAATTTTAAGAGGATGACTGCCGACCTTCCCTTCAGTAGTGGAGAGGCACCCTGAGAAGAAGACTAAATAAATGCATGCAAAGATCTTTGAGATCATTTAAATAAGCGCGCAAAAGTTGTGTGAGAATGTAGGATTCAACGAGTACACTCAAACATAGAAACTTCTAAGAAATATACATGACAAGGTGCAAATATGTATTTGAACGTGACATTCTCCAGGAAATTCTCAAAACTCGAGAAATACGTGCAAAAATAAGTTCTATTCCTATAGGTAGGTAAGTACTTTACTTTTCAAACTCTACAGCAAGTGCAAGCTAAAATCAGTTCTATTCGTATGTTATAAAGTTCAATTCACCAGATATCTGCCCTTGATGCCCATGGTCGTTCTACCGCGAAGTCCTCAAGTGAAAGATTGCACGACAGTTTAGTTCACTCATTGTGTTTGTATTTTTAGCACTTTGCACTCACTAAGTTTACATTCTAGTAAGTAACAAATAGATACAAAATTATATTAAAAATTTTAAAAAGAGAGAGATATAAAATGTCCAGTATTTGGACATTTTATATAGGTAATTCAAGAAAAAAACTTAGGAATGATCACAGAACACGAAACTCAAAAAAATTTTGATTATAAATAAGAAAACAAAAAAAATTAAACTTCCCAAGTTGTTCAACTAAGAATGGTGTTCATAACAATAACAGAAAACATAAAAAGCTTCTAAAAGTATAACTAACACTAGGAAAGTGTTTATTCGGAACGCTTTGTTATGCCAATTATCTGAGTGCTGCTCAAACTGACTATTCGTTATATAATAAGTATTCCATCACATGGACTTTATTAGTTGCGGGACTGAATTAATTATAAGTTTTTGTTTGGTTAATTTAAAAAAGTTATAGGATTTAAGATAAATATGTGTCCTGTAATTAAAAAATAAATTCAAAATTCAATATTTTGACGCACATTTGTAAGAAATGTGCCAAATTAAAATTTGTTCAGCGGATTTAACAGAAAACTAAAGAAATTTTAAAACCTTGTCACATTACGCGATTTTTATCTCTCAGAAGTTAGGTTCAACAAACGATTGCGCATGTACTGTGAAACATTAAAAAGACGAATAATAAATCGACCCTTTCTTTTGTTTGATGGAAAAAGAGACAGACAGATAGTCTTTCGTAGACAAATCGCTAAGCTAAGTCAGAAATGCTCCACTAACATTGTTATACGCAGTCGGCTAAAAGCGTCCATTCCATTTCGCATTGTTTAGACTCATCCAATGCCACTGCCGATTTCTGACATGTATACTAGACACTGGACAGCACGTGACTTGGTTCATGTTACAAAACTAGCTACAACCGCAAGTCGGCATCAGTCAAATGCCCACTTTACTGTCGTCAGTTAGCGTACACAAAATCTAAAACAGTTAGACTAGTCAAGTACCCAGAAATTCGTGCCAAATTTTGGCAGCTTTAGGAGTTCTTGACTCAGCGCACCTCTTCGTTATCTATTACCTACTAAAGAATACTCTCTAAACTTTGGTTTAGAATGGCTTAGTCAGTCTTACATTACATCAGTAATATATTTTTAGATTTCCTTATCAATTATCTCTGCAAAATCAAACAATGATTCCGATAAGCGGATATTGGCCATTGATTATAGATAGTACTTTTGAAAAGTAATATCAGGAGTATTATGTCGCTGAATTAGCAAAACTATCTAACTATTGAATATCTACATTTTGGCGAATTTTGGCTTCTTAATTTTATGCCTCTGACTGTCAAGCAGTACCTACACTACCTACCTTGTGTATCAGATTTGATCTAAAGTACCTAATCTAAGGCCTTGAAAGCCTAGTTTGAATTTCACGAAATATTATTCTATTGGTATGGTTAAAATTTCACTGCTTCATAAATATTTTGAAGTTTTTGTAGGATGATTCCGAACAAAGTTTTCCTGTTATGATTTAGAAATTCCTAGATATTTATAGTCGAATATCAATCACGTAACGATTGCTTATCTTTTTTATAAACACACAAGAATAACTCAGTTTAGCAAATGGTTTATCGGAATGTACGAATTCGTTCAAATCAAGGTTTTATTTATTCAAAAGCAATTTGTACTTTCGAGACATAACCCGTAAACAAGCGCTATGTATTGCAAGCATTTCAAAGATTAATGATCTTATTCTCTTCGATCGTACCAGAACAAAGCTAAAAGAGTGCTATACATTTCTAACTTGATTATAAGATAAAAGCTGATCAGTAAACTTTTACAGCGAATATAATAACTTTTAGCCTTTTTATTCGAAGATCAATATGATTTCAGACTGTAAGATTTGAATAGACTATTCTTAAAATGATAATTACGTATGCGGAACTACTGTAGTATAGTAAAAACCAAATCAAACAACCAAAACTGCACATAACAAAAAATAACTAAAAAAATCACACACATTTTTATCAGCGACGCGCGAAGAGACCCTGCAACCGAATATCTTCATCAAAACATACGCCCTTACCCTTTTCTTAGCCATGACACACAAGCAAACACTATAACATAATCCGCGAACGCACGTGCTTTCACCGCGGAATTCGGAACACAACTGACGGCAAGGAAGTAAAATAGGGGTGCCACCGCCCTGTTCACACTCGCATTCCAACTGTCTTATAACATGGTTAGCTGGGCAAAGGAAATTGGACCAAATAAGGAGGAAGTGTGGGTTTGTTTTGGCGCGGCAATCGCATTTGGGACATTGCATTCGGGGTGATTCGGGCCCGGACGTTACGTCAGCTGGGAAATTGTGTCGCGAGTTCCGTGTTTTGGTGTTTTATTTTTGTAGCTGGTTGTAAAAATCAATGTCAAGGATATAACTCTTTTCGTATTTACTGTGAGGGCAGAATTAGAGCCGACTTACCAACCGTTTCTTTAACTATTACCTAAAAATTTAGACTTGTATGGAGTAAATTTAACCTTACCAGTGTCGTTCAAGTAATATAAGACTAGAATCAGATCATTAGTGTGCGCATTGGATAAGATTTAAAGGTGACATGTGTACTTATAGAATACAAACCAAATTTAGGTTAGCCCTTTACAGCATGAACTACAAAAATCTATATATTACATGACAGTAGAAATAAAATTGCTGTTTTTTGTGTTTATTTCTACAATTTTTCTTGCGGGCCATCTGCTTGTTTCTATAATTCCATCAAATCCTTATTTGGGGTTAAAAACCAAGTCCACGGTTCATTGGGTAATGATGAATGGATAATCAAAAACCCATTTGTCTTATATAAACGTTTAACTGCAGCTGTTGACACTCTATTAAGGAGGATCGACATGTACCTGGGTTAAGAACGACCTTTTTTGTTAGCTATAAAGTGTGGAACGAATTTTTTGTGTGAATTGTACCTACAATTTTGTCTATAATTTGAATAATTTTTTTTAGAAACGTTTTTGAATTTTTTGTTTAAAGAGAAAAACAAAACAGATAAATTGCCCTCCGCTTTGTTTACTGTACTCGTATATTATTCGAATAGTCCTAAAGTAATAAATAATAAACCATAGCAAGTTAAGTTATAGTAAAGCAGCTCCGTCATTATCGATTGGTGGACTGGACAGTTCTACAAATTAAAATGAAGTTTGGTGTATATTTATTTACTCGACTGTTTGAAATCAAAAACATACTCGTACAAGCCCATGTCGAGACTCAAACATAGAGTAGGTAATCTATTTTTCACTGGTGAGAAGTGACGCATAATTTATTTAAGCTTAAGCCATTCAGGGCGGCTTGCACCAGAATCGCTAAACGCGTTTATATATTAAAAAGTATTAATCGAGTTTTCAAGTCATATATAAATACGTCAGATTTAAATCTATTTAGCTTAACAGCTATTTAGCTGTTAAACACGTTTAGTGATTCTGGTGCAAGCCGCCCTCAGACTTAGCAGACTGAATACAAGCAAAAGGTTGAAATTTCTCCAACGCTGACGTCGCTGACGTCGATCACTGACATTGCGACACTGCTAAGTCAGCAGCGGATGGTGCCTTCTACAACTTTTCATTCGTACGCTCGATCGATGTTCGCGACCGACGCCAGCGTAGCAGGAATTTAAGCCTGAACATCCTCGCACTCATTCGCTCCTTCAAAATCTTCAAATTATACAACGCACAAAACCGGCGAGCCAGGCAACATTCTTGAACCCACGTGAACGAACCAGCGTTTAGTATTTCCGGAAAGTATTAAATTCTACGCTAGTTTACGGCGAAGTTTTACACAGTCAGAATAAGTTTAAGACTTTACCACTAAATGAAAAATATTAGGAGTTATTCATCTTAAATTCAGATTTTTTTCGTTTGTGGTTATACTTCACGTATTACCTAGTTATTTGAAGTAAACATTGCGTGGTTATATTTTTTGATTTGGGTGGTTTAAACGTCTGCAATTTGCAGATCATAGGGGTTTAGCTTTGATATGTTGGAAATAGAGTTCCACAAAGTCACGCGCCCCGCCTGAACTGTCGCGAGATACTTTATGCCGATTGTGTCATGAAATATAAATTTAAATATTTTACGCTCAGTTCTTGCGCATTGTGGCTAAAATGCTAATATTATTGGACAGTTCAAGTTTTCTATCTTTTATTAGTTTTGTCGTTTTATTCACGTTTGTTCGTTTAGTTTGTATCGGTGAATATCAAATGTTTTTATATTTCTTGAGAATTCTTAAACATTTTTAAATCACATTTTCTTACGTCAAATCGTTCAACCTCTTAGAAACCTCTGGCTTATTCCTGACAGGTAACCAAGACTAGATAACTGGTTATCTTAGAGGATTTTTTTCCTCTTATGATGGGTACAATATTAGTCTGACCGAACGAAAGCAAACAAAGGCTAACGAGGGGCTTCGCCGATGGAAGGTCTATCTCTACCAGTGGACTTCTTCAGGCTAAAATGATGATATTGATTTTAGGCTCTTAAATAGGATAACTCTTATTGGTTCATCAGACGAAAAAAATAAACAAAACTTATCTATTGATAACACAATGGGCGGCTATACGCTTTTCTCAATCATAAAACGACATGTTAAACTAGTATCATGTAAAACACAGATATAATATAAATAACGCGACACTTGCCTGGCTTCCCCGTACTATGGCTTCATTCAAGTCGTATCAGGCCTGACGCACTCCACACTGAGCACAAAGCCACACGGGCCGCATACCATGATGTGGCAGATGAGATTTTATAACATCCCAAAAGTTATGAGCCGAGCAGATTCGAACCGGCGACTTTCTTGATACGGGAATCTTTGATTTATTAATTAATAGGATCACCAACAGTGTTGTGCACAGACACAACATTATATTCTTATTCTAGTAATCTTATGTCTAGTGCAAACACTAATTATAGGCGAACACAACATTCACAATGCAATTAGGCTAAGTAAATTAAAACTAACATTGAGATTCAGATCTATTCAAGTACTTAAGTAGACAACAAAATATAAATATTTATATAAATCAAACATCTAATTACTTACTTATATATTGAATGAGTTAGATGCTAATAATGTAACACGTAACATAAATTATGTAATCGATGTGAATGTCAATAACCCTCAAGGCAATTTACAATACAAAATACAGCTATAACAAGCAACCGGCACCATAATAATTCAAAGTTTAAACTTATTAAGTTATTATAGAGAGTAAATCAAAATAATTGGTATTGTCGCCGGCAGGCTTGTCTTTTATCTATATTTGTGAATGGTATAGTATACACAGTGTAAAAAAACAACTCTTAAAAACCAAAACGAACTCAAGTAACTCAAATTAAAAAGTCTATTGACTCGAAATCGTCACAACGCTTACAACGTATATTCATTTAATTCAATTATTCAATTCAATTAAATAACACGGTGTTACAACCAAATACATTGATTAATACTAATAGTCAAAAAATAGATTACAAAAAATGACAAAATTATATATTACATACATTAGATTAGAATTATTAATATAAATTTATGTATGTAGTACGGTAATGGTTGAACCGTTAAAGATTAGCGCGATTTTGGACCCCAGTTCTTCAATTATAGAGAATCGTATTTTCACACCTTGTAAAGTACCTAAAGGTATAATTTAATGGATATGATGTAATTTGGTATTTACTCGTCGCCATTAACGCCTACGCAAGGTGTAGGTTGGGTGGGTAGGCTGTTAGTGGAACAGCAATCCCATGTGCATTTTTTCCAATTGCTTGAGGTCGCGCCCAATTATCACATTTCAACATTTTCAATTCAGAATCAGAAAATAAAGCTGAAAATTGTTTATCAATTAAAATCACAAGGATTATTTAGAATCGCCTAAATACTAGGTGATTCTAAGTGTCAGTGCTTCTCGACCTAATTTTAGTAGTTATTTTTATTTTAGGAATTTCAGGAAAACTAACAGCCAGGTAGTTAGTTACATAATATAATTACACTGCGCGATAAGTCAAAGTCAAAATTCCTTTATTCAATAAAATAACAAGGATCATTTAGAATCTAGCTTTAGATATGCAGTAGCGCTCTACACTCGATTTGTCGTTCGCCATGCAGTGCAGCTAGACTTAGCTACTGAACTTATTAGTGTACACTCTGTACGTATGCTACAAAAACTGGACCGGAACATTAAAAATGAGCTAAGATTTCTTTCTCACCAAAGTAAAGACCTCACTTTGTCACGGAATCTTTCAGCAGTTTTTCATACTTACAACCTTAAACGAAACCACTCATTTATACTTAAAAATACCAGTTTTCCCGCAAAACTATGTTAGCAAAGTTTTTTTTGGAAATAACTCATTACACCAAGTGCATTTTATGTAGTTTGTGAGTTGTATGGTTTATTATTTGACGGCCGATACGCGACCCGCCTTGACCCAGTGACTTTCAAACGTATAAATAAATACCTACTGATCGGAAAAAATCGTTATGCTACCCGCTCTAGTTACCTAAATGTACTCTAAAAAAAAACACTACAATATATGAAAAATGTTCCTGACATGGATATCAATATTTTTAAGGTTTATAAAAATATGCTCTATTGGTTAATATAGCAATATATTATACAAAAAAGTTTTTTTTTAAATATTCGAGTTGTAACTGTTGTAAGCAAAAGCATGATGGAAAGCAAGAAGAAACTAGCTACCATCATTATTTTATTCCTTGGCTTATTCCCAGAGGTCCATGATTCTATTGTTTTCAAAAAAATTAGGTTCATACATTTATTCCCAAGAGGTCCGCGACATTTTAAATTTAATAATATTCCTTTCCCAACGGGTCCATGAAATCTTTGTTAGTCATCCTTTTGACTAAACCCTCAAAAAATAATGGTGAAAAAAAACTTGTAACTGTTTTGTACTTAGATATATTTTATCGCAGATGAATATTTCTTCTACTATTCTGTAATAATTTCCCTTATTAAGAACAAGCAATAATCCATCATTATTGCAGAGTCCCAGTGGTCTGTTCCATTGTTAAAATATCTCGGTGGAACCCCTCACCCTGCTTATCACATCACAGACGGAACGTAAGTTCGAGGTACACTCAACGCATCCTACTAATATTATAATTGCGAAAGTTTAGACGTTTAGATGTTTGGATGTTTGTGTTTCAATCACGTCTAAACTAGGTACTGAACCAACTTGGATGAAAGTTGGCATATATATAGTTCGTAACCTGGATTGACACATAGGCTACTTTTTATCCCGAATGATTAACAGGATCTACAGGATAAAATGACCGAAAAGGATTAGCAGCGCCAATTGGCAAGAGGATTTCATTGTCATGTCATGTCACGTCAGTTTGACAGGGCGTAGTACTACCTCTTTGGTCTAACGACTAGCGTTTGACATTTCAGTAGGAGTTCGTTGTAATGAGGTGTAATGTCAAGTTTCTCAAAGAAGTATCCGCTCGGTACATGCACAGGAAACTGTAGACGCGTACGAAGTCGCGGGTAACTGCTAATTTAGCATAATGCGCTGTATTACTAACAAGAATCGCCATTTATCGTAAGATATTTTTAAACTTATATCTCACTTCCAAATCTACAAGCAGGAGGTTAGGCACCAACGACCTGTCAAAAATGCGTTTCCCTCCATCCACCAGAACAAAAACCTGTTCAACGATTCCAAGCGCGTGCGTAAAGTCTCGCCGAAGCAGACCTTGACATTCGTCAGGTTAAACTTTGTGTTTTTATGGTGTATTAGGTTTGTTAAGAATTCAAAATGTTTCGTAAATCTTAGTCAAATCCGAGGTTCGTATGCTGCAAGAGAAGCAATCATAGATTTTAAGATAGTTTTTCACTCATCATCATTCCCCTGTCCTTATCCCACGCTAGGTGGGGTCGGCACAACGTGTGTTCTTATTCAAAGTCAAAATTTCTTTATTCAATAAAATCACAAGGATCATTTAGACTTCTTCAACTCACTCCTATAATTCGTCAACTCTGAATCTACTCCTCTCACAGTTTTTCACTAAGAAATGCAAAAATAATCTATACTTGAGGGCAGTTTGAGTCACGCTCCTCTCAAACTTTAGTATACGAGCCAAGTAAATTTATGGTACTTAATAAGTTTTTTGGATAAGGTAATTTAGGCTTTCAAAAATTACGAGACCTACAAACAGTTAAATAGGTGTAGGCAGAGAATCTTAGTATAAGTACTAACATGCTGTCATGTGAGTGACTGAACATGACAATAAACTCAATCCATTTATCAATGACTCACTATGTTTTACTTTTATAATTTGAATGTGAAGTGAAATTTGTTTGCTTCCTTACTGGTTGTAAGCATGCTAATAAAACATACAAGTAATCACTTAAATTATAAAAAAACATACCTTACTGGTATTCTCCTTGCGAGTTTCATGTCGTATATCATTGTTTTTCGCCCTTACCTGGAATAAAAACAAATTATTACAAGTCAGAACCATTTGTTATTAATATGCAAACAACATAAAATAAACTCTAAGGTCTTCGGACACTAGGGGAGTTTTTGGGGCGTCATTAGCCATTGACAAATAATAGAATATTATTTTATACTATGCATAGTTTTTATACTATTTAGATGAAGTTTAAGAAAAGTATTTATGTCCCAATGTAGGAAATGTAATGATCGTAAAAAATCGCGCACATAACGCATCTCATTCACACGCTATTACAAAATATATACGATCATAACTCGCTAATGCCAATATAGGAGCCATATTGTGTTGTCATGTCGCGTTTATGACGTAGAAATGCTATACGCAACGTAGAGACAAGACTAATTAACATTGGTCAAGTTTTTCGTAAGTAAATAAGTGCAGTAAAGTGGTGTAATCAAACTGAAAAGTAGCTTTTAACTTTGTTTTCAAACTCGATTTGCAGACTCGTAAGTACAGTGGCGGGTTTAGAAACATATTGATCGAATCAGATGAAGCGAGTGGGTTCAATATTAGATATTTAAAAACTCATAGCTTACGTACTTACTTACGGTCGGTGGTTAGAAAGACAATTTATTAAAGCGTTATATAAATCAACAAAACTCTACCAAGGTCTCCTAACTACAAACAGTCTACAAACTGCCTGTAAATAATTAATTCATACAAAACTATCGATTCAGCTCGCACCGTCAATCCATATACGTCAGAACTATCGATTATATTGCGTCATTAGACAATTGGGGATAAGAATACATTACATAAAATTACCGATTGTTATTTGGACTAGAATTATCGATACCATTTCGATGTAACCTTTCACGATCGAGAATTCTTTTGTCATCCTTAAATCCAGTCAATTCTGCGTCTAAGATGTAAAATGAAAATAGTATAATGGCGTTTATTCTTCTATTGTTGCATTTTTTACAACTAAACTAATTTGCAGTTATTCTAGTTTCGGAATATCGGTATCTCGTCCTACTGCGACGAACGAAACACTACCTTTCAACTTGACGGCCCCATACATTTCCGATTCTGTTGTTGCATTTTACTAAACTAATTTAATAGGCACTAAAACTATAGCTGTCTTTGTCGTTTGTCGTTTATAAGAAAGGAACGGCAGGGTTTTTTTATGCTGTCATATATTTTGGTTAGTTTAGAAAAATTAAACAACAATTGCTACATTTACTGACTGGGAGAGCATTTATGAATAACGACTAAACAGAGTACATCATAAGGGCATTCTTAAGATACTATTGACTAAGGTCCGTTTGGAATACATAAGTCAGAGCTACGCGGTACTCCATTAAAGACGCTCTGGTCTCGAAGATTATCTTAGTTACCATTTTTTTAGAACATGTAAACAGCACAGACGTCACAATACAATCGAAATGTTTACCTGTACAGAAGATCTCGGGGATATCGGCGACCTTGGTGACGCTGGTTCAGCTCTGTGCTCAGCCAACACTCTATGCTCATGCTTAGTTCCTACCACGGAGTTCTTAACCCGCTCCATCCGCGCCTGGATTGCCTTTCGAGATATGACCTTGGTTTTTTCAGTTTCTTTAGTACCACCATCAGCTAGCTTGCGCATTAACCGAGCTGTTGCAGCGACCGATTGTTGGGTATCGGAGTTGGTGCGGGCAAGTCTGGTGGCTGTTCGTGGGGCGGGAGCAGTAGCGCCTGTACTGCTTCGAGTGGTCTCGTTCCTGTTAAACGGTACTACATCGTGTTCTGTATCTGAATCGGCTGGTAGGTAACCTCCACCCCCTACTGAGGATACTCCAGTCCGTAGTAAGTTTTCGTGTTCCGCGTATCGAGCTCGTTCGTCGATGGATACTGTACCGTTCTGCTGTCTTTCCAACCCACGTTCCATTTCTCCAATCTGTCGTTCTAGTTTACGTAATACATCATCTGAAGGTGGTACAGGGGCGCTATCATCAGGTGGCTCTGAAGCTTGGAATGATTTTAAATGGATTGGATGTGCTCTATTGATTTCTAAGCGTTTTGGAGCAATCCCTGAAGATGTAACCTCATAGTGAGTTCGTTGCGGTTGAGGGGTCCTTTCCAACATGGCTAAAGATACAGGTGAAGGTGGTGGAGCTCCGTTCACAGCAGGCTCCTGAGATTCAGGAGCTGGCGACACTCTCGGAGCTCGGAAGCTCTTCCTCATGAAGTCCTCGCGAGTCAGTTTCCGCTCCATTTTATCTTACGTACATTTCACTGGGATTTATCAATTTAGTTCATTATAATCACCGTTAGTCTAATCACTTTACGACTAAACCTGAAAAATTGCAATATGAATGTCCTATTCATCGAGAAACACTGCACTTATCAATACCATTGTGATAAGGCCAAAGAATGTCAACTAAATGAAAACCTAAATAGATATCGGAACGACCTCAATTGTCTAGGAACGATGCTTTTGATATATAACATATATCACAACTTATTACCTGCTGCGGGGCAAAAGCTAGAGGTTATTAGAGCGAACTCAAAACAGTGAATAAAATAGATATAGATTTAAAGTGACATCGTTCGAACCAACCTCTTTCAAAATTTACTATTGACGATTAAGTATAATTGCTCAAACACCTAAACTAAAATACTAACTAACAATTGCAAGTCCAAAGTAAAATAGAAAGTTGGCAAAATTAAACTCAAACTTCTAAAGATAATCTCAACTTGAGGAGACATTGTTTGCATACAATTGTGAACGTAATAATAAGACAGTTTAAATAGATGTTTGTTTAAAACAAAGACAGCTAAGTCCGAATTACGCAATGAAATAACAAGAAGACGGTAACATAAAAAGTGAAATCACCGAACCAGAGGTAATTTGATAAGAAACGACTTACTGAATTGTGACAAACCTTACGAAATCAATTATAATGTTTAATACTATTGGAATAAGAGCTATCGTTTCTGAGAGACTTGATACTTTAGTAATAGAAAACCAAAATGCTACTAGAGTATGTCGTTTTATTCTAACCGCAACGATTGAAACTTCCGTCTACAGTCCATTTTTTGCAACACATAAAACAAGGACTAAAAAAGTCTACAGGACAGGTAAGTGCATTAAATTGAAGGGTTTCTGGTCGATCGGGTCGGCGAGCGAGACGGCAGCATCAGTCCATCTGCAAAGAGAGAGACAAAACAAATTTGTTAAAAGGAAAACCTAAATCCGTTCACCGTATTCCCATACAAAAAGCTGCGTTGCTGCTTGCACCTGCTGAAAACGCACCTCCACCAACACTTGTACAAATAGACAATAACACGTAAACAATAAGCGAGACAACACAGTCACAGACATAAATTTCGGTGATAATAGTAATGGACTACCTTATATTTCGATAAATAAAACTAATTCGCACTGTGATAATAAAGTCAATTTGGCAGATTATGTGGGATAACAGTTACTAAGATACCGCAAGATGCGAATCCTTGGAGCGTAGTCACGACAATGAAACAGATGGTTAGCGAACTGTGTATGACTCACTTCGTACTGCTATTAAATAATACACAGATAACCTGTGCCAAACGCTGAACAACACTGACTAGACGAGGGCATTTTCAAGTTTCACAGTAGTTTGCAAAAGAAACAAGACTATGATGATTGATTATTGTAGGTACGGTGTTTTTTTACGTTGGCAATTATCGAATTTTTTTTTAATGCACAACAAAATCATTCTCATTTGGACTAAAACGTGATCTAGTATAGGATTCAGTATCTAAGCTAATGATTATGATAACGTTTGGATGGGAGTATCTAACCTTGAATCACAGCAAGATAATAAATAGAAATATACCAGACATGATAGTTTCAGAAAATCATAAAGCTGACACAAATGTGTCAACAAGTTCATAATCCTTGACCGATGTCCAAATATACGTAGAAATCACAACAAAATACGAAATCAACCCGAAATAATCGGCTATATTAGTAGCAGTGATTAATACGTTACTAATTATAGCGTCAACGTATTCCGCTCGTAGAGCTTCTTAGTCAACTGTTCCAAAAAAAGTTTTGGCTAAAAATATTCCATTGTTTTGAGTCGATAGTTGTTTTGTTGTTAGTTTTTTATTTATCAGTCTTGTTGTGTTGTAATTGTAAGGTTCGGTCGGATCAGCGCAGCGCTGATCAAGCGTAATAGGTAGCATAACAGGTATGGTAATTTATAATGATCAATTAGTCTACGCGAATATGAATTTAAAATCATAAATATCCAATACCAACAATAGACAAACACTAACTGTCTCGTATTCCGCATCTAGGAATAACTGTTTGTAATCTAACTCTTGGTAAAGCCAAACCCTATTGTTAGATACATTCATTTTTGATTCAATAGCTTTAGGTTCATTATCGTTTGAATCGATTGTAGTATCAGTTTGTGTTGATAAACCACTGGTTTTTGCTTAATTTATCGTGACTGTAGCTTCTATTTCAATAGCTTTAGGTCTAATATCGTTTGTATTGATAGTAAGATGGGCTATGTTGGGGGACCACAGCCTTCTGCTATATCTGCTTGCTTCACTATACAATTGAGGCTCTTGCGGTAGAAATAAGCATTGTTGAATGTTCTTTTGCAAGTGATATTTACAATCGAGTTTAATAAGACGTTTTCCCATAAGTATGCTACGTACGATATTGTTTAAATATGGACAAGACATGGGATTTGGTTCCAAATTGCAAAATTGTACCAACCACAATATTATTGATTTTGCCGATGCTTAAAAAGAGGTTGAATAATATCAAAGATCCAAAAATGCAAGATTAGCAAACCAAATACACATCTTCTAAATTTCTCCAACGTAAAATATTGGACGATAATCGTTAATCGAAACCACGCAAATTAGACCTCACATTTGGAGGCATTTTTAGCCGCCATTTAAAAAAAATACGACAGCCGTTTTTGCCGAGTTGCAAAACCAGTTCTTTTCTGCATTTAAAACGTAAAAAAAGAAATGTTGGTGCAGTCTGTGGTCGGTCAATCGGTGGGGGAACATGCGTATCGGAAATGCGTAGTTTACGATCATTTTAATATGTATGACGTTTATGTCTCGGCATTAAAGGCAATCATTTCTTATAGGTCAAATTGAAAATAGATTTTTTACGGCACACTCTCACGCATTTCACATAATTATGTATAAATATAAACTATTCAGTATTTTGCAATAAAACTGATTCAAAACTTCTTTCTTTTTTGCATGCCCAGGTTTTTTAAGCAAACTTCTCATGAGTCGATTTGTACATTTCCTCACATGGCTGCTTTCTGCTATGCTCGATCCCATTCTTAATTATTTAGTATAAAAACATGCATCTTTTTGCACGTCTAGGTATATATTGCTTTAGCAGTAAGTCTACCTAGCATAACTTTATATATGTGTGAAAGTGCACTATAATAAATTAAAAAAACTAGTTCTATGGTGTTAAACAGTTTAACCTAGTCAGTCTACGTAGCAAAGTTTGCTTCTAGAAACTAATAGTTACCCCTTAAGCCGCTAGAGAGTTTTTCTTTATCGTCAACGTAAGGTGAGCCGAGGTGATAATGATAAAGTGGCAATAAAATCGACCGAGACCGAGACTCGAATTCACATTCTTTGAATGCATATTTATGAATTTTTATGGATTGTGTCCGTTCTCTACACTTTTCTTATGAAAAATTCACTTCTAATAGGCATCTTTAACGTTCATTATTTATTGCCGTTGCATTTAGAAATGAAAATTCGCGTCATATTTTCAAATTTCTTTTGAATCGTTTTACGTGGTGTCAATTCTATATATTCAAACTCTTATATCTTGTCTATTTTAACATGTCAAAAGAGAATAATGTTGATGACTGATGCAACTAACTACCATAATGACCATGAATATTTATTTTACTCATACTAAATTGCGTCTATGTAGAGTTAAACCACTTTATGAGCAATTTTAGTGAACTGAATGTGACCTTCGAACAGTTTTTGTGTTCGACAGATGATTCACCAGATGGCGAGTCCCATCCCATCTGCCTGATGCAATTGTTAGTTCTACACAACAATATTTGGCATAACGTACCAATACCAACTATGATCAAAAAGATATGCATGTAAATAAAAGCAGAGACACGTATGAAGTTGCACACACTATACTTTTGGCACAAAATCCCAACCTATGATTAGAAAGACAACTAATAATAAATGAAAGGTAGATAGTGAATATGAACGAACAAAACCAACAGAAAACGAAAAAATTGATATTACAAACATTGATATCGAGCACCGACAAGCTATCAATGTAAAGAGTAGAGAATAAACGTCAATCAGCACTCTCAATCAAACTATATTTCTTGTTAGCGCAAAAAATGCAAAACTACCTCCTACTGGTACGGTGGTCAATCACGAGATTCGCACGGCAAACTCGTGTACTAGACCGGTTTGTAACACGAGATGACTCACCGCAAGCCCAATTTCACATCACGACGGGAGAAGCAACCGTGACTGATTTGAAGTTTTTCAATTTATAAAAGAAATTACCTACTAAATAGAATGATAGAGAAGTAGTAAAACCAGAGTAAACAGAGCAGTGGATGTAACTTGTGATGTGACGGAAGTAAACTTGAATAAAGAATTTTGAAGAACCGAACTCCTAATATGTATTTGGAACAATATATTTCATGGAGCTGAAAGAACTTTTACAGTGGATAATACAATCAAATATTAAATATAGAGGTAAGGAATATAAAGTTTTGGAGAACACAGTAGGCACTAATATTCCTTCATACGTAATAATAAAGCAACTACACACCACGACACGCTTGGCCAGTCATCGGACAAAAGGTCACGGATACACAATTACCGCAGAATCGATTACATCACGCCAATTAATTTTAAACTCTCATGTTGTCAATTAACTATACTAAAATTTTCAAGGTCAAAAATTACTTTGTACTAGTAGATTTCGCTCGCCCAGGTTATATCACCAGGGTCCTCAGTTTGTTTCATAATGATAATTTGAAGACCTGTGATATATTAACCGGTCAAGTTATATAGGATATTTTCACTATATAAAAAGCATTAAATTCCATATAATGAAATCGCGATTCGATAATAATGAAGCTATTTTTTATCTAATCGCTGAATTCTCGAGGCTTTACCGGTTAGGGCGAGAGAGCAAGCTGAATTGTTGGATAGAGAGAGAGAATGGCTCTCGGTTCGTTGCTCGTGAGTCATGCTACGGTGCTTGCGCAGCCCTCTTTGTTGAATATGACGAGGTTGTAGAGACAAGTAAAATGTATGAACACGAGCGTAAAAAATTTAAAAACATGTGTGAACATAATAACTAACCCCATATTGCTTAAATAGCACGTGAAGCGAGTGAAACGTTTGAGCAAACAAATTATACGTAATTTTATCAGCGGAGCCACAATTAGCCTACTATCCCCAGCTGAGGTCAAATTAGCCTCACAATGTCCTCAAGTGAGGTTAGAAACATTGTGGGCTAAATACGCTTAATGAGGGGATATGAATATGCGAGCTGTTACTTCCTCGTACAATTTGATATGTTCCGTTACTTTTTGCATATTGGTTTCGTTGATATAAGGTTGATGTAGATTTTTGGATGAACAATATTGCAATACCTACCAAATATCGTGCGCCAAAAATTTATGACAGTAATGACAATGATGTTACATCATATTCATGCTACAATAATTTGTGTCAGCAACCGATGCACGAAATGTGATAGAATTGTTTGGCCTGAACTGCACGAAATTGTGTAATAGAGACAAAACTATTGTATTATCAGTTGACCACTTCACCTTCGTAAGATATCCGCTTTATCCATGAACTTATCTGTTTTGTTCGTACCATTGCTGCTATTGTGCCAGTAATAGTTACAATAGAATTTCTCAAGGGATCTGTTTGTATCTAAGAGTATACAATAGACAATTATAGCTGTTTCCTTGTGTTTGCAGGGTTTGTACCACAGCAATTAAACGTAATGATCCTATTTCACAATGGAAGTACGAAGAAAAAGATTAAATCATTACTTTTTGAAGTATAGAAGCTGTTAAATCAATCAAAAGAGAATGAAAAGAGTCAAAACTCGGATTGAAATCACAAAGATTTTAATAAAAATAATACAAAAACTAACGATGGAATATTTTTACGCAGTATTTATAATACACAAAGCCGCAATGACCTTAAAACATGTATAAAATACACAATACAGAATCAACAAAAACTTAAAAACGTCAAACGTAAACAAAAAGTAAAACTTGGACGTTATTATGATGTAACTTAATGTCTAGTGAAAGCTTGATGACATTTTAAGATGTATAGTCTAAACTATTTTGCCTGTAACCACAGAAGAAATAATAGTTTAAGTACTGTAAGTGATTGTATTAACAAAGGTAGTAGAAGCATATTTACATTTAAACGGACAATACTGTCGATTCTGTTGTTGCTTTTTTCTAAACTAACCTAATTTGACAGCACTAAAACTGTTGCTGTCCCTTTCTCATAAACTGAAACGATAAGGACAGCTATAATTTTAGCGCTGTCAAATTAGGTTAGTTTAGAAAAATGCATTAACAGAATCGATAGCAATGTACATCGGAGCTTCTACTATTTGTAGTCCGTAGTATTCATACAGAATAGTTCAATAAAAATTAACCGATAACTGTTACTTTAAAAGAGATATTTGAATAAGTATAGTTGGTACATAAAGTACAGAATGTTATGCCTAAGGTTAAGATCCAATCTGCTCCACTCTCTTCATTAAGACATCGACTATTTGACTCCTTGAGATCTGAAAGGCGCATTCACGAATCATTAAAATAATTTACGACTCGCGCCATTACTTTAATTGCACTTCATTAAATCTAAGCTCTGCAGGGAAACTTAATTCAGTTGGAAATTTGCCGATTTACCTTGAATATGCAACATTTTAAATTGGTCTGCCAACACATCGTTTTACCACAATACGCATAGTTTTTTTTAGAAGATGTTATCTAGCATTAAGTTCATCTTGTACTGTTTTTTATGTTATGTGCAATAAGAATGTTCTATCTCGTAGTTGGGTTTCCTTTTACCTTTCTTAGATTAAATGCAATAATGAAGTTTATTTCAACCCAAATAGGTCTAGTTTCAAAATATTAACTTAAAAATTCTTTGGAATAATATAAAAATCCAAATAGGTCTAGATTCAAAAGATCATTTTGAAAAGCCCTATACAGGGTACAACATAATGTCTCTATAAACCCGAAGGGTGGTATTCTACAGTTCTGCACGTCATGGCGAACAAAGTTTGTTTTACGACTTTAAATATTTCAAAGTTTTTCAGACATGAAAAGCGTCTTAAACTTTCCCTAAAAATAGCATTGCACACGTGTTAAAGTGTCTATGTGTGGTTGCGACGTGAGTCGATAAATAATAATAAACTATCTAGTTGTGTCGTAAATTGTAATGTTAGCTTTTACGAACACAAAGTAAATAAAGATCTTTGTAAGTAAGTTAATAAAGCCTACAAAGCTACTTAAACAGAAGTTTTCTCAACCATAGGCGTTACGTAGGTAGCAAATTATAAATCTTAAAAACCACACAAATAAAGTTTATAATTGACATACAAGTGTACGATGATGTTATCTTTCGTAGAAATATGTGTGTCACATTTTATGCATAAATTAATATATCAGATTTTAGAGATGAATTGGATAAACGTGGATTATTATTTTTGGTGTTACCTATAACTAAGTAATGTATCGTAGGAAACGTGATTCACATATTTAAATATTCAAAATTAAATATTTGTCAACACAACGTTTCGAAACACTATTAGGTAATGCATACTTAAATTACACAATATTTAAACATATTAATAATGTGTACAATACGCTATAAAATATTATCTTGAATAAAATAAATTATATAATGTCATTCTTGTGTTCTATAAATGGTCAATGACATTTTAATTATTTTTCTGATAAATGATCTATCGCGACTTGTTTTATGTATCAGCATATTAACTGCCTAATTATATACATTTTTGTGCGGATTTATTAATTTAATTAAACTACTATTGATCTAATAAGGGAGTTTACGAGTTTCCAAAAATAACATGTGCACTAGTTTTGTACAAAATATGAACAACTTTGTTTTAAATCTTGCTAAGGTGTTAAAGATTCTTATCATTTTGTTAAAAAATAAAACTACATAGGTACAATTTGTATAATTAAAATTGAAATAGTATCATTATATAATTATATTTCTACGTTAGAATCGTATAGAAAGCTGACTAGTCGCATAAATTCGTTTTTCAATTTACACTCATAATGTAATATTTTAACAGCAAAAGTATAACTTATTGCATAGCAATAAAGACTAATAATAAATAAAACGTGACGGAGAAAGTTAATTCATATTTATTAAAAAGGATTAATTCATTTTAGGATTTATGAAGACCTATTGGTTGATTGAGTTATTGAAAACGCAGTACCTACATTTTGTGTTATATAGATATTTTAAAGAAAGTTTTTACACGTAATGATTCAAAGATAAACTACCAATTGTTCCAACAGTTTATACTAAAAATACCCTATAAAAGAACTTATCGCCGTCTATATTTTAAACGCTTACAAAACCCTCTTTGATAATGACTTCAAAAAACAATATTTATTAGCACGCAGAAGTCCAAAACAATACAAACATCACTCTCTAATCGTACAATGCTTTGATTTGCGTTTAGCTTCCAAAAGAAAGTTTCAGCTATTGTTGTTGGTCTTCCGTGACCCACTGTCCGACTCCGTTACTGAGAGAAATGTAATGATACCTAGGAAACTTTTATGTAGTTGTACCATAAACTCTGCTCCATAAAAGCCTAAAAGCCTTTTGTTATTAAATAAAATAAAAAAACCTTGTTAGAGTGGGAGATATTGCTTAGTTTAAAAATGAACTACCAAAAGACAAAACCAGTTTTTTTAGATGATTATGACCACACATATTTTATAGCATACCTTCATTACCTACCTACCAATACAGAAATATATTTTGTCAAACATACTCTTATTTAAAATTTAATATAATTTACATGGAATTTGCAATTTTTGTTTAGCATGCACTCGATTCGCGACTGACCTACAATATCTAGTAAAAAAGCGAGTAATGACCAACATCTCAGCAGACCAGACCAAGTGGCAACAGTAACGGTACTGGGTAACGGTATTTAGTCACCGCAGTCCGGATTAATTGTACACGAAATGATGGCTGCCGACATACGTATGAAGTATGATGGGAATGTGAGAGCTGGAAGGAATTGAGCATACTTGAGATTGCAACTGGTTATTAGAAAATTTCAGTTCCGCTGTCGAATTGCGACATGATACTATCAGACAACGTTCGTGAAATAACTAACCAATTGTTAAAATGTATGTTTTATAAACTAGATTAATCGTTAGTTCCACTAGATCAAGCTTATTCGGGGATTTTTACAACATCCCAAAAGCTATGAGTAGAGTAAGCCTGAAACAGAAGTGTAGGACGGCCCCCATCCGCTAGGATGGACAGCAGTGGATGATCATGAGTACAGTGGGATTTGAATTCATGTACTTCCATTTATACGGGGATCGCTTATAAATACTGGAACATGTTTGGATAAAAACATGTAACCCATTTCGTAAGGTTGAATATTTCAATCCTAGAATATTGATAAAATATGATAAGACTGGCACCAAGTTTCACTACATAAAGTCATGAATCGTAGAACTATTGTAAATTCCTTGAGATTTATTTCATCGTCACCAAAACCTGTAGCCACCCACCACTGATCCAAAATCATACGATTACCGGTGCGTGGGGTTACTAACAGATTGCAGGCTTTGCCTAAGTATTGTGTGGGAGGATTTCAATTCAATGTATATTACGTGAACAGATTTTAGACATATGTAACTCTATATCCATTTAAAAACTCATTTGCAATTCGATAGAAATTGAGACAGCTGTAATTCTCTTGGTTCCAGTAATAAAATAGTACAGCCTTTGCAATGCTACCTCTTAGGGCCACAGGTCTTTGATTCAAGATGATTTTCTTACACAGGGTCAGGGGCTACTTTTTACCCATGCTCTATGGAACGGGAGGATTACTACCGATATGTTTTAGATGGAGAAAGTTTGCCCAGTTCTTACCATTCTTTCAGCTTATAGGTACGGCTTTATACACAAGGTCAAGGCGTCCTCAAGATGTTTTCCTTCATCGTTTGAGTGTAAGAGCCACACACTAGATAAGTAATATGAGAAAACCTAGGCGTCTTTACAAGCACTTTGTGATGCAGTCAAACCCACACCATACATGGCATTAAAAATTAGATTCGCTTTATAACTTCACGTCATAAATGCACCGCTTATCGTATTATCTTAGTCTTACGTAGAAAGGCATATAGCTTTGTCGCAGATAAAATATTGCAGAATTGTCCTCGTATAGCTAGCTACAATGATTTTACACATTTCGTCAGTGAGTCATGAAATTCTATATCAACATTTATATTTTAAATTCTTATACAATAACTGGCAATGGGTAATGGCATTTGAATGAAACTTGAATAAATACATATTTATTGCGACCTGGAGACAAACAATTTCTTTTCGGTAGTATGAAACGTTATCCAGAATGCTCCAAAGCCTCCTAAAATGTTATTACCTGCCTAAAAAGATCCTGGGACTATATGGATCCAGTAGTTTATAAATTTTACGCGTATGAGAATCATTATTACTCTATTAATACACTTTGGAATATAATATAACAGCCAGTCTTCAGATAATCTCGATAGGTTAGATAGCTCGACCAATAAACAACCAGTGGTTATCTTCCGATAGCGGTGTCAGACGGTTGATTAAAAACACTAATCAGGGTTTATATTAACCATTACGATTATGTAGAGAACGGATAAATAAATGGCGCTAGTAATTTGCATGTATCAGCTCTACATGTATTGTCTTTCCTGTGTATAAGGCCGACTAAGCTGAGAGGATGGTATAGGTGCTGGGCCAGTCTCCTCCATCTAAAACATGTACCAGACATTACAGCGTTCCGATCATGCATGGAAAATAGCCCATTGCGCCGTATCTTGCATAGATGCAAAGGCCTGTATATTGGAGATTATCAGACTCATGTGATGAAGATATTTATTTATCGACCGTCATCACATCAGAAACTCCCGAAAGCGTAGCATATGTCGGTCCCCAACTATTAGAATCACTAGATGGATGGTGACCGCTTGCTAGCTGGATGCCGTTCAGTCATAATTCTTTTATTCAATAAATAAAAATAGCAAGGATCATTTAGAATCTTATATAACTAGGTGATTCGCGAGGTGCCAGTTCCACGCGACCAGAGCTTAAAAGAACGGGAAAGAAACTATGACCTGGTTAATAAACTATGGTCTATAAGAAGGCCTATGTTCAGCTGGACGTCCTACGACTGAAATGTTTCTGTTATGGAATTCTGCAGATCATACTGTTCTGCAATGGAAGAATTCATGAAACAATTGTTATTAATACTCCTCATTCGTCTAGCAAACAGATGAAACAAAGGCGTGTGTTGGAACAGGTTGCTCTTGTGCCAGTTATGTGTTCAAACATTGCCTTAGTAAAGCTCCAGCTAAACTGACGCGAGCAATGCTATATAGGCAGCGAGAATTTCAATTGTACGATACATAATAGACCCTATCGCTTTTCTAATCGAGTGCAATGCAACGAAACACCCTCTAACACTGCACTTTCTGGTTTTTTTATACTACTAAATGATGGAACAAGCCGATGGTTGGTTAGTGGAAGTGGTAACCACTGCCTATAACAATTTGCCTCACTGAGCACGTCCATTGAAGACTTACCCTGTGATGCATTGTGATGATTTGATGTGGTGGACTACTGGCTCCCTTTTATTCCTCTAGCCTTTCAAGATTCACGTGAATCCCCCGTTTTCCCATTTTCATTTTACTGTAAAATCTATTGCAATTGGTCTGTGGTCGCTCACCTCTCAGATAAACCAATTAAAAATAATTACCTAAACGAACGCACTAACGAGCTGTTCTACTGCATATCGCCCTCTCGATCCGTGCTAAGGTCGCGTCGACCTCGTCCTAAGCGGGGTCGCGCTCTTGTCAATATCTAGTTTTTACAATCGAATGATTGGTTCATTCAACAAATAGTTATGTTGATTCGGGAAAATCCACCAGTAGAATTATGAATACAGTTTGACTGGTAAGAATGTGCACCTGTACCTACACGCGTGTCAATGGTTATGAGTTACGACCATTGACACGCGAGATCTTCTTCTTGTTCTTCCCTGTTCCCATTATTTGTGGTCGGGTCTCCTCACTTTAGTTCGCCAATTGGGTTGTCGGCTCAGGCAATTGGGCTTTTATGAGGTCTCTCTTGATGTTGGTCCACCAAGTGGAAGGGGGGCGGCCTCTGCCTCTATTTTCTTCTGGTATATTCAACGCTATTTGCACCACGTGGTCTTCGGCGCGTCGCTTTACATGTCCGTACCATTGACACGCGAGATGAAAAAGAATATTTTTAAATCAAGTCGGAGTAACCCAGACGAACTTGATGCGGGCGGCCTAGCTAGTAACATATAAAATAAAATGGCATCGTGGTCGAAACGAATGGTTAATATGAATGTTAATGTTCACTTCTTAACGGTCACTGTGTTTCAAGTTCAGGCGAATTACAATTTCACAACTGTGTTCCGATTAACGTTAACAAGTGGGTTAAAAGATGCTGTTTAACGATCTGAAACTTATAAACTGTCTATTTCCCTCCGTCTTTCTTTAAATAATACTTACTGTTGGAAATATTAACTACTAGCTCGTATTTATCAACTCGTAAATCGAAGCTTTTCTTTACACAACTACGAGTACTTGGACTAATATACTTTGGCGCAACCAAATACGGTCATTGACTTTAAAATAGGTTTTCCAGAAAAAACTAGGAATGCGAAACGATGCAGAAAAGGCGTTGTTCTTCGTAAAGCTTTAAATAACAAATGAGGGCTAGACTTGGTTTGGTTGTAACTGTTGTAACTTGGACGGGTTCTGTGGCAGTTAGCCAGAACTTCTACCAATCTAGCTATAAACTCGTGAGTTTTCGTGGGCATGTTATATACGGTGGTAATGTTTAGGTATTTTCTGTTTACCCCTTTGGAGCTCTTAATGATCAGGCCAAGATTATTGGTTGTATAAAAAAAGTTATACCGAGAATTCATAACTTTTTCTTTATTTGAAAAAAGATAGGAAAAATTAGATGTAGATACTAAAATTGTACATACCGTAAATATGTAATACAGTTACTTATTTAGTTCTGTCGGCTATAATTTTCCCTTCTAACCACGGAAGCGCTGTTTTCACTATTAGCGGTCACCAACAATGTGAACTGTGGTGAACGTTGCATTACCAAGATTCGATAAATGAACAAGCGCTTCGTATAGTATATTGATAAAGAGTCATTGATTTCTTTGAATATGATACGAAAGATTATTTCGCGATAAGAATAAAACGCACGGCACTGTCGATTTTTTTCCTAGTTTAGTTAGATAAACATGTATTTGGTAGGTATTTTAAAGATTTATTCATCACGCTTCGCGACAGCCAGTTCAATACGAGCAATACCTATAACACTAGGAAATAGAAAAATCATTTATTTGCAACACAAGTAAAAGTTGTAACATGAGTAGGTAAACTAAAAATAAAAACTACGTACTCAGGTTCCACCTTCATCTTGCGCACCGCAAAAGATTGGTAAATCTGAGATTGAAGTCAAATGATGGTCTATCAAATTAAAAAAAAAGCAAGAATCCACATTTTGAAACTAAGTAAAAGTTAAGCATGACATCATACACGCAGCTATCAGTGTTATCACTTGGATAACGATAACCATGCCTTGCAGATAGCGACAAGTGTTTGAAATGGCTGAGTAAACTTCCTAAAGTGGTGAAAACATGCGCTCTACCATAGAATAGAAAGTACTATTGTCAATTCTCTTTTAAAAACACTTGTAATTAAGTTCGTAATAGTTAAAAATAAAGAAGTTGACAATAATCAAGAAAAAATAAATAAAAGAAGACTACATGTGAAAGTCAAGATTATTTGGAAATTATCCACTTGACAATGGCAGAATTGTCTTTCGAAATGACGGACATTACGGATCAGAAGGTTTTGGAAGCTAAATGTTCTTAGGTACACATCGATTGTAATGTAAAATGCTCTGAGAGCAAAACGTCTTCAATTTAAAATGACTGCTAGTTTTCAGAGCACAAAGTCCTTATTACTGAATGTTCGCAATGTAACACGTCATGAGAGCAAAACGTCCTTATTTACTGAACGTCATGAGAGTTAAATGTCCGCAATTTAAAATGTACCTATGTCAGACATTTTTAAATCCTGTCTGCCTAAATCCTATTTTGAGAATACGTGATACTGAAGGTATGAAAAAGATTCAATAAATATTTTATTTTTATTATTAATATTTTATTAAGTTTAGATTAGGTACTTAAAATCTTGGATTATTTTCCATTTTAAAAGATTTCATGATGACCTAACATGCATTTTCAGAACAAATGTCGTCAGCATCGTTGCTGACATATCTATGACAATAAAAATCATACTCAAGATAATATTCTAAAGAGGTTTTATATGAAGAGTTCAACTTATTTTGATTTGAAGGCCAGCTGTATTAAATACTTTCTGAAATTAGGATGACTTGCTCCTTGGTCGTTTTTCCGTAATGGACAAATTGATTCAAAGACATAAAGACTAGAGGACTAACTATTGGAAAGGTCATTTAGCTTCCAGTACCATTTTTAATTGAGGACGTTTTGCTCTCAGAGCATTTTACATTACAGTCGATGTGTACCTAAGAACATTTAGCTTCCAAAACCTTCTGATCCGTAATGATGACGGACAAAGAGGCCATAGATATGAAAAGAAGATGAAGAACTAGTAGGTATTCTTTCTTTATCATCGCGAATCAAAAGAAAAATGCGTAGGAGATCCACTTACCCGAAAACCCGACTATACTGTAAAGATTGCATGAAGTTAGTTGCAGAAGACTCCCAACCCTTCATTGACTCATGGACACGTCCCGGCCCCGGCACTGTGTAGCGTAAATCATCCCTAATTCAAAGCATACCTCAGCAAATTCATGACTTGTATAGAGTTCAAGATTAATAATACCGTTGAAATATGACCCGTTCGATACAATCATGTAACAATTTGTATTGTTTCCATACCATGCACTTTTAAACGAAACAATAAACCCGTTGCTTAACGAAACGCAAGGTTTGGATTAAACTTTGCAAACGATTGTACTAAATGAGCGTTTGAGTCTTGGTAGTGAGTTGTGTTCAAGGTAAAGGCGAGAGCGTTCTTTTTAATTTGTACAAGCTAGAAGTAAAACTAGAAGTTATATGATAAAATAAGTTATATGAATTTATGTGATAAACAAAGAACTGATTCTCCTCGTAAAAACAATCTTGACTTAAACTTTGATCTTTAGAATTGTAAAACAATACGCTTTTATAGTTTAAAAGAATTTCATTCAAAAAATATCTTCCAGAGTCCTCACGACCTTGCAAGCAATAGACTTAAGCTTCCACAAAAATTCGCACATTTTGTTTACTAATCGTAAATACTATCAAAATAGCAGGTGTTACACATGCTATTCTGACACGTGATGGATGCTAAAGAAGGCCTACCCAGAGTAGATAGTCTAAGCATGTGAGAATAGCGTAAGATGTCAATGAGTGGCACAAAATAAGAGGGTCAGGCGTAGGCCCAGATTTTGAGTGATGTACAAAATAACAGTGCATTTGTTTTCACAATGAAAAGTCACAACTTTTCAACCCGACCGCAACTGCGTTTAATATCCCATCAGTGGAGAAACCATCCACTTTTCACGTCGCACCGACAGGTGTATAACTGGGTCGCAATTTCATAAATGAGGGAATCGTGACTAATGCCTTTGCGGTATCTACAATAGTAATGTTTCCTTTTATTTGCTCAACTATCAAGCATTGCTTACAATGTTGGAATAAGATCGGCATTTGGGAGCGGGACTCAATCCTAAATTTTTCGACAGATTTCATAGAAGAGTGTCAAAAAATCTATGTTCGGGCGCGAGTTCATTTCGAGCATTACCCTTATACCAATAATGACGTTCATTCATAAAAAGGAGAGAATAGAAAAGAAATCCTAAGCGCAGAGTTCAATACTTGAACCGTACTACAGCACCGTGTTGCAACTCTGGACATCAAGGTCCAATTGGTCCGTTTCACTGCCTCGAAACAAAACGCCGGGTTAACTGTTAAAAACTCCATCAACCGTGGATAATCATCGGATGATGATTGTGAGTTGGCAGTTCAATAATATCGAACTGTGGTATTCTTTAAAATTATTATTCGCGCTTAGGCTCGTATGTAGTATGTGAATATGAGTGTGACTAGGTACGCAGGTAGAGGAAGGCCGAAGAAGAAGTGGTTGGATTGTGTGAAAGAGGATATGAATGTGAGAGGAGTAGATTCTGAGTTGACGAATGATAAGAGTGAGTGAAAGAAGAAAACATGTTGTGCCGACCCCACCTAGCGAGATAAGGGCAGGGGAATGATGAGGCTCGTATGTTGTACAATGCTCGACAAGCATAGTATTATATTGAGTGTCAAAAATATATGCTTGAGTTTAAATTCAGATTTGAGCATAATATGCTTAAATCTTTTTGAATACGGGCCTCAAACTCCAGAGGTAGATTTAAGTTAAGATACGCCGCAGATATCAAAATGTTGACTGAGGTATTTATTGATATCAAGTTTCCTATTAACTTTGTGCTACTTCCGTTTGTCTCAAATTTCAATAGTAACAGCCTAATTTGCATCAAAATATCGACTTTCTAAAACATGTTAGTACTTCAATAACACATTTGTTTTGTACCATATCAATCGTTGATAGTGTTTATTGTATTTCGTTTTGCTAGATAAGATTTAACTGGTTTGATGGAATCAAAGGGTTTTAAATGAATATTGACACTTGTAGAGCTGTTTCAGTCCTGATATATTTCTGCAAAAAACTTGTCTACAAAAATGTATGATTAATCTTCTGGTTTCCTGTGTCGTTTGTCCAAAATATCGACATGACTGATCAAACAAAAACTCCGACACATGAACTGCAAAGAAATGAGTCAACAAAAAGATCAAAACTAGTTCCTAGCGACAAAACCAAGACAAAAGGAAGCCGAAATTGAAAAAACCTGTTTCACAGAAATTGAAAGCTAGAGATTTGAACAATAACGATGATTTAAATGGTATTGAAAAGGCAGTGTTTCAAGGTAAGTGACCTTTCCACAATAAATCTTAGCACTAGAACTGTAGATCCAGAAGTTATTAACCGAACCACCGGAGCGAAAAAGCAACGGTATAGTCCGATGCTTACAAAAAACCATCCAATCGCACTGAACTGTAATCCTTTTGAATCACTGAATTCACGATTCGATTGTCACCATCACTGGTATTTTTGTGTTTTAGAACGTTCAACGGCGACACGTCCGTTCCGCACGGCGTTCGAGAGAAGACTGAGGTGGCATAGCTGCGCAGGCGTCACTCCGGTTTATCAGCCTTCGGAGGGGCAAAGGGGGTGACCAGAAAAGAAAAGTCCGCACGTGATAGGGAGATAAGCGCGGCTGATCGTGCAGTTGATTAGTGCACGTAACGGGTGTTACAATGTTTGTTTTGTGAATCGAGTGATTGTGTTTTTACTATTCAATGTAACAGTGACAACAGCCACGAGGCTCAAAAACGATGTTTTTCAAAGTTTTCAGTTTTTTCAGAACATTGCGAATGGCCAGTCTGATTTTGTTTAGCAACATTATCAACACAGCTAGTTTCGTCAAAACATTTACATATGGACATACTTAGACAATAATTTAATTTATTTGAATTAATGAATTAAAAACTTTGTTGCTTTAATACGACACAGATCGCTATCTAGCTTTTCAGATTGAATATTGGGTCCGACCGGTTCTTACAAATCTTTCATGCATGTGCATAACAAACGTGAACAATTATTTATTGTTCAACTCCCACCAAAATTGAAGTCTTCAAAATACCCAAGATAAAAGTCTCGTCTGGACCGGTCGCCTTCCGGCGTTCGAGCCCCTTTTTTGCCCGCCGATCAAGGAGGTTATTACCACTTATATATACCATTAACCTGTGTGTTTTGGCAAGCTTGTATATATGCGTAATTTTTAACGAATCAATGAACAGGTAACTTTGAAAGACGACTCAAAGTACATGATTTGATTACCTATTTAAGAAATTGAAAAATGTAGTACTATTTTAAATTTTAGCTTAGCCGTGAGAGAATATTACATTGAGATGAATAATTTGTTTTCCCGAATAATGCCCTCAACTTCAACTGTTAATGAAACTGCAATAACTGTTAGAGAAAACAGTCAGTGATTCAGCTCGAAGGACCACCAGGAATCAATAAGTTTCTTAATAGTTTTTAGGATTGGTTACGTGGAGTTAGACTTAGAAAGTTGCTTTCTATATGAACTATGTAATGTTACTAAATAAATGCATATTATTGAGTTGTTGACATCACATCTGTTCACAAGGTTTACTCCGCTAGTTATCACCTAATGGCCTTATTCATCGTCTCCTAAAGTTCCTATAGCTAAAACTCCTGATAAAACTGCTGTCATCTCTTTTCGTTGTTATACTAGTGACAATGACAGGGTATATTTTTAAGCCGCGCTAAATTGACAGGAGATTATGAATAAAGGTAAGAATACAGTGGATAGAATCGTCTGGTTATTTGCACAGCCTTGTGGACCAGAGCAGCGAGACTACATAGTATACAAACACAGTGAGTCCCTACATACACATACTTGCATTATACAGGTTGCGAACATGTGCGCATACCATGACTCATCGTAGGCTGCGCCGGAGCATAATGATCGGTGTGCGTGTGTGAAGGTACTAAAGCTGTGTGAGTGGAGGTAGTTGACGAGTACATAGGCATTAAAGAGTGGAAAAGTTCTGATGGAGGCTGCGTTGCCTCGGTATTCGTGTTCACGATACGTCAAGTTAATACAACATTCAATGAGCATAAAACTCAGAATAAAAATAACGTACAGTAGGTTTATCCCTCTGAAGTTAGCTGCCAACAACGATTGCGAATGTGCTGTTGTGCGAAAAAATTCGCATCGACCTCCGAGTCGACCCAAAAATCGGTTCTGCGCAGATAATAGGGACAAAGATCCGTTGTGACTACTATATATTCAAGTTTTTTATGGAACTATTTTGGAACTTGGTAGCTGCTCGATCATCTTTTATCAGAGAACCCACTACGTTCAGACGGCGATTTCGAATGTATGTTGTGTACCGAACATGTCACGTTTTGCAGTTTGATTCTGTTGAGACATTGTATTACCTGACGCTGACAGAAACCAACGAACTAGAGCTATAATTCTATTATATCTTTTACAAACTTTTTTTACAGGAGTCTTCTGTTATACGCGATGGTAAAGAGTATAAAGAGCATCCAACGCGTTCTATCACCCTTAATTATACGTTACCGCTCTACCTGCAAACATAATTAGATGGTGGATGGACATTAGCACAATTGCAGGTCGACGGACCAGTTTAATACATAAAGCACTGCTAGAAACACTAGAATTTTATTTATGATAAAAAAGTGCCAGAAAAAATCATATTGGCACACGTCATGAGGATTCATTCTGTCCATAATAATTACCTCAAATTAGGTAAAAATCATCGGTGGATGTGCTCTATGACTTCAATAAAAGTGGATGTGCTCTATGACTTCAATAAAAGGTGTTAAGTCTTACAGTTGCACCAATTTTAGAGATACTCTATGAAAAGCCCCTTTTAGAGCAGCGATCGTTATTGCTGGAATAGCACCGTCTCCGACACTCTTAAATGAGGAATACAGTAATGCGAGCAACTACTTGGCGGTAGCTTGAAGATTCCTTGTGATGTTTTCCTTCACCGCCAAGTACTGATAATGATGACGTCTTGGCCGATTTCGTCTACAGCGACTATGACTGAACAGGCATATTAACTCTTTAAACTAAAAACCACGATTATAAACTATAGGACTTTGTTGGCCAAGTACTAGAAATGTCTCAAAACCTGTAGAACTTTTTAAAATATTAATATTTTTTTATATTAAAATATATTAAACAGTATTCTATTAACTGACATCAGATTAGTAGATCACAACATTTACAACTTAGTACATGTCAAAAAGTAAAAACTGAAACAAAAAGTAAATGTCAAGCCACGTCCAATTTGGATTATCTATTCAACTGTAATTGGTTCTAAAACGGTCTCTAGAACCTTGTGACAGAGCCTATCAGATTTGGATCTTTTTAGGAAAGAGATTTTTTCTGTTGCAAAAATAATCCTTATACCTTTGTAATAGAGTGGACGATGTTATCTAAGGTGATCGACCTAGCAACGCGTGGGCTTAGGATTAAACAAAAAACTAGACTGATTCTACGCCTACGAGCATTTTTATATAATTTAATTTGATAGAGTGCGAAATGCTAATTTATTAGCATAAATATTAATTAATTTGAATAAATTAATTAAACCATCCTATAATTGTAGCATTTTCGCGAAAAATTAATACGAATCATAACCAGTATTAGGTACTAGAAAATCAACATAAACTGCTCAACAGTGAAGACTGCTAGCGCCATCTACCGTGGAGTAGTGACACCAGTAAAACCAGCTTTCATTAGAGTTAAAAGAAATTTCATTGTTAAAAAAAATTGCGTTTTTATGTAGTAACCTATATTGAAAAGGCACATACAAAAAACCCCTTAATAAATTAAACTTGTTTGGAGAAGAATGACGCTTAGAACCTAGTACTTTCAGTTCTACTATTCGCCGCTAGATGGCGTAACTAGCCGTGTTTACTTTGTACGATATAGAAGAATGGTTCTTCCTGTAAGTACCTAACATAAATATCGCGTTGGATAAATATCCCTTTTTTATGGATCTGTAATTATAAATAGTAAGATAATAGATGTATGATAAAAAAAAAATAACGTGTAGGTACATCTCAGTTAATTTTATTGAGGTACCGATTCAATTGAATGTGATCGTAAAATTTAACTTTACGTACCAACTTACTGGTATCGATTCTGTTATTGCATTTTTCTAAACTAACCTAATTTGACAGCGCTAAAATTATAACTGTCTTTGTCGTTTCAGTTTATGAGAAAAAGACGGCAATATTTTTAGTGCTGTCAAATTAGGTTAGTTTAGAAGCTTAAGCCTTAAGCTTAAGGGGAAAATTTACAAGACGGTAATTAGACCTGTCGCGATGTATGGATCAGAGTGTTGGGCAACGAAGAAGACGGATGAAAGGAGAGTGCATGCTACTGAGATGCGAATGTTAAGATGGATGTGTGGGGTGACGAGGTTAGATAAGATAAGGAATGAGTATATCAGGGGAAGTTTGAAAGTGGCGCCTGTTGTTGAAAAGGTGAAGAGTGCTAGATTAGCATGGTATGGACACGTAATGAGGAGGGATGAAAGTCATATCACGAAAAAAGTTATGAATATCAGGGTGACTGGGTACGCAGGTAGAGGAAGGCCGAAGAAGAAGTGGTTGGATTGTGTGAAAGAGGATATGAATGTGAGAGGAGTAGATTCTGAGTTGACGAATGATAGAAGCGAGTGGAAGAAGAAGACATGTTGTGCCGACCCCGCCTAGCGCGGGATAAGGGCAGGGAAATTAATGATGAAATTAGGTTAGTTTAGAAATATGCAACAACAGAATCGACAGTACTGACTACCTACTTAGTTGTATCACAGTAGCATGTTGCTTGGTTAAGTATTGCACGGTATACAAACATCCTCTCGGAACTAAATACGTTAACAAAGTCACGGTAGACTAAACATCCGGACGATTGCCATAAAAAAAATAGGCTAGACATTCCCTCCGAAACAAACTAAAAACAGAACAAAAAATCCGCGTGTAAATTCAGTTACCTTTCAAAACCTCTGTTTTAAAATAATCAAAACGTGAAATGAACTAATACTGATAAACTTTTATCTTAGCGTGTTTACATAACCTTTAACAGTTCATAAGATTATACTGTCTCTTAGGAATACTAAGGCCGTAGGTTACGACGGTTTAGATACTAACATTTTGAAGATATGCTCAAAGGAAATTGTCCCCGTTCTGACGTATTTAATAAATCTGTCATTCTCTGAGGGTTGTTTTCCGAACGCGCTTAAATACGCAACGGTCAAGCCACTTTATAAGAAAGGCGAACGTAATCACCTTGCAAATTACAGACCTATAACATTAATACCGGTGATATCGAAGGTGTTTGAGCGAGCTATGCAGAAACGTCTTTTGCCATTTATCGAGAAGCACAAAATATTAAAAACTGAACAATATGGATTCCAAAAAGGCAAATCGACAACTCTAGCGTGTTTTGATCTTACCAAAAAAATAATTGACAATTTAGATTCTGGGAATAAGGTTACAGCTGCATTTTTTGACATGACTAAAGCATTTGACTTTGTATCACACTCATTATTATTAGACAAATTAGAAAAATACGGCATACGAGGCCCTGCTCACAAATGGTTACAATAGCTATTTGACAAATAGAATGCAATGCGTTGAAATTAATAATATTGACACAAATAAAGAACTAAGGCCTTTCAGATCAAGTTACAGGCTTAATAATTGTGGAGTACCTCAAGGTAGTGTCTTAGGGCCCTTACTGTTTTTATTGTATATTAATGACCTTCCTGAAATTACTTCTAATCCATGTACCTTGTTCGCCGATGACATATCTATTTTATTTACATCAAATTCTGACATTTCCAATTATACCACTGACATAACTGATACAATTAACTCTATAATTAAATGGCTTGACGAAAACAATTTGCATGTTAACTTGACAAAGACAAACTTAATGCAATTTAGTAATGCTAATATAACACATGATACACTTGATATTTGCTATAAGGAACACAGATTATCTGTAGTTAACGAAACGAAATTTCTAGGCATTATGCTTGACCAAAATTGCAACTGGAAGGCACATATCGATCATGTCTGTAAAAAGTTAAACAAGTTTGTATACGTACTTTATAAGCTTCGCAAAACTACTAACCATAATACCATTTTGACGGCGTATCATGGATATGTAGCTTCAGTTTTGAGATATGGCCTTGTCCTCTGGGGTAACTCGACCAATGTGCAAAGAGCTTTTATCGCACAAAAGAAATGCGTGCGAGCAATTGTAGGGATTCCGCCTTGGGAGTCATGTAAGCCATTCTTTCGAAAACTTGAACTGTTGACTTTGCCCAGCATGTATATTTTAGAGGCAGCTAAGTTTGTGAAGGAACAGCCAATTTTATTTACAAAAGCACGTGACCTATATAAAAGATGTGTGAGAGACCCGGATAGAATAGTTCTTTCCAGAATACCTAAAACAGCTCTCTATAAAAAAAATTCATTTGTTATGTGTGGTAAAATATTTAATAAAATCCCCACTGAAATAAGAGACTTACCAATTAGATTATTTACTAGAAAATTAAGATTATGGCTAGTTGATAAAACCTTCTATAGCGTTAATGACTTTTTGAATAGGTAATGACATTTTGTAATAATTTTTTAATTCGATATTAAATGCTTTTAATTTTATTTTAGTAGTGATTAACTTGACATAAATAATAAATAATATAATATAAATTTGCATGCCGATGTGTTTGGTGAAATATGTGAAACCGATTAGATACTGTAAGAACTTGTAACCATATTTGTAGCAAATAAACCATTTCATTTCATTTCATTTTACATTTATTTTTATACTTGTTTGTTAGGATAGAAACTTTATTTAAATATACAGCGTGTAGCTACAATGGCGACATTAAATTAACCAGCGTATCCGGTTTCGCGTTTTCAGAATATAGACATATTTTTTATTTCATTAAACATAAGATTTATCGAAATAAATCAATTTTCTTAAATAACGCCTCGGAGCAACCTGTACGTAAGAGCAGAGGTCATCTGTCGGGTTCACGGGTCATAACCGCGTGTAACCGCGTATGAAGAGCAAGAAAGTATTGTTAGAATAGGACACCCGTAATTGCGACGTTGTGCATGAAAGGGATAGCTAGCGCCGCCGCGCCGCCGCCCGCGCCGCTCGCTCGACCGACTCGTCCTGCCGCCTAGCCAGTGATACGCGGGCCGGTGTCCTTGACACACTTTATTTTAATAATTTTGCTAATTATCTACCTATTCTCAATGTTTCGCGAAAAAGACGCTTGGTTTTGTTAGTTTAGCTTTTCTATTCTAAGTACCCAATCAGGTCTACGTAGGTACAGCGATAAAGACGCTTTGATTTATTATTTGTTTATCTGTCTACCTTTGCGACTAGGGAGCGGGTAAATTAAATGTTTGGTGCTCAGTGGATACTGGATAGGACGACACGACACGGAGCTCTTAGGTGGCCCAATGTCACCTGACCTCAAGCCCCTCGATTTTTTTATGGGGCTTTGTGAAAGACGACGTTCATGCTAAAATAAAATAAAATGTATTATCAAAAGTGAGGGCAAATATTCAGCGCCGCCGGTTACATCTTTGTGTCCGACGTGGTGGCGGCGGCGGCGCGGCGGCTACATTGAGAACTTGAAGATTTAATAAGTGTAAGGCGCTAGGTGCATAGGTCACAATAAAATTAATAGTAAAGTGAACAAGGTGAAGTGAAATTATTTGATTTCTTTGAATGCCTTGTGTCGCTTGATTTCCCCGCCCCGCGCTCCGCCCCGCGCCCCGCCGCCGCCACCGAGCCGCCCGGGCAGGCAGGCGCGGGCGCGGGCGCGGTAACATGTAGGTAAAGACACTCATAGGGTGATTAATTTTTGTCGCGTATTTTATTATTAAGTTTGTTTGAAAAATTCGAAATTTCTATTTTGGACTATAATTATTTTTTTTTTTTTTTATGAATACTTATAAGTAGCTCTACCCGTGTGTTCATTTAATGTCGCCATTGTAGCTACACGCTGTATACCTACTTATTTAATAAATAAATTAATAATATTATCATATTTCTTATCAACTAACTTATCATGATTATGAATAAGGTGCATATTTACATTATAAGATGAGAAATAAATTCATCATACAATTTATTTGCAAACAAACATTTTGTTATCTATAAAACTCGTGTTTTATAATTTACTGTAACTTACAAATCTTACAATCATTATGTAAGCGCTCATGTACCGAATTTAATATTTGATTGTGCGACTACCTCTTGGTGTCAAATATTTTAGATACTGGTGGTCTGTAACATTATTTATTGGTATATAGACGAGAAGCTTTCGCTGATGTCTACGTCACACAGTGTTAAAAAAATTTTATATGTTATTTTAAAGTCATTGCTATTTCCCTTAGTCATATCTTTTAAGCACTGTTTTTTTGTTCGTTTTAAATCACAAGGATCTTTTAGAGTCGTCATAGATAATATAGGTGGTTCTAATTGCAGAGATAGAGAAACATTTATTTGGCACATAGCACAGGTAACAATAACATACGGCTTGGTTTCTAGTTCTTTTAGTGTCTCCGCACGTTCCGATCCAGTCTTTTTTTTAATTTACTTTACAGCATCATTCGTACTAAATGAATGAAGGTACCGCATGCATTTATGATGTTTATCATTACATAGTTTTTATTAATAAAAATGGATCGTGCTAAAATTAAATGCCATTTGAGTTTGGTTTGTATTTATCTCCAATGCGCATCTAGCACCGTCCCAAAATAAAGAGATCCAAGCATTATGTATCACGTTAAAAATAAAACACGGAACAGTTCCGATTTAGAACGATACAGTTCCAATGCGTTCAAAGAACTCGTGCATGTCGATTGAGATTATGTAATGATTGACACACTGCTGTGAACAGTGTGAACTGAATCTTGTATTTTTTTTACGCAGATATCAAACTAATCAGGTTGAATGTTGGGTTAGGTTTTTTATACAACTAACACGCTGATGTTGGAACAAGCCGATGGCCCACCTGACGTTAAGTGGTAACCACTGCCTATAACGATACATTGTTTTCAATGAGGACGTGCCCTTTGATGCATTGCGCTGCGCCCATCACTCGGTGTTGTTATGGGGCTCAAGCATTCGACAAACGTCATTCTACAGATAATTGACCGTAGTTCAAAACTTTCTTTTCTACAAAATCACAAGTTTCTAAACACTCCCTAATAAATCGAGACGCGGGGAAAGGCCAAATTAACTAAAAACCTGTCAGTCTAGTCTACGGTTACTTTTTATTCTAGTCTAGTCAGTTTGATTTTTCTATTAGTCACAGTCACTTTCGTTTTCTAGTATCTCAATTTCGTAATAAGCTTTGGCATCACTTGACAGTCACATAGGCCTATCCTCTAACCTTGGTACGTGCTCGAACACCCTAGGGAAAACTCTGAAAACCAGTAGGTACTGGAGCCTTATTCTCACTTCGGCAGAGATTTTACTCTAATAGGGATGACGTATGTCATATCTCGGCCAAAAACTCGTTTCACCCACTAGTTAAAGGAGTTTTCGATGTCATTTTGACGTCATCCTTAATAGAGTAAAACCTCTACCGAAGTGAGAAATAGGCCCCTGATTCCGTCAAATAAATTAAAAAGACGAAATATTTTTCTTGTCTTTAGGAGAGAGAGACACGTCTACTCGTAGGTCGCTCATTCTAAGCGTGCTGATCGGTCGTATCAAGCAAACAGATAAACTAAGTTAAGAAACACTCAGTCCTGTAGTCACAAAAATAAATACGGGCACCTAGATGGGTGACTGTGTTTATTTTTAAAAGCCTAAGTGCTTTGCCGTGAAGACCTTCCGTTAGGACGCTCCATCAGAATGTATTTTTAGTACCAGAGTTCTATTGTCTACCGTGGAAGATAGTACGTCCACTGCTGGACAAAGGTGCCTCAAAAGACGTCTAGTTTTCCCTTTGCCATCAGAAACTTAAGCCAATGATAAATTACCAAATGACCTTCCTCAATCCGAGGATTGAATCACACCCACGCACCAGCGCAACACCTCATTCGTATATCCACCTAGGTTCTAAATCGGTCAGGTGATCTAACCAGCCAGATATTTCGTAACCTGCGAGCAAGGTATGCTGACCTCTAAGTCCTACACCTGTTTAGGTATGTAAAGTAAACTGAATACAACGTTATTTGAAGTTAGGTTTTAAGGATGCCTATATAGCGAGTTTTTTCCAAACACTCGATTTGAATTACCTTATTTTCCACGTGCCGTTTAGAATGAAGAACAACGCATCTAAGTCACCACATTCTATTTTATAAAAATAGAAATAGAAATTATAGAAATAGAAATTATTTATTTTACGCAACACACAATAAGGTACATACTTATTTACTTAATAATAAAACGATAACATGCGTAAAAAAGGAACCCACTCAGCAAATGCTTTGGGTGCACGGTGGCTCCTTTAGCGCTGGTTTTCAGGGGTGCCGAGAGTGGAGTGGCGCACAGCCTCTGCGACACGCACTTTTTACAAATACTTACTTACTCTACTAACAGAAAACAACATATAACTAACTTCGCTACATCTCTATTATAATTACAAAATAAAATAAAACAAATAAATACAAACAAAAATGAAAAAAAAGTCAAAAATCTTATAAGTATTCAATAAAATCGCAAGGAACATTTAGATTCGTCTTATATAACTAGGTAGGAGGATTCGGGGTGCCAGTTCCACGCGACCAGAGCCTAGAAAAATGGGCTAGAAACTACGGCCTGGTTTCTAGCTAGCGTTTGTTTGTATGATCCTTTTTACAAAGAAATATATCTTTGCTCACAACCGGAAAAGTACGGTTAGAACTACTAGTTATGCTGCTTTTTATTACACAATGCTCCAAAATCGCAAATCAAATCAGATATCAAGAATTTCAGGACTATAAGTCATAAAAGTATACCTACAATGTCCAGTTAGAAGTTGTAATAAATGGTCGATAAAACTTACGTAAGAAGTTTTTGCAACATTTTAAAACGTGTTGTATGTTTTATTTAAAAATATTAACATCATTACGTTCATGTGCATGATATTTACGAGTCAGATATCGCGAAGTTTTCCGTAATAAGCGTGGAGTAATAATTAAAACAACGAGCATAAACAGCTATTAGAATAACCAGATAATAAAACTTCGTCTTCTGTTACTGCAGACTTATAAAATGATTTTATTTAGTTAGACGCGTATTTTTTATCAAGATTACATTTGAGACTCTGCAAATCTTACACACGGAAGATTTTTTATTTGCAAATTTTGTATTCGAAAATCTAATCATTTTGGTCTCTACTCCAATAAAAATGACTTCGTATTTCCGCCAAATTCAAGTGTATATACGACACGATGAGAATCTGATTCGAATAAAATCATACATCTCGCGAGTACTACGTACGCGCTTGGGCTAGAAATTACACATTTGCTTGCACATCAATGGACCCAAACCGCTAGGAGCTAAAACTGCTTACAGTTCACACTTGTATAGAGATTTTCACAATCTATACTTTGCTTGATATCACTCCTGTGCTGTATCACTTGGGAACCGGTCCGATTAAGTATATTTGTTTCATATCTACATTAATAATACGTACTAATGAAAAACAGGAGCCAATTAGTTATTACGTTTGCAATTTTGACTTGAGAAAACTTTCGCATTTTATTAATGTTGTTGATAAATTACAAACATTTAAGCACGTGTAAGTATTATGCATAATTTAAACAACCAATTCTAAATTACAACTATCACTTTCCCCTTTTGTGCATTTTCTTGGAAATATATATTTGTTGTTTTTTCAGTCCCTGTGGCGCAGATGGCTGCTTTAGTAACTGATGATGTCTGATACTAATAAGTTGCGGGTTCGATACCCGCGACGGTATACAAATGTTTGCATGACACCTTTATAGATACCTTCACAGTATCATTACTGTACAAGCTCTAATAATATAGTCCTAAGATCTGACAATCTTTTTTTTTCTCTAACCTATACTGTCCCACCGCTGGGCAAAAGTCTGACAATCTTAAACATACATAATGATGACAATAAATATATAAACTGAATACTGAAACCTAAAATGGAATCAGGCAGGACTGTTAGTACATACACTACCTACCTATATAACTATTCAGTATTCGTATTTATTTGTTTAGTGCAAAAGTGTATTTAGTCAGTAACAACAATAATAACTAAGTACGTGCCTTTGACATACCTATTATAGACCTACAATACCATTACCTACTCTTTTCGCAGAATCCATAGTATTTTTCCTCTTATACGTCAAGTCTCGCAGCAAAACATGTTTTTTCGTAATTTGAGTGAATTCTTTGGATAAGAAATCCTTCAATGAATAAAATTACAATTCTCTCAAATCGTTGCCTATTTGAATTTTATTTCAATCAATATGAGTTTTTGATCGAAATCTATTTTGGTTTTCGACGGTACAGTGAAAACTGCGTTAGGTTTCCTTTTATTACTCTGATTGGGTAATATCAACTTAGATAAACTTCTATTCGTTCTTGTAGATACTTTGTTTGCATCGTCGATCCAGTCAAATTACTAAGAAAGAAATACGAATGTCGTCAAATAAAGCTATCATTGATACTCATAATTTCACCTATCAATTTATATAGTCTCGTTCTGCCCTTTGCAGTAAAAGCTATAAAAATATCTAAAATGCTTGTTATTTATTTACCTTATGATTATGCCGATGATGCGTCACCGGCGGCGGATGGTGCTGCTGGCTCTGCCCCGTCACCACGACCGGCAGTCCGTCCACAATCGTCACCATCACCCGCTTGTCGGCACTGCGACGTCGCTCCGACGAGTTCCGCCTGCGACGCTGCTCATCCGTCACCGGTCTCGCAAACACCGTGCGACGATCGTAGGCAGACTGCCGAGGGTCGGGTTGGTTCTCAGCCGCGCGCGTTGCTGGAGTATGGCTCTTAGAACGCTTGAGAAGTCTCATTACATGAGATTTGAGAGCATCGGGCTTGCTAACAGGTGGCGGGGGCTCATGCTTGTGCTTGTAAGACTGGGAGTGCGCGTGGTGACGCTGCACAGATACCGTATGCCCCATGCCTGGAGGTACGACGTTGGACAAGGATTTGACTGCGTAAGCAGCGTCTACTTTGTTACCGGCGACGCACGACACTTCGTACATCACGTCGAGATTAACTGGCCGAGCTCAGATCACTGCCATTGGTTCACTATCCGATGCACTGCAATCCAGGTAGCTCACGCACTCATAACTACGGAGAATCGCGTAAACAAAACACTGTTCGTTTTACTTTTGAAAACTGTGGATGTTGCGGGTTGTTGTTTGAAAACTGTCGGTATCACGCTATTGGAAGCTGAATAATTGTGTCGTAATTAATGCAGAGCGAATGTAACACGTGTTGCTCGCGCGAAGGTTTCGAGCGGACTGGTCGGAGCTGGAGCTTGGCGGTAGCGCAGCGCAATCGGACGATTGTAACATCCTCTGAATGATATCGTTGATAAGATGAGCGTGCAGTTTAATCCGTAAGGTCAATGTTTCGGTAAAGTCACCGAGCAATTGATGGAATCACCGGATAGGTTAGGCGAATTGGATAATGTGAGTTGACGAAATGGTACCGGCCACAACGAACGAAATGTTGATTTCTTTCGTGTTTTGACGATTCTGTTTACTTTTTTTTTTGACTGTGACTTGTAATCCATAACAGAACCAGTCCATTCGTGAAAATGTCAAAAACCTATGCTCCAGTCTAGAAGATTCTTCATAATACAGAATTTCATAAAAAAGAACCTAAATCTAATTTACAATCTGATATTTTCTTCCGCTAGAATGTTATTCGGCTTTGATTCAATTATTTAGCTCTAGGGCAAGTTAAGATTACGCTTCTTATTTCCAATATAAAAATCTTAATATATTATTTCATAACTAGCAGTTACCCGCGACTTCATAGCGTCTACAGTTTCCGTGTACATTATATTATCTGTGCGTGTACCGAGCGGATACTTCTTTGAGAAACTTAACATTACACCTCATTACACCGAACTCGTACCTACTGGAATGTCAAACGCTAGTTGTTAGACCAAAGAGGTAGTACTACGCCCTGTCAAACTGACGTGACATGACAATGAAATCCTCTTGCCAATTGGCGCTGCTAATCCTTTTCGTTCATTTTATCCTGTAGACCCTGTTAATTATTCGGGATAAAAAGTAGCCTATATGTCAATCCAGGATACGAACTATATATATGCCAAGTTTCATCTAAGTTGGTTCAGTGGTTTTGACGTGATTGAAACACAAACATCCAAACATCTAAACTTTCGCATTTATAATATTAGTAGGATAGGATTTTGTCCCAAATTTGGATTTTGCACAGATTTGGAGATATACGAATTATCTATCTAGGAAATATAATCTTGAACATACAAACCATTTACATTATTTCCTTACCTAAGCTCAAAGACAAATATCACACTACCTAATATCATAAACCTATGATATTAGGTAGTGTGATATTTGTCTTGAAACTATGTTGTCTATGGCAAGAAACCTCTTGCCATAAGTCTCTCAAACTCATGTTTGGTATAAATAAAAAATATGTTTTATTACCCGCTGCGGAAGCAATACTTCGTCGGTTTCTGTTCAATTTCACTATTCCAAACATAATACATCCGTTCAATTTTTACAGTTTTTAATTGAATTTGAAACAATTTCAATTTCCCCACGCTTCCGACGCCACGCGTGCCGTTTATTGGCATGGGAACGATAAACTGTTTGGAATAAAATGATACCTTGGAACAAATGGTATCTTTTGTTCAGCATTTATTACTAGGGGAAGGTAGGTAGGTAATGTTTGACCAGGATATTGTTGAATCTAGCAATCTTAAGAAGGAAACACGTATACTTTTAATTGCGAATTGCCTTACGTCCAGTGCCGTATAGTTGAAAAGAGTCATGTAAAAAATGTTTTGTATGTTATGACAATGGAATAAAATCCATTTTCCATTAAATCCTGGTTACTAAGTGACGTTGGCTGTGGAATTCTTTGGATTCCTCGAGTGCGGTATTTCCTTTGTGATAATGCTCAACTATGGAGTTATGAGTCAAAATGAGCAACGTCCTAGTTAGACAAAGGTCGTGATTTCATTGTCAACTTGGTTTGCATAGTTTTGTTTGCTGATTCAGAATACGTGGCTGCTTACTAAATTATTATACTTGAAAGGGATGGTAGCAATTCTAGTGCTGTCAAATTAGGTTAGTTGTTATAGGCAGAGGTAACCACTTAACATCAGGTTGGCCATCGGCTTGTTCCATCATTTAGTTATAAAAAAAATTATAGAATAAAACGCTACCATTATTGTCATTCTATGAGTTCAGTTATGTTTATTTTTCGTTTTTTTCTAACACAGTACCACACACAGTACAGTACAGTACAATGTTGTGGTTTTCAATGTACAGTGTAGTACAGTACAGTATAATGTTGTAGTTTTCAATTTGTAAGAAGATAGTATATTATTTTTTTTTTTTTTTTTATAAATTTATAAGCAAGCGTTATATATATACTTATATATTACATACTTATCAAAAGGTAAACCTACCCCTAGTTCTTACCTCGTAGTCCATTCCGTCCAAGGTTGTCTGGAAGAGATCGCTCATTAGCGATAAGACCGCCCCTTGTACAATTAGTTAAGTTTTGTTTTGTATGTTATAGTAGTCCCTAGGTTAAGGTGTGCAATAAAGTATTTTCTATCTATCTATCTACCTACATACTTGTTACACAGAGTTGCAAATGTTGGCATATTACGAAAGTCAGACCAACATCTAAGATGAAATATAATTACCGCAGTCCGACCGGCAATGTACTCGTACTTGGTTAAACTTGATAGGCAATAACACGGGCGATAATAAATACCAATTATCTGTACCGGCCACTGGGATTCATTTATTGTGCTATAAACATCGAATCCGTTTTAACTCAGCTGTGGCAACACTGGCCAAACAGAGGTTGATATAGTTTTGCTTATTATATCGATACTATTGCGCAAAAACTTGAACTTTGAACTCTTGGAAGCCGAACAAGAAGTAATTTTGCTGATAGAGATTGAAAGACGTACGTCCTCTGTCCGTTTGTCAGTCACTTTGCAGTGTTCAGCCAGCCGAGATATCTCCCAATAAGGAACTGACAAATGTTAGCAATCAATTCATTCAGTAAGTCTCATGTCACCTTAACAACAAAGCAAATCAAGGACCACTTTTAAATAGACGAAACTAAGAGCACCAAAGCGTATACCAGGTTCAAGTTACAAAATGCACTATTGCTAAATGTGCCGACATCTACGCAATGAGTCACGCGAAATGAACTCGAAAAGCATTATGATAACCGATATCGAGTGAGAGTGGTGAAAGTCAGGACTCGGTCAACGCACCTAGCAAACACAGAAATGATTGAAACTGTTTGTCCGGCATGTAGGGCAATAGCACAGATGACGTAAGCTAGATGATGATTTGATAGTGTGCTTGCAGGTTCGGAACTTGCAAATACAGTGCTCCTTCTAGCTCACGTTTAGCAAAAGTGCAGTATACTCAGTGTTTGTCTAACATACTAGTATTAGAACCGAGTATGACACAGATATAAATTGTTATTAATATTCATGAACCTTTCACACAACGCCCTCTAGTTCCAATCAAAGCAAAGTTTGCAATATGGGAACTAGATTGCTGATAGAATATTGTACTTTTTTTTTGTAAATACATTTTTATCAATGTTTGCCACGCACAAATGTTGGTTCACAGTTTGGATCGAACCCACGACCCACAGTACGGAAGGCAGAGCTATACCAACTGAACTGTGACGCCTGTCATGTGCCTGATATAAATCTATTCTACAAAACACAGTCGTAACAGTAACCACAAAGACGTTTATCAAAAAACCAAGTTGCTATGAATTAAACCCTGAAACCGACTTTCGGATTACGTGTCTATATATTTAGTTACACGACAAATATTCGATGGTAAATTAGCTGTACACATGCAACGCTATATTTAGCACAACGGTGTATCAATTACACATAATTATCAAGGAAAGTCGGAAGGCAGAGAAACTATTAGAGCAGAATTGGTAAAAAAACGTTTGCAAACCAGTCAGAGCAGTGTGCGGTAGCTTCGATCACGAGTGTGTGAAAATTGACCTAATCTGATGATTACATCGTGATTTATGGACCGAAGCACGCTTAGCATAAACGCCCTAGACAACTAGAACCAAATAAAATCAAACATCATGTTTTTGCTCCTGAACTTGTCGGTCTTAGCTGTAGATAAGTGAGCTTCTTTTTCTTCCTGCCCTTACCACACTAGGGGTCGGTACAACATGTCCTTTTCCTCCATTCTCTTCTATTATAAGTCATCTCAGTGGTCACTCCTTGTCTATGCGTATCGTCTTCTGCACAATCCATTCATCTTTTCTTAGGCCTACCTCTTCTTCTATCTATCTACATTCATGGTTAGCACTCTCCTCGTTACATTACATAAGATCAGTGCGCAAGAAAAATACCGAGACTAAAATATACAGTTGAAAAACTCAGGATGTTGATTATAAACCCAACAACGATGTGTCACACACAGTTAATCTAATTCTAATGTATTATGTATTATGTGTGAGTCTAATTCGGCTTGCATTTCCCAATCGTACTAAAAACCAATACCTTTAAAATGTATTTCAAGGAACACACGGAAACTGTAAGGCAGAAAGTAACTACTGTTTATTATTCCAGCTAATGCTTTAACTGCAAGATATCAATGATACGTAAATAGATGCAACTTTCACTGTTAAATGTTTAAGTATTAGTGTTACAGGAAGACTGGAAGAAAAGAGAAGGTAAAACTAAATCGGATGTTAATAAGCACGTGAACCTCTTTAGTAAACGTGAAAAAAAAAACAAAGTACTTATAGAGAAATGCGAATTATTATTTAGACTTTACATATAGGAAGAGAAATTAAATTTGGTTCAAATTCCTAGTTTAAAACAGCAGTTTAAAATTGAAATCAGAAACAGAAAATCATTTATAAGTATGTTAAAATCACAAATGTCATTTAGAATCATCTTTTATAGATAGATAGATAATACTTTATTGCAGACCACATAAAAATTTAACAATTCTCCAAGACTCAATCTATTTTATAAAGTTTTCTAACATAAAATAAGATTATTGTCAAATAAAAGTTATTTTCTCAAAGGGTGTCGATGTAAATGAAATTCGCACACCACAAAACAGGGTGAATGACTCATAGATCAGCAACGTCGGCTATGACGTCAACAGCCTCTTGAAATTGAAAGTGATATTCGCGAGGGTTTGAGAAGGGTGCTTCACTGCTTCCATGCTACTCATACCTCTACGAGTAGCTGCTGCTAGTCAAGTGAGTGAGGAGCGTGGTAAAAACTACGTAGTGGTCTGACAGACAGGTATATCAGGTCCGGAGTATCCACGGATGGCATATTTTATGGGAAAACTATATATTAACTTCATTTCAGATACATACAACAAGGTCTTAAATAAATTTTATTAAAATGAACTGTGATTTCTTTTGTATCTGTTAGCAGTTACAGGTAGAAAACAGAGTTCAAATCACCGACCGCAGGTAGTGTACTGTGTGATAGATACATATAGATATAGATTACATACCTATAGATTATGTAGATAGTGATTATGTAGATGTAATAATTGCTATAGATACTATAGAACTCAAAACAGATAATACGTAATTCACAAATTTAAAGAATACTTACAAAAAAAATATCGCATCTGGCAAATAAGCAAAGCACACTGCTAGGAAAAAAAAAGTTGAGATAAAATTTCAATTAAAAACACAGAATTGAATGAAAAAAGTTTTCAATACACGTTTGTATTGAAAACTTTTTGTTGTTTTTGTATCAGTGTGAAACTCATGCAGCTCTGCTGTTCAATTTGACGCACTATTCGTAACTTCGTAACCAGTTATTTTTATTTTTTAAAGGTATAGACGTACTTGTACGGATTTGACGCGAAAATATTTTAAATTATTGTACAATGGTTTTAATGCAACTAATACATCCAGCGCTGTTAATTTTAGGTTTCTAGACATTTATTCTCAAGTTAAAAGTAATTTTAAAAGTGATACAATATTGCTGAATAAATATTAGATAATTAATGTTTGGGACAACCATAATGAGATACCCTTTGAGCTAGCAACGGGTTTAATTAAAATACGTACACGTTTATAAAAGCCTTCTTGTTTTAACATTTTATCCCTCTTGTTAAAACCTTTACACGAAAATATATTTCAGTTTTAAGCCAATTTCCAGACTTGTAATGAGAGTCTGGGTACACCACGTGGAACATTTTATTATAGTTCAATGTACGAGAGAGAATTTAATACTATTTATGGAGATATTCTTTTTTTTTTTTTTTTCGAACAAAAAAACTGTTGATGTAAATATAAATCATCAATTCGTATAAAAATGTAATATGACTCAATGCACGGGCGAAAGTTTATATATTTAGGTAAGTGAATACAAACGGTATTAAATTTTTGGGAAGAACATTATTGGACAGGTTTAGTCATGTTCATTTTTGAAAAAAATAATAAGCAATGTCTAAAAGGCGCGACGATTAGATTTCCCATAAAATTAATAAAAAATCCTACATCATCCAATCTAAAATTTTAACTGCATATATTATGTAAATTGTGTTCAGTGCTACGGTATATCTGTACAAAGTTCTATCTTGACACATTTCTGTCACAGTCGTCCTAAAGCTAAAACCACAACCATTTATCGGACCCGCGACATACCATCCCTTTCCACACGTACTTTAGCCACTCTCTTGTAGTCTCGTGTATTCTAGTCATGCCTTTCATTAGTACTCGCGTTTTCCCCCGTATTTTAGCCCGCAGGAACATTGTTCTCTACCTTTTTAATCGTGCCTCGTGACGGAATAACAGAGGGTTGGATGTGACGGGATATTATGAGGTTCTTTGCGAGACGCTATCTTAATTGTATTGTGGTTTTGTCTGATAAGGTGTTTTGCTTTTCAAAGGGAAAACAAAGTATTGTGGTTTATATGTGTGATTATTTTATAATTACGCTCTTTATCGTTATTTTCTGTGTCAAAATGTTAGGTTTTTAAACAATGGGTTAGGGATCAAATCTGTTTTACCGAAAGAAGTGGAACCTCTGTCTGTCGTAATACCAAAAACTTGTTGGTTTTAGTATAAACACAAAATGGAGTTTAATTAAAACGCCACAATAGCGGTTCCTAGTACGGACCACAGCAAAAAACAATAACAATGAATCTTAATAACAGCTTAGCTATTTGTTGAAATGACTACTTAAATTGCGTTCAACCTTGTTTTTCTCATCAGCAATCCAAACAATCAAAGCCAAATCTGTACGTTCCATCTTGTCGACATACAAAATGTCAGTTTTCCGGGAACCGGTCGTCCCATCCGACATTATCTCTCCCCGTCCGTCAATACGAACACAACACCCTGCCTGACGACCTTGGGGTGTACTCGGCTCGGACACACAATAGAAAATGTAACGCCTACTCTATGCTTCCTTTACCTAATACTTGTACTTATAATTTCTTCTGTGCTAGGCTAGTTGGCTAATTAATGAATTATTTTGAATACAATGCCATCAACATGTTATCAAATACGTCACCATACGTTATATACGTAATGTTTTTACCGATTTGAGGCGAAATATGATTTGCTGTTTGTGTGTCTTTTGATATCTTTTAACTGTTGAGTTTCATCATTATTATATGTATTGCGTTTTAAGATCTTTACTCATTTCCATAAGAAAATCTTAGAAACAATAAATACATTTGAATTTAGGTAAGTAGAAGTTTCTACACCAACATACATTACATCACAGAACAATGTTTCTAAATTACAACGTAAAATACGTTTTTCCTTTACATCAGTCAAAGCGTCTGAAAATAAAGTGTTGAGCTATTAATTTCAATGTTTACATTTCAATACAAGATTTATTGCTCTCTTTACAAGCGTTTTCTTAAAAGATTTGTGCGATAGCATCAGTAATTTCGTGTTACATTAATGTCGATTGATATCCGTATACGAAATCCACCATAACGCATTCAAAGTCCTTTATTCTGTCAATCCTTTCAAATCTAACACTTAACCTCTATTCAGGCATTGAATGATCAGATCAGTGGAATTGGAATCGACGTTAGAGTAAGCTCTTGTCACATCAAATAACATCCCGCTGCGAATGAATAGACTATTTGAATTTAGAACTGAAGTTCGACTTTTGTTTCGCATAGCTAGATCATAACAAGCCAGTAACTTGTAATACTTGAATAAGCTACTGTCGTTTCAAACGCGGCACGATATTGAGGGAACCATCCAGCGATGCGAATATACAAAAGACTATTTGCGTTATGAAGGGATGCGGGATTCACGTGTCGTGTCTATTGGAGTGGGGTAGGGTGGTCAAGCCATATATTATTGCACAGCAAACTGACACATTACACTCCTAGCATTGTTAAAAGTGACGGTATCAATACTAATAACTATTCAATACAAAATGCGTGCTGAAGAACGCGCGTGTTGTAGTTTAACCTCTTCAGCGCGATAATTGGGTATTCGTATCTATCTATTTTCTGTACGTGGGAGGTGGGAGAACACAAAATTACCTAATACCAGAACATACAGAATATCAGGTTATACAAAATTGAAATTCCCAGTAATTCTAATGGTAATTACTTTAGCGTTTCTCATGTTACACTCAACCTTTCAAGTAAAATGAAATATAAATTAAGTTAAGACTGAAATTCGGAACACTAACATGTCTCAGATCGTGTGGTATGTTGACCTTTTCATAATAGGAGTACAATTCGGTGCTAAGTTGAGAAGGGTGGAGAACATGCTTCGAAAAAAAAAATTAAAAATGGACCGGATACTTAACCAACTGAATCGCTCAAGTTGGAACCAAATGACTTGGTGACACTTCTGACTATTATCTCGTCGTACCTCTTTGAGGACGAGATAACTGCAGTCGATATATCGATAAACATACTAAAAATACATACTAAGATAATGTTGCGCCTTAGTAAATGATCTTTAAAGAGTTTAAAGGTGAGAGCTACCAAATTATATATTTTTGTTATCAATAAAAAGACAAACGCAATAATCGGAAAATTGACTGTAAGATAATCTGAATGTTTCCTACGTACAAAACTTTTCGTGTCACGCGTGACATAATGTGACTGCGCATCCTAGACCTACCCACAGGTCTGGTTTACATTAACTTAGTTTGATTGAATTGAGATAATGTCTAGAATAACCGATGAAGAATGAAGAAGTAGAACCATCAGGTGATAACAAAGATCACAAACAGAAGATCCAAAGAATAGTAAAGCTGATAAAGATCAAATGCGTGCTACAACCATTCGAAACGGATAAAACTGCGTACACACAAAGGTCTTCGTATTGTACATATTCAAAACACATCGCATCTATTCGCTCATCCACACCCATACAAACACAGCTATAAGATACACGTGCCACGCCATACAGCTCCATACAAGGCATGCGGTGTTTCAAAGAACGCATTTGGTATGCCAAGGGGCTTCGGTGATGGTAAATCATGTCGACGACCTATAAGTCTATGGATGATAGAATTATAACGAAAACTATTATAAATAGGTGTCGACTATTATATTTCTTTGAAGGCATACATGATGGTGGTCGTCTGATTCTTATAGCGCTACCGGAAAATGCTATTGACCACCACGTTTGTAGTGAGTACTGTATAATATTGGTGGGATGCTATGAAACAACTTGTGAAGAAGGAAGAAAGGAAACCTTTGCCAAGAAATGAAAGAAGAAAAGCTAGTAGCAATAATACAGAAATGAAACAAACATACACTTCGTTAGGTGTCGTGTATTCATCGGATCGGATTGATGCTTGTAATATAATTTTAATCTTTACTGTTAAACCAACTAAATTAGAAAGACGTTATTAGTCTCGTAAGATGAAGACTGTAATTCAGTTAATTTGTTTAATTACAGGACACAGTTGGGAGTTTTTGTACTTCTAGTGTCAGCTTCAGACACAACAGATTTTCTTTAACGTGATAAAGCTGACGAGAACTTCAAAATTATCTTTAATGACTTGGTTTTTGTAATAGCTGCCGTTTCACCATAATAGACACCGTTTGAGATATTTCCCATATTACGATAAACAAGCTTGAAGATTCTAATCATCATTGGATCAATGCCTTAACACCTTGAAATTGGCTTAGGCCAGAATCCGCGCGTTGAATAACTTATGATACAAGATAAACTTGGATATTTCAAAATGTAAAATGAGCAACAGTATATTATTTTCAAAGAAAATTATGAATGTGATTGAAGATTTGTAGAGATAAAAGGCTGTAATAGGAATTAATATAAATAAAAATATACGTACAGATGAGATGAATGAAAAAACTGAACATTCTCGAGTATTATGGAATGTTCATAAAACAGACAACATTTTTTGAATAATTATTTTATCATATTTGTAATCATTTTGAAGAGATCATGTAAATGAGAGACAGGTCTTTATAAAAAGGTGTGTTTCACAGATAAAAGGATATAAAAGGTATTCAGCAAAAGAAAATATGGCAGCATTTCATAGCTTTGAGAATTTGCGTCGTGTTGTAAATGATAAAACGGCATCACCTCGAAGTTAATTTGAATCGGCAATATGTAAAGTTATTCAGAACGTTTGTATTCGCTGAATTTACTTTATCTGAGGAACAGGAGGATGTTTTAGGAAAGAGATACAATCTACTCTTCTTTTATTAAAGATATCTTTAGCAAACTAGGCGGTTTCAGAACGGATGGAACGAAAACTTTTAAACGTACATAAAGAAAATGAAGTAAGACGGTTTTAGGACAAAACTTATATGAAAAGTTATACAAAAGAAAAATACATACCTAAATATTAAAATCCTGAAGTCGAACTCAGAAGCAGACCTAATCGAATTCCTATCGAAACAGTTCCTTACTAGTTGCTACCATCAATCAAGAACGATAATACCTAAAGAATCGGCAACTACCAGCCCACTCTACTACGAAAGTACTAAGGCAACATAAAAGCATAGGATCTTGGCAGTACGCCAAGCCGAGACGCGTTAACATAATTACATGAGCACATTACCGCAGTAACTATAAGTTATGCTGCGACATTATAAAGATACACGGCTACCTCTCCACGTTGCTTATCGTAAGCATGGTTAAGCTCCCTTATTACAAGGCGATAAGGACGATTATATCAATTGCATCAGTCATTGAAGATGTTGCAAAGAAAGGTGCCTTTACCTACTTCAATAGTAGACGACATTGACCTTATTTTTTGCGTTTTTAACAATTTCCTAGCACACAGTTAATGTTCTGAATAAAAATACAAGTTACATTGTTTTGGCTATAACCGTACCTATATGGTTTTAACATTCAAGTGTAAATGATAAACCTTGACACAACACATTTCCTCTGAATTTTAAAACATTTATTTTGATAAAATCTCTTTAACTTGGTTATATTTGTAAATTGTGTTTCGAATAAGTACATGTAAAAAACAGCGTAAAAAAGCTTATTAAGTCAATGGCATATCTTTATAAAAATCTCATTTAAGTTAAACGATTTATAATCAGAAGTACCAGGGTGCCAGCAGAGTACAGGAAGTTGGCAAGCTTCCAACTACCGTTAGCGATATCGGCCTATCGTGCTGCGTCATTTTACGCAAATACGCACATTCATTACACTATCGTAATATTCTAAAGACTCACGCTACACCGTGCCGGATCCGAGCCGTGTCCGAGCCGTCATTGAATTTGAAACTCTGTTTGTATGACGCCACAACTAAATATCGCAATTCATCAAACACGGCTGTGGCTGCTGCGGACCGTCGATGCCGCAGTTTCATGGATCTGTTTATTCAGCTCTATTCCGTTATAAATAAAGTTCAAAAGTTGGACTCGGATGGGACCCGGCACGGTGTAGCGTGAGTCTTTATACCCTCGTTTAGTATTTGACCTTTTATATTTCATCAGACGAGTACGCTATTATTGTTAAGATATCATCAGATGAACAAGCTTTGTATAGTTTCAAAGGCAATGTCAGATTATATGAATTGCGAGATAAAAAAATTTTAGCGCAAAGTTCTCGGTTCAAATTCTAAGAAACAGGGTTCACGAAATTTCAATCAAAGGTCTCGGGCGAAACATTTAATTCAAAAATCTTTTGTAATTTAATTTTAAACAACAGATTTTATTAACCGGAGAGAACATTCTTGGATTAAGAAATCATTAGATAAAAATAAAAGGTACAAGAGGTAATCGTGTTAGCTTTTGTCTCGCGAAATTCAGGAAAGTCGTCTCTTTAGAACAATTACATTCCTCAAATTCGTCAATTAGGATGTTATATTGAGAAAACTCTAAGTTTAAATTTGCTTTGTTCAAAACAGACTTTAACAACACATCATTCACGTTAAATTCCATAAATCAATATACTTACACTCCTATTAGGTATACTTACTATCGTTTAGACTTTAGACTTTTTGCACGTCTTGCACGATGCTTCTTTGATGATCTTTTTCCTCGATCGAATAAGACCTTATGTTTCGTGTTTTTCTTGTCTATAGAATAAAATACACGATTGATTTATTGCGTTTTGTATCTTCCTTATTTCTTATAATAAATTATTCTGATATCACCCAGCTCAGGTGCATTTTGGTTGTGTTCGATTGAGCATCGACACGATTGGGAAACAGAGCGTTAAGCGGGTCGCACGTCCGATCTGTACTGTCGCATATAGGAATAAAGCCTATTGTAAATACGATTATATACTGTAAACACTGTTGATAGAGTTTCAATCTCTATGGCATGTTCGTCACATGTAAGAACACTGGACTGAATATCACGATTTTATACTGTAATAACTTTTGATAGAGTTGTATTCTCTTCGGTGTACCTATTCGTGATCCTCGTATAGCTAAATAGACAAATAAATAAATATATAGCCGTTGGGAACGGTTGAGTGAATGGGTTTACAATTTTGCACCGTATATAAATGTAGATATAGTCAATAATTATCCTTTCTATAATTATAATAATGGTTAGTAACTTTATCACCATATAATATTAATTGGAATACTTGGTTATGTTGATACTTGAACAATTAGCGTCAAATGCTTTTTGTTTGCAATTGTTGGCATGCATCTATATCGCCATTCGTTGAAGTATTTGAAACTAAAAATTTACATGAAATATTACATAATCATAATCATACGAAAATAAATAAATAACGTGACTAAAGCTACATCGGTAAATGCTCTGGATAGGTTTAAAATGTTCTGAGGCGAATTCAGATATGTTTCAAATTTTTTATAATAAAATAACCTAATTATATAGCCTGATGATACATTGTTTATAGGTAAATATCTATTTCCGTCGACCGCTAAAGTCTGTTACCAGTTTATTACTGCACTCGGTACACGAATAAAACCATTCTACAACTCTCACTCAAGTAGTATATATAAAATGTTTTTAAAAATACGAACTTTCCGTTGTAAACTAACGAACCAACTCGATAGTTTTTCTCGCTTTTTCTCCTTTTTTGTGGTAATGGCCGCCCGCGGTTCACAGTACAATTTAGTGTAACTGTCCGATGGAAATTCGATTTCGAAGCAACTGGAATAGTAACAAAAACAGAGTCTATACAACATAATAAATAATAAATATTCATGTACTTACATTTCACACAATGCCATCTAGTACCAAACTAAGCAAAGTTTGTAATACGGGAACTAGAGTGCTGATAGAACACTTTAGTAACATCCAGACAGAACAAACATCTACTTTATGTATAATATTTGTAGGATAGAATTTAATTCTCAGAATGATAGACATGTCTCAATCTCAACGGTTACATGGATGATTACATTCAAAGGGTTTGCCGAAGCGAAAACCGTAGGATAAGATGAGAGATGTTCTGAATTGTATCTCAAACTGAATGAATAGACAGACTTTATGAATGAGTCACTGTGAAGATATAATTTCAAGATATACGGTCAAAGTGTCTGTACGTTCTGCTGTGGACTCAAGAAAAGAAAACGCAGAGAATACGATGGCCAGGTAAAAACCAGAGTCAAGATAAGTAAAAACGCTTCAATTTATCAATTTAAATAAAATTCGCGACATATAAAATTAAAATGTTTCAAAGCTTCATGTACGATTTTGTTCATTTCGTTCGATTCACTTTCATTTTAAAATATCTTATGATATAATTCAACACGAACGATCAAATGTTTCGTTTCCTTTGTCCGGTACAATAGCGTACAGCTTTCGACCTCTCATTGATCAATGCCTATTGCCTACCCCATTATCTCCAGTTGGCTGTAGATTTTTTCTGCATTACGCTCGACTTGCGTCCTCAGAACGAGGTCAATCTGCAGCATTTCCTTGATGATTGTCATTAGTCAATTCACTTCCAGCGTGATGACGATGACGTGATCGAGTCTAGCTGTGGGGTTTCTTGCAGCGAAACAAATGATTTTATGATTTGCAGATTATTTGACCTGAATCTGGATGTTATCCCTCTGAAGTTAAGTGCAACAAACGATTGTGCATGTACTGTTTTACGTAAAAATTCACTTACCTCCAATTAGACCAAAAATGGGTTCTGCGCAGATACTTCAAAACGGCAAAGATCCGTTGTTGTGACACTTGTGACTACTATACTTAACTACATACATAACTATGGTAATAGTGTATAGTTTAACTGTTTCTACCTAACACAGCAGTACCAACTCAGATTCACAGATTATCAGTCTTATAATAGAACAATAAAACTACAACATAGTTTTATTACGGGCTTGTGTACATCATACAGATACACACTTAGAACGGTAACTAAATCAAAACCCAATAAGTTAGTGTATTTAGAAATGAGGAAATAGACATATACCTACTATTTAGTTTAGACCAACAAAGAATAATATTTACAAGCGGGAACGAATTTAGCCTAAGTGAACGCAGTTGAAAAAAGACATTAAATTAAAAATAGCGAATGTTTCACACACATCCAAGAATATAATGACCTTGAATACTCTTACGCTCTAAAACATTTATCTCCAGAATGTATAATACTATAATTTTGAAGAGCCATGTGAAAAATTGCAACTGGCAATAACCGTATTAGCCAAACAGATTTGTTTTATGCTTGTCAAAACACAAAATGAGCCAGCCCTTCAGCCATATAATTTAATAATTACAAACAGGTGAGTCAGGCTTCAACTAAAACATTAGCATAATAATCGCAGGTAAAATTGAAAACCAATATTTAAATTTGCACCGTCTACTTCAATAAGCTGATTCTCTCAATTGCTATAAGTAGACCCATGCAAAGACTAACAACATGAAATGTAATCATAGTAATGGATCTGGCATAATAACCTTTCAGCTTTTAGAATAAGGTTCAGTTTGCAATCTAGGATATCTAAATACTGGGTCGTCAGAATGTCTGCATGTTTGAAATCGGGAAATTGCCGACGCCGGCCGGTAGGTTACAATTAGCCGGGGAAACGATCATAAATGTGATTATACAGTAAAATTTACCCTTTGCAATGATTTTGAATGTCAAAGGTGAAAGGTCACTGGGAACAGTTGTTTACAGACACAAGATGGATCACCTTGGAAATCTATGAGGAAAGCCTAAGTTCAATGATGATAATGTTGTAATAATGTGAGGTAATAAGCTTAAAATTACTCTTAGCAAACAATTGCAACATTAAATTCTACTGGAAATTACACAAATTGAGAAATTGCCCTTGTTACGATCGTTGAAATACATAATTTTGGCTATAGTTTGAATTGAACGCAAATTACAGGGGTGAACAGCAAATGCGTTGGTCGAGACAAGAATCATGATGCTGAATCCGTATTTATGTGTCCGGTTGTACAAGGAACGCATATTGTAGGTCATTGCAATGAAGAAGATTTATCGCTAGTGGGAAATACCGACCGAGCTTCACATAATAAATCTGAGACAAAATAGAATCACCTACAAATACTTAATAATAGTGACAAATGTTTCTAACCATAAGCGTTCATTCATACACCAAGTTGTTTTGAACTCGGTCAAGCGTCGATTGTATGAATATAAAGGTACAAAATACTAAGAATGGCATGCGTTTAATGACAATGAAGAAGCTATACTGGATAAACTAACGATTAAAAAGCTGCTGCGCAAAGAACTCTCCCACTTTCCCTTCATTTGTATCTATCAGTACCCTTACAAATAATAAAACTTGAAACCTCTTCATACGTGAATAGAATAAATATTAGAAGTATAGGTTCGCCTTCCACATTCATCGAAGTAAAACGAAACGCAATGATGATATCATCCAATTAGATGACATGACACAAATAACTAAGGCTATTAAAGAAGTTCAATTACAATGAGTAAACGGTACTCTTTAACATGATAGTGAAACTGATGAATGAAGAATGTGCTTTTGTCTTTATGAAAGTACGCTCAGAAATAACAGTACAGTATTATGATGAATTTGTTTATGATAATGTATTATTTACTACTGTATTTTATAGATTTATTTATTTACAAAAATAACACGAGAGGTGATGATAACAATATGTATATGGGATAATGTTTATCAATCAGATTGTCATGTATATTATTACTTTGCATCACAAAAGCGAGTGCCTTATTTCAGTAGCGAAACGTCATAATAGTAACAAAATCCTATACAAATACTATTTTGTAGACAATGAAAACTAAATAGACGTAAACCCAGTAGCAGCGAAACTTCTCGAACGTGAAAAGGATTCAATGGTTCTCAACAAACTAAGCAGTTTAGGGTCGCGAAGAGAAATTCAATTTGACTGGGACACAACCGTTGTTTACGTGTTGACAGTGGTTGTAACGAGCGACGGTTTTAAAGTTACACAATAGGGAGTAAAGAAATCGAACTTTTATTTAAAATTTTTAGTTAAATCGGATACGATCAAAATGAGATAAAGAGACTGATCAAATTATCTACCATGCTGTAGAAACAAAATGGATGGAATAAAAAATAAACAGTAATAACCAATAACCTATCGGATTTAGTCTCAAGATTTGAGACCCGTATATTTTGTTAGATTCCTCTGTATACGCGAAACGCAAAGTACGAAAGACCTTGTCCGTTCTTCTAGGCTCTGGTCGCGTGGAACTGGCACCTAGAATCGCAGAGTTATATAAGACGACTCTAAATGATCCTTGTGATTTTATTGAATATGACTACCTCTTATTTTTTGAACTTAGCTATAATAGCCATACAATATTCAGTCGAGAGTTTATGAACAAAACGGATGCAGGTTGCATTATTCCATCACCCCAAATAAAAGTTGCAGCACATTCGTTTCGTGCCTCCTTAACTTTTCTCATCACGTCCAATACAAACAGTAAATATGTACAGTAAACCCCTGGGATGGTAGATCGGATATAAACATGTACGGTTTACGGCAAGCACGTGTCTGCGGCGTACGGTTCAACTATAAAATGCTTATTGGGAATGCTGAAAAAGTTGTGTTCGATACTCCTGATAGCTTGATCTGTTGAACGTTTAGTTGTATGAACTTGTGGTCTAGTCAGGAGAGTGAAATCTAGGCCGATATACTTTTTATCATGATAGATATATCTCCCAAAAACTGTCAAAAAGAGTTATCGTGATATAAAAAGTCTATCGGTTTAGAATCAGCTCCTTGGTGATAAAACTCAATCGAAACCGGAATACCTTTGACCAGAGAAATATAAAGTGCTTATGGAGAATACTGAAAGTGTTGTGTTTTCCATAGTACGATCAATTACTAGTGGTTCTATCAGTAAGTTGTATGATAGCTTGTGGCCTAGCTTTGTGAAGCAGCTCAAATACCCGACTATTGACCTGATGTAACAAAACCAGCTGAATCAAATATCACAACTCCTTCCTACAAATAGGGCTCGTCCAACAGAATAATTAGTTCAAGAAAATGTTCAAAACTCTCAAAAGAATTTCCATTCCTTTCAAAAAACGTCTTATCGTCATCCTATCCGATCCCCTCGTGAATCGTGATTAAAGCCACCTTCACAACCCTTTACATTTCCAACCCCTAAGAAGATTACGGGTGTTTACTTAACGTAAAAAACGCGTACCGTATTTTTAATCCTTTGAGTAAAGCACTGCTATTTCCTGATAACGGTGAGGACGTAAAATAAAAAGTATTACATTTGTTTTCTAATATCCGTACTAACATTTATTGATAGAGAAGACATATATTTATAAAAATCAACTGAGGTTTAGATGACTGCCACGACCACGACCGTCTTACCATGTAACTTAAGAGTTACATATAAGTTTGATTGAATACGAAATAAATAATTATATCACATGTCAATTAGCTTATTCGGGAACGAAAGCATATATTTCTAGATTTTCCTACTTATTGAGAAAATTTTATTAGGCGTTCGCCAACACAAGCACATAGAGACAGACACAAGAACATTGAGACACACAATCTATCCAGAGGCCTGAAAGAGATGCACGCTATGCAAATAGTCTGAGTACTCGAAAGATGCTTTAGTTCCGCTAACGACGTGGGGGTGACGTTGTAAATTTGCACATGTAAGCCTGTCTGGGCTGGTGTAGTTGATAACAGGCGTACGGTAGTTATAGTTAATGAACTAGGGGAGGGGGATAGTGGTTTTGTGGTCCCATTGTTATAGTTGCCTTTCAGCTTTTCAGAAAGGGACATAAATATCTGATGTTACATATAAGCATAGCGGTCTGCAAAGATAACGTTGTCCAATAAGCAATTGGAATAGAGAATTTAGAGGTTTACATCATTTTTGAATGATGTAATCGTTAATATAAACTTTTATTTATGAAAAAACAATAAAACTCAAAACTTTACAAATAGTGGGAGAATTTTAAGCAGTGTTTAAACAGTATTTAAGTTGAGAGACGATTCTAAGTAAGACTGTACATTTTTTATCTAGCACTAACGCTAGCGATTAATATTGTAGATCTTACCGCCTAATAATTATTCCACGTTTCCTTACGGCTACAAACTTGCACTTCGATCGAACGCTATACCAGTAATTTCAAGCCAGCCTATAAGACCTCTATGATTATATGCGATTTTCTACATTGAATTGTGATTGCGATCCAGGTAACTATCGACCCAGTTTGAAGTGTTTGTATCTAGAATAATAGTCTTGATCACTGATCTTAATATTTCAAAATTTATTAATTGTCTCTTCTGTAACTGGTTCTTGGTACCTTACAATATATTGTTCTACAATAAGAAGCGTATGTTTCTTTGCCATTTCACCGCTAGTAGGTACTTCTTAGTATACCTACTGCCAACACTAACTGCCTACTGATTTATAGTTCTGAATATATTTCTTCTTTTGGATCACCTATACAACAATGTTTTACATTATCCATATCTTTTTGAAATTCACATTTCCTAGTAAACCATCGAATATCTATCCACAGTAATCTCTTACAAGCCATAGCATTTAATCATTCAAATATACGACCAGCCTTCCCGGTACAAATATCTTTATGATATGCATCCCGATCATCAGCGGAAACGGAAATCGGGGCTATTTATTCACGTAGTGTTGCCATTGCGTTTTCCTTTGCAACATTGTCTTTGTTCGCTCCATTTTACCCTTCATTCACTTGTTAGATACATAAAATCAATCCTGACAACATATTAATTTAATATTATACATCTTTTTTCATCGAATACCAGTATAAATAGTCCTCTTTTCATGCCAAAAAACGTATAAAATCTAAAATGCAATAAAGTTTCAGCGCTTGTATCAAAAGCATTCATAAAATGTCTGACGGCTACAACACATTTTACAAAATATAAAGCGAGGTGATATGAATTTTATTGTTTGAAAGTTGAGAAGTTCTCGGATGCCTCGAATGTAATGTGGTAGTGGTAAACAACGAAACAGGATAAAACGAATCGTATGTAAATTTTACAATGAGCTTTTAAAATAACAGTTGAAAAGCAAATGTAATGTACATATAGGTAAATAATAGGTCATTGGATGACGGAGGATAGGGGATGAAAAGAATGGACGAAAGGAACATGCTGTGCCGACCCCATCTAGTAATACAAGGGCAGAAAGAAGAAGGTCATGTGAGAATTGCTAAGGCTAAAAAACAAGCAGTTTCTTTATAAAAGCAACACTGCAGATTCTATGAAAAGATCCCATTAAAAATTGCGATGTCGTAAGATGCCGCAAGTGACCGCAACTCAACATACGTTGACAAATTAAGGATGTGACTTATTAAAACGTTGCGAACGTAGTAGTACTTAGAAAATTTACACATGCTTTACAGTGTCACAAACTTCTTTTTTTATTGCTTTACTATCAGTAGAAATAAACGCAGTCAACGCACGAAATTAAGATCATAACAATGCGCTCTAAAATATCTTAGAATTATAATTGTTGATGGACAGTTTTTCTTCCACACGTCAATTCCAAAATCTTGACACATAGCTAACCTCCTATTTTTACTCACATGACCAAATAAGTGTGTTGAAATTATTTCAAGTACTGAAACGTATACATTTGTGGCACTGTTTAGTAGTTATGTTGTTACAAAGGTATGTAGGCAACGCGGTGCGACCGTAATGATCAGTTACAAGCAAGGTTCCACGGATCGCGTATTTGCCTCTCACTCAAATCAAAATATTATCATGTAAAGTAAAACACACCATACACATAGTATATGAAAAAGGAATTCTGAAAAGATACTGTTGCCGATATTATGATCATAGTAAAACAATATTAAAAAATCTTCGTGAAAGAAAAAACAATAGACGCGACTCATAAAGAGAACACGGTTGTGACAAATCTGACAAGAAAGAAATTGCTAGAAACGAAAAGGACCAAGGTTCGGGTACAAAATTACAATGAGACCTTTGGAAAAGCCTATACTTAGCTAAAGGAAACTTTGCTTTGGACAATCCTACACCTCGTCCATGAACCCACGTTGAATACGTGACAGGTTGACAAAGGTGGAACGTTTTGCGAAATACCGCGTAATTATATTGGATGGTTTAATTCCAAAGTTATTATTTTGAAATGCGGTGCCGTTTGTAATCTCTCGCGCGACACGCGCTTATAATTTGACATTAAATGTGATCCGGCTCGAAAGACCAAAGCCGCGAAGCAGTCGTATTTTGCGTCATCTACTCGAAAGAGTAAAGCCGCGAAGTAGGGTCGTATTTTACGTCATCTTCACATACGTACAAGTTTCAACCAAAAATATGTCTATAATTAAACCTGTAGGCGACCTTGCGGGAGTATGATATATGAAATGAGACACCGGCATGACTAGAATGAATCGTGAGATTATAATACAATTCTGGTTTAACGTGTATATTTGCATTAAAATTAATGAGAATCAGGTACTTGCAAAAAAAAAATTATAAGAATTTCCAGCGAGAATATTTTAACTTGAATAGACTTTGCAAAATTGAAAACGAACAAGTGCCTGTTAATTGAATGAGGCTAAGCGTCGAATCTTTACAAAAACTAAACGAGGAGAAGCGATTACTAGGTAGTGCACAAATATGGCAAGACACTTGAGAGATAAAAAGCCCTACATCCAGTCATTAAGAAGCCAACGAATCCCCAGATTTAGCCGACTAAAATTTGAGTACATAACGCCTACACATTTAATTCCGTACGAAACCCGATTTATTTATGTAACTGACATTTATCTGAGCTACATATGAAAATAAACCATTTGATAATATCATGCCTAGAATCTATCGTGTTGTCAACACGTGATATGGAATAATATTTAGATAATGGGTTTTATACCCAGTTTGTTTACTGTTTATTTAAACTATAGATAATATTATCATGTAGTAAATTGTTTAATAGACTTATCTATTGAAGTTGTTTTCAAGACAGGCTTGACCAATTAGCACAATATTAGGAAAAATCAATGTACATTTTTTATGCAACATATTCGCAATTGCAGATAGAAGCAAGTTCACTTAAGTAATGGAAATATGTCATTCACTTGAGATACTATAACAATAACATCCGATAAGACATCTCCTTTTCCATAGTTTATTGCACCCAAATTGCACCTGTGCAATATAAATTCAAGGCACAATAACTAGAGTTATTCTTGGAATGGAACTGAAATAGCCGATCGTATAAACCACACAAGTTTATTTTCGTTTTGATGAAAGTGCTAGCCTAGATTACGTCTTTATCTTCGTCATTGCCAATAAAAACGTTTGAGTGTGACATCATAATATCATAACTGCTTATGTACACATCAGTATGTGCAACACTGTTCACATCTTATGTGTCTCTACTGTAGTCTATGATATTTATATAGTTGTATACTGTAAGCAAGTCTGAATCGAAACGAAACGCAGGCATAGAATTTTTGATGAGTTTTTCATTGAAAAACGTAAATAAACAGTATCTCGATTCAGAGGAGATGATTCTACATTCTAGACTTTTTGTCACGATATATCTACCAAAAACTGTCACTCTATAGTTTTTGACAGTTTTTGGGAGATATATCTGGGTTAGTCTCAAAATCCCCTTTGAGTTTTTCCCTTTAAGGGGATTTTGAGACTTTTAGTCTCAAAATCCCCTTTATTTCAAAATTTTTGAATCAAGGGGATCTTGAGACTAAAAGTCTCAAAATCCCCTTTGGGTAAAATTACACCGAAATAGTCGTATCTTAATTTTACTTTACCTACCTACTTTTTGAATTAAATACCTAGTCCACTGCTACTGAACTATCCATTTCAATGATCAAAATATTTTTTGTAGCAGTACCTACATAAAAATGGAACCTTAACCTCACCCTCCAGCATAGGTACTACTTGTCTTATAAATTATCAACTTAGTTAGCATGGAGTTCCGGAACAAAATGTACCTACTTAACTAGCAGTCATAAAAATTAAGATTTGGATTGATTTGGAGGAAATTTTAATAAAAGTACTAGGGTAGTAGAATAAAGTACGATGTGGTTCTAATTAAAACTCACCTTTTGCAATCTATCTTTTCATTATTATTAGTAGTCCTTCCTGTTGGATAGTATTTTGCTTTCTTGTACTTAAGTACCTACCTAACTTTTGGTTTACCTCTTGACTAGTTCTGCTCTCCTGGTACTTTTCACAAAATCAACTGAATTATTTATTTCTTGACTGGTTGGTTAGTTGTGGTCAGTGTGACAATACATTTTAGTACCACTAAAATGTGCTATACGGGTCACATTCAAAATGAGGTTTTTTATATGAGATTTTAAATATTAAATTAAATATTTAACTGATGCAACTTCACAATACTAATACAGGTATGCATTATTTATAGCTGAAACTGTAACTGAAAACAAGATAAATATCTATTTAGGGTCCAAATATTACGGAACGTGTGCGAGATTTTACTATTTCTAACATAAAGTCAGCTTATAATTACGACTAATACAGTATTTACAATATTTATAATATTTGCAAAATACACATGAAACAGTTGCAAACAATTTATAGATAGCTCAACTGATCCAAACTAGTACCAATCGGAACCGTGCCCAAGACTTTGACTGCATTGCCGCGCTGAATAACTTATTATATAGAGTGAAAACCTTTGTCACAGATGTGTAACACTTTTTTTGCCGGTATTTTTGTAACCGATTAAAACATACATTCGATATTAAAATAAAAAAGAAACATTTGTTTTGATGTAGGTGCGACAAAAGCGCAGAGCTGAACACTAAAAATACATATTTTTACTTCTCCATTAAAAATTATGTACCTACCTTTTTTTCAGTCTTTATACCTAAACGTAAAGCATAGCACATTGTCGGTGTGGTTATTTTTAGTGTTAGAAATAGTAAAATCACACACACGTTTCGTGATATTTGGACTCTAAATATATTTTTATCTTTATAGCACATTTATTTGTACCAAAATTCACTTTCACATCAAGACCACAACCAGTTAAGAAATAAAAACTAATATAGTCAAAACACAAATATAAGATAACTCTTCTTGGATCAATTGAGATGGTTTTGTGAAAAGTACCAGGAGAGCAGAACCAGTCCAGAGGTAGACTAATCCTACTAATATTATAAATGCGAAAGTTTAGATTTTTAGATGTTTGGATGTTTGTGTTTCAATCACGTCAAACCTACTGAACCAACTTGGATGTGAAACTTGGCATAGGTATATGTAGTTCGTAACCTGGATTGACACATAGGCTACTTTTTATCCCGAATAATTAACAGGATCTACAAAATAAAATGAAAAAACGGGATTAGCAGCGCCTATTGGCAAGAGGATTTCATTGTCATGTCATGTCACATCAGTTTGACAGGGCGTAGTACTACCTCTTTATTTAAGTACGGGTTCGGTGTAATGTCAAGCTTCTCAATGTATCCGCTCGATACACGCACAGATAATATGATGTACCCGGAAACGATACTCGCATACGAAGTCGCGGGCAACTGCTAGTAGCTAACTTATTAGCTATTTCTTGGTTTTGTACTTATACAAAACCAAGAAAGCAAAATACTATCCAACAGGATGAGCCCATCCTGTTGGATAGTATTTTGCTTTCTTGGTTTATTATTTATTACATTTAATAAATAGTTTTATTAGTAGCCACTAATAATAATGAAAAGATAGATTGAAAATGTTAGTTTTAATAATTAGAACCACCTCTTACTTTATTCTACTACCCTAGTACTTTTATTAAAATTTCCTCCAAATCAAGCCAAATCTTCATTTTTATGAATGCTAGTTTAGGTAGGTACAATCTTATAGGTTCCGGAACTCCATGCTATTACGGTGTAAATTTGCCAAAGGGGATTTTGAGACTTTTAGTCTCAAGATCCCCTTGATTCAAAAATTTTGAAATAAAGGGGATTTTGAGACTAAAAGTCTCAAAATCCCCTTAAAGGGAAAAACTCAAAGGGGATTTTGAGACTAACCCATATATCTATCGTGACAAAAAATCTATCGGTCTAGAATCACCCTCCAGGCTTGAGCTAGTTGCATAAGAGTCTCAGCTACATTATACTAGCTATATTTTTCCAGCACCTGAATTCCTAAGGTAGTTCATGCGAATTCCTAAAGGACTTCGGAATTTTCATTCAATGCAGTCTAGCCAAACTTTATACCCTTAAATAAATGCTACGCAGACTTGCAGACACTATAATTGTATAGCGCAGTCGTTTGATGAAATGGATCGTATAGTATAGGAGAGAAGTTGATGGCTCAGACATGTTATGATGATAGAAAAGTCTGGGACATTTATAAGTTTTGCATCATGTATTCATCATTTTGATTTTACGAATCTTTTTGTTTTGTTTATTTATTTATACAGAGTTTTATTACATCATGTAAGCATCACAAAAACAAACTATTTTGAGAATGCATGGATTACTTTTTGATTTTAATTTTAGGGTTACTAAATCGGAAAGGGTTGATATAACTTAAGAAAATCGAGGGCGGGGATCCAAATTGGATTGGCCCCAGTTGCCAAGTCCAAGAACTTCGGAAAAGTTGAAGCAAAGTTATAAATTAAGCAGTCGACGCGATTTAATATTAAGTTCGCGCAAAATTTTTGAATCGTTTGAGTGAGATACTTGAAACAAGAGTTTTTAGGACTAATTTGAAAAGATTCTTTAAATGGAATCAGTTTTCATTACCGGTTTTGTCAAAGAGTTATTTATCAATCTAAAATGAGTTCTTCTAATTTAAATTGTGGTAAAACGATATAGCTAGTGACGTTTGTTTTCTTATGCTTTAAAGTTCAATTCCGTTTGAACCTAACCACCCGTTGTAACCAACAATCTAATTTTGTATTATCTGCATTAATACCAACGTAAATAGCAGCATCTGATTCATGCCGGATTTGGAAAAATTAGATGTCTGGCGTTTCAATTTGAGTACGGAATATTGAGTCATTGGAGATAGGCGTGTGCTGTTTTACAGGTATATGCATATGGAACAAATTCTATACATTTCATATGTATGAAGTAGCCCCACCAAAAACACAAAACACAAAAGTCTTCTTTCATTTGTTTATTCAATACTCCTACATTCTTAACTATATCTTCCATTTCTATTTCATCATAACCTTTGACAACATGTTGTCTCAAAGTTGCCAACTTCGTTCTCAATCTTGAGTCCTTTAATATTTAGGTACTTGGAAGCACTCTGTGTGACAAACCAGCGTGGGAGGCAAGAATCCGACTGACAACACAAATGTGTCATTCGATACATATACAAACATAAAAGCATGTTATGTAACGTAAGACGCGTGATAGGTCAGGCACTTTATCAATGAAAATATTATTAGACACTTATTTGGAAAAAAAACCTTCCTGTTTGATTAAAGTAAAAAGAATTACACCAACCATTATTATTATGAAATCACTATTATTCAAGTTTGCATCTGAAATCGCCAAAATGTTACTGGACATCAAACTTCCAAATAAATAAAACTTGATACGAAAATGTAACTCCATCTGCTAGACACTCTAATACAAAACTCTCGTAGAATATCAAACGATGCTTTTAGGATTCGATCAAAACTTGCTTTTGGAAGTTTGGAAGGATCTCTAATTTGATTTTTCATTTGCTAAAGAATCTTGAAAGGATTCTTTATTTGTTTGTGTCACTATCATGCCATAAATATCATGTCACTGTCATTGTGTATGTGACCTAATATTATGTGTGTGTAGGTATAGTCTTTGAAGCTTATGAAGCGTGTTATTGACTGAACCCTCTTCTTATCCAATCTACTTCACATTTATTGTCACAGCTCTAACCTCAAACTCGTCTTTAGACTTTTAGAGTATATTGAACATAAAAACACATCGCCTAGAACAAGCTAGTTGAAGCGTGTCATCTAATTTCATTTCTATTTCTTCTCTATGATAGATACATCTTATCTTTTAGAACTCTCGTATGTTTATCTCTATGTGTTTCAGCTACTTAACATATTTAGGTAATTCATCGCTACCATTCATACTTTAATCCCTTACTTCTTTCTTTGCTACTTTTAACTTTTACAATCCGTATATACAGAAGCGTGTAAAACACGACATTTCAAAACCAGTTGGATTTATAAACAATAAAGCTTCCTCGCGCTCGTGGCATTCCGACATTTATGGTAATGAATGTCACAGCGTAAAATGTGTTATAAAATTATACCATTACCGCTTTTGTACTAAAAGTACAGTCTATTATACTGTGCTAGTAGTATACAACGATGAACCAGCATCAATGATTAATAATGAAGGTCCTATTCACAAAACAAATGATTGGTTACGATAGGATACAAAAAACATTGTGTAGTATTAGCGCAGTGGTGACCTTGACAAGATTATATATAGTACAGCATGACCTTGATGACCTTTAACTTAAAAGAGAGAAAATTTAATCATTTTATATGTTAAGACGGTGGGAGTTTGGAAGATAAAAATAAGAGTTGCAGTGTACGTCAGAATGATAAAAAACATACCAATGACGCAAAATTAACAAACGAAAACATATGTTTTTGTATCTTTAAGGGCGTCTTGCACCAGAATCGCTAAACGTATTTAACAACTAAATTGATTTAAATCTGACGTATTTGTATGACTTGACAACTCGCTAAATACTATTTAAGAGTTAAACGCTTTTAGTGATTCTGGTGCAAGCCGCCCTAAAAGTTTTTGTCTGAACAGTCACAAACTGCGTAATCCTCAAAGGTTTCAACGCTCAGACCAATTAGGCATTTGAAGCCAGGAACTTTTATTATTCAACAAGTTTTAAATGCCAGTTAAGAACTAAAGTTGCAAGTTTTCTTCTGCTCTTTCAAACACAAAGCTTTTGAAATTTTAAACTGTCATTACCACAGATTTGTACAGTACGCACAACGGGTCTTTATCCTTCTGAAGTTAGATGCAACAAACGATTGCGCATATACAGGTGGTAAAATTAGCTTACCTCCAATTCGACCCAAAAATGGGTTCTGCGCAGATCAGAGGGACAAAGATCCTTTGTGACTACTACACGATAGTAGTTCTTGTCTTTCGGGATTAGGATCATCCTATTTCATTTCATCTTTATCAATATTATCATGCGCTCCATTGACAAGCACACCTAGCTTTTTGTCCTTTGTTCTTGAAACCTACGTCTATTTATTTATCCGTATACGAACCTGTAATGCTAAGGCTTAGCTTCTGATCTAGTGGGAGGCTTTACTAGAAAATCTCCGAGATATTTCTGGAAAAAGGTAGATACAACTCCCAGAGGTCAACACAACACAGCTTCATCTGTCGTCAGATTTTCTTTACTTACTGTGTACCTTTTATTATTAAGTTCTATTCTGTTAGAAACTTGATCTAGTTCTTAAACTTGTTCATTTTCGTGTATTCTTTCAAGACCTCCCTTTTCCACTCGTAGATATGATGCTTCATAACATAACAAAGTTCGCCTTTGTACTATTATTTATATGTGCGCTAAAGTATTTTCTAACGGACTTTACGATCCATTAAAATACAAGTTCTTCGCCTACTCCTTATTCAATACAAATTACGCACTACATCATACATTCTGGTGCTGTATGTCGACGCGGAAACAACACCAGTTGTTTAATAATAACATCCAACCTACATTAGATTAGAATATATCTGAATATTAATTAAAACGATGTAAATAAACAAACTGTTCAGAATTAAGGGTATGGAGAAGAATACGTTTTACAATTATAGTTCTTTTTATCATTCATGCTAAGTTGAGAGTGATGGGCGCAGTGCAATGCATCACAAGGTACGGTCTTCAGTGGACGTGCTCAGTGACAATGCATTGTTATAGGCAGAGGTAACCGCTAACAGCAGTGGGTATCTTAAATATCGTTTAAAATTATAGATACTTGAGGATGATTATGAGATGTTTCGAGAAACGGATATGTACAAGTACATGTAACTTATAGTTATAGGACAATAGTAAGTCAACGCACTGTGTCCACAGTCCATCACTCTGAGAAATAAAAGTGTCTCATCTCGATGAAACACTCTATTGAAATAATAAACAAAAACTCAACCCCACGTTAACCCATTACGAATGAAAACAAACAATATTTCCACGATTGAACCCATTTCGATAAATGAAAAACTTTGAACCGAATAAATAACATGATAAAGTTTTGGGGTTCAATTAAAATTAAAGTGGTCCAATAGTCCCGAATTGACCCATTTCAGGCTATCCTTGTTTTCGAAACAAAACCCGAAACAAGGGTACCAAGCCGACATGGGTGTGCCTATGACCCAAAACTGTCACACATACCCTACTAGTACGCTGCTCGGTACGAAGCTGGTGATGATTTTTCTTACGTGATACTGTCGTCAAGCCATTTACGAGATCAAGTCTTTATTTTATACTTTACCAGTATTTAGGTAACATCATGTTTTAAGATGAGATCTAATGAAAACAAGTACCTCATTCATTAGAAGAAATTAGCCTTTCACGTGTGGATATTCCAAATCCTTGAGAACAGACCAAAGCCGCCGGAATGTATAGTATAACAGTTTGACGCAAATTAATCATCGCCGGCTTTTACACAAGCAATGCGTACATGGAAACTATTTTCAGTGTGAACTTTTGAAATTTTTTTCATTGTTTTAGAGTGATGGGCGTAGTGCAATGACTCACAAGGCACGTCTTCTTCAGTGGACGTGCTCAGTGAAGCAATGCATCGTTATAGACAGTTACCGCTTAACATCAGGTGGGCCATCGGCTTGTTCCGTCATTTAGTTGTATAAAAAAGTGTTAGTTTGACGTAAATTTACCAACACCAGCTTTTGCACTCAGCAATACGGGACTATTTTGCGAGCAGAAGGCACGCGCCCTTTTGAATTAATATTGCACAGGAACGCGCCGGAATTGGATGTGGTAAATCGTTTGTTCTATATTTGATTAATGCCGGGAAAAGGGTTCATTTTATTTTTGGCATAGGTCTACACTTTTACATTGTGCCAACATTAAAGAAACAGATTCACGACGTGTTCTACATGTAAGACAAGATATGCGATAAGATTCTGCGCGATGGATCCTCTTCAGATTTCTTGGTTCTTAAGATTATTGAAGAATCTAGTAAAAAGCTAAACCGTAGCTATAAAGCTTCTTATTTAGATACAATTACAACAGTAATTTTAACATTGAACATTAACATTTAACATTAACATTTTTTACATTTTAACATTTTTTATTTATTTTTTTAAGCGAAGCTCAAAGTCAAATATTTTATCATTTATTTAGCAATCAAATGGCACATTTAATTTTCCTTAAACCTACGTCTTTTATTTTAGAATAAACCCTTTTATTGCGTATTGGGTTATTGGACTGGTGATCTTGTAAGAAAAGATTAAAATAGGTAATGTTTAGGTTACAAAAAATAATAAGAAGCTTTTTTGTCAACAATATTACACATCAAGATAAGGGCCCGAAAGTAATCAAAAGTAAATTAATTTCAAGATCATTAACTGAACCCCTCCGCCATTTATTACCATTAAGCCCAGAAATATTGGAATTTGGAATATTAAGAGCCATTTCATTTCTATCTCCATTTTAGAGAACCATTAAATTTTAGGAAATGAAATTATGCTAAAATTGTATTTTACCGTTTTTGTTAACTTACTTGTACTTTCTTGAACTCGATTGAGAGGAGTTTAAGGTCCATATTCGCATTTACCTACTGCTCTAATACTGACCAGGATTGAAGCATAGATTTTTTGAAATTTTTTTATATAAGGAAGAATAACCTTTGGCCACAATCTCACCTGATAAGTGAAGATGAGACCGACGATGGAGCAGGACAGTCTAGAAGACTATTCACTCTTGCCTTGAAAAGACCCAGATTATATTTCTCAGGAAAGACAGAAGACGGCAATGAGTTCCATTCCTTAGCAGTTCGCATAATCACGTAGAGTCTTGTATGAGAACTTGCTCAAATCTATGCTTGAAATTTGTTGACTCAAGTTAAGTAAGTTAAGTCAGACTCAGCATCGCTTTTTAGACAAATTTTTATTAGTATCACAAAATCTATGCAGGAGTGTCACTTGAGACTCGATTCAACTTCAGTATAGCCTAATCACCATTTTAAGTAAGCAAAACAATATTTTTAACAAATCCAATAATATGTTTGTTTGTCACAGAATGGTATTGTATATCATGTCAAACTCGTATAGGGTGGATTTAAAATTAAATTTTAAGTCATATATAAATAAACAGGATGGAGATGCTTAAACGACATTAATTTAGAACATACAAAACAAACATGAAACATGATCATAAATAATCGTATAAAATTGTCAAACTCTAAAAAAATTTGTTTTTTATAATTCGTAAGATAATATGAATAAGAAAAGAAATACGTTACAAAACACTTATAACTAACACCAAGTTATAAAGCGATAAAGGTGGTGAGATTCTAGTTATTTATAAGTATGTCTCAATCACCATCGTCAAATATGGACGGCGATCATCATGGCGAATGGTACCAAGGCATGGTAGCCATTTGTATTCTATGACATACCGATTTAACGCATTGATCAGTCGTGGTAAGTAGACTGTACGGTATTGAACCATTGTTTTATGTCTGGTAACTTGAAGGTAGGACAAAAGTACGTTGTCCTTTTTTATATTTATCCAAATACCTATTGAAATAAAATGAAATATCGCTGTGTCACATTTTAATATTCAAAATGCTTTGGTTTATTTATTTAGAAGAGTTATTTACTAATTTTAATGTTCATTAAAAACCTAGGTATAGTTTCTGAACCTACTGCTTAAAATACATTGTGTACCACATTTATGAATTGGGTTGAAAGGGGATAAATACCTATTGGGATGAAAAATCTTGGGTTAAAAGGAGAAGCACTCCGAACAAGTATTTGCGTCTACATCATTTGAACAATACGCTGCAGTGCCTGAGACATGTTTTTAGATGGAGTAGGCTTGCCCAGCATCATAATCCTCTCAGCCTAGTCGGCCCTATCCAAAGAACCAGAACCCAACGATACAAAAGATATTTCCATTTTCCGAGCAATTTTTTCGCAGCATTTCGTACAAAACCGGTATTTTATTAGAAACACAGTTTCATAAATACATCAGATTTATTGATAAAGTACTTAACCCACCTACTCCTACCCGCATCAAGCAGTTCCTGCACGTGTATAGGAGGCTTTCCTCGAAGAGCATTCCGGTTTAGAGCACCTTTACGCTATATGCTATACGCTATACGATGGTTATGAAATGAAAAAAAAACCCTGAATGAAACTAATTTTGATTGTGATATTTAGAGCATTATACATTATTCCCGTTAACTTACATAACTTCTATGCTACCTCCTGGCTAGTTCTACTCTTCTGGTACTTTTCTACGAATCCGTTTTATCACAGTTTTTATTCAATTAGTGAGTTTTTGAAGTCAAACTTTTGACATTATACCTACATAGACCTAACATTTGTATGTTATCTGACAAATAACTGAATGTGTTGCAACTTCATAATATTTTTTTCAAAACACCTGTAGACTGTACCTGCCTTGATCACTGCAAAAAAAATGTTTATCTTTTATCTTTATCATTGGCTACCTTTACCTTGAGTGTTCATCGTGGAAGAGCGTAGGTGGTCGATCGGTGCTTTTCAAATCGGTGCTGTTCGTGGAATGCCTCTTATAAATAATGTACCCCGGTAATAGTAACTTTTCTGCTAAAATAATAAATGAACTGAGTGAGCGATAAAATGAGAGTTTTAACTTGCTGCAACTTTATTGGGCTGATATAAAAGTTAGATGGCAATACACTTGGTGGAAATGAAAAATGTACGGTCGAAGTTTTTATCCAGCTTTTGAAGTTTTCAGCCGGTGAGCTCCGAAAGTCTCAAAACGTTGAGAAAGATCTACACTTCCTCGTCATTGATAACTTGGTACAATTTAGGTCTGCAAAAGAGTATAATATACTTATAAATTCATATTATGAATTTGCTAGGTTAAAATTAATATCAATTATTAATTTTAATGTTAAAATTAATAAGTGAGCTTAGGTTGCCTAAGAGATTTTTTTCTTATAGAGATGTTTGAATTATCTGAGCTCCGTCCGCTTACAAGATGTTCTATCTATGAATTTGCATTAAGGACCAAATCGATCTCTGATCAGAACCTCATTTTGATCATCGCGTATGTGTAAGAAACTACTTATACAATATTATTTCTAATATTTCGTAGTTAAATAGCTTCTGAATCCGACGATCTGACCATAAGATTTTTTGCGTTTTGGAAAGGTAGCGAGGATATCGGTTATTTTTTGTTCCTTTTTTGTAAGATGATATTAAAACCAGGTAAACAATAAATCCAGCGAAATTCCAACAGCGTGATCCTACAAAACTGCATATTATTTGTATGTAGCAAAGTAGAGGAGTAGTGAAACCGGTCCGACCTTGCCGATCATAACAAACATACCCCTTGTCTTGTTAAATAACTTGTATGCCGCGCAACATCCAACTCGTCAAGCGATCTTCTTCAAGATCGATTGAGAGAAAAACTGGCACAAAACACAGAAAAACATCAATTTGCAGTTCACAATTTGAATTTTCCAGACACAGTGGTTTTCGAAATTTGAATCGCAACGGGTCGGGCGTCCGGCGTGTCGTGGGTGCGGAACGCGACTGACTGAGGTGAGGGAGTCCGTTCAGTCAGTTAATTCACACAATGCGAAGCACGGAGTTTGAGTAAAGCCACGCCCGAATGTTTTGATTCTTAAAACGTGGTTTTTGTTAGCAAAACAAGCTATTTCAGGTGCAAGAATGAAGACTGCGCTCCAGATCGGTTGCGTGTCGATTGAATCAGAATTTGATGCAGATTCAATATTACGTATCGCGTTGCCTAACTTAAAGGTTTCTTAGATCAACCAGTGGCCAAAAAACAGTTTCACAAAAGGTCTTTCATAATAGGACTCTAAAAACCAGTGCAAGATACTTTGTTGGTTCTGTAATCCTATTCCATAATTCCATTACAGAAATGGCCTAATAACTTCGGGCAAGTTCGGGCTTACAGTTTCCAGAATAAAGCTAAGTTGGAGAATGGCCACCTGGACTGAAGGAGGTCGTGACCGATAAATAAGGTCACAGTTGGCTTCCTAAACGGTTCCTTGTGAAAATTTCTGTCTTGTAGATAAGACGATTAGACAGAGGTGCTACAAGCCTACTCCATCAAAAATATTTCCCAAGTACTACAGCGTCCCATGCATAGGGGCATGGGTTTAACGTCGACCCTGAACGACGTATTTAAATCATCGATGCAAAAGACCCTGAGAAAATTTACTGAATGCACTAGTTAGTGTTTTTGAAATTGTCAACACTTAGATAGATAAATTATTTATTCAACCACCACAAATTAACAGTCTGAAAAGGAAACGGATAAAAGTGAACTTACAATCCAAATAATAAAGTTAGAACAAACTAATAATTAAATAACAAATTAAATTCTACTCTGCGTGGTGGTAAAACAGCCTCAGCTCAGCTAATTCCATACTTCAGCGCTGGTTTTCTTAGATAGTATTCCTTTGAGATTCCATATTTCTAGAAACAGACCTGTGAGACGAATAAAACTGTGTGTGTGAGGAAAATCCAGCCAGGATTATAGAACTTTGACCTTCGTGGAATCTTAGAGATAAACTTATCACTACATACGTAGCTCCAGCTTATCCTGAAAATATCTGCAGTAAGAGTGAATAAACAAGAGATTATGAACGAATCAGTCAATGACCAAAGTGTTCGTAACATGAGTGCCACTTTTGCTGTGTATGAATTTTGTGTTGGTTTAAAAGAGTAACATAAAATAAAAGACACGTTACTCTAGTTTTAGATGCTAGCTTATGTACTTGATACTGAATATTCTTGTAAGGAGTAACAATATTGGGAATTTAAAAAAAAATTGAGAGGAAAAGTCAGAATTCTGTTTTTTTTTTTACAACTAAAGAACGAAACAAGCCTATGGCCCACCTGATGTTAAGTGGTAACCACTGCCTATAACGATGCATTGCCTCGCTAAACACGGCCACTGAAGGCACGTCTTCAGTGGACGTGTGCAATGTACGTTACAATATTCAATTACAGTGTTTGAACATTATTTATTTAAACCATATACGCAATGAATAAATTACTTAATATGAATATGAAAATTCTCAGATATTATCAATCTTGCATACATATAAAAAAACTTCTTATACTATCAAAGCCACTGAGTCGTATTATATTAAGGTCACAGAATAAATTCTAGGGCTACGTGGAGTGGATACACAAGGGACCCCAAGGTCAGGGGGGTCTTTAGCTAAGAATAGCTTGAGACCCTCGACGCTAGTGATCCTTTTCAATATAATGTTCGAAACTTGGAATGGAAACCTCCAAGTCTCGAGTTCATACAAAATTTTTATACCAGTAAATGGCAACTTCTATGACCTTATCAGATGTGGTAGTCACAATAAGAAATACTTACTTGCCGCATGCACTGAAGTTTCCTACACCTATGTGCAGCCAACAGCCAAACCACGAAGAGAATCACAATCCACATTTCTACAAGCCCACAGAACTCCACAGCCAATATTGCTCCCCATAACGCAAATCACAATTCATTCATCACACGCATGGGTTACATTCAAGGCCACCGGACAGGACGAATTACTGGACACGCGGTGACGGGGTGATCCCGATTGAGGATGTCTTTACAGGTGACGTCTTTGGGTAATCAACAGGATTAGAACAGCTGGCTCAGTATGAGCGCCTTAAACAGCAATTTATTTATTTAATACTTTATTGTATTAAAAAATAGAAAAAAATTATACAAAAGTAGGACTTAATGCTGAAGCATTCTCTGTCAGCCAATCCATCTATCTTCTTTGTGGTCGAACAACCTGATGGCCCAACTGATTTTAAGCGGTAACCTCTCCAAACAGTGCATCGACTCACAAACCAAGTCCTCTGAGCAATTTCCCTATGAAGCATCACTCTAAGGATGTAGAGAAGAACTATTTTGCTGTCTCGTCAACTAAAGGGATGAAGTAGGTATAATGTCTTTTCTTCAGTAGAAATAATCGTTGTCTAGGGCCGGGCGCTTACGCTAAACCAGCAGGGCTAGCACGATGCACCCTTACAGCGATTTGTCTACGGAAGAATAGTCTAAAGCTAATCCTGTCTCTGTTTTCGTCAAACAAAAGAAAGAGACGAAGTATGATTTGTCTTCTCTTCTATAGAAAGAAACGTCGTTTTTGGCGCTCATGCTAAGCGTGCTGGTGGTCTCTGTGATCGCTGATAAGACAAAGGCGCCGATTCTTAAAGATAATGTACTGGATGGGACCAAACCATCATTCTCAGATGACCTGAAGACTAGAGGGCATAGTTAATCATAACTTATAACAAGTTCAATGTGGAGGTGGACGTCTAGAGGCCAAGAGACACGTATTGCGATTTAATTGACTTAATCTAACTTCGATCCTAATACAATTCTGATTAGTTTTATAACTTGCGGGGTAGTTATTAAACTTACCTTGATTATATTAATTGTATTATTTAGGTTTTTATAACGATAACGTTCCATTCTAAATACACCTAAATAACAAAGAAAACAGGAAGATAATTCAAAAGACGAACGAAGAAATTCAAGTCGTTAGAAATGTAAAGCCAAGAAGTGCAAGAGATAGAGACGAGAGAAGGAAACCCTTGGAAGAAGTTGAGGTACACAACCAAAAGCGGTTCATACTGATAATATTAAGAAAAGGACATAAGTAATTAGTTTATTATATATTTTGGTGTGGAAATAAAGCTATTATTAAAACGTTCCATTCAAAATAAAAGTTCAAATGATTCTTTGTAATACGCTTTTGTTGCTGAATAAAGCTGAATCCTAAAACTGCAGCTATTTTCGTGCAAATTGTATTGAGTTTTTCTAATACACTTGAATTTCTTGTCGAGAATCGAACTTTAAGCGGTTTTAACTCGCTGGCAGTTTTGCAGTTGCAACTGGCGTGCTTTGGAACAGAATTCATTGTATTCACTTCGAAATAGGTCAATGTATTCTGTAACATTTAAGGCTCATATCACGGTCAAACCGTGAAAATGCCCATTTTTGACGTTCTAGATCTCTGAAACTGAAACTCTTAGATAATTTCGATTTATTGTATGATGTAGAATAGTTATTCGCATTGACCGTAGCGGCCTCGCTTTTTGCAATTTTTCCTTATATATTTAAATAAAGCCAAAATTCCGAAACAAGTTTTTAATAAAACTCGCGCAGACACTTTTTCAAGCTCCTGGATTGAACTACTGTGCAAAGCAAACGAAATGAAAAATATCTACAAATATCTCTTATATACTGCCATTGACCGTAGCGGCCCCGGAATTCAGAAATAAGTATGGAATATCTACAAAAAAAATCATTTCAAAACCATAAAATTGCTAAAAACGTTCAGAATTAGCCGTTAATTTCTCCATACTACATTAATATTATTAAGTAAAAATTATACCAAAATAAACGTTAGTTCATAAACAATAAAATTGTATACTTTTTATTTAAATAATTTATTCTATTATATTGAATAAACGTAATTTAAAACTGCATGAAATGCGATCTCAGACTCTCAGACGAACTCAGACGCGCGCCAGCCCTTGTATCGCGGCCAAACTGTGATAGCCCTCTTAAGCATATCCATTTAAAGAGTTGAGGGGAGTGAAGAAACTTAGGAACAATAGCAGTTTGGACAAAGTTAAGTAAATGTCATCAATCACGAACAGGCAAGTTTAAAAAGTTAAGTGTCGTAAAATTCGGAACCCTCCTAATCCTAATGTTCCTATTAGGGAATCCGATTACTGTTTTGGAGACATTCAGGGCGAAATTTTTCGTGGTTCCCTCTAATTTTTGGTAGCTTTGGTATTTTTACTTTTATACTAGCTTCCGCCCGCGACTTCGTCTGCGTCCCGTTTGATCCTGTTGATTTTCCGGGATAAAAAATAGCCTAGTAATATTAGTAGGATAGGATTACTTTACGCCTACTATAGTTACTGTGCTAGTACATATAGTTACATATAGTTGCCAAACATTTTCATTTAGTCCAGCTAAATAGAATTCAGTCGCGTGTGACACGAATTTATTTTATCTTAAGGTTTTCATATACACGACATCTTCAGAGGCGGTTAGATGAGTTGGCGCCCAACACGGTCCAATTAAACAATAAACCCACAGCTTTCCCACACTCACCCACACGGATGGTGCAATTAACACCCTCACCCTATTGGCGGATTTAGACGGTTCGACGGCCGGGGAAAATTGGCCTGGCGTTTTTATTGGCCGTTGGCTCCAGCAAATCTCTAGGAGTCAGATCGCGTGGGATCCTTTGTGGAAATTTGTTTATATCAGATTTCAGCACTCGAGGTGTCACATATTGATGACATTACGAATGAAAGAAGCAGCAGCCTCACTTTTACTATAGCCTCGAAGAAATAGCACTAGAATCACCAAGCTTTTTAACGATTACGAAATATTCAATTTTTTTTATTAAATAAACCCATGGATTATTTTTTAACTTTTTTCAATTCAATTAGATACTCGGCTCTAATATTGTTAAATAAAGAATGGAATTTATTATTTAAGCATATCAAGGCTCTTTTATTTGTTTGGAGGTCATGGAAGAATTTTATTAATTTACTTCCGAAACTCGTTCACATTTCTTAGATACCAGCAATATTAATTTATTAAATAGTGGAAATATCTTGAACAATGGCTTTATGTTGACCTTAATAAAAGAATGGCTAAGAAATATGCAGCATACCTATTCCTTCCTGATCCTTCTTTCATAGAACCATCTAGATTTCTACTGCTTCTTTTACTACGTAAATCCTTCTCTCCTAGAAACATTCTAGAACTCCTACAACTGCCTTTACTTTACTACATCCTACTTTTCTATTAATATTTTTAGTGTTCCGGCCACTTTCGGTCCAGTTTGGAAAAAAGGAACACTTACTTTACTATTGATTTGTTTTATTTATTTTATTTGTTTATTTATTTGAGTCGCCAACATTGTATACACTAAAACACAGAATAGAATAAAATTACAAGGAAGGAATCATTATTGAAATGAATGTTATTATTTTGATAAAGTAGTTCAAGTTTTGTAGCATTTCTTTATCAATACTAAAAACACCTCGAAAGAGCCACTCCATCAATTCTTCACACCTCCGGAAACATCCAACTCAACAAGTATCGTTAATCCAAACCTTAAGTGCCAGTGGGACTTTTTAACCCCCAATCTATCTTTCCGCTGTCGTCAACCCCAGGCTATAAATAATTCAGCTATTGAGTGTGTATATTCTATAGCAAGGGTCAATGTATGTACTTTGATCAGATTGGAAACATTCTGAAGAATTTGAAGAAAGGCTAGATGAGATTCGACAACCAACAAGTTGCTAAGATGTATAAAGAGTTAATGGAATTTAGGATTCATTCGGAATGTCCTCTCTATTTGGAATAAAATTTGCGTATCCAAAAAGTTCGATAATCGAACTGCCGGTAGGACAGGATAGAATAAGCGTATATTTTTTGACACTGCATCTTCATCAAAGATAATTACAAACTTATTTTAAATTATACAAATATTGAATAAAAACCTAACACGGGATTTGGTTTGCCTGTTCTTCTGTCACCGGATTTGTTTTGTATTATACCCGTATTTATAGGATTTTCTAAACGGATAATAACTCCTACTAGAACCTAAATAGTATATTTGTATTAAAATAAATTGTATACCAATCAATATTAAAACTACACAAGATCATAATGAAGGGAGTAATAGAACACGAACACGTCAGTTATCACCATTCTCGAATACTATCTGTGTATTGTGGACGTCTCATATTTGATTAAGATAACGTATTTGCAGTCATACGACTGGAAAATTTCCAAACGGTTCGAATTTACTACGGAAATTAACAGAAAACCAAGTAATTTCATCTGATTGGAGTAGAATTACGCTTTCGAAAAGGTATTTAACGTGATTGGTTTAAGGTAGGTAGATTAAATGAGATCAAATGGCTTTCAGAGATGAGTTAATGTGAAATAAAATTTGCCTACCGCGTCTTTTCTGTAAGGCCGACTAGGCTGAGATGATCACGAATCACAAAAGGGTGAAATAGGTGATGGACATTATTCAAAAAATCCTAGTGTCCTTTTCATAGGGGTATGGCATCGGTAAAAAGTAACCCCTGACGCTGTATACAGCACTTAAAAAAAAAAATGTTATAAATAATTATGTTATGTTATTTGTTATGTTAGTGTTATAAATGTTTATCTATCTATCTATCTATCTATCACTTAAAATATCTAAAAAAATTACGTTTGACTTTCGAAATAGACAAAGCATTAATAATTTCTAAACTTATTTATATTTAATTTATTAATAACGGTATCGCTCAAACAATAAGTTCCACCACCAACACAAAAGATGAAGAAAACCAGAAGCACTGCAGTTAGAAGTCATCTTACAGAATGGGAAAGTTCAAATAGGTACCGCTTTGAGTAGGGGCGACCTATTTTCTTGACATGCGATATGATAAATGGAATAAAACAATTGGAGGTGTCACTTCGCAAACGAGCCAGTCGTTTACAGATAACATTATCAATTACCGGATATGTTATTATTGGCAAAGTTATACTCAATAAGGTAAAGAAAAACTTGTTTTCGTATGGAATGGAACTTCTGGTAGACACGATGCGATAGGTACGTGTCAAGTGAATATGGACATTCTTGGAATATGTTATTTTCGTGGTGCTGACAATTTCAGAAATATCACAGTTCAGAATCTCTCATCTATATTGGCAATTTAAGTTGTGTATGAATTTTCTGCTGCTCCGTACAAAGCGAATGTACTTGAAAGAGCAGAAAATGAGTATTTAAATATTTATCACTGAAGGCTACATTTAGCTACAATGCCTATTAAATATGTCGCAAACTTTGCCAATAGTTACATTGAATAGAAAAGAAACAAGGACAAAAATAGCCGCTAAAATGACAGAGAATCGATGGACCCTATAATTTATACAATCTTTGAATCGATAGTCACCATTACTAAGACAATAGTTGCATCGAGTAGTAACTCGCAACATCGCCTTGACACATCACGTCGTGTCGTCGCGATTATTCAATTGGTGGGAAAACGGACAAGATGGCTGACCTAACAATAAAATAACTAATCATCATTTCAGACTACTAGTACTATAACTTCGGTTTTCAGGAGTGGTGTTATCCTGTAGATTTCCGAAGGCTCTCAGCAACTTTTATAATGCTTTTATCATAGCATCTATCCATGTCACAAAAAAGAGGACCATCCTTCTGTGATTCATCTAGTAGGACCGTTTCGCGCTGCGTTTTCCAGGACTCCGGTATTTGTAGACCTATCTGCCTCAAAAGCTCTCGGTTCTTCGAGAGATGCCCTACCCAATGCTCATTCAATTTCTTATTCCATTTAGCTTGTCTTCGTCCAGATCTCTTCATTCTGATGATTGATGACAGCAATATAAGTTTACTCAAACTGTAAAAAGTATTTTTTTAGAACGTTGGTTAGGCACTACTGTTGTTCAGATTATTTCCGTTGTTCTAATTTTTGATCCAAAAGAAATGTGTGTCGATCGCGTGTAACTCGTGCAATCGAATTCAGTAACGTGAACACACGCGTTTAGCTCATTCAGTCTATTCTCTTATTTTTTGATAATTCTAGAATACTTCATTCTATCTATACATGAAATTCTTATTAAATTCCAAAACACATGTTACACCATGTTACTTTCAAACTGCGATATCTCACACATGATAAGGGACACAAATATTAATATTAGTATCGCAAAACAATCCATATTTTATCTGAGCACCTGGCAAACTTACTCCTATCTCGTAAACTCGTAAACGTAGTACACACTGCTGTTTATTCTGCGAAGGATCAATACGAGTTTATGAACGAAGCGAGCAGCGCCATCTATTATGCAGTAGCGGAACCGAGTGCCTGGATTTTAACTCTTTAGTTCGCGCTACTCCCGCAGCGCCACTGAACTGCATGAAAGTTTCACAGTAAAGCGTTTTGCTAGAGCCTGTTGTGGTTCACAAATGAATTTATTATTAAACCCGGTTTTGATGGCGCTGAGATGCAATTTCTACGGCCTCCTGGTTCATCGCGAAGATATTACCCTATGTTGATGATGGCATAATGTATTTTTACAACGACACAGCTGGAAAGAATAAGACCAAGACAAGTTGGTAAAATTCACCCGCAGTATTCTGGTGAAACGGTGCTTTTAACTGGAGTAAACGTCAACGAATGAATGTTTTCGTTTATAATCAAGTTCTAATTTAATAAATTTTATTTGATGGAATCAACAGTTGGTACTTTAAGATTTATTAGGTCTTTACTATAGACAAGAAAATTAGGTTTATGAATACTAGGGTAGAGTATATCCCAGGAAATCCCAAAATCGAATTTCATAACCGGGAAATCCAAAATCCAATCCCGGGATTATCGGGACCTGGCTAGGAAGGCTTGTTTTTCATTTCCCGGATACTTAGCCTAAAAATCCCAAAAACGTTCTCAATTACCTATCTATCTATCTATTCAGCCCACGCTCACCCACTGCTAGGTATAGGCCTCCCCTTTGTCACGCCATCCTTTCTTATCCTGTGCCAATCGGATCCAGTGTGCTCCCGCCACCTTTACAATATCGTCCGCCCATCTGGCTGGTGGTCTGCCTCGTGACCTATGACCCTCGCGAGGCCACCACTCGGTCACTTAATTACCTACTAAAATAAACAACCTATCGTTAGTTACAAAGATAGATACAAAGAAGAAGGCTCTAAAAAGGTCTTAGTGGAAGCCTGGAAGTGTCAATTAGAAAAGAAAATAGTAGCAAAGAACGTGATCACAATACACAAGCAAGTAAAGCAACTATTTATAACGAGACTCGACAATTTGAGTTCACGAAGTGACAATTGAAAATGCAAAGGAAAATATCTTCGGAAATAGATGTAGGTTACGGATGAACGCTGTATAAGTAACAAAATATAGATAGATATAAGTAATCGTGTATCGAACGGGGGGGATCTAATGATGAAAGAGTGTCAAATGACATATATTTTTTTCAAAACTCAAATCGGCTTATTTTCTAAATAAAACTGTATTCAAAAGAATTTTTTTCCGAATTTCCTCGCCTTAAGAATACTAAAATAATATGTGATGGATGAACTATGAAACCAAGTTGAACTTTTTTTTTGCTATATATATAATAGGCCTTTTACATCTATTGAAGATGATTTATACAGCGTCAGGAGGCAACCTATGCCTACACTTAACGGGACACTGTAGTGCCTGGGACAATGTTTAGATGGAGTAGGCTTGCCCAGCACCTATACCATCCTCTCAGCCTAGTCAGCCGTATCCACAGGAAAGACAAGGTCAATACGTGCGGAGCTGACTACGCCAAGGGTTTCCTCACGATGTTTTCCTTCACCGTAAAGCTCGTGTTAATGCGCATATAAATTTTCCGAATGAAAAATGCATTGATGCACGGTCGGGATTTGAACCCACGACCTTCGGATCGAAAGTCGAGGTACAATCCCACTCGGCCAACACGGCTTTTGCTAAACATAGATATATAACTAGAGGGGGTTTAGTAAAATAACCATGAAACGCGCCTTGAAATTTCCTGTTATAATGATAGTTAGTGGAGCGGTGTTAGTTAGCAAACAGGCAATTCGAAACTATGCGAGGGACAAATTGCGGTTTGCTACATGTGACTAGGGTGTCAATCGGCTATTTTCAAATGACATAAATACGTAGGTAGTTGAGCATATTTGAAAATACAATGTCCAGTAAAGAATTATAAATTCGGAAGACTTTGACTGCAAAGTTAAATCAAACTGGTGGTGTTTATGAAATGATAAATACACAGATTATGGAGGACCGTCCATACTTACATGGACTATTATATTTGCTTCATATTTCTGTGTATAATAGGAAGAAAGAACTGGGTACTTATGTATTATAAGTTTGTATTTACAAAAAAAAGTGTATAAGTATTCTATCAGCATCTACTTCCCAAATTACAAGCTTTGCTTAGTTTGGGACTTAGAGGGCGTCGTGTGAAATGTACATGAATATTTATTTTATTATTTAAATAAAAATATACATGTAGCGTGTACGTCTGATGATAGTATAAAGAAGATGGAATCAAGACTACGCTTGGTGCCACCCATACACTTGCCTCCACCCAAACACTACAAAATATCTAAAAACAGGATGAACGTTTAAGTAACTGCACCTCAAGGAACCATCTTAGATATTCCATGCCTGGACTCAAGATATTAGCAAAGTTAGAGTTTCTATACGTTCATTAACGTAAGCTGTGTGCTCACAAACTGTTACATACGCTGTGCCTTAACGAGCGAACTTCAATAATTTGGTAGTTTGACCGCTGGCGCTGGTGCGGTGTCAGTTTAGCAGCATAAAGCGTTGTTGCTGAGGTTATTGGTGTGGAAAGTGGAATTCTTCTAAATATGTAGAGATTTATTCCAACAGAGAGAGCTTAGAATACAAGTAATTAAATTAAAAATTAAAAAACCCCTGAATCTTGGACCGATTTTCATCAAACATAGCTAAAAACACTCCCGACTAATTCACCTTTCAAACAAAAAAAAACAAAATCAAAATCGGTTCATCCGTTCAGAAACTATGTTGCCTCAGCCAGACAGACAGACAGACAGACAGACACACACACACACACACACACACACACACACACACACTAACACACACAGACAGACAGATAGACAGTCAGTCAGACACACACACACACACACACACGTCAAACTTATAACACCCCGTCGTTTTTGTGTCGGGGGTTAAAAATCTTCGAAATTAAATTATCTACCTAAAAACAATAAACATCAATTATTGCTATCACATTTCACTGGCAAATGCTAAACAGGCACACGCGATTGCTCGAAACGATAACAATCATACACTGAGCAACTGACACCTACGGTCTCTATGGACGGGCCAACATTGGCCAGTGCAGATATTTTTTTTTTATTTAATTCATCACTGAGAAAATCTATTAGGTAGCCTTAACTATCACAAGCATTTTCTGCCTACCAACCTTACAGGTCGGGAGAATGGTTGGTGTGCTAAAAACACTAACGGAAGTTTAGTTCCACGAACCAAATACACAAATAAATAATGGTACAAAACACACTGGTTGTCAGTAGGTCGTTGCTAAATACCTGTCATGGCCCAAAGCTAATTTCTTTAAGAACCTTAGCCACTCCATCGTAATTATACACTCATTTCAGTGTTTAGGGATCTCTCTTAAACGTAAGGATTGTCTCGCCAAAGCTTTTTCGACCGATCTGTACGTCATCTCACCTCACTCCTCAGGTGCCCGTGAACTGACAATAACAATATTCGTCCACTTTTCGGGTAGCATCCAAATAGCGTAACCCGTCTACTCTCGTATAAATTTTTCAGCTGAAAAGCCAGCGTAAGTGAACAAAAATTGAAGTTCTATAAATTGGAATCTGATTGGCTCTATCCGATCTGAAATCGGGTCGTCTGTAGAGCCATACACAAATGACACCCTCAATTCTGCGTCCATTCATACCGATCATTCACCTCCATGATTTACGTGACTGGTACGCCCCGTAAACGTACAAACTGCACAAATTACGAGATAGGCAATTGGAATTGCAATGCGTTAAACGTGTCGCGTTAAAGTAATGGTACTCAGTATAACAGTAATTAAATGGTAATTCTAATCTTAGCCGTCAAATAGCTGAGCTAAAATGGACTTGATGTTACCTCGAAGCTCGAAAAATAATGCTGCGATCTTAATACAGTTATTTTGTGTTAAATTAAAATTGGTAGTTACAGCTTGGTTCAGTAAGCAGAACGTTGCCAAGAAAATAGTCGCTTTGAGACAAATTCAAAGTGACAATTGCGTCCCATGGTGGCATAAAAAATAATAATTCAAGCCCCCACGACACCCTCGCGTTAAGGTGAACGACCGCCTATTTATCCATTTACCCCGCACTGATTAAATTAGGGCTGTCATGGAAATAACCATCAAACACCTTTGAACTAAATATCGTGAGGAAACCCGCGGTTTAGTCAGCTCCGCGCGTATTGACCTGTTTTTTCCTGTGGATAAAGCTGACTAGGCTGAGATAATGGTATAGGTGATTTAAGAGATTAGTCCATCTAAATCATGTCCCAGGTAGGTAGGTACTACAGCTACACCGTCCTGTACATAGGGACATGGGGAAAAGTGGCCCCTGATGCTGAATAACAGAAAAAAGGTTATGAAAGTACGATAAGATAAGAGTTCTACAAAATAATCTACTAGACTAGTTCCAACATATTGCGTATTAAGCCTCTTATGATAACACTTCAAAACACGCAAGCATTAACATAAATAATTACATGAGCTTAAGAAGCTGTTGTATTGTTTAGCCTTTTCTAATCTTCTAATTTTTTGTGCGATAATACAATAAATCTAATCATAATAGAGACATACGCATTAGGCATTAGTACTTGGAAGCACGCAAGTAACAGACACAGTTTATTTACATCTAAAACCTAGCATCATCACAAAAGTTTGAATCGAGACACTGACTGAAGCATAAGTTTGTGACACTTTTCTATGAAAATGTGGCAAAGAGTATAGGTACAGAATTTTATTTTATTTCGGAAACAAACAGTACTATAAACTTATAAGTAATAACTTAAAAAACACAAACCAGCAAAGTTTCCACCGTTACATCATTCAGAGTAGCGGTGAACAGAGTCAGAAGGTCTAGGACCACAATCCTACTAATATTGTAAATGTGAAAGTTTAGATGTTTGGATGTTTAGATGTTTGAATGTTTGGACTTGCATCCAACTATCCTCTTATGTAAAGGTCCTATGCCCAAAGATTTTAAGTATCAAAAATCTAATAGGACTACAGAGTACAGAGGTATCCTAATTCATTATGACACTCACCATCAATAAAATTGAACGTCCCAAAAACTGGCATGTCTGCATGCATTGACTACCCCTAACTTCCTCAAGGATCTTGACTGTGAATGATGTAAAAATGAATACCTAGAGCTTATAATAAGAAGTCTATTTCATTTCGTCGAAGTGACAGACGTTCAACAATCAAATTGGGCGTCTCAAATCGAATGTAACCGTTTTGCGCGTCCTGCCAATGATGCTAACCGATAGCTGCCCACACAATGATAGGTTAGTCACCTGCGTGCGTCCTCTCTGCTTCCGCGGTGACGTCACCACTTCGCCAGCATTGCGTGTATGCAAAATGCTTGTTATCTAGACTACACGCTGCAAAAATAGTTTATCCCGAATAATTAACAGGACCTACCGGATAAAATAAACGAACGGTATTAGCAGCGCCAATAAAACATAATAGCTAGTTTAGCATACATACATATGTATACACAGTAGCTAGTAGAATAGATGTAAGTAAATAATTGTATATGTTTTTACTCGTACTAGTTTAGCTTGAGCTCTTTATTTGCACCCCAAGAAAATAAAGAGAAGAGTAGCAAGCAAATGTGTAAAAACTCGAGTCATCAAAAGTTTTCTAGAGAATTACGAATGTGCTGTGTAGTTGTAGTTTCTTTATTTCCATCGCTCAGTGTTGTTTGGACATGTTCCAAGCTTCCAAATTAATCATACAATAACTATGCTGCTTCAATATGGACGTTTTTTTTTCTTTGATAAAGTATGAGTACTCTTTGCGGTTTGCAACTTGGTCGCGTGGAACTGGCAATCACCTAGTTATATAAGACGATTCCAAACTATACTTGTGTTTTTTTTTATCGAATAAAATAATTAGATATGACTATGTCTTGGAATCTGACGAAGTGTCATTTGCAAGGAGTTGTTGACTGGGTACCTGAAACTAGGCGTTTTCAAGTGAAAACACTGGAAACTAAGTGACGAACAAGGTTGATCGACCTAGAGCCACATCAATGGCATTTCCAAAACTCCATTCGAAATTAGTCAAGATGTAATTTATTGGACCCAAAACTTGACAGTATCTACCATCAATTTCTATGTAAATTGGGTTATATTCGACCACCGATTGACGATCAAGGGTAAACTTTGTACTTTGTAGCTAGGCAGATAAACCAAAGCTTTGATCAAGCCACAGTTCGTTAGTTTAGGCCCGATTTCTCATTTAATAAAGGGCATCAGATTGCATAAAGGTGCCAATTTTGCGAATAAGGCAGACTATTATGTGAAGCTACATCAACGTAAAAACATAGAGAATATATGAGAGTTTAAAAACTACTTTCATATCAAGTAAAAAAAAATGGTATACGTCATTTAGCGGTCAGGCTTGAAGAGTATGTAAAATAATTAGAGCGACCGAAAATCATGGCTGTAATTTACAATATCTGACTAGTTCACGTAGCAACTCCACTCAAATTCGATTACAACAGCTTCGACAATTTCTGAATACTGTGTACAAATGTTTAGTTTGCTAGATATACCGTTTCACCGTATTACAAGAGACACACGTCTTTCCTAATATGAAGTTTGAACATTTAATAGCAGGGGAAAATGAAGTACGACCTCATTGTGGAGTCGCCAGAAAAGACTAGTGTTGCTGGTTTGAATCTCACTTCTAGACGACATGACAGAGTAGTATTACAAAAATCTCTAACTTTAGATCAGTGGGAATTAGTGCTTAACTCAGAATTGGGATTCAAAATTAATTTGTTGACCGATTTTCAGATAAAAGTGTCAAAAATCTATGCAGAGTCTGATTCTGAGAGAACTTAACACAACCATAAGATATTCTTAATTATTAATTCTTTATTGCACACAACACAGGACATAAACAAAAGACAGAAATAGATGACATGTACAAAGGCGAGCTTAACCAACAAGAGTTATATGATATGAGATATGTGTTGTGAATGTGACTTGAAATTTGATGTTTACAAATACCTCATCATCTTCAGGTATACCAGCGTGGGTGAGCTTGCTGGCAGGCAGGAACCTCCTCCATACAAGCGATATGGCGTTCCTCTCCGTGTTTACTACCAAAAGTATCCAATTCCTGTGCAGTCTATCACTTTCACCATTCACTAATACGCTGCAGGAATGAGAGTACATCACAGATCACTGCGTCATGCGTCAGTGAGGATATTTAAATTGTCCGGATAACGTTATAAATTACGAATAGAAATTCACATTAGATATAATAACACTGATAGAACGGAGTAAAAAAATACTGGCTGTACAGAAAGAAACAAATACACAATGGATGCAGGAAGTGTAGGAACTAGGAGCGTGATTGTGAATCTCTCAACTGCAGTCTACCGAACGGCCAATCGTAATCACGGCCAAAACAATCGAAGATAAGCCAGAAATAACCGCGGGTGATCACGCTACGTCATGAAAGATCATAACATTGGGCGTGCCGTTACGTATCTACAGCTTCGTTTACACTACAAGGGTATGCCTGGTTGACCTTATCCCAACAGATTAGCTAACGTGCAGCTATATGATAAGCCGCATCCACTGAGGACGTGCCTGGTGCCTAGATTCGCCTAGTGTATAAGAAGTTCTCGTTTTGAAGTGATTCTAGTGATTTTGCTGAATAAATTCGTATTGCCTCTGAAATAAACTGTTAGTTCCAGTTGTCAGGCTGTAAACAATGACAGCCTTTGGGTACTCTAACCCCGAATTCATAAACAGTCTCAACTCTCACCTAGTGTTTGCCTATAAAGCATAGCGCAGCACCTGGAACCGTCTGCTTGCCCATAATTGACAGGAAGACTCCTGTTTCAAACATGTCATGTCACACTGGTGTGAACGACGCGACGCTTACCGCTGAGCTGGCACCATGCCAGTACGGTCGTAAAGCTACTTTTATTATCGAAGCATCGGACGCGACAAGCGATACGGGGTGTAAATACGGGTGTTGGGAGGAATAGTTTACGAGTGTGAATGATGGACATATTTGGGTAATTCATGCCTGGAGAGCTGAACGTAGAGTATGTCATTGTTTTGTTCAGTCAATGGTAGATATGAAATGAAATGAAGTCAGGGTCACTTGATGGACTGACGACATTCATAGAATCGCGGGAAGTCAATGGACGGAAACGGCCAATATCGTTCGTTCTAGAGAGGTCTATGTTCAGTAGTAACTTCAAAAGATTAAATGAATTTCGGCAAGATGTGTTATTATAGCATTGTTGTGCGAGTATACTGAAATATATTTTGACAACAAATTGTTTATCGATATATTTTAATGAATCTGTCCGATATATTTTGTTCGCTGCGTATTCTTGGCTAGTGATAGTGGACGGATCCGAAAGATTTCAATATAAATGATACTCGTGATATGGGAGATTGTAGCGTGGGCTCAGTGATATGTATGACTACTGTTACGTATTTATCATTACTGAAATTATCTTAAAATTGTCAGTATATCTTAGATTTTGATTAATACAGTCAATACAGCAGTACAGTTAGAAAAAAAGAACCACAGAAAATCGATAATTTATATGAGAATCTGTCAGAGGTCTGAATATTATGAACTGACCTTTTTATCCTGGCAACACATTCGCAAAATAAGCGCTAGAAACGCTTACATGTGCCAATTTCGACATGTTCTCTATTAGGGTGAAAGGGATCCAATGATCTTGAAGATACAGAGCCATCAACGAAGCCAATCTGGACAGAAGCTTTTCTGTAGTATTATATCTATTAAAACTGTATTTATCTTAGGCTTAAGTACTTCTGAATCCCAAGCGTTCTATACATATAACTAAATCTGTGAACTCATACACATCTTTCATATATCCCTCTATATCTTGTTTCTCTGTCTCCATGACTCACTTCTCTTCACCCACAGATTAACCACTTCCAACAGTTTTGACAAACGACAGTCTAAATACATCACTCGGAATGGTCGAAATGGTTATTACATTAGTGCACATGTGTTAATAAATAGTAATAGGCACGAGCCGACACGTGTAAAAACGGGATTTTACGATGAAAATCTGCTTTTACATATCGTATTGTTTATTACTATTACATGTTGGATGGTATTAGAATCTGTAGGTGAACAATAAACAACAATGTTTAGCGTGCATCATAATCTTATATTTCATTTATATGGTAACTTTATATATCTACGTACACTAAAAAACATATGTAAGAATTCAATACAAGTATCATTGATATTTGGCAAATATATAGCCTTATGAAAAAGTCAGAACTCTTTGTAAGATAACGATTATAGTAAAAAGATATAAATGAAAAAAAAAAAGAGCAGCCCGAATGGAACTTTCCTAAATATCTGAAGAAAATACTCTTTTGGTGATATTAAAAGAGACAAGAAATGACAAATTCATTTCTTTGAACATTCGGTTCACGATTCCAAGAGAGAAATATTGAATTGGTACACACATCAATTTTCGATTGAAAGTGAATTGAAAACAGCTGAACTCATTCGTGCGTTGGTTTTTATAATTTATAATCCAGAAGCAGTGGACAGTAAAGTTATTTTCAATTTCAATAGACTGGATAGCTTTTCGATTTGCAAGTTTAATTGAGAGGTGTGTTTTGCAATCATAATTTATGAGACGATTTAAAAGCTAGTACATAAAATGTTCATGAATAGATTAAGATAGATTTTTTGTCGTCTGGTTTTTCTTGATTTTACATTACATCAATTACGCCATAGAATATAATAGCAAAAGAAATATTAGCTAGAGAAACGCCCAATAATCGCTTACCCGTAAAATATCCCGTTTTTGGTGAAAATTAGAACACAGCTAAATATATTACAAGGACCATTTCCAAAATTATTTTTGAAGCACAAAGTTTTATACGTAGAGAATCGAAATAACTTTGTTTTAGGATTCCCAGAAAATATAGAAAATTCCATCCCATACAGATTAAAAGGCATTCCATTCAAGGATAAAACTAATATTATCCTAGGAGACCAATAAGACCCGGCCAGAGCAATTATTAAAAGATCGTAATAGGAAAATTCTTTCTTGTGGATACGCAGCCTAAGAATAACATTTCTCATAGAATCTAACTAAAGTATGGCATGCGTTTTTAGATTGAACTGTCTAGCTGGTAAAACTTATACAAAATGCTTCTTTTCCTTTGATAATTTCCCTTATCTCAATTAGTTTCTAGTGCATGACAGCTTGCACAAGACATTGCAATATTTTTTTATGTAATGCATTGCGTTTTGCGGTCACAAGTTTCTGTTGTGAGATCGAGTTGATGTTGCATTTTGTTTGTATTACATAATATTTCCTTTCTGCACGCTGGTTTTTAGTTTATTCCTGTCTTTACCACCCTGCAGAAGTGGAGTATAGCTTTGTTAACTCTCGATGTCGTGATTTCGTTGTATCACCAGGAAACAGTAAACGTTTACGGTTGAAATTATGAACTTTATTATTGTGAAAGAAGGTTTAATTATTAGGTACCAGCTTCCGCCCGCGGCTTCATCCGCGTCTCGTTTGTCCTGTCATTATTCGGGATTAAAAGTAACCGGTAAAGTAACTATAAATTTCAAGTTTCATCGAAATCGGACCAGCAGTTGCAGCGTGATTGAAACACAAGGTTCAAGTCTTGAGCAAACTTTTAGCATACGAGCCTCAGAGCTCGACTTAAAACGCGTAAAGTGATATCACCAAAATTGAATTACTAGAAATGACTCAAATTCCTTTCAAACGATGTTCATCCATTGGATTAAAGCAACCCCATGAATGGGCAATATTTTAACAATTTTCAGCTAACGTCGATTGTATGCTTGGACCGTTTTGCGTGTTAATCCGCTTAGCTAAAGGATGTGGAAAGTGGGTGAGTGTACTTGCTGATGGAACAGATGAGTATTGCGTACGCCCACGTTTTATTTACTCGATTAAATTGATAAAATTTCAAATTCTGCAGAATTGTATCACCTGCCTGTACTTTTTTAAATAGCGATGTGCCTGGGCGGTATGATAGTATTTTTTATGATCAAAGTTAATTGATAAAACCTTATGAATATTATAGGTATTCCAAAACCACTTGTGAAAAATTACAAAATATAGGATCGCGGGAAGTCGATGGACGCTCAAAATTTTCTCAACTATCTATGATTCGGTCGGGCGGTCGATTTCCAGCAATGGACTTGTTCTGATATGATGATGATGATCCAAATTCTGTGTTATCTGCGCTAGGCCGTTGACTGTATAAATCCTCCGTAGTTGTAGTTATTAAAATACACGCGAGAGCAATGATTCCGGGTCACTTAAAGAATGTTAAAAATCTCGGAAACTAAAAATGATAGGTTAATGCAATAAATTGTATTTAATAGACAATGTAATACTCCTTAAATGAAGGTATTAAAACTTCTTAGTTATTGTAAAGTTATATCTTAAAAAAATCAAATTTGAAAAAGGGCCACTTTCGAAGATGGAACTACGAAATTACAGCATTTGGTTTTGCTTTTGTTTGTAATCTGTCATTTATGTGGGTATATAAACCATGTTGATAGTGCTCTATATTCATTATTCAAGCTGAAATTATGTCGCTTACGCCTGAAGAATGCACCAGAATACTTACAATGCTGGAAACCGGCCGGAGTCAGCGCGATACAGCCAGGACTGTCGGTGTGTCGCTGTCAACAGTACAAAGAGTTCTCCGACGTTACGAAGAAACTGGTTCTAACCTACGCAGACCAGGAACGGGCAGAACCAGGTGTACCACAGCACGAGAAGACCGATACTTGGTGAACACCATGCTTCGAAATCGCTTTCTCACAGGAACTGAACTCACAAATCAGTTTCGACGCCTCGGAGGAAGTAACCCAAGTGCATGGACAGTAAGACGTCGGCTTGCTGAATCTAACTTAAAACCCCTTAGACCTGCAAACGGCCCTAAACTGGAGCGTGGGCATCGTATTTCAAGACTAAGATATGCCCAGAGCCACGTAAATTGGAGTATTGAAGATTGGTCAAAAGTTATGTTCTCCGACGAATCAAAATTTATGCTCTACAAGCACGATGGAAGACACAGAGTGTATCGAAGACCAGGGGAAAGATTCAAGCAAGCATGCATCGAAGAAAAAGTAGCCTACGGTGGTGGGTCTGTACTTGTGTGGGCCGGAATTTCTTCTGAAAGTCGCACAGAGCTGGTGATCATAGAAAACGGCTCTTTAACTAGCGTAAGATATGTGGAAGAAATCCTCAATGATCATGTTGGTCCATTTATGGTCAATTTAGGTGAGGATGCTATATTTATGCATGACAATGCCCGACCTCATACAGGTAGGATTGTGAATGACTACCTTCAAGAGATGAACATTACTCGTATGGAGTGGCCAGCGCGCAGCCCGGATATCAACCCGATCGAGCATGCTTGGGACGAGCTAGGCAGATGCGTAAAACAACGAAACCCTCCCCCAATCACGCTTCGTGAGCTCAAAATTGCTCTCACAGAGGAATGGGAGAATATTCCCCAAAATCGTATAAGGAACTTGGTGTACAGCATGCCAAACCGCGTAAACGCAGTAATGGAAGCACGAGGAGGCAATACGAAGTATTAAAATTCAAGTCAAATCGTAATAAAGTTCAAAAATTTCATGTTTCCTATTTTTGTTTTAAGGAGAGATCAGCAGTTTTTTTCTTTATGTAATTTTGTGTTAATAAAATGTATGGTGACTCATATTTTTTTACTTTCATTTAAGGAGTATTACATTGTCTATTAAATACAATTTATTGCATTAACCTATCATTTTTAGTTTCCGAGATTTTTAACATTCTTTAAGTGACCCGGAATCATTGCTCTCGAGTGTAGTTCACTACACGGAGTTTTTTATGATGCTCATACACATAGTGAATTGGTTGAGTCGTACGCGTACCGATTCCCCACACGTCGGACGAACTTGACCGCTCTGCGTCTGACAGAACCATCAACAGTTACTATAGACCTGTGACTCATCGCCACTGAATACGGAGTAGTCATTACACCGGTTTCTCCGATCCAGTGGTAAGTCGCAGGCGCACCTTCGTTGCGAGAATATCTAATGGTGGCACGCCTTTGATAGCATCATGGTTATTTTTAAAGAGACAATCGAATTTTTTAAAAGGCTTGTTGGAATAACGTAATAATATATTATGACCACACGCTCTTTGTACACACGGCCACACGTCAGGTTATACACCCAATACAACCATAACTACGCTGGAAAGGATCGTTGGAAAGGGAGCGCAATAGGCGTAGGCGCGCGCCGCCGCGCTCTTACGATTCGCAACGTTCAACTTCTAATAGTTCAAAGTCCAAACAGTATAGGTGGACGTGTTTTCGTGCGTACACTAGAAAGTGTGCTAAACGATCGAACGAAGATTCGTATTGAAAGAGTTACACTGCGCTGCTTGCAAGGCTTGCAAGGCGGTAACCGCTACGCAGTAGAGTAGTCGTTGCCGTGTTAATCGTTTTGTGTCGTTGACTTCTTAAATTCAGGATTAGTCAGTCAGAAACTAGTACTAAAACTAGCTTAGGCTCACCTACTTTAAAAAACAGTGATGGACTAGCTAGAGGTATTGGTTATGGACGCAGAATTCATCTCGTGTGATATTTATACGTGTAGCAAACACAAGACAAAATTCAAAGGCCTCTAATGATCGTTCGCCAATAAACTGCCAATTGTTAGTTTTTTACTGCAACCACAGAATAAGTAAAAGCTTCTATCGCATTACACGTTTAATGAACTGAATGGGAACATATTTGAGAGATGCCGCTGTGTAGAGATGCTGTGACTCAGAGCGTGGTGTTATCAAACTATAGAGTCAACCATTGGGGCAAACGAAACGAGTGGAGACAGCGTTTAGGTTATAGTAGAAATTAATGTAGAGCAAAGACTAGATGACAAAAACCTAAGACCGAACTCAGCGGAGGAACTACGTCCGTCAGCGGACCAATAATGATAATGATAAATCATTATTGATAATGGTGATGGTGTATAAGACTGAGTTTGATTCGTAATCAATTGGAATTTTTTTTTATAATATTTAGATCAAGTGTAAACTAAGTGCAACAGAAACAAATCATTACTAGATTTTTGACAAAATAAATGTAGTTTCTTTGTAGAACACTTCTTTGTTGTATATTTCAGTAATTTTATATTAGGGCTGTACCATCAAAGTTATAATGATAGGGTGGATCACCCTTTTGATCGGTATCGCACGTCTAAACATCACATTTTATCGATCAAGGAAAATCCCCATGTTTTTGTCGTATTTTAAATCGTCACATGAAACTAGTAATTTACAAACTTACTGACACTGTGTATAATAAAATTAGATACAAGAGAACATGCTTCGAGCAAGGCACGTTGTATTGTCGGTTCTGGCTATGGCACACGTTTCATTTCGAGAAAGAGGGAAATTGAGGAAAGATCCACCATTTTGTCTTCAAAACAAATGACTTGACGTATGACTCTACTTGACTAGATACTTATTTCAATAATCCACTTGACACTGGCAAAATTGTCTGTCGAAATGACGGACAGAGGCCATATATAAGAGAAGAAGAAGAACGTCCAATCCAACTCGGATGGGCAACGTTCGGAAAATTACGACACATCTTCTAGTAGCAGATACTGCAAAGCCTCAAGACAAAAGTCTATCAGAACGTGTTGTCAATGATGTCTAAGGTAACTGGAGAATGAAAGAAAATCTAATTACACGCATTACTAATTTCTGGCATTTGGTGTTTTATTAACAACAAACAGTAACTGATGTGAGGAATATTAGAGCAATGAATACGGAAAACAAACAAACCAACAGTACCAAATTGTTACAATTAAACTAATGACGTCAAGTCATACGCTCGCACGCATATTCAGTAACTATTCGCTATTTATGTGCCTTAACATTTTTAAGCTTAGAAGCAGTTTCACGTCGTGGCATAAGATAATTATGATAAAATAGATCCCACATGGGATCGCCCGGGATAATTATTATACATAGAATGTATGTACAGTGAAATAAGTTTGGAATAGTTTTTGGCAAGGGTACGAACTCGTCCCGTCTCTCCTTTCAAGGTCTGTGTCAGATCGATAGAACTCTAACTAATTCTGTCTGTGTTTGAGTTTGTGAGTGGTCTACAAAGCTCTTATCAGTCTAGGTATACCGAATATTCTACTCCTAATTAGACAAAAGTGGTTCGAAGACAATAAAAATCACCTCTACTTCCTGTAGATACTAAATTCTGTAATGTTACTTTTAAGGCTGAATAAATAAATACTAAATAAATAAATAAATTCCTATTCTTATTTAACTTACTATACTATTTAGCGCGGCAATGCAGCCAGTTTCTTGGGCACACGTCCGATCGGTACCGATTTGGATCAGTTGAGCTTCTATAAAACGTTTGCAACGGTTTGTAGATAGTTCAACTGTTTCATGTGTATTTTGTAATTGTAAATACTTTATTAGTTGTAATTTTTTTGTGAATACATTTTTAGACGGTATGACCTCAGGAATCGTTATGTGAAATATCCGTACGTGTTTCCAATTCCGCCACACGCCAAAACACTCATTCTGAAGGGCTGAACAAACAAACCCAAGAAGAAATCCGCAAACTCATCTAATCGATCCGCATCTGCTGCCTTTCAATATTCACGATTACTAATACCCAATGGATGACCTACATTTATGATAATACCCTTAAGCCTTGATAGACTGGAAGGGCCGATGGTAAAATTTAGAATATAACTGAAGCAAGACTAAAGCATCGATTTTATGACGATTTTTTAGCTTGGATGAGAAATAAGGTTTCTCGTCGGACTTCGGGACACTAAAATGTCCTATAACAACTGGTATTTGGTGTGAAAGCGCTCGTGGCGTATCTTGCTTAGTCAATTTTCGCCGATTATCTAAGTTAATCTACATTCTGCGCGGTCACTATTTGGATTGGTGACCGCTAGTGGAATTTACATCTGAGCGCTTCCGTGCTTCGGAGGGTACTTGAACTGTCAGTCTCGGCTCTAGCAGTCGTTAGCTTCGACGGAGACCTTAAGGCGGCCTAAAAACTCACGTCAACAGAGTTGGCCACTAACTCGTACGAACGAACGAACTGGTCTTCATCCTAGAATAACAAATTCTCTTCAGTGGACTACCAGAAGAGTTGAGATTCAAGATAAATGTATTCTGTCCAAAATCAACAGGATTTACAATCATTTTAAAATTCATACACTTCTGTAAGTCTTCTTCAGTCTTCTCTATTTAAACTTGACAGTTCCACCTTTTCAATTGATTTCCGAGACCGGTAGAAAGGCTTTCAGACACTTAGTAGGCATTAGGGGAGTCCAATATAGGCAAGGCACGCGGTCTAGACGTCCTAATGGATTCACTACTAATAATGTCGGAAATGGAGTTCCGACGACGATCAAATTATTGCATATCACTTCTACGATTTACTGAATGATTATTTGAATTGTGTATCATTCTGATAGGATTTAGGTGGACTCTTCAGCAGTCTATCTTCGAGGGCACCACAGGAGCACACCACTTGAGTACACATAATTTCTGCAATATGTATGAAAGAGCTTCATTGGTGTGCTCAAGTGCTCATGTATGATACGCCCTATTTTTTTGTTGCGCGTATTGCACGCAGTGACAGGTATTCTTCCAAGCAGTGGTGATAGTCATTACTGTGTTTACGTCTAAAGGGCACTGTAGTAAGTGAAATTACTTGGTATCCGAGACTAAATTACTGTCTTCGACAACGCTCGAGTAATACCTCTAGTATTGCAAGCGCTACGGTATCCGTTTACGAAGGTAGGTCGCTTGTTAGCTGATAGCTACAATTTTCCATATCACTTACACGCTGACACAACCTTCTGTAAATGCTTATCTAAGCAATGGCGCCACGTATAGATGCCTACTAAAAACTAGGTACGTGACGTCATCTCTACCAAATCATTGGACCCCTACTCAATGGTCGAAAGATAGAAATTGAATGATTAAACAGAGGTTGAACAGTCTTCTACGATATTCCACGGCACAGCTACGTTGGTGCTCTTCACGGCAGTAGTGAGGAGAGAAGGAGACTGCGTCCAGGAACGTCGGTATTGACCTGATAGAGAAGACCTTGACACAGCAGTGGATGTTACCAGCCGATTAGATACGTCCACAGACCAATTATACTCGTACTTATCTATGGATAGGTCTAATAAGTATGTCAGAGCTAGTTCGCCTAACAATGTTACAAGGGTCATGACGTAGGTTAGTTAATTAGATTAAACATATGGTACTTATTCTATGTTTTATTGTACTTGTAATTTTTTGCAATAGGTAATGAAAAATCTGTATTTAAAAATCGTGCAGAAATCTGTCAATAATAAAGGAGAGATGTACTAACTGAAAAAAATAATTCGTTCACAGGAGATTCGTATTAAATCGTATATATATATAACTAATTCAGGTGATCTGTGAGGATGTCTTCAAGTTTATAGGTATTACAATCATTCATGAACTTCTTCTACAATAATTGCCTATCCAATAAAATGCCGAACCAGATAGGGATGGTAGTTTAGGGGTGGAATTCACATAAATGGATGACGACTATGACGAGCATTGCTAATGGAAAACGAGCCAATATTCCCTACATTTTATTGCTCTACTTCGCTAACAGAATGTAATGGGTTTTCGGTTACAGCATGATCTCAAATATTTATTTATTTACAAATAAATATTTGTATTGAAATTGTCTAAGCGCGTGTAACAAAGAATCTATGTAAATGGTGAACCCTGGACTGGAAATCAGTTAGGTATAAAAAAAGGCCTCTCTGAATGCAGTTTTCTGGATATCTGAGGATTTTTTTGTTAGACAGTAGACGATAATCTTTTCCTATTGCGTAATATGAATACGTAAATCGAAAACATCAGTTACAATTTCTCGTTTAGTACAAAACTTCCCATTAGCACCGTAAACGCCAAGTAATCATTCCACAGCAATAAAAATACCAGTCTACCGTTAATGGCACATTGCAAAAAGATTTTCCGACGACATTTTTCTTCCACGAGCATGTTTCTTACTATAATGACTTTCGCGTGTTTTATTTTAAAATCTTCAATGGTAGGATTTGTTAAGTACTAGAATAACGTTCAAAGTATTAACGTACAATTTCTTTACAAAAATTCGAAACCCCTTAAGTACTCTTTCGGTTGGGGATTAAAAATAATTTACAATTAATATCTTGCATTTCACTCGAGATATTGAGTGATATTAGCTTCATCTAGTACGCTTTAAGACTCTGGACTTTTAGGGGTAAACTCTGGTTTAAACTAAGCAAGGATTAGTCTCCAGATTAAAATAATCTGGCCCTTCGTATTTAGATCTTTTTATTGCCTATAAAAATCATCTTACTCTCCAGAATGCCAACTATCTGTGCCAGATTCCGGTGTTTTACGTTCGAATACTGAAACACAGCTTCAAATTACGTGGTGGCAATACTTTAATTTTTTTAAACTTCAGTATTCGGGCATCATCCGTGAAAATGTAAGACACTTTCGCAACATCGTCAATTCCACAATTTCCTTCAGTTCCGCAGAAGAACGTGCTCTTTGCTCGTTTCGCGAATGCGTGTACTGGCACAATAAAAAGTGTACAGTACCTACAAGTCGATATGTGGATCCAGTCAACCATATACGGCATGGGAAAGCAAGCCCTCTACCTTATCGAGTTGATATTGCGATGTTTTAAAATACCTTACTTTCGAAAGTCAGTATTTTCAGTTATTCTGTGCAGTTTCTGAGATATTGGTTTACAAGTTTGTTATTTATTGCATCTGAGTTTCTAACCATAAAACAGAGGCCGGACAGTCCGCCAAAGAGCTTCAATCATTTGCTTACCGCAGCATCTGAACTATAAACTATGAACTATAGGCGAAGATAGATGTCATGTCGTATAAGGACGTCAAGGCGGCTGCCCTGAAAAGAAGAACCTGGCGGGAAATGCATACATTACGCCGACAAGAGCGTAGCTCTTAAATTAGAAGAAGAAGAAGAAGAAGCATCTGAACGCACATCTATAGGAGCCACTTTCGAGTATAATATTTCGTTCAGTCATTGGTTATAGGAATTCTCGAGAATTAGTTCCAACTTCAAGTGTAATTTTGTTTTAATCTGAAGTTGAGTTCAAAACTAATCAAATTCACGCCTACACAACATCAGCCCCCGTATGCCAATCTTTTGCTGTCAAGTTATATTTCACTGCCCAGTGTAATTTCTTCAGGTCACGTGGTACAATTTTGTACCACGTGATCATTCTTTTTAGACACTTGACAAAATATGCGCGAAAACACATCAAATGACGTCATAATGTCACTATTTAGTCACAGAATAACTATGAGTTAGTATGAACTGACCATGATTTAAAACTTTGCAGTTCAACTTTGATTGGCATACCCCTGCAGAAAGATAACTTCTCGCAATCGGTGACAGATGTAAAGATCGTAAGGATTTATAGGTTCTCCAAATTAATCGTAAAATTGCGAGCGATTCACGCAACACAGCACCGTTGATATTGAAATATAAGGCATGTTTTTTTTATCCTACAAAGTACTTAATTTAGGTTTAAAAATAAATGAAAAAATGTGGATATTTGTTACATTCAAAAACCAGCATGATCATTCTAAAACGTCCTATACGTCCGACCACCTGCGGCTGACTGACGCCGAGCGACCGCGAGTTAATAATATTATGCAAATTTTTAAATCTACCCTCCCCAAGATAAATTGCAAAAAGCTTACTGGAATTGCTTTGGTTAAAAATTCACTTTTCCGTGGAGAGTGGTATTGCAAATGTAATGTAATTTACAAGGATAGGAGCTTGTGAATTTGATCGCAGAATATGTTGAGTACCTGTTTAATGTCTTAACATGGATTAAACTTTTGGACCTTAAATGATCCGTGTAATTTTTCTGAATAAAAAGGGCAACAATTTTTACTGCTTAAAAAACTCATCAAAACCATACCAACTTGTTATGGTTTGACGATTTAGGGCAAGTTTTTTTAAAGTCATTTTCTTTATAATATGTTTCTTACTACACCCACTGGTTATAACTTTACCTGTTCATGACTAATTATGTATTTGTCGTTTTCTGTACAGCCAACATTACAGCTCATGTTATTATTATAGAGTTATTATTTAAGCTGGAACTGTAATCCGCTATCGATCGAATACCGAAATACCTTACGAATAGCTGAGCTAAATTCCGACTGAAATCGGGTAATCGGAATACCATTACAGGCTATACTATTTATACAGTAAAGTAATTAGACCTTTACACCCCTATGAACGTGAACACACAGAAATACAGTGCCACTTTGCCTCAATGGCATTAGTTAATTCAGGCAGTTGTTTTGGCTCAGTAATTCTAATGCTTGTCTATAGTAGAATTAGATTATGTATTTAGTATTGCTTGTCTATAGTAGAATTAGATTAGTATTTAGTATCTCTTTAGTTAGCCTTACACCGCAATGTAATCCTCACTCGACTACAATTCAACTCGATTAAAACTAGTACCACAAAATTCTTGAAAAAACTTTTCCTGATTGAATTACTAACTACTAACTCTTCAAGGATCTACGACAAACTCTTTAGATTTCCTGCCCTTATCAGATGAAAGTCAACTCTATTAGAGTTTAAATAAGTTCTAAACTTATCTCATCTCAGATGCACCCTGTTGCTGCAATTTCTTGCCGGTTTAATTCCACTTTGCGAATACTACTACTTTACTTACTTACTTTACTTTGAGTAGTTGGCCTACTGAACTGTCTTTTACAGCTGTAAAATCAATGGTAATCGAGTCGCTTTAACGGTACTGCTACGCAGATACGTTACGTTTACGCTACGTAACGCGTAATGGCGTCAATGGCACCCAAAACGTTTAAACACTTGGGTCATAGTTTTTACAACCTTAGCACTACCTACACTTTTTCCCGAGAAACACCTAAAAATCTGCAAATCTACCAACAAAATAAAAACAGTAAGTAATTGGAGTCTACAAACCGGACAGTTTCCTGTCTCATCTTTAATGCATTTCCGAATCGGACATAAATACAAGAGGTGCGCTAGTTACGCCACCTATATATTTGTTCTATCGTAAAGTTTGTTTACGTCGAGTTCAACGCACTCATACTAACCCTAGATCAATGAAAAACACTAGAACACTAATAACGAAATGTGACATGTCTACTAATATTTGACTACTGGGCCACGTTGGATAGAAATGCATAGAGTGCGGTTTCAATTCGCGTAGCTGTTTGCATATGTGCCGTGAGCGTTTGCACACTGGTACTATAACTAGAGAATACCAGTTACAACAAACATTATTATATTTCTGAGCTGAATCTAGCAAGACTTTATTTTGTACCTATTGATTAGCAGCTAAAGCTAGCGAGACTTATATTAAACCAATAAAACAAAGATTGTAAACCTAGACCTTGAATTGAACTTCAACTTCACTATCAATATCTTACAATTTAAGACAAGTTCAAATACCATCCAGTTAGTTTCACACACGAGCGTAAAACGTCCATAATTCTAATCTATGGTTGTTACAACTTCGCCAAACTACCCCATTAAACCAAGAGACAATGTACCTAACCAATGCCATTAAACTATTCGTTTTTATTTGTCAGAAGTATGAACAGGAGAAATACAATTTTCAAATCGATCAAATAAACGAGACCGTTCCAGCATAAATATTCAAAAAACCCCTAGCGACCGTTTAGACGAATCCCTCTCCATTACGCCATTTGTTGGTCTGATTGAAAACATTGACAATACAAAAGCAGCAACTTGCGACGTTGGTTTGTAGCACATCTTTTGAGACCATCGCATTTCTGTTATGTTCGGTTGGCGTTGTTTCTTTTCCCGGACTGAGGTAAATATAGACGCGTGCATTGGATGACATAACTCTAGTTCGGAGTGCTTAGATTAGACGAATTTAGTTTACAAATGTTTTTACTGCACTCTGCTCAGGATGAGCGCCCTCGACGATTCCTCGACGGAGAATTAGACCAATACTATTTGTCTCTATATCCGTGAAACAGAAGAAAGGGACGAAGAGTATTTTGTCTTCTCTTCGGTAGAAAGAAACGATGTTTGCTGGAATAAAAACTTCGAAGAAGCGAGTCACAGGTTGTATTTAAATAATGTTACGTTAGGAATACTAATTACTGGGCCATACAAGGATCTCATACAGCTTAGAGTACATGATTCGTTCTTTAGTTGTCATAAAATAATGGACCGTAAAGCTACGGAATAAGAGCTATTGAATCTGTCAAATGGAAAAATAAAAGCACATGGCACAACCGTTGTGTAAAAAGCAGGCATCCCTGTATAGCTTTAGACTGGCATCCCTGTATAGCTCTGAACGTTAATTTATGTTGGCTTTTACTGAACTTTTGACATCGACAACCAGAGCGTCTACAATTGGTAATACTTACGTAAGTAGTATTACGGATAACTGCTGTGTAGTATTGATTCATTTATTTTACAGTTTGAGGGCAATGACGTGCCTGCGCCAATTATAGTTCTAGATGTCAATAAAATGTAATGAGCTACGGTGTTTTGTGGTAGGGTAGGAAAAAGTTAAAATTGTGGTTTGACCTGGTTTAAAAAGCAGGTTATGGGCTCAGTATTGAAATTATAAGTAAGAAAACACACATAGAGAGGAAAATCAAACGGGATAATTCCATCTATAGGTGATATGATATCACTGTGATGACCTCAGATTTGTAGGGTTTGTAGAAGATTATAGTTTTATAGCTTTTTGCACGAGTCTTGAGATGATAGTGACATAGATAGAAGTACACAATCGTAGGTACTGCAATATCGCAAATACTGGGCAAAGAAATATACGATGCTCTGTAGGTTTTCTTCTAAGAACGTTTGATCGTTGATAAGTGCACTACGATCAATAATTTTAAAAGTTAAGTGAAAGTAAATCAAACAGCATGACCATATCTACTTGTTTAATAAACCGGAAACAAAAAATTCACGGCTGTTGTAAAAATTAAAATTCATCACAGCGAGATTTCGCTATAAAAATGCGTAAAGCTAGAAAAATTCAGCCTGTTAAAAAGTTCGTCAGTGACTCCGTGTACGGGGTGTACCCAATGCTTTATGCATGGCCGGGCTCCCTGCGTGATTCATTTTACGAGGCTTATGGTAACAGAGTTACACCCTGTGTAACACGTTCCTATATCGTGTAAATAAATTAGCCATCCTTTGGCCATTTTTGGAGCAATATCATTTATGAAAAATGTATTCAGCTCAGGTATAAAAAGTCGAAGGTTTCTTGTACCCTATTAAGTTGTTCGCGAGACTTTGAGGCCCATATTCAGAGGATAAAGTCTGAATCGAGACTTAAAGATAGATTTTGAGATGTGGCAATCTGTTTGAGTCAGAGTTGGACATCGTTTTTGAATACAGCCCTTGGTCAAACCACAGATAATATAAACTATAGGTCAAACGAATCAAGCTCAAATTAAAATGCATAGTAGGTACCTGGAATACTTCAGGGTAGGCACCTTGTACCATTATTATTGATGATTGTGGTTGATATCTTAGATATAACAATAAACAACAGTTGCATACATAACATAAACAATAATAAACCATGACGCACACAGTAGCTGTAAGCTATTCAAATATCCCTGGTCATTCAAGTAGATGGAACAGGTTTTGTCAACAAGGGCGAGTTTTGCGTGACGCCTGTTGGTGGTAAGTGTTCTAGTGTCTAGGCAACGTGCGTGGGAGTTCGCGGCGAATTCGCCCTTACTTGATATAGACGATATATCAGACTGGCGCCGGCAGTCCTGCTTAATGGAGGTTGTGGTCGGTCAGAAAGAAGGAATGGTTGACCAGAATGACAATGATGATTTATTGACTACACAATAGAGCCAATCTTTTTGAGCGGTTTGCAATTTGAGGTATCAAAGGAGCATAGGGCGTGGGTCGTGTACGTACAGTACATGCGCGGTTATGCTTTTTTGTTTTGTTTTATTTCATTGAATATTGTGAAAATATTGATGTGACAAAAAAAATTTGTACATACCTATTCCTGTGATAACCGGATTATGAATAATGAATCATTTAATTCATTTTGTTTCAATTTTGAGTGTGTATGTGCAACAACATTATAACAAAGCATTATGATGAAAAAATATTAATATAAAAATGGATCATCACAGCGGTAAATCACACAGCGTGGTGGAGGTATGAGGGGAGGCTTTTGCCCAGCAGTGGGACATTGTGGCATTGCTGTCTCACCCTTTAACTATGATCATAAATAAAAAAAAAAGATAACTAGATACACAAAACCCCCACTTCACCATTCCATTTTCAGAGTACCAATACAGTCCTTTGTATACAATGTCATTGTATGTGTTAGTAATATATTAGGTATATATTACTAACACATACAATGACATTGTTAAAATTTATTTTCAATTGTTTCTTTGATTTAATTGTAACTTCCTTATTATTGGTCATTGTTTTATGCTGTCCATCTTTTTAAATAGTTCAACATATATTCAAGTGACAAAATTTCACTCACAACTGTAGATAGAAATATATTTGAATGTAATTAAAAATTTTGTGAAATAAATGTGTTTATTGTGAGATGAAACACTGTAAGTGCGGCTTGCACCAGAATCACTAAATGTGTTTTATAGCTAAATCGATTTAAATCTGACTTATTTGTATGACTTGACAACTTGCTAAATACTATTTAAGAGTTAAACGCGTTTAGCGATTCTGGTGCAAGCCGCCCTAAGTGTCATCCGACAAACCTACTTTACTGTTGTTATAAATAAAATATTACAACTTTCCTCTTGTTGTCAATGCAAATAGAATTAGATTTATATAAGAGGTTATAATTAATTATTTACATCTGCTATAGTTAGACGCAGTAAACCTCTACAATTATTTGTTTTATTAGCTCATAAAATTATCTGCTTATATTATTTACATAGCTGTAAAGAAACTTTCTATTGCTTTTGCGAAGGCAAGTACCTATTTCCTAAACTTTTTAGTCACATAACTATCCTCATTGCAAGAATAATAGAACAAAATGATTTGGTAATTTAATCATTTTAAAACATACACTGGCATCTAATAAGGTTTTCAGACTGTTTAAATATTGGATAGCTTAATATTAACGGTTTGTTTGATAAAAAATATAAACCAACAAGTGTGTAGCAGTTGGAAGATATTCGGAAATTTTATTAATCTCATTTAATTTGGCAAGTCTGCCTACTTATCTAATTTTATTTTAATGAGCAGTGGATTTTCATACACCGTATGATTCTAGATTTAGAGGACATGCAACGTTGACCACACTTTCTAGGAAATCTAGGCTAGTAGCCACATTTACACAATTACCTCTTTATCTTGCACACCACCTATCTATAGATTAATTGATATTGATTTCATAATGGGTATGGCTATCTATTGGATATTGTAAGTCTGATAAGCATTATGGACAGTTTTTGTTTGTTTGTACTAGTATATCAATCAGTTTAGTCACAATAAACCAGCCATTTCAATAATATTGAGTAAAGAATACAGGGGAATCACTACTGAATGACCAGGGATTCATAATGCGAAAAGAGCTGACTTACCTTGAAGATGGGCCTGGGATGCCTCGGCACCGAGGCGGGGACGGCTGCGGCCGTCGTGGTGGCGGGTGCCGGAGCCGGTGACGTCACATGGTCTGCCGGTAAGGACTCCGGAACAGTCTGGAGAGTCGGCCTCATAGTTGTCGACATTTTCACTAAATCACTTGTCCGAACACTTTAACACCTCGCTAGCCGGTCTGCACCGTTCGCATCCTCCGCGGCCGCGCGTTCTTACCGCCCGACCGACCCAGACCCTCACCAAAATGCACCACCTGAGACTCCACCGAACGCCGACCAACAACGCCCATCTAACCGCATTTTCCACCAGAAAAATACATCGCTATGCCCTAACGCGACGGGGGATAGACGTAACGCGTACTTGATTCACTTTCACGTATATGCTAACGATCGTTGAGATTGAAAACGGAAATAGACACGCAAAAACTATTAGAAAGCTTACGGTGTCTTCTCCTGTCACATAAACACTACGAAGGAATTCACAAATTCGGCAGTATGACGGCGAGCGAACTTGAAATGAGCGTACCCCCGGTTCGGGCGAACGGTGCGAAAATTGATGGTGGACGAATAGCCGTCCATTTAATTTTAAAATAACAAAAGTCAATCACTTTACTCTGCTAAAAGTCCTCACATTCTTGAATTCACTCTCAAGATGGCGGATTTTACCTACTCCTCGTAAATGGGCACAAGGCTGACACGAAAACATCAACCGGCTCTATAGCAATCCCTTTCTTTTTGCACCATGTAGAACGAGATGGTAATATTTTGATTTGAACGAGTTTTTGAAACGTCACGAAAACTGCCATAGAGCATGCGCAAGGCAAGGCTTGAAAATTGTGAACGCATTTTTCTCATTTATGTTACGTTTCGTTCAGAAAAATACCAGCAGAATATCAAAATTACTTTTATTTTCTATTAAATTGTCATAAATCGACACGTGTCATTTAATCCCGAGAAAGTGAGAGATTTATCCCGAGAAAATAAAATGAATTGGGACGTTTTGATTAACTGTACAAACATGGTAGCATTATTTTATAAGATAAACTTTGTACCTAGCAACATCTAGTCACTAACCAGTGCTGCCAGTTTCTAGAGATTAGCCGTATGTGTGCGGATTTCAAAAGTCCGGGACTTCAGTAGTACGTAGTAGTACTTAATTCTTGAGTAGCTTGCAGTTTTCGAACAAAGCATTATTATTTTGACAAAATGTGGAAAATATATGAAACAAGAAGAACTGAAACGATAACCGATATGCTTTTATTGCTGTACATCTACGTGATTTTACAAAATCGCGTTCAATTTTTTTTTTTTTTGGTAACACTTTCAACCAGCCAGCCATGCCAGGCAAACAAGGCACCAGCCAGCAGCGCCATCTTTAATCAAAATGGCTGCCTTGTTGTTGGCGACTGTTGGGTGCTTGTTTGGCTTTTACGTGTTTGTTTCTTTCGTCTAATATGATTTGTCTTGATAATTGGTGTAAAATATTGTGGAATTGGAAGCGCTACATATAAATCAAGTAAGGTTTAGCCGTCTCATATGTATATCGCGTCAGAAACTGGCATCCTCTCTGTATAGTGCACAACGTGAGCTTTTGCCTGTGTGCTCCAATTTTACAATGTTTTAGGAGTTTCTCTTCGCAATCAGACGACTAGCTGCTTTATAGAAGTATTTCGTACATATATTGAAAGTAATAAACGTTTACCCATCAATATTGTGCGTATTTACATAAGCCGTGACCTTACTACGTGAGCTCTATTCGCAACAAAAGAAAGAACAAGAAGCATGTCGCAATAATCTCGATGTTTTCGCAGTAACCACAAACTATGAAGCCACCTTGCGAATTTGTAAATACACCACGTTATTTATACTACAACAGTCTTTGGGAGTAGGTGAATGAACCAATCAAGGCCTAATTTGTTTTGTGCTATTATTTTCTACTTTTATCTACCTGGCTTCTAAATCTTAACGCACTTTTTAACTTGAAGTCCTACCTACTTGCAATAGACATTCAAAGGAAATCCGGTCTTTATTATAATGATTATTAATAAATAGTTTCTAATGTTGTAGGTATTTGTTATCAAAACTCATGAGTCATGGTCCAAACAACTCAAGCAGTTCAGTAGAAAAGCTTCTAATCTAATCAAACATGTTAGTTTGTTTTGTTCCTCATTAGTTTATTTTAAACTAATCAAATAAAAAAAAAATTCGGACAAGTATTACAATCCATTTAATAACGACTGATGCATTATTATCTCAACAAAAATTAAGCACTTAAAAATTATGATATGATTCAATCTAAATTATTAAACAACGGTCATAATAAATATAATGTTTTGAATGCACCGCAGTTGATGTTATGCACCTGTGGCCTTATGTGGTGGTATAAGGCACCTTGACATTGAGGTATTACTATAATAAAAAATACATTTAAACTTGTAACCTAGGGAAACCAAGTTCACAAAGGAAGGTTATTCCTCAAATTAATGGACAGCATCATATTTTATCTCAGTCAGTATAACTCTGCCTTTGTGGGTCGTGGGTTCGATCCCCACCGAGAACAAACATTACATGGATGTTTGTTCTGTATCTGGGTGTTACTATGTATTCTAAATATGTATTTATTTATTTATTTGAGTCGCCAACATTGTATACACTAAAACACAGAATAAAATAAAAAAAAATATAGAATAGTATTTACAAAAAAATATATTTATTTATGTTTATGTTACACCAACGGCATATTCATAATTATTATTTAGGAGAAAAATATTATAACATTCTAGTACAGTGTGATTTACCATTACAGGCATAAACAGATTTATATATAAATAATATTAAATAAATAAATATTCAGGGACATTTCACACAACGCCCTCCAGTCCCAAACTAAGCAAAGCTTGTGATATGGGAACTAGATGGCTGGTTCATTTTTGTAAATACATACTTATAGTACATAGTAACACCCAGACATAGAACAACCATCTATGTTTGCCACACACAAATGTTTGTTCTTGGTGGGGATCGAACCCACGACCCACAGCACGGAAGGCAGAGCTATACCGACTGAGCTGTGACGCCTGTCTGATATGATTATAATATGATTGATTAATCAGTTATATCCGTTATATCAGTAAAAGCTTTGCTTAGTTTCAAGTAGAGGGTGTTGTGTGATGAGAATCTGTATGAGTATCTCCCTGCAACATCCATATACTTGTCTCAAATAGGTGCTTAACTCTGCATTTGCTGTGTTTCACAACACAACGCTGGTCTTCCATTGTTATCTTGTCATCTAGGCTGCGGTGATATATAAAACAGCAAAAAGCTAATATAAAAATTAGGGTTGATAAATATGTTATCATTATTATCAAACTGTGACATTTGTTTCAGATAAATCACCACATCAAGAAACCCAGCAGTAGCATAGAAGAGCGTTTAGATACTCCCACCGTGGACCTTAAGTGTAGTGATAAGCAATTTTCTTCTTTAAATAGTTAAGAATAGAGTTTAAGATGTGGCCGGCAGCGCAGTACTCTCACACGAACATCCAGCCCCTTCAGAGCAATGGTGCGAAGGGGAACGATCACCAGAACCAGGGGAACTTGAAAACTTTGGGCATGACCTCGGCTATATCCTTAGCAGGTTTGTAAATTTTGGTACCCTTAAAAATCTTTTTAATTTATATGCAAGAAAGTGCTTTGCCCCACACAAAACCCTCAAAACATTTGGTCATAGTTGCAATAACTGATCGCAGATAAACTCTTGAGAAAAAAAAATTACGAAGCCTATCTATGTTATTAAAATAGTTTTTGAAAACTAAAACATTTACAAAAGTATTACATTTCAACAATACACCGTGTAATAAGACTGACTCCTGAAAAAAAGTTCTCATCAATATGAATGTTGTAAACTTTTACTAGGTACCTATGGAACCAACACTGATGGCGTGTAAAAAATTAGCATACATACAAGAACAGCTGTTTTTTGCGCTGACAGGGTAGGTATTATGATTGTTGCGCTTCATGTCGACTATTGTCCTCAGGTCCGAAGCCCTCAGACATAGAAAAGAGCAATGAGCTGAAAGAATCTCTGTCCCCCTTCGCGGTGTTCGAGACAGAAGCGGAAATGCACCATAGGATGGAAGTTCTAGGATCTCTGCATCGCTTAGTGCGTCAGTGGATCCGTGATGAGTCACTGCGTAAAAATATGCCGCCGAGCGTGGCCGATACTGTCGGAGGGAATATCTATACCTTCGGGTCTTATCGACTGGGGGTAAGTTTTTTCTTAATCATTGATGAAATTGTCCTAATATCGATGGATTTCCACTGCATGTTACAGTGTAGCCCCTCTACATGCCATTGTTTTGTATATACTTGCATAACACATTGGATTTTGTCTGTAGTAAGCAAGCTGTGATCTACATGCTTCTTACATAATTTATAAGTTTAAAAAACTACAAAAACCGTCTTCAATTCGACTACCACCTTCATCATCAGATGATGATGGCAGTTCATTGGGAATGTTCTAGTGACTATAAACACCGCTTAAAAGTCACAGGAAAGCAAAATACGCAATTTCGTATCTGTTGGCATTTTTTTTTTCGTTATTTCTATTTATAACCCAAACTACTGAACCGATTTTGATGAAAATGAAATGGACCAACCTGGAAGTACATCCTTTCAGATAAAAAAAGAATTTTTGAAATCGGTTCATAAATGACGGAGTTGTCAGGTAACAAACAGTCCTCCTTTTTTGAACTCTGATCCTTTATTGAGACAACTTAGTCCATATTGTTAGTAACAGAAACTTATTAAACTAGGTTAGTAACTTATAACTAATAATGATTTTGTCCTCTGGGTGAGTTTCCACACCAAAGGACAATTATATTTTTCCGTAATCACTTTTTTTATAATGTTTTAACTAAAATTTTATTTGTAGGTACATCACAGGGGAGCTGACATAGACGCACTGTGCGTAGCGCCGCGTCACATCGATAGGAGCGACTACTTTACTACTTTTTATGAGTTACTAAAGCATCAACCAGAGGTAAGTCTCAGATTCTGCCAAACCAAGATAGACCTAAACCTAGATAGATAGAAAACTCTTTATTGTACCTCCACCATAAGGAAATTTCATATTAGACACAGTTCTTATATTAAAGCGAAGTGCAATGGGCGGCCTTATCGCTATGAGCGATCCCTTCCAGGTAACCTTTGGATGGGCTGGTTTTAAATGTATGATAGTGACGGTGTAACAAAACAACTAATTAAATTAAAAATTTAAAAAACCCCCAAATCTTGGACTGATTTTCATCAAACATAGCTAAGAACACTCCCGACTAATTCACCTTTCAAACAAAAAAAAACAAAATCAAAATCGGTTCATCCGTTCGGGAGCTACGTTGCCTCAGACATACACACACACACAGACACGTCAAACTTATAACGCCCCGTCGTTTTTGCGTCGGGGGTTAAAAAGACTACATTTTACAAACTAAACCGCATAAATAGATATTTAAACTACATAATTTTTTTTTTTTTCTTATAATTCATTATAATGAGTAAGTAGTAAATATCAAGCTCATCTTGCTAAAGCTGTGACTACAAGGCATCCTGAATCTCTGTTTATTATATAAATAAAACGTAAGTTTAAATTAGTAATTTGTTTCTCACAGGTAAAAGACCTCAGAGCTGTTGAAAATGCCTTCGTACCGGTCATCAAGATGAACTTTGACGGCATCGAAATTGATTTGCTGTTTGCAAGACTTGCACTCAAGGAAATACCTGGTTAGTATAGTAGTCACAGCGGATCTTTGTCCCTCTGAAGTATATGTGACAGGCGTCACAGCTCAGTCGGTAATAGCGCTGCCTTCCGTGCTGTGAGTCGTGGGTTCGATCCCCACCAAGAACAAACATTTGTGCATGGAAAACATAGATGTTTGTTCTATGTCTGGGTGTTACTATGTAATTAAAAGTATGTATTCACAAAAAAAAAGTATTTAAGTATTCTATCAGCCATCTAGTTCCCATATCACAAGCTTTGCTTAGTTTGGGACTAGAGGGCGTTGTGTGTATAGTCCATGAATATTTATATTTATTTATTTTATTGTTTATATGCGCAGTAATTCCACGTTTGGGTCGAATTGGAGGTAAGCAAATTTTTCCGCATCTGAACATGCGCAATTGTTTGTTGCGCCTAACTTCAGAGAGATAAAGATTCGATCCTACATGTCTCATTTCAGTACACCACTGTATAATAAAGACTGGCAGACAATGCTCTTAGCATTAAGTCCTCCTAGCACTATCTATTTGTGTGAAATTTTAAAATAAATAAATAAATTGATTCCGTCTGTCTTTTTTATACAACTTTAAGATGTAACAAACCGATGGCCCACCTGATGTTAAGAGGTAACTTCAGCCTACAAAGCATTGTTTCACTGAGCACGTCCACTGAAGACGTGCCCTGTGATGCATAACATTGCTCTGCAGTCTGAGAAGTTACGGAAACCCCATGTGATAAACAATCGTCATAATGCAATATGATATTCAGGATAGAAGAAGAGATTCATTTCTCTTGTCCATCACTCTGAGAAATAAATCTCTGCATGGTCAATTAGATTCCCACATAGAACAATCTTTGTGTGATAAGCATTGATGTTTAATCTGGAGCCTTAAGTACTAATGTGATAATGAATATTTCAGATTCATTCGATCTCCGAGACGATATGCTTCTCAAGAATTTGGACGAGAAAAGCGTGCGTTCTTTAAACGGATGTCGAGTCACCGACGAGATATTACGTCTCGTGCCTGATATCAACAACTTTAGGCTTTCACTGAGAGCTATCAAGCTGTGGGCTAAACGTATGTATAGTTACATATAATTAGGTAAAAACGGGATCATCATAATCTGGTTGCCAATAATAAAATGACCAGCCCCCGTATGCCAATCTTTTGCTGTCAAGTTATATTTCACTGCCCAGTGTAATTTATTCAGGTCACGTGGTACAATTTTGTACCACGTGATCATTCTTTTTAGACACTTGACAGCAAAATACCTATGCGCGAAAACAAATTAAATGACATCATAATGTCACTATTTAGGGCGTCTTGCACCAGAATCACTAAACGTATTTAACAGCTAAATCGATTTAAATCTGACGTATTTGTATGACTTGACAACTCGCGAAATACTATTTAAGAGTTAAACGCGTTTAGCGATTCTGGTGCAAGCCGCCCTTAGTCACAGAATAACTATGAGTTAGTATGAACTGACCATGATTTCAAACTTTGCAGTTCAACTTTGCAGTTCAACTTTGATTGGCATACCAATACAGAGGGGTAATCACGAACAAATCTGACATTCGCCGCGTTACGTCAACCTAACATATTCGAATCATATTGCGCGTCAACGTCAGCTTGACTGCCAAACGTTTTAGCATTACCGCGCAGTGTATCTCAGATGCTCTAGCGTTACGATACGTTTACGATTGTCACATTTTATTCGTGATTAAGTCACGTGTCACATGGATCGTCAGACATCGATTCGAGAGATCGAGTGTCTAATGAGTTGAAATTTTGAAAAAGGCCACTTTTTAACCGACTTCAAAAAAGGAGGAGGTTCTCAATTCGGTTGTATGTTTTTTTTATGTTTGTTACCTCAGAACTCCACTTATAAGTCACAAGAAAGCAAAATACGCAATTCGACTACCAGCATCATCATCTGGTGATGAAGCTGGTAGTCGAAACGAAGTCGGTTTTTCTAGTTTTTTTACCTTATTAAATTATTCCTCTTCTGATGCTGTGTGTACCAGCATTCTACACATTTTATCAGCTTTCTCACTAAATTCATACAATTTCAGGTCACGGCATCTACTCCAACACCCTAGGGTACCTGGGCGGCGTGTCCTGGGCGATGCTAGTAGCCCGCACCTGTCAGTTATACCCGAACGCGCTGCCAGCGACGCTCGTGCATAAGTTCTTCCTGGTATTCAGCCAGTGGAAATGGCCTCAGCCCGTGTTGCTCAAACAGCCCGACTCGGTGAATCTGAACTTTCCTGTTTGGGATCCTAGGGTAAGTGCTTTAGTAGTATTAGACCTATTTTCTAAAGATCTAGTCTGAAGAAGCACTGTCTCTATTTCTGCCGCCAAGCAGTGATGCTCGCATTGCTTATTTAAGTATTTTATTGCTCCTTAGGGTTGTGTTCACCAAAACGAACTAAACAGTTGATTACGTAATCGGTCGATTTATATTTGACCAACGTTTAAACAAAGCGTTTTTTTCCTATTCACCATAGCATTTTTGACTCCGGTTAGTTAATGGACCGTTAGGAATGAATGACCGAATGGCTGGATGAGTGATTGTAATGTAACCAATTAGAAATGTAGGCCTACAACATACAATTGCAGGTTCGACTAGGCGTTTTTAGTTTGGTAGAATAATATGTTTATACTACAAAATTAAAAAACGCTGGCTAGTTCTTATTTTGCTAATAATAAAATTAAAAAATTAATAACTGATCGCAGATAAACTTGAGGAGAAAAAAGGTTTCAATAAATGAAAGCAGATAACCTTGGAAAAAAATAAAAATGTTAATGTAATTTTTACAGGTGAACGTGTCAGACCGTTTCCACCTGATGCCGATCATCACCCCGGCCTACCCACAACAGAACTCCACATTCAACGTGTCGCTCTCCACCAGAACTGTCATCATGGAGGAATTCAGACTTGGTAAGCATCTTTTACATGTGCCGTAACCAGGGCTTGCTACCGGTACTCAAAATAGCATTACGTAGAGGTGACGCTATTTATACTGCCGTCCGCTAGCTAAAACGCCGTTAAGTAACATTTGGTCAAATTTCACTTTTAAATGCCATGTTATAAAGCTCAAAATTCTCTATCGATCTGTCTTGGAACTGTGTTCCTATAGTTTATGAATTAGAGATAGTAAGAAAGCGGCTAACAACATTTTTTTTCTAATTACAACTTTAAATAGTCGTTAAGCCAGTAAAGCTATTTGGTAGTACTCAATTAGGGCTTGAGGGCATCAATAATCTTCCAAAAAAATAAATCTATACGTCAAAGGGTTACAAAGTGGCATTCATTTTTAATTTTCTCTGCGTTTTTTTGCGATATCTCAAAAAGTTGTTTTGTCAGATAGCTACGTTTTAGTTAGCGGACGGCAGTATAGTGTTCTGATGCGGAGGAACACTTATGGTTTCACTCTGGTGTCCGTCGGTCTGTCCTGTCGGTGTATCTCATCAGAGTTTTTCATTCAATCTATTTCGTCCCACAGGCCTAGCGATCACAGACGAGATAATGCTAAGCAAATGTGGCTGGGAGCGGCTGTTTGAAGCGCCTAACTTCTTCTCTCGCTACAAACACTTCATAGTGCTGCTAGCTTCGAGTGCCACCACAGATGATCAACTGCAATGGTGCGGATTGGTGGAGAGTCGCATTCGACATCTTATCAGTAAGTTTAGTTGTAGGGCTCTTCTTCAAAAAGTTATAAGAAGTACTACCACCTATTTACCACCTACCACCTGCCCAGCCTACCTACCTACCTAGGTACTTACTCGTAATTGTGTAGGTACTTACTGTTTTCTTTTTTTGCTTGTTCTGTGCTGTACTGTGTTCTGTGTTGTGTGTTGTGATTGGGTGTCGAATAAATAAATATCTATTTATTGCGCCGCACAGTGATGCTCGCACGTACATGAGACAACGTCTCGACAATAATGATTATATGGCATGTCTCACAGGACACGTCCTCGGAGACTACCACTTAACATCAGGTGGGCCATCTGCATGTTCCATCTCAATGTCCCTAAATCAATAAAGAAAAAAAAATGTTCCATCTCATCATCATTTCATCCTATCTCATCATATAATCATCATCCTATTATTAAAAAAAAAACTGGCGATAACTGCACGGTAGACATAATTTAAAAATCCATTCCTAATTTTTAATAATTTATTTAATTAAATTTTTATAAAAGGTTTTGCCAGTGCTGAGGAACTAGGAAGTATATTTCCATTATAAAAAAAGATCATACAAAAAACGCTAGGAACCAGGCTGTAGTTTCTTGCCCGTTCTTGTTGGCTCTGGTCTGGTGGAACTGGCAATTAGTATCACCTAGTTTTAAGACTATTCAAGTGATCCCTGTGATTTTATTGAATAAACGCATTTGCATTGAGCATAACATTTATTTGCAGCGCACCTAGAAAGAAACCAGCAGATAACAATAGCGCACGTGAACCCAGAATGTTACAACTCTGTACCGCTGTATACAAACAATGGACAGCCACTTGCGTTGCCACCGGGTAAGTTGTCATGTCAACTTTACATAAATCTACCTACATAAATAAATAATAAATAAATAAAATAAAAAAGCCTTTATTATTCCTTAAAAAATAAAATAAGTAGGTACTTAGTTTTGAATTTTAAAATAACTTAAAGGTTAAGGACCCCTCCGGCCCACATATATCTTTTCTATAATCTACTTTATTATACAATCAACAAAAATCATTAGTAAACATAGGTAAATACTTACCTAATAATCTAAACTGCTGTGAATTTACAACTTGAAAATAAGTTGTTATTGGTTTTTCAGATGCTCCAGTACCTACTCATCCATCGCCTCCCGAAATCAAAAAGAATGAAAATGTAAGTGTTTTAAATTAAAAAAGAAAAAAAATATTTTTTTTATGTACAAGATAATGGTCTACTTATAACTTATCTCTTTCAGGGTGTTGTGCTTCCAAACTACTGTTCAATGTGGTTCATAGGCCTGGTCTTCGAAAAGAATATCCTGAACGTAGACCTCACGAGTGACATCTCATCGTTCACCGAAGCCGTTCATTATCAGGCAGAGACCACCAGTATGTTACGAGAAGGCATGACTATTGAGGTGAGTTTAAACTAATAAGAAAAGATATAGGCTCTGACCAACAAGCAAGACTTCGTTTCTTGAGCGAAAAAATAGTTTAGAGCTACTTGTAATTTGTGGAGTTATTTCCGCAACTAGGCCACTTTTGGGGCGGCCTGTTATTTCAACCACTCGATGTCCACTAAAAAGGCCAGCAGCTCGCTGATGCTGGTGCAAGCTTGTGATTCCTGATGAGAACACGTCGAAACTACTGAATCAACTTGGATGAAACTTGGAATATATATAGTTTGGATATTTAGGCTACTTATATCCACAGAATAAAATGAACGAACGGGATCAGTAGCGCCAATAAACACACCTTGACGATGACGACGTCACGGCAGTTGCTTCAAAGGGTCTAGTACGAGTACCGGTGTATAAAGCCGGTGCAAGACGTCTAAAAAAAGGTACACGCGTACGAATCAGCTAACAGCTAGTTTATAATATTCCAGGCTCGGCACGTCCGCCGTAAGCAACTCCACCAATACCTATCGGCATCGATGTTGAAGCGCGAGCGCACCGTGTCGGGCACCAAGCGGAAACAGGACGCGCCGCAACCCTTGCCGCTCAAGAAGAACAAACGACTCTCCGAGAGCAGCGTATGTATACCTACACTTCACATTACATATACACTTATATAAGGGCCAATTTCACCATCTCTGAGTAACACTATTCGTCAGATAAAAATATATCCATCTTTGTTTTTGACAAGTCTAAAGTAGAGACGGGAGATATTTGTAACTGGTCATCATGAGATGGTGAAATAGGCACTAAGGGCACCTACGCACTATGCGGTTAGCCGGAATGCGGCCAGCCGTGCGGCTGACCGCAATAAAAAATTTGTACGAGAATGTAGTTTTCATTCGCACTACGACGCGGCTGCCGCCCGAATGCTCCGGTCGTTCTGAGCGCTGCGGCCCGACCGGCGGCCAGCCGGACGGTCGCCATACACACTACGCGGATATGCTAGTTTGCGGTTGCCCGCCATTGACGGTAAACGTGTTCACCAACGTTCGCGCATTTGATAGTTTATTACTATGGATTTCGATACCGAAAAATTTATAATCGAGATACAAAATAGGCCAGCAATCTGGAATACTAAATCCGCAGAATATTCCGATAAAAACTTCTTGGAGCCGATCCAACCGCAGACCACTACGGTTTCTAAACGCACTTTCCGGTTGGAGTTGCGGCTATCCGCCACCCGGCTAACCGCAAGCGCAACCGCTTCCTACGGTTAGCCGCACGGCTGGCCGCATTTCGGCTAACCGCATAGTGCGTAGGTACCCTAAGGCCTCCTACGCACTATGCGGATAGCCGGAATGCGGCCAGCCGTGCGGCTAACCGTAGGAAGCGGTTGCGCTTGCGGTTAGCCGCAAACTAGCATATCCGCGTAGTGTGTATGGCGACCGTCCGGCTGGCCGCGAACGACCGGAGCGGTCGGCCGGCAGCCGCGTCGTAGTGCGAATGAAAACTACATTCTCGTACAAATTTGTTATTGCGGTCAGCCGCACGGCTGGCCGCAATAACAAGTAACAATTACAGAGGATTTTTATTAAACCCGCTCGTAAATGAAAAGAGATTATGAATAAAGAGGTAATATTTATCAGGCGAATTATTTAATAGTTATGTGGTTGTGGATGGAAGTACCAAAACATAGATAGTGTGCATACCCTAAGTATAAGAAAATATAAAACTGTATATCTCGTGAAATCCCATTTCTTATTCCAGAGCGAAGAAGTAAACCTCCTATCCTACAATGAGGACTCGAATTCCTCAAATGTGTTCGAGATGACGGTTCCAAACGGAACCAACGGAACCCATCCTGAGCCTGAACATTCTACATCCAGCATAGTGGTGACGTAGCAGTACGTCGCCTGGCGCAACCGGTTCATATTCGGACGGGGAAACGCTCGATTCAACCGCGTGCGGCGGTCCTAAACCTTAGTGATAGTGAATGATGACCTGTAGTGATTTTAGTGAATTTGTGAAGAAAATTTTGTGACTGATATCTTATTCATGGAACTATTAGTGGTTTGAGTGAAACCAGGTTAAAAGTCACAGCCTAATTCATAAAACTTCAGTGTTTAGTGGAAATGCTAGAGGTCAAAGGTCACCGTTACCTAATGATTGTGGCTGCTGGGAAAAGAGCCGATATTTAAATCACGGAATTTATCTTAGTCAAAGGTCACTATCAAAAGAAAACCTTGAGTCACCTTTATTAGTGGTTTTCTTCTCTGTGGCTGCGGGTTACAATAGCCAATATTGAAATCACAGAGCTATTCATACATGAAAAAAAAAAACATTAATAACAGATTTTTACTCATTGTTGTGACCTGACCAATGAATCCTATGATACTAAAAGGTGACCTTTAAGTGACCTTTCAAAGTCACATTAGTGGCTAATAGAAGTGACTGATTTCAAATGCGTTAATTGATGTGACGTCCCAAATATATTTTGATGGTTTTAGACAGAAGTTAAGTGAAGAAAGGAACTTTTTATTGAAATAGTGTTTGAAATTAAAGACTTTTTTTATTGAGATTTAGGATTCGAAAGAACACAAATGCTAGAAAGAGAATCCTGTGAGAGACAAAAAGCCAAATAAGACAATTACATGAATATACAAAACAAAACAGCAATGAGCTGTTTATAGCAATTTTACTAAAACATGAACAAAGTTTAATCTAAGTTCGAAAACGATTGGAACCCAAATCGGTATAGACGAGAAAAAAAAAAGAAAATGATAAGAATTCACTACCAAAAAAAAAAAAAAAAAATTAAAATGTAGTTGAGACTAATTCTAAGCCGATCGGAGTGAAAGTTTCAGTGAAAAAGACACTGTTAGCATAAGCAATGATTAACAACAAACATTAGTTTGTTGGTGCAAATGTTCTGTAATCAATGTATTTTCTATGTTATTTGTTCAACTGGGAACCTGGTAAGTATTTACGTTTAGCTGGTACTTTATAAATGAATATCTAGTCCCACCGAAACATTTCCCCTATTTAAAAACTTGGATACACATTCTAAGACAAAAATAAAATTATTCCAACTTAGTTCCTTAGCCTATGGGGCGATTATCGATTTTGTCAGCAAAACTTGTCTTTAGTAATAATACAATTTAATATGCAACTCAGAGCCATCATATTCAAAGAGAAATTATTATTATTTCAAAAATTACACATGCTTAAAATTAAAAATAATAAAAAAAAATATTAAAAATTGTCTGATAACGAGCATGTGACTAATAAATACAAATAATTTCAATAATCCGTTATATATTCTCAAAATCATTATAAAGCTATAATTTTTTGTTCATAATTTTTTTTATTTATCCAATTTTCGTGTTCTTTTATGACTCGCTTATACACAGATATTCATTTATAAGATACTAGCTAGTTTCTCTGTGGTTTGATCACTTCTATTTAGCAAACTTAAACTTTCATAGTACACACTGTTTCTATACAAAAACACAAAATAATTGAATATGAAATTGCAGTGAATTTAATTTGATACAAAAGTGATCAACCGCGCTTTAGACAAAAGCGTAGATGTTTTGAAATAAAACATATATTTTTTTATTTAAATTCTTATTCTCCATAGATAAGACGTCACGCCGAGCCCACTCACCTGGCGCAGTAAGTTTAATCATAGATAATTAGAACATTTTAATGTGTAATTAGAAAAAATAAAAAATTGGTCTCTTCGTTACGATCGGTTGCCGCGGACGATATAATTGGCAATCATGTAACGTAGTTGCAATCAGTTTCTAAATAATTATTTCAGCTGCAGTTGCTAACAAAGCTTTACTTCCTGCATTATGTTTTTATTAACCGTGTCCAAATAAAAATCGATAGAAAATATTGCAACTATATTACGTGATTCTTTAGTTTAACTGACAATTTCTGTGAAATATTACCCGCCTAAACTAAACACACTGTGGTGTTTACCGGCTATTTGTAAAGTGCGCAAAATAGATTAGGTAATGAACCAAAACAGTACTAAAGTTACATTCATTATTCCATACAAAATATTTTTAGCTTCTAGGCTCTACGTCACGCGACGTGTACCGTCTCACTCGCACCTGCCTACGCATCGGTGGTCTCTTTCGCTCTTCGCGAACGTCGTCATTCGTAGAGTAATGAAAGGTAAACACTAGAAAAACTTCATACAAAAAAACATCTAGGAATAACTGGCCTTATTCATATTTAACCGATTTGTACCTAAACTTGTTTGCGTATTTTACAATAATTGATCGACAAAACTTCAGCGTTTCAAACATTTTTGATGACTATCTTATATAATAAAAAAACAACAGCCTATCATAACGAAAAAGACCGCATAAAAAGATACGTAGTGATGTTATCGAAGGTCCGTTAGGTAAGCGTGCGGTGTTTTATTTGCAGATCGCGGCTCGTCGGTCACTGGTCCACGTCACGGTTTATGTAAGTTAATTCTGTTCACCGAACGCCATTTGCAAGGAAGCGTAATCCGGTACTTTCATCTGTGAAAGTGGCCTAACTTTGCAGACATCAAATACAATCGGTTTTTGTTTGAAACAGATAGATACGACTGCGCTGCAGTTTCAAAGATTGATTGGTAATTGTGGCTGTATTAGTAATTACATAACTTTCATAAATTGTATTTTTACTGGTTTCAAATAGTAACCGATTGTAATTGATTGTAACAAAGTTACGCGATCACCATACTGTTACAATGAAAAGTAATTCCGCTGTGTAATTAAATTAGCACGTGTTATTATCAAGAAATAATCAATAATTGCTGTCTCCTAGGTGTGAATCGTAGTTTTTAACCCCCAAATAAAAAGTAGGTACGTAGACAGACCTCGCACTTTCATAAAAACCTGCAGCACTTGATGTGAAGCAAATTATTTGACAGAAGTAATGTGTCTTGTTTCTCTGTATCGTAGTTTCGATTTCAATGTGGGTGTTTAGGATGGACTTATTTTTGTTAGAAATTGATTTCCCAGTTTTGACGGGATTTGGGAATACGTACCTAATCTCAAAATGTTTTAATTTCAGAGGGGCGAGTACAAGTTTACAGTGTACAATACGTCTGACGCCAACCACACCGGTGTGCCCTGCTTGGTGTGGAAACACTGAGCGGAAGCTAGACGAGGCCAAACTTCTCGAAAAATCTGATACCAAGCAGCGCACACCGGTGTGGTTGGCGTCAGACGTATTGCACACTGTAAACTTGTATTCGCCCCTCTGGATACTTAAATTCATTGAAAAAATAGTAGGGGGTTTTAAAGTTCTGTAAAATTAACTTGTGGTTAAACTTTCTTGTGGGCTGCCATTTGCAAGGATGATTTTTCTGAGTTCTTTTTGCAAAATCCCTTGAGTTATGATCATTTAATGTAGAAATAGTGCTTATGTTTCGTATGAGTTAGTGGCCAACTCTGGTGATGGAGTTTTTAGGACGCCTTAAGGTCTCAGTCGTGGCCTAACGACTGCTAAAGCCGAAGCCGACAGTTGCGAGACGTTCTCTCCGGAACACAAGCGCTCGCTCAAATGTGAATGCCACTAGCGGTCACCCATCCAAATAGTGACCGCGCAGAACGTCGCTTAACTTAAATAAAATCGGTGAAGATTGACTAAGCAAGCGTTTCAAATCAATTCTCAAATGTTATCTTAGTTTTGGTGCCATTTTTTGGCGAGACTTGCGTCTTTTTTTTATTTCAAACTGAAATACATTATGAAACGGGCGTGAATTTATTATTTACTTTGATGAAAATATAATTTACAGTTTAAAGTTTCCTTGCAAATGGTTGTATAGTACAAAGTAGAAGGAATATTATAATCTGATTGTTATCTGTTACTATTAGAAGGTTATTGCGTAATATTCTTATTAAAAAAATGCAATTAATTCTTCCGAATAAATATAAAGTTGTGCGTAAAAATCCCAGAACATTCCTCAACGGATGTTCTTTTCGATCAATATATTTTATGTTTTTCTTCTGCTTTTGGAACAAGTTCAGGGTAAAATAACATATTTTTTTATTTGCCAATGTACAAGTTTGCCGTGTTGAGCTGTGTCCACGCGCGTATATTTTCATTAGCGTTATTATAAACTTATTCCATCTAGTTTTAAGACTCACGTAGATTTTTATTATGGACCTTCAGGTAATTTAAGTTGTATATAGCCAATTGATGATTATATGAAGAATTATTAAGTCTGAAAAATTATTAAAAAGAATAAAAAAAATTAAATAAATGGTATACAAAGTATTGGTGTTTAATTTCCAACTTTTCCTAATAAACTATGATGTTTAGTTAGGTAAGTCGAACGAGATCTCTATAAATCTTGGACGATATTCGTCCAAGCTATAAATACATGATCACAAGTGGATCAACTGTTTGAACTACTAAAATTTGAATGTTGTGAATCATGCGAGAGGGACGATATGTTTTTATGTGAGACTCGCTGCTCGCGCGCCACGCGCCTACACCTGTTGCGATCCTTTTCCAACGATTCTTCACATAAAGTAGTAATGAAAATTGTTGGGTGTCAAACTTGTAGCCGACTGCACCTAAAATGTCAAAAGACATGAGAAACGTTTAGATTGGATAGTTGGCCGAACAACAATTAAAAAAGCAATTGTTATTAAAAAAATACTTATTTACAATTTTCCACTATGCTATTTAAATACCTCATACTTTTTCAGACAGCACCATTTTTTTGATAATTAAATCGCTACACTATTATTCCAAAATTATAACCAAAAACTTATTTTTGTCGTTTATTTATTTAGATCTACCAATAGTTTAACGTGATTATTACTAATTCTACAAACAAGTGTACAAAACACTAATAATATTAAAGTAGGAGGAAGAAATCAGGCTGATGACTCAGGGCCGAGATAATATTAATCATCAGGAACCTATACCTAATACTTTTTTTGATCAGCAGAAAAAAAAAAATTATTCCCAAACAAAATTACGACTAATACAGTATTTATAATATATACAAAATGCACATTAAGTAGTTGAGCTATCTACAAACTATACTACTCATATTTTATTGTCCACTGTATATTCAGTGTATATTTTAGTGGTCGCTGTAGATTTTGCCTTTATGGTTTTACGTGGTGGTTGTGGCTTCTTGGCTGTCAGATTCTCCTGTAAGTAAAATTATTTAATTAGAGAATCTCTACTTAAATTCACGGACCTGCCTCTATAGTCCCCTCTCTCTAGCCTCAAAGGTTTGCTGGAAGAAAACTCTTGTTAGGGTTAAGCTCGCCTTTGTACGTGTCATCTATTTCTGTCTTTTGATTATGTCCTGTGTTGTGTGCAATAAAGAATTAAGGATTAAATCTATTTTTGAGTAACGATTTCTTCATCAGAATACGGGCTTAAGATATAGTCAGAAAGAAGGTTGAATATAAACTCAACTTATATATAAATATATATAGTGTTAAAGGAAACATATATGTACATACTAGCAGTTACCCGCGACTTCGTACGCGAGTACTGTTTCCGTGTACATTATATTATCTGTGCGTGTACCGAGCGAATACTTCTTTGAGAAACTTGACATTACACCGAACCCGTACTCGAATGTCAAACGTTAGTCGTTAGATCAAAGAGGTAGTACTACGTCCTGTCAAACTAACGTGATATGACATCATCCTCTCGCTAAATTGGCGCTGCTAATCCCGTTCGTTCATTTTATCCTGTAGATCCTGTTAATTATTCGGGATAAAAAGTAGCCTATGTGTCAATCCAGGTTTCGAACTATATATATGCCAAGTTTCATCCAAGTTGGTTCAGTAGTTTCGACGTGATTGAAACACAAACATCCAAACATCTAAACTTTCGCATTTATAATATTAGTAGGATATATACTTATATATATTAGTATATGGGTAATAGAATATGATAAGATTTTACCCAATGAGGAGGGATGAAAGTCATATCACGAAAAAAGTTATGAATATGAGGGTGACTGGGTACGCAGGTAGAGGAAGGCCGAAGAAGAAGTGGTTGGATTGTGTGAAAGAGGATATGCATGTGAGAGGAGTAGATTCTGAGTTGACGAATGATAGGAGTGAGTGGAAGAAGACATGTTGTGCCGACCCCGCCTAGCGCGGGATAAGGGCAGGGAAATGATGAAGATATTACCCAATGTTGATCTTGTGAGCTCTGGATCTCCATAACTTCATTTTGAATGGAGACGCAGAGCTCCTGAATGGGCACGGTCTCGGTTCGCCAAAACACTTCGGCGTGTTTTGAAACGCGGTTCCTGCGTTTGTTCTCCTTGCTCAGGTGCACCTGTAACCAAAGGGGTATCTTGATAAATATAGTACTCTACAGTAATACGTACTCGTACTCCTTTCCGTCCATGGTTGTCTGGAAGAGATCGCTCATTAGCGATTAGACCGCCCATTGTACAATTAGTTAAGTTTTGTTTTGTATGTTAAAGTAGTCCCTAGGTTAAGGTGTGCAATAAAGTATTTTCTATCTATCTATCTATCTACTCTATAGTAATCAAGATATTATTAGACAGGATCAAGTATCTAATATTTGATCCTGTCTAATAATATCTTGATTATATTAGAAAAGTCTTTATTGTACAGAAATAGCATTGCTTTTGAACTAGATATTTGAGACTTCCCTGTGTCGTTAAAAATGTCAGTTGGGGATAATTCTAAGCACCACCTTCCGGTTCGTGGTTGTTGTTCTAGAAGCTTTATGCTCCTGCAGCTGTTGCGTCTGCAAACTTTTAGTTTTGTAATTTAAGCTAAGCCATGGCATGGCTTAACTAAGTAGGTATAGTAGTCACAACTGATCTTTGTCCCTCTGAAGTATCTGCGTAGAACCCATTTTTATGCGCAATCGTATAAAGATCTGTTGTGCGTACTATGTGACGGAACAAGCAATTAAACGGCGAGGACGTCAAATCACTCTGAGACGTGGTGTTAAGTGTAATGTGCGTGTAATAGCACCGGCACCCATACCCTTCAAACCGGAACACAGCAATGCGAGCATCACTGTGCACACAGAAATAGGTGCTAGTACTGAACCCGGACAAGCTCTTTCACAGAGTATTACTGCTAAAATAAAAATATCTTACCTTTTTAATATGCGTGTTGACCAGAGATCTTAAGTGGAAGAGTGCAGGACACAGCGGGCATCGTCGCGAGGGTAACGTGTGGGCACAAATCCGGTGTTGGTTACGACGGTTTACTGATATGAAGCCACGATTACATACCTACAGGTGTAAACATTTTTATAAATATAAAAAATATTCATGTACAGTCGGCGACACAATCGAAGGGGTGTTATAAGTTTGACGTGTCTGTGTGCGTGTGTGTGTCTGTCTGAGGCAACGTAGCTTCCGAACGGATGAACCGATTTTGATTTTGTTTTTTTTTTAAGGTGAATTAGGTAATGTTTGATGAAAATCGGTCCAAGATTCGGGGGTTTTTTAAATTTGTAATTTAATTACTTGTAAACAGTTTCATAAGAGGTACTCACGTTACAAACAAACGGCCTATCGTTATTGTGTAGCCGTTGATGCCACAACAATGATCTCTCGTTGACGAAGCTCTTCCCACAGACTCCACAAATGCAACGTTTGGACGGATTTGATTCTTCTGATGTCATGGGATTCGATTTCGATTCTTGATTTTTATGTGGCTTATTATATCTGTAAAATAACGAGGTGATAAGTACAATCAACAATATAAATTGATAAACAATTTAATGTTTGAGAGCTTTTGACTATGTTTTGTAACTTGTTGCGACTGCATTCACTTGGATTTAAAAAAAACTTATTTTTTTAATCGATTTATGTTGCTAACTGTACATACGATATGGTTTTATTCATATCCCCGAAATATGAAAGCATTATGATAATATCTAATCTAGAGTTGTTACATCAGCCAGTCTCTAACGAGGTCCTAAGTGCTAACCCTCGGACTCATAAACGATGTGGAGGTTTCTCTAGACCAGGGATTCCTAAACTGTTTTGGGCAAGAGACCCCATTTCCAAAATGAATTGATACCTCAGACCCCCATAGCCAAATTACTTTAAAAATCCTCTGTAGTTTTTTTTTCTATTGATACCAAATTAAATTCCTTCTAAAATATTAGTCATTCTTATAACAAGTTGGTACACGTAACACATCTTACACAGTAGGTACTTCAAATATGTACTTGTATTCTAAATGATCTTTGTGATTTTATTGAATAAAGAAATTTTGACTTTGACTTATTAATTTAATAGGGAACTTAAACCGTGACTGATATTAAAATACAAAGTCTACTTACGATTTCAAATATTTTTCGTGTTTCTTTATATGTATTTCAAAGTTCAAAGACCCTTTGTACATCTTCCCACAGTAGTAGCAGGTGAACCTCTTCACGTGTCTCAGAGCGCGGTGCGCTTCTAAATCAGATTCGCTCTCGAGAAAAACGCCGCAAATCTCACAAATATTTCCATTTACTAGCTAAAATAAAACATTCTCATTTCTAAAATAATCAACGGTTTTTTAAAAAGAAATATAGTTCTAGGCTGTTTTTTGCACCGTCACTATCGTACATTTAAAATCCAGTCCATCCAAAGGTTACCTGGAAGAGATCGCTCATAGCGATAAGGCCGCCCATTGTACTTCGCTTTAATATAGAACTATGTCTAATATCTAATTTCCGGTGCAGTACAATAAAGAGTTTTCTATCCATCTATCTATCTGATAATAGTTAAAAAGCTTTTCATCTAATTAGGATAATGATTATTGTTGGGGGCCAATTTTTACTCTGGTCATACATCAACAAACGATTCGATAGATTATTCCCATCTGTCACCCTAAAAGCGACTGTCGCTGGTTTTATAACAGGGTGACAGATACGACTTTTAAAATTTAAAAAGTCCAATCTGTCGCCCTGCTAGTAACAGGGGGACAGGACTTTTGGACTGGACTTATTTGTCTAATATGTCCCCCAATAACGCTATTATGTGCTGGTCTGGTGGACTACTAGACTGGCTGGAAGCCCCATAATACCATTCAGAATGATTATGATCGCATCGGCATCACCTATGTGCAGATTCCTTACCTTTTCTACTTCAGATTTTTCGTGGTACTGCAAATGCTTCATGAGGGAAGATTTCTTCCTATATGCAGCACTGCAGATGGTGCATTGATAGTTACCAACGTGTGTTGATAGGTGATCCTCATACACATTTTTGTTGTCTACTATGAGTTTGCAAATCTGAAAAATTTTAATCATTCTGTATGTCTGAATTCAAGTCATTTGAGTACCTTATTTTTTTAACACCTACATTTAATCTCAGCAGGATTCAGAGGGAACAAAAGGGAAAATATCTTAATTATTTTTTTTTTATTAATGTGACAGCAATAAGTACTTTATTGATTGCTTTCACATACTAATTTAGTTGTTACATTGCAAATAGGTATCACATAATGAACCCTGTTCAGGGGAATTGGCAACAGGAAGGTAGGCAGACTGAGGTTTCAATATCTAAATTTTAATGAAGTTAATTGTTAATATCGTCGTTCGGTAGATATATATTGAACAATAAGGTAGTAACAGTAAAGTACTTTACTTTTTTACTCACTTTACAATAATAAATTACAGCATTATGCATTTTTTTCTCATGCTCTTTCAGTTTCGCCACAAACCTGTATTTGACAGGGCAATGCAAACAAGAGATATATGTCATCGGATCCCTCTTCTTCCTTATCTTTTCATTAACGATCTCATGTACAATATCATTATCCGAGTCTTTTTGCAACTGAACATTTTCTAATGCACCATTTGGTACACTGTATAATAATGTTTCTCCATCTTTCACAACCATTACAAACTCATCATCCTTAACATTATCTATATCAGTTTCATCTGTAACATTGGTCTTAATATCCTCAATATTTCTGGATTCTAAACTGTCAAAACTTGAAGTCTCAGAAGTGAAAATTGGTAAAGGAATACAAAGCAATCGCTTACTGTTTTCCTTTGTTATTTCAAGGTCCACAATATTACTTAAAAGCTGGTTGGTATAGAAGTTGATGATTTTATGGCTGCGTTTGGCTTGCAGGTAGAAAGTGTAGGCTGCTGAGGCTAATTGGAAGCAGTCGGAGCATATATAGTAGTGTTCTGTATCTGTAATCTGAAACAAATAAGTTTTTATCTATAATCTAATTTAAAAAATAAAGTAATTTAATTATTGGCGAGTTTTTATTCTTGCTATACTTGGGACTATAAACTGGTGTTAAAGTATGTCTGGGGCTATATATAAAATATAATTTAAACAAAACTGAAGAGTAGAAGTTATTACCTGTATCTGGCAGACTTCTCTCAGTACATCAGCAATACAATATTCCTCGTCTTTCTTACAGATCGAAGTGAATATATTCTCGAAATGGTCTCCAGTAAGGGGCAGTAAACAAACCACACATAGTTCGCTACCAAGGGAACTATTCGCCAGGTGTTTTACAACAGTTTTTAGGTCCATTGCTCACTTTATATTCTGAATTTACCACTGAATCGGACCACAACAATAACAATCGACAAATAAATTAAAAGCTGCGTTCATCAAACTTTTGTTGGAAAAATTCATGACATTCGAAAGTTTCGAAACGTGACGAAACGAACACCACAGCCTAAAAATCAGGAAGGAAACTAAAAATTTGGAAATCCGTCATTTTTTTGCCGATATACACCCCATTAAATCGACTAAAATTAACCTTATTTATCTGTGGCCTTGTTGCCAAGCAAGTCAAAGATGTCAAAGTCAAAACATTATTTAAACTTCAATCAAAAAAAAAGTTCTTAAAAAAATTATGTCGATTTCGATTTGTTTGGGTTTTCTTTTTGCGTAGATTACTAATTCGCGACTGTAAAAATAACCAAAATACAGTTTTCTAGAATTAAAATAATACAATGACTTCCACCAAAAGATTCACGTTTTGATACGGCGCACGGGTGATGTGCTAATTAGCCGCCTCGCCTGACTGAACTTATTGGTAGCAGGTACATAATGAATTCTAATTAGCGGCGGATTTGCTGAAATGACCCAAAAATTGTGCAGGTACTTAGGACTTTGCGCGTGCTATATTCTTAGTCACGAAATAGGGAACCAGCACCAGAGTGAGTTCAAATTCTTTAAGTTATAGAAGTTTGAAATTGTTAAACAGCCTACAACATGAATTTAGAATTCTTAATCTCCACTTGAGTTTATTTCTTTCATTTCTAATAAAACTCTTACTAGCCTGCAATCCAATTATTTGTGTACACATCAAAGAAGTCTGGTAATTAAAAAAAAAATACTCAACTCTCTATTTCAAGCTTTTAAGAATTATAAGTTTTATTTGTTTCCAGAATTGCAATGGAACCCACCAGCAATCTAAGCTCAGCGTCGGAAGACCTATACATCAAGCAAGAATATGAACCAACTAACGAAGATAACGGCAATGTACAAATAAAACTCGAGTCTGAAGACATAGACTCTGATAATCCTTTTGAAAATTTACAAATTGAAGTTAAACAGGAAACCAATGTAGAAAAAGATCCAAGTATCCTTCAAAATGAAAGTAGTACAACAGAGACCGAAGTTAAACAAGAACACACAAACCAAACTAACGTAATTGCCATAATAAATGTAAAAAATGAAACTACAGAATCTATATTACCCAATGATGATGGTGAAGTGAATTTAAGACTAGACGATGGTGAGGTTACAATTAAAGAAGAAATAGAAAATGCAGCCGACTACAATTATCCAAGTTTTGATGATAGTATGGATAGCAGCGAGGCGGCCGCTCTTAGTTATGTGGAGGCATGTTTAAGTGAAGATGTAAGGATGAAAACAGAAGATGATGTGAGTATCAGACTAACCTCTTAGGTCTTGTACATCTTAACCTTTGGTATGCCGGATTCATCTCATGTTTTTTATGAGTCTAATGAATAAGAAGTGAACTCTTGAGAAATTTCACTCTTTGGATATTTTATTGAATCAATTCCTGGGTTTGTTTCAACAGGAATACTGCTTACATTGTGAGTAACTATTTTCCCACAAACTTACATTGGTAGTAACAAATACTGAGACATTTTACCTTAAAGTGGGACATCACACCCCAGGTTGTACAGGTTGTAACATCAGTACTAATTGTTTCAGCAAAAAGATGACCCTAATATCAAAGAAGAATCGGAAATGACACATCTCATTTCAAAGAAACTTATCAACACAACATCAACAATAACAAGCAAAGTGGATGGAGTCATCCAGTCTAACACCACCAACACATTAGTTATGGAAATACACCCCATGACGAGTAATCAGGCGTTCAACAAAATTGGCAACCCTGAGGAAATACTATCTACATCACAGAATGACCATAAAATGGACTTAGGAGAGAGCTTTCTACTAAATTCTATAACAGGAAACTGCCTTACGCTAGAGCAAGAAGCCTACGGCTTGTTAAAGTCTAAGAAAAAAGTGCCCATCGAAGGCTTCACGCACAAATGCCCAAAATGTGCAAAATGGTTCAGAACAATTTACATTTTAAAAAAGCATCTCAGAGTTCACGAGGCCATAGAAAAACGAGCAAACGGTTTTATAAAAGGACAAAAAACTAAAAAAGAAAATAGAATGAAAAAAGGGATGGAATCAATGAAAAATGAAAGAAGTAATGTAGAAAACGGAGATGGTTATAAATGTACTTGCGGACAAATATTTCAAAGGCGGAGCAGGATGGAAACCTGCCTCAGATCACACACAGAGTACTCGGATACCTGCCAGTATGTGTGCCCCACTTGTCAAAAAAAATACAAGACTAAAGAAACGCTCATGTTTCATAGAAATAAGTTCCATAGAAAGAAATTCGCTTGTAAATTCTGCCCGACCGACTACCAAACACAGAAAGGCCTCTTTAAACATTTGCAGCTGCATCAAAAAGTACAACTAACAGAGTATAAAGTGATTGCAGAAGTAGCTAAGGGAAAGCAAGAGCTGAAATGTCTGATTTGTTCCGAAGCTTGTAAAACATTAACGGATCTCAAATCTCATATAATGGAGGACCACACAAAACCCTACAACTGCCCTTACTGCAACCATGATGTGTTTACAAAAGTTATGGACTTCGTTGATCACATGAAGAAAGCACATCCTGCTGTAGGTAGCCAATCCGTTTTAGACGTTGTCGAAGCATTCTCAAAATTAGTCAAGGCGTGGAAATGTGAGGAATGCGGCACACAGTTCCACGAAGCAGACAAACTAGCCTTGCACCACATAGAAAAACATTCGCCGGATATGATGAATGAACAGCATTTTCAATGCGAAGACTGCCAGCGAGTTTTCATCACCAACCAAGGTCTGAACTCCCATAGAAGGATGCATCACAGAGTTGAGCCTACCGAACCAACGGAGCCAGAAGAAGTAGGAGTCATGTGCTTAGCTTGCAGGAAAATGTGCAAGGACATGACTGCTCTGAACTCTCATATGCGTCTACACTCACTAGACAGAAAATTTCCATGCAAGTTTTGTGATTTCCGCTTCGCTACTGTACAAAAACGAAAAGCACATGCAGAAATCCACACGGGTGATATGAAATACGTCTGCTTCATCTGCGAGTATCAATGTAGCTCCGAAAACAGATTCAAAGCTCACAAAGAATCCACGAAACATTTGAATATGAAAGAATACCTATTGACGGGAAAGCCTATAGAAGAACAGTCTACATCGAAATCTAAAACAGAGAAAATAAAGAATACGTTGAAAAAGAAAGAATGGCACGTTAAAAAAAAGAAAAAAGATAAGAAAGAAACTGAGGGTACTTCTAAAATCGCGTGTGATATTTGTGGGGAAGAATTTGCGGGCGAAAGTGCTATGCAGGAACATAAACAAACGCATCCTTTTATTGAGTTCCCTAACGATGATAAACCAAGTCGGATATTTTTTAAGTGACAAGAGATCTTGCCTCTTAGGCTGGGACTACATGCATCCGGAATCCGGCATCCGGAATGCATGTAGCCAATCACAAACTAGCTCGTTTGCCACAGTTAACTGCATTGTAGAATACAGTTAGCAAGTAATTGGTCATTTGCATTCCAGATCCGAAATACGATGCTATGTAATGTAGTCCCTGGCTTGTCCACATATTCTTAGTAGACTCGACCTCGACGTCGTGCTTTGGTCGTAATTTTGACAACTAAAACAACCAAATCACGATTTCGACAGTCGAGGCGAGGGATTATTCGAGGTAACTAAGAATATAGGCATTAGTCCCATTGAAGAAAACGTTTAGTATTTTTATTAGATAATCTGTTGAGTACTGTGCTACTCTTTTAGATGTGCAGTTTTTTTGAGTCTGATTTTCATTGTAGGTACAGTACGCTCAACGGATCTTTGTCCCTCTGAAGTAAGGTGCAACAACGATTGCGTATGTACTGTTGCGCGAAAGAATTCGCTCTTCAATACGACCCAAAAATCGGTTCTGCGCAGATAATTTAAAGGGACAAAGATCCGTTGTGATTACTATACTGCCTATTTTCGTAAAGCGTTTAGATAAAGATATTTATTGTTTATGGTATATTTATTGTTTATGTAAAAACAGCAACATTAAGTTATTGATGAGCAATTTATGCAGCTTTGGACTATCTGTTTTGTAACCTGTGCATGATTTGATGCAGGTATTCAATGATAACACTGCATAAAACATTTTATGTATACCCTGATTTTGAAAACTATGTGCTTATGTAATTTATATTCGAAGTTTTCAAAGTGGAAATTATAACTGCAATAATATAGGATACAAAACCAGTTGTATTGTAACCTCTAAAAAACGCGCGGGCGCGTTCATTGAAAATGTATTTATGAAAGTATATTTTGTAAGTAAAAGTCCTTATAATTCGAAGTCATGTTATGCCCTCTGCAGTAACATAATTTGTGTAGGTAACATTGATTTTCCAAAAAATGTATAAAAAGTCAGGGATTTATTCCCACTTTCCCACCATTTTCAAAGTTTTAAACTTTTTTATTCCAGTGAATAGTTTTTATTGAATTTTGCTAAGGTTTCGTTCACAACTAAGCATTTCCTATCTATATTTTTTTACTTAGATTTTTATAAGGTTCACAATTTTATGCATATTCATGGTTTATAGTTTTTTTTTCCTTATCACATTTTTACATAATGAGGGTAGGCGGAACTTATATAATTTTGATGTTACTGTGTTACTAGTTTAGCTAGAAGTCGTTACGTTAGCTATACCAGTGCCTAATGTATCGTAGATTTATATAGACGTTGCTACGTTTCGAATATAAGAAAATTATTCACTGATTTGTTTGTTTCCTTTTATATTTACCTGTTAGGTAGGTATTAACTAGTTGCCTAAAAGATAATTATTTACCCCTTCGCTTCTTCCATCTATGTACTATTTTAAAGAAACACTTATATTTGGTCCATGGTTTTACACCACGTTATAGACAAGATACTCTGTGAATACTATTTACAGTTCTTTCGAAATAGGTAACCTAACCTATCCATGCAGTAGGCAGGTATCTATGCTGTGAAAATGATTCGCCAGGCACTTGGATTAAAAAAAAACAAGCTAAAATCATTAAACTATTTTATTATCACATAAAATGATAAACATATCTCCCTCACAAACTGTTATTATAAAATACACCCGAATTGCCTTCATCCCGTTTTACACGCTCGTTTTATCGCGCGGAAAAGAAGGGCGTTATCTTCCTCAAGATCTTTTTTTTTTTTTCACCCCATAGGAGCAGGCTAAAGTCATAAGACCATACTACTATTCGTTAATTCAATTTTTGTGAGACATAAGGCCTCGCACACAATAGTTGATTGACGTGCGATAAACAAGGGTGTAAATGGGGCTGTAAAGATGACAAGTACTTAGTAAAAACCTTTGAATGACATACAGTATAAATATTTATACTAATACTTATATTAAACATAGAACATTATGTAGAAACAATTGTTTATTTTTTAAATACATGTTACACAAAAGTACACCATAACGATTAAGACTAAGGTTCGTTTTGCTTGTTATATAGAACATATTACTATAATACAAAATTGTATTTCCACATAAATCACAAAAAAATAATTAATTTACTTATATAAGTAGGTTCATCTCTATTTGAGAGCTGGGGGCGATCACGAACAAATCGCGACAGTTACGGCGTTACGTAAACCTAACGTATTGGAGTTACACTGTGCGTCAACGCCAGCTCGACTGCGGAGCGTTGTAGCCTCACCGCGCAGTGTATCTCGGATACGCTAGCGTTACGATACATTTACGATTTATTCGTAATGGGGGCACTGACATTCATTGAAAAATATTTCTATTACAATAGTTCTAAAACTTGAATTTCACAAGATTCAAGTGAAATTATTGGTATTCATTCCTAGGCTGAAAGGATGGTATAGATGGCTTCGTCAAAATCTTAGGCACTGTAGCGTCCCATAAAGATGCATGGGTAGAAAATGACCTTTGATTTGGGTCTATGGCATCTGATCCCGGTATCAGAATGAAGTAGAAAACGACCCAGAATTGTTTTGAAATCGGATCCCGGGATCCGTTTACCTAAATGATTTTGAGTACCAAGTACACTCGTACTTTTTTATCAAATCAATAACCGAAATTGATACTCCAAGGATGCGCCATATTAGCGCCTGGTTTTCTAATAACCAGAACATCATTCCCTTTGTGTAAAGTCATCTGCAGCGCGATGGTTTTATCACTTTGGACCAGTTTGGCTGTCTTTGGCGGGGTTTTGATGCCGGCGATAACGATGCGTTCTACCCACGCTCGCGTTGGGTAGTTCGCTTTCTCGTTCACAAATCTGTGGAGAGATATATAAGTTACAAATGTTTTCGCCGGGTTTCTGTATTTTAACCGACTTCAAAAAGGAGGAGGTTCTCAATTCGGTTGTATTTTTTTTAAATATGTTACTTCGGAACTCCGTCATTTATAAACCGATTTAAATTTTTTTATCAGAAAGGTTGTACTTCCAAGTTGGTTTCATTCAATTTTCATCAAAATCGGTTCAGTAGTTTGGCCTATAAACAAAAAAATATGCAATCCACGTGCACGAAATTGCGTATTTTGTTTTTCTGTGACTTTTTAGGTTTACGGCCACTAGAACATTCTCAATGCACTGCCATCATCATCATCATCTGATGATGAAGCCGTTAGTCGAATAGGTTTTTTTAACTTATAAATTATACGAGCGTGTTATGTTAAATCGTTTGTTGCACCTCACTTCAGAGGGATAAAGATCCGTTGTGCGTACTGTACTTACTTGTATGTGATTCCATTAGAATCGTAGTTGAACTTAGCGTAGATGTACTTGTTCTGTTTATAATCGTACGTCTCTCCGTCGTCGATGTAGATCGAGCCTTCAGCTGTGCCCTGTCGGACAATTTAATCATTACATAATAGATATGCAATTGAACTTCATTAATATACAATATTACACTATCTGTGGAAACATAGTGTTTGACAGGCGTCACAGCTCAGTCGGTACTAGCTCTGCCTTCCGTGCTGTGGGTCGTGGGTTCGATCCCCACTGAGAACTAACATTTGTGCGTGCAAAACATGTTTGTTCTATGTCTGGGTGTTAGTATGTATAATAAGTATGTATTAAAAAAAAAAGGATATACGTATTCTATCAGCCATCTGGTTCCCATATTACAAGCATTGCTTAGTTTGGGACTAGAGGGTGTTGTGTGTAAAGTCCAAGAATATTTATTTATTTATTAGATAGTGTAATAGTTCACATTATGGTTTACAATACAATGCCTATATTTTGATAGAACGAGTCGACCCAAATATCTCGTACCTAGGTTCAGAGAATATCGCTAGGGATTTAAATATATTGTCTGTAATATTGTTGCGAATGCTGTGCATGCCTGTAATTGGCACGCATGCTATAGTATAATCATGATTTTTAAGTTATTTTCGAAAGTGTAATATGTGTGCTGTTGGCGATGCCTATTAAATAAATACTTACATTGGCATCCAAAGCTACAACGAGGGTATACGGATCGTCAGCCATTAGGGCGGATGAACGACGAATTCTCTCCTTGCGGGGAACTATCGAACCGCCCCGCTGATACACTGGGATCTAAAATTATAAAATAAACTAGTAGTTACCCGCGACTTCGTACGCGTCTACAGTTTCCGTGTACATTATATTATCTGTGCGTGTACCGAGCGGATACTTCTTTGAGAAACTTGACATTACACCTCATTACACCGAACTCGTACTGGAATGTCAAACGCTAGTTGTTAGACCAAAGAGGTAGTACTACGTCCTGTCAAACTGACGTGACATGACATGACAATGAAATCCTTTTGCCAATTGGCGCTGCTAATCCTTTTCGTTCATTTTATCCTGTAGATCCTGTTAATTATTGAGGATAAAAAGTAGCCTACGTGTCAATCCAGGTTACGAACTATACAGCGTGTAGCTACAATGGCGACATTAAATGAACACACGGGTAGAGCTACTTATAAGTATTCATAAAAAAAATAAAAAAATAATTATAGTCCAAAATAGAAATTTCGAATTTTTCAAACAAACTTAATAATAAAATACGCAACAAAAATTAATCACCCTATGAGTGTCTTTACCTACGTGTTACCGCGCCCGCGCCCGCGCCTGCCTGCCCGGGCGGCTCGGTGGCGGCGGCGGGGCGCGGGGCGGAGCGCGGGGCGGGGAAATCAAGCGACACAAGGAATTCAAAGAAATCAAATAATTTCACTTCACCTTGTTCACTTTACTATTAATTTTATTGTGACCTATGCACCTAGCGCCTTACACTTATTAAATCTTCAAGTTCTCAATGTAGCCGCCGCGCCGCCGCCGCCACCACGTCGGACACAAAGATGTAACCGGCGGCGCTGAATATTTGCCCTCACTTTTGATAATGCATTTTATTTTATTTTAGCATGAACGTCGTCTTTCACAAAGCCCCATAAAAAAATCGAGGGGCTTGAGGTCAGGTGACATTGGGCCACCTAAGAGCTCCGTGTCGTGTCGTCCTATCCAGTATCCACTGAGCACCAAACATTTAATTTACCCGCTCCCTAGTCGCAAAGGTAGACAGATAAACAAATAATAAATCAAAGCGTCTTTATCGCTGTACCTACGTAGACCTGATTGGGTACTTAGAATAGAAAAGCTAAACTAACAAAACCAAGCGTCTTTTTCGCGAAACATTGAGAATAGGTAGATAATTAGCAAAATTATTAAAATAAAGTGTGTCAAGGACACCGGCCCGCGTATCACTGGCTAGGCGGCAGGACGAGTCGGTCGAGCGGACGGCGCGGGCGGCGGCGCGGCGGCGCTAGCTATCCCTTTCATGCACAACGTCGCAATTTCGGGTGTCCTATTCTAACAATACTTTCTTGCTCTTCATACGCGGTTATGACCCGTGAACCCGACAGACGACCTCTGCTCATACGTACAGGTTGCTCCGAGGCGTTATTTAAGAAAATTGATTTATTTCGATAAATCTTATGTTTAATGAAATAAAAAATATGTCTATATTCTGAAAACGCGAAACCGGATACGCTGGTTAATTTAATGTCGCCATTGTAGCTACACGCTGTATATATGCCAAGATTCATCCAAGTTGGTTCAGTAGTTTAGACGTGATTGAAACACAAACATCCAAACATCTAAACTTTCACATTTATAATATTAGTAGGATTATAAATATTGTATTAGTCATAATTATCTTTATTGTGGACTAAACCATTACAAAATGCACTTGACATAAATGAAACAATGCCCTATGGTGGTGTTATCGCGCAAGGCGATTTCTTACTGACGCCCATATTGAACTAAAACTTGAGATAATTTCAGTTAGATAGAGAAAAGAAAACATTTTGGATAAAGTGTCTGATTTACATGTAAAGAAAATTGAAAAAATAGTAGACAAATGATACATCGTAGGAAAATTCGCGGCTTAGTCAGCTCCGAACGTATTAACTGTCTTTTCTGTGGAAAAGATATATCTTATCTTATCTTATCTTAATCTACAAAAATATTGAAATCGTGTATTGAAACTGTAGCCGTGTGTACGTCTTACTTTAGAGATGGTGATTGGCTGGTTGTACCGTCCTGCGAGGTGTCGCTGGTATGTATCCACGTCGTACCACAGAGTGCGCGAGGCGGCGCCCGGCAAGTACACGGACAGTGTACTCACCCCCGCCTCTACCACGGGCTTTATCAACAAGTTCTTACCTGGAAAAAACAATTAATATAAAAAAAAAATCGGACTTTACACACAACGCCCTCTAGTCCCAAACTAAGCAAAGCTTGTGATATGGGAACTAGTAGTTAAAAAAAAAAGTATATAAGTATTCTATCAGCCATCTAGTTCCCATATTAAAAGCTTTGCTTAGTTTGGGACTAGAGGGCGTTGTGTGTAAAGTCCATGAATATTTATTTATTTATTAATTATTTAAGGAGACCTCTGAGCGGCCATAGGACGCTGGGCCCGAGTGGACAGAATCAAAAGTACTGTATTGCATTCGGAAAATGTATACGCTTTAGCCGTGGATAACTTTAATTAAATCTAAAGTTCGTATTTGGGTATTTTCAAAGGATAATAAGTAAGTAAAAAGCAGCTTGTCCTTATCGCTTTGCTTTGTTGGAGCCACCAATGAGGTTGAAAACCTACCCGGTCTGAACTCCATAGTCATAATAGGTATGCAATCGTTTTATACAACGTGTAACATATTGTCCCTATAAGCCGAAAAGGGTCTTATTCAGATCAAACACGTGAATAGATTGGCATGTGCAAAAGTTGAATACAACATATTAAAAAATTTGTATTTTTCTTTTTATCTTAGAAATTTGCGAGAACCCTAATGGTTTGTTTACTTTGCGTATGTATCCAGCCTGTTAGTACACATGCACACGCACCCTCCTATCACATCGCACCCACACATAGACACATTAATGTTTGTGCAATTCTATTTTCAAGGAAAGTTTAAGACGCTTTTCATAAATGAAAAACTTTTAAACATTTAATGTCGTAGAACAAAAAATTGTTCGCCATGACGTGTAGAACTTTTAGGGACCTTTCGGACCCCTTTCGGACTTATAGGGACATTATGTTACACCCTGTATAAGATTATATATTTACCAAGCAGGTATTGGTCGTCAATGGTGTAAGTGTCTTCCTCCTGCGGGTATTCGTGGAAGATGGCTCTCATCACCGGCAGGCCGTCGGCAGAGTGCTCGTAGAACAACGTGTACCTGACAAATGTATCAAAATACATATTACAAGCATTGCTTAGTTTGGGACTCGAGGGTGTTGTGTGAAATGTTTCTGAATATTTATTAATTTAGTTACCAGAAGTCGATGAGTGCGTAGCGGCGCCTGTTGGCGTCCCGCAGCAGCGCGGCGGTGGAGGGCTCGTACAGCCAGGGCTCGCGGCGCTTCGTCTCGATGTGCGAGTGCGCGCGGAAGAACGGCTGGAACGCACCAGCCTAGGGAACAACCAACCACATGTACCTACTACTCACAACACATGCTGTACACTAATGGAGGCCGCGGCCGCGGCCGACAGCGCGAGCCACATCAGCTGCCACAATGTAGATAAATAGATATTTATTTAACCACCACAAAATCAACAAAAAAGAAAAATAGATAAAAAAGAATTTGAAACTAAAATAAAAACATAAAGACTAAGGGCGGCTTGCACCAGAATCGCTAAACGCGTTTAACTCTTAAATAGTATTTAGCGAGTTGTCAAGTCATACAAATACGTCAGATTTAAATCGATTAAGCTGTTAAACACGTTTAGTGATTCTGGTGCAAGCCGCCCTTAAACTAAATTATATTATAATTACTAGCAGTTACCCGCGACTTCGTACGCGTCTACAGTTTCCGTGTACATTATATTATCTGTGCGTGTACCGAGCGGATACTTTGAGAAACTTGACATTAGACCTCATTACACCGAACTCGTAATGGAATGTCAAACGCTAGTTATTAGACCAAAGAGGTAGTACTACGCACTGTCAAACTGACGTGACATGACATGACAATGAAATCCTCTTGCCAATTGGCGCTGCTAATCCTTTTCGTTCATTTTATCCTGTACATCCTGTTAATTATTCGGGATGAAAAGTAGCCTATGTGTCAATCCAGGTTACGAACTATATATATGCCAAGTTTCATCCAAGTTGGTTCAGTAGTTAAGACGTGATTGAAATACAAACATCCAAACATCTAAACTTTCTCATTTATAATATTAGTAGGATTCTCCTGAGTGGTGGTGAAAACGGCCTCAGCTCAGCTTAATACTGCATAATGTACCGTGCGAGGTACAGACCTGGTACCAGCGGGTCATGAGCTCGGGTTCTGGGTACTTGAAGAAGCCCCCGACGTCGGCGCCGCAGAAGCTGACCCCCGCGGCCGACAGCGAGAGGCACATGGGCACGGTGGCCGCTAGGTGCCCCCACTCCGCCGTGTTGTCCCCCGTCCATACTGCACCGTATCTGGGAACATACGTGCAGCGTTACCACATGCTCATGTCTAGCGATAAATAATACAGACAAAATTAAAAAAAATCTGAGTTGGGTGTTGTAAATAATTTATAAGTTTAAAAAACTACAAGTAAAAAAAAAAAGGAAACCGACTTCAATTTGCCTACCGGCTTCATCATCACTTGATAATGATGATGGCAGTTCATTGGGAATGTTCTAGTAACCGTAAACACCACTGTCACAGAAAAACAAAATACGCAATCTCGCACACGTGGATAGCATATTTTTTGCAGTTATTTCTATTTATAAGCCAAACTCCTGAACTGATTTTGATGAAAATTGAATGTGACTAACCTGAGAGTACATCCTTTCAGATAAAAAAAAAATTTCAAATCGGTTTGTAACCGACAGAGTTCTGAGATAATAAAAAAACATGAAAAAATTAAAAAAAAATGCATAGGTACAACCGAATTGAGAACCTCCTCCTTTTTTGAAGTCGGTTATTAACCAAAGGGTTACATTAAGGGGGTGATTACAATGTATAAAATATAAAAGCTTACCTCTGAGTGCCGGCGAAGGCAGATCTGGTGAGGATAAAAGGTCGGTATTTGTGGTCGGACCGCAACTGCATGCCTTCATGCGTCGCTCTGATGTTCCATAGACCATACTCATTGTGAACATGCCTAAAATACAAATACTTGTAGAAAACTCATTGTGATCATGTCTGAAATACAAACACTTGTAGAAAACTCATTATCGAGCAGTACATTGTCGAGCAGTGTATTGTCGAGCAGTGTATTGTCGAGCAGTACATTGTCGAGCAGTACATTGTCGAGCAGTACATTGTCGAGCAGTGCATTGTCGAGCAGTACATTGTCGAGCAGTACATTGTCGAGCAGTACATTGTCGAGCAGTGCATTGTCGAGCAGTACATTGTCGAGCAGTGCATTGTCGAGCGGTGCATTGTCGAGCAGTACATTGTCGAGCAGTGCATTGTCGAGCAGTACATTGTCAAGCAGTGCATTGTCGAGCAGTACATTGTCGAGCAGTGCATTGTCGAGCAGTGCATTGTCGAGCAGTACATTGACTTTATATCGTTATTAATAAGGTTGAGTTTACCTGTGCTCCCAATAAGAGGCAAGTCCCTCATTACCATCTTGTGGTGGTTTGTAATGGCGACAATCCTTGGGCATTGTGATCTCGGGACCATTGAATACCTGTAATATGGGATCTGATGATTACCAACATAATGATGAAGAGAATCTACGATTTTTTATAACTCAATGATGGAACAAGTCGAAGGCCCACCATTGTTAAGCGGTTATCTCTGACTATAACAATCAAATTTTAATCTATTGCTTCACTGTGCACGTCCAGCGTGGACGTGCACAGTCAGTTTATATTATGTACTTTAAATCCGTTGAAGTTTTCGATAGTGATTCGAGTACATATTTCTACAAAGTATTAAAAAGGCCTCTCTCTAGCCTCAAAGGTTTGCTGGAAGAAAACTCTTGTTAGGGTTAAGAGGCCGTATTAAAATTTGACGACGTCAAGTTTAGGCATTTATGAATACGCGACGCGCTGCGCTACGCGTTTGCGACGCGCAAAGGACAAACCAATTTGATCTTTCGACATGTTCGTTCACTGGATGAGTACGATTGATTTGTAGTCTAATTACTAAGTTGGTATGTGGTAGGTACCTATCTCCACGTGACGTGTGTAGAACAGCTGTACGAATTGTAATAAAAAGATTGTACAAAATAAAATAAATATTGCAACCCCTCTATTATGCAGAAAATAAAATAAATATAGCAACCCCTCTATATAATTTTTTTATTGACCCAACAGTATTTATAATTCCAGTTTAATGCCCCCTCTTCTCCTCTCAGAGATATTGTAGCAGAATTCGACCTCCATTATTTGGAGCCATTCGAATCGAAACATGAATTTTGCCAAAATAAAGAACATTTTGACTCTGACAGAATTTATCTCCCCTACTACGTTTTCGAATCTAGGACAGCGTACTTTACTTTTTAGAGTAAAATGATACAGGTGTCGATTTCGAAATATTTTGGGGTGCTGATTGCGGAAATGGAATCTACTTTGAAGTCTAAATGGCGAACGTTGATTTTTTTGAGTACAGTGATAGAAGTGTCGTTTTCAGGATATTTTGTGGTGCTGATTATGGAAATGCTATACATTTTGAAATCCAAAATGGCGGACATTGATTTTTTTGAGTAAAGTGATATGGGTGTCGTTTTCGGGACATTTTGGGATGCTGATTACGGAAATGGTATCCATTTTGAAATCCAAGATGGCGGACATCGGTTTTTTTGAGAAAATAGATATGGGTGTCGTTTTCGGGATATTTTGGGGTGCTGATTACGGAAATGGTATCCATTTTGAAATCCAAGATGGCCAACATTGTTTTTTTTGAGAAATGAGATATGGGTGTCGTTTTCGGGATATTTTGGGGTGCTGATTACGGAAATGGTATCCATTTTGAAATCCAAGATGGCGGACATCGGCTTTTTTTGAGAAAATAGATATGGGTGTCGTTTTTGGGATATTTTGGCATGCTAATTACGGAAATGGTATCCATTTTGAAATCCAAGATGGCGGACATCGGTTTTTTTGAGAAAATTGATATGGGTGTCATTTTCGGGATATTTTGGGATGCTGATTACGGAAATGGTATCCATTTTGAAATCCAAGATGGCGGACATTGGTTATTTTTAGTAAAGTGATATGGGTGTCGTTTTCGGGATATTTTGGGATGCTGATTACGGAAATGGTATCCATTTGGAAATCCAAGATGGCGGACATCGGTTTTTTTGAGAAAATAGATATGGGTGTCGTTTTTGGGATATTTTGGCATGCTGATTACGGAAATGGTATCCATTTTGAAATCCAAGATGGCGGACATCGGTTTTTTTGAGAAAATAGATATGGGTGTCATTTTCGGGATATTTTGGGATGCTGATTACGGAAATAGTATCCATTTTGAAATCCAAGATGGCGAACATCGGTTTTTTTGAGAAAATAGATATGGGTGTCGTTTTAGGGATATTTTGGGGTGCTGATTACGGAAATGGTATCCATTTTGAAATCCAAGATGGCGGACATTGGTTTTTTTGAGAAAATAGATATGGGTGTCGTTTTCGGGATATTTTGGGGTGCTGATTACGGAAATGGTATCCATTTTGAAATCCAAGATGGTGGAAATCGGTTTGTTTGAGAAAATAGATATGCGTGTCGTTTTCGGGATATTTTGGGATGCTGATTACGGAAATGGTATCCATTTTGAAATCCAAGATGGCGGACATTGGTTATTTTTAGTAAAGTGATATGGGTGTCGTTTTCAGGATATTTTGGGGTAAGTACTGATTATGGAAATGGATCTTATCTTTATTGAAGTTTTTGTTTATGAATCGATTGCTTTCGAAATCAATATCTGAGAGTCCTCCTCAGCCATCGTAAAGATTACCCATATCACTTTACTCAAAATAACCAATGTCCGCCATCTTGGATTTCAAAATGAATACCATTTCCGTAATCAGCATGCCAAAATATCCCGAAAACGACACCCATATCTATTTTCTCAAAAAAACCGATGTCCGCCATCTTGGATTTCAAAATGGATACCATTTCCGTAATCAGCATCCCAAAATATCCCGAAAACGACACCCATATCTATTTTCTCAAAAAAACCGATGTCCGCCATCTTGGATTTCAAAATGGATACCATTTCCGTAATCAGCATCCCAAAATATCCCGAAAACGACACCCATATCTATTTTCTCAAAAAAACCGATGTCCGCCATCTTGGATTTCAAAATGGATACCATTTCCGTAATCAGCACCCCAAAATATCCCGAAAACGACACCCATATCTATTTTCTCAAAAAAACCAATGTCCGCCATCTTGGATTTCAAAATGGATACCATTTCCGTAATCAGCATGCCAAAATATCCCAAAAACGACACCCATATCTATTTTCTCAAAAAAAAACAATGTTCGCCATCTTGGATTTCAAAATGGATAACATTTTCGTAATCAGCATCCCAAAATATCCCGAAAACGACACCCATATCTATTTTCTCAAAAACACCGATGTCCGCCATCTTGGATTTCAAAATGGATACTATTTCCGTAATCAGCATCCCAAAATATCCCGAAAACGACACCCATATCCATTTTCTCAAAAAAACCGATGTCCGCCATCTTGGATTTCAAAATGGATACCATTTCCGTAATCAGCACCCCAAAATATACCGAAAACGACACCCATATCTATTTTCTCAAAAAAAAAACAATGTTCGCCATCTTGGATTTCAAAATGGATACCATTTCCGTAATCAGCATCCCAAAATATCTCGAAAACGACACCCATATCTATTTTCTCAAAAAAAAAAATGTTCGCCATCTTGGATTTCAAAATGGATACTATTTACGTAATCAGCATCCCAAAATATCCCGAAAACGACACCCATATCTATTTTCTCAAAAAAAACCGATGTCCGCCATCTTGGATTTCAAAATGGATACCATTTCCGTAATCAGCATCCCAAAATATCCCGAAAACGACACCCATATCACTTTCCCCAAAAAAATCAATGTCCGCCATCTTGGATTTCAAAATGGATACCATTTCCGTAATCAGCACCCCAAAATATCCCGAAAACGACACCCATATCTCATTTCTCAAAAAAAACAATGTTGGCCATCTTGGATTTCAAAATGGATACCATTTCCGTAATCAGCACCCCAAAATATCCCGAAAACGACACCCATATCTATTTTCTCAAAAAAACCGATGTCCGCCATCTTGGATTTCAAAATGGATACCATTTCCGTAATCAGCATCCCAAAATGTCCCGAAAACGACACCCATATCACTTTACTCAAAAAAATCAATGTCCGCCATTTTGGATTTCAAAATGTATAGCATTTCCGTAATCAGCACCCCAAAATATCCCGAAAACGACACCCATATCTATTTTCTCAAAAAAACCGATGTCCGCCATCTTGGATTTCAAAATGGATACCATTTCCGTAATCAGCACCCCAAAATATACCGAAAACGACACCCATATCTATTTTCTCAAAAAAAAAACAATGTTCGCCATCTTAGATTTCAAAATGGATACCATTTCCGTAATCAGCATCCCAAAATATCTCGAAAACGACACCCATATCTATTTTCTCAAAAAAAAAAATGTTCGCCATCTTGGATTTCAAAATGGATACTATTTACGTAATCAGCATCCCAAAATATCCCGAAAACGACACCCATATCTATTTTCTCAAAAAAAACCGATGTCCGCCATCTTGGATTTCAAAATGGATACCATTTCCGTAATCAGCATCCCAAAATATCCCGAAAACGACACCCATATCACTTTCCCCAAAAAAATCAATGTCCGCCATCTTTGACATGAAAATGGAGGAGGGAGGTAAATTTTGTGAGAGCCTTCCTCGCTTTGTCACTAATCGATCGATCGATAAAATCGATCTAATTCTACTTTTTCCAAAAATACGTCATAGGGTGTGTGGTACCTTTATAAGAAATTGGAGAGGGGTAGAGAGGAGGGGGGGGGGGGGGGGGGGGGGGATTTCACAAGGAGTCAAGTCAGTCAGCAGTAAGTAGATGCAAGTAGGCAGTAGGCAAGTAGCAGTTAGTAGTAAGTACATTTGAGTAATTTATAAATCGGCCTATATACTAAGTAGGTAGGTACTTGATTGTAAAAGTGTTTTTTATTATTTACAAAAGTTCAAATATCGTGAAGATACCGACATTTTATGACACCTAAATAATGTAGTTAGAAAACATCTACCAAGTACCTACGGCCGCACGAAGGATCAAATCACGCGGTCACACTAGAATTTGGTGCCGATACTGCTATTTGTCGATATATGTATATGTATAGTGCGCACGACGATAAGCGATACGTCCTCCCTCCACGGCCGCTCAGCGCGGAATGCCACTCGCAGCGTTGCGCTGCATGATTTATAGGTGATTTTAGAAAAATCCTATAAAAATAAGTACAAGGTAGAAGACTATAATTTTATTTTTATTTGTAAGAAAAAAACCTGTTCTTTTATATAGTATGCGTATTTTAACTTTAAACTACTTACTTTCGTAGAAATCACAGTTTGTTTGAAGAGTAAAATTGCGTAAAAGGCGGTGTTTTCAAAAATTAATTTCTCTAATATATTGTATGAACGGGCAGCAATTTTTTCCCAGCATTCTATTTCTAACAAAATAAATATTTTAATTGCATTTTTAAATTATCTTTAAACTAGTTTTTTATATGATAAAATCAAGACGAAAAGTTCACATTTTTGATAATTTTACGAAGACATGCGTTACAAATTAATTTATTTCTCAGTTGTGTATTGCCTAATTTAAAATGTTCTCCCAGCATTCTATTTTTATTGAACCAAACTTTAATTTCCATTTATATTTGTAATCGTAAAACGTTAACTGTAATAAAAATCGAGTTCGAAAAATGATGTAAATAGGCCAAAATCAAAAGAAGGCCCCTTAAGCTCGCCTTTGTACATGTCATCTATTTCTGTCTTTTGTTTATGTCCTGTGTTGTGTGCAATATAGAATTAAGAAGGTTTAAATTTTATTACACCTTGTTTAATACTTACACTGGGTTCATTCATATCGTTCCACAAATGCACATCGTTGGTGGTTCCGGGGAAGTTTTCAAACTTGTACCGTTGTGCATAGTACTCGGACACGGCAGGGTCGAAGAAATCTGGGTACGAGGATGCACCGGGCCAACACCAACCTGTATCATCATTTTTATTCATAATATGAATAAATTATAATTATAAATATTATAATAATAATAAACCAATTGCTTGTTCTACCATTTTTATTTCTTATATTTTATTTTTATACATCAATTTTAATTTAATCCTAATCTTAAAGTCAATTTCAGTTCAATTTCAATCTCAATTACCAGTACATATTCTGTTTTACCTTGTAACAAATATACGTAACCCTGGTGTTTTTTAAATGTCCCTATGGCTTAAAATAAATAAATATGAAATTTATTAATTCCAAAACTTCCTGTATTCAATCTTAATACCATATAAATTATACGTCGTGTGTCGAAATTGAATAAATATTAAAAACATATAGTTTGAAGGTGGAGTTTTATTATTTGACACTAAACATTCGAAATTTCCAATAGTCATGTGTATTATGTGTTTTTATTATTTGATGGAATTCGTTTTCAAGTTTTGAAGGGAAAATCCACCATTTTGTTTTCAAAACAAATGACTTGACGTATAACTCGACTTGACTAAGCTTGATTCAAATAATTCACTTGACACTGGCAATATTGTCTAGACAGAAGCCATATAGAAAAAAATAGTTAGTAACTAAAAGTGTGCTTCCACCTTCACATAAGCACAGTTTTACTGTTCCATTTTCATGGGTGTCGTCCACAAAAGTGTTGAGTTACATTAATATTATGGAAATATACTGACCTTCATAAACCTTGCCATCTTTATCCTTGACGTAGTAGTCCTTCTCCAAACAGTCCTCGTGCAGGAAATATCCAGCTTCTCGCTTGATGTGAGGGTCAATAATGACCACCAGCTTACGGCCCTTAGCGGTCAAATTGGACACCATCTCGTGAGGGTGCGCGAACTTTTCAGGGTCCCACGTGAAGTATCTGGTTAAATAATAATAGATAAACAAAAATAAAGACAGAGGTCGTTCAAGGAAGTACTACCGTAGTACATATATTCAATTCAATTCAATATACACAGGCAATATTTTGTGACAGGCGTCACAGCTCAGTCGGTATTAGCTCTGCCTTCCGTGCTGTGGGTCGTGGGTTCGATCCCCACCAAGAACAAACATTTGTGTGTATCAAACATAGATGTTTGTTCTATGTTTGGGTGTTACTATATATTATAAGTATGTATTTGTATATATATGTAATATGTAATGTATTTACAAAAAAAAGTATATAAGTATTCTATCAGCATCTAGTTCCCATATTACAAGCTTTGCTTAGTTTGGGACTAGAGGGCGTCGTGTGAAATGTCCATAAATATTTATTTATCTAATTTATATAAAAAAAATCCTTAAATTTTACAAACTTACATCTAGGTAGGTATATACACATAACGCACACATACATAGAAAAATAAACTCTAAAACGTGAGAAGAATCTGGATCTTAAGGCTAGAGTGAATAAGAGTCTTCTACACCGTCTTGCTCCATCAATTGCTTCATCGTCACTTACCATCAGGTGAGATTGCGGTCAAACTTTTGTTTATAATGTATAAAAAAATATATCAATAAAATAAACTCACTTTTTCCTATCAGTGTACTCGATGTCCAACCACAGGACATCCATAGGTATGTCGTGGCTGTCGAAGTTGTCGTCGACTTGTCTAACATCTGCTTCGTCCACGTAATTCCATCTACTCTGGTGGTACGCTAAAGAGAATTTCTAAAAAAAACAAAAGTTTGAAAAATCAGTTCAGAAACAAAAATTTATCGATCGGTTCGATCCCCACCAAGAACAAACATTTGTGTGCAAACATAGATGTTTGTTCTATGTCTGGGTGTTACTATGTATTTACATGTATTTAAAAAAAGTATATTAAGTATTCTATTGGTATCGATTCTGTTGTTGCATTTTTCTAAACTAACCTAATTTGACAGCGCTTGTTCTACTTTTAATATTTCAGATTTTTTCATTCATGTTTCCTTAAAAATAGCATTGCACACGTGTTAAAGTGTCTATGTGTGGGTGCGATGTGATAGGAGGGTGCGTGAGCATGTGTACTAACAGCCTGGATACATACGCAAAGTAAATAAACACGAAGGGTGGTCGCAAATTTACAAGACCAAAAAAAAAATAGAAATTTCCAACATGTATTCAACTTTTGCACATGCCAATCTATTTACGTGTTTGGTCTGAATAAGACCCTTTTCGGCTTATAGGGACATTATGTTACACGTTGTAAGCTTTGCTTAGGACTAGAGAGCGTTATTATTTATTTTAAAATTTCACACAAATAGGTAGTGCTAGGAGGACTTAATGCTAAGAGCATTGTCTGCCAGTCTTCCTGGGCGTGCAAAAAGATGAAAGATGAGCGTTGTGTGAAATGTTCATGAATATTAATTTATGATATTAACCGGTGGTAGCGGAGCTGGTCCCGTCAATGTGGTGTACTGACGTAGAACATCAGTGGGCTTCTCCCCGAGGAACACGAACACATCTATGATGCCGGATTCACTCATGAACCTGTATATAAATAAATAGTTATTTATTATTATTTCAAAGATCACACAGACACATCCTACTAATATTATAAACTAGCAGTTACCCGCGACTTCGTACGCGTCTACAGTTTCCGTGTACATTATATTATCTGTGCGTGTACCGAGCGGATACTTCTTTAAGAAACTTGACATTACACCTCATTACACCGAACTCGTACGTACTGGAATGTCAAACGCTAGTTGTTAGACCAAAGAGGTAGTACTACGTCCTGTCAAACTGACGTGACATGACATGACAATGAAATCCTCTTGCCAATTGGCGCTGCTAATCCTTTTCGTTCATTTTATCTTGTAGATCCTGTTAATTATTCGGGATAAAAAGTAGCCTATATGTCAATCCAGGTTACGGACTATATATATGCCAAGTTTCATCCAAGTTGGTTCAGTGGTTTTGACGTGATTGAAACACAAACATTCAAACATCCCGACTAATTCACCTTTCAAACAAAAAAACAAAATCAAAATCGGTTCATCCGTTCAGGAGGTACGTTGACACACACACAGACACGTCAAACTTATAACACCCCGTCGTTTTTGCGTCGGGGGTTAACAATAGGAGAAATTGAAAACAATGATAGCTACAATAGTTATTGTAAACTTGTCGCATGCTACTATCACCTCCCGCCTCCTAAACTTAGCCATAATATTTTTCTCATTGCAAATTGTTCGTCAAGCTGGAGTTATATAACAGCAGAAATAAACGCCTTGTGTCTATAGTACCATTAATTTGTACCATCAATGGTACAAGTGATACTACTATGTGTCCTTAGTACCGTTGAAAAATATACTAGTTTATACCGTGTATTTACTTGTGACAAATATTTCGAAATCGACACCTGTATCATTTTACTATAAAAAGTAAAGTACGCTGTCCTGGATTCGAAAACGTCGTAGGGGAGATAAATTCTGTCAGAGGCAAAATGTTCCTTTATTTTGGCTAAATTTATGTTTCGATTCGAATGGCTCCAAATAATGGAGGTCGAATTCTGCTTGTAGCGGAGATACGGGAAGGGGGCTACAATATCTCTGAGAGGAGAAGAGGGGGCATTAAACTGGAATTATAAATACTGTTAGATCAATAAAAAAATTATATAGAGGGTTTGCAATATTTATTTTATTTTTTACAATTTTTTTATTACAATTCGTACAACAGTTCTACACACGTCACGTGGAGATAGGTACCTACCACATACCAACTTAGTAATTAGACTACAAATCAATCGTACTCATCCAGTGAACGAACATGTCGAGAAAGATCAAATTGGTTTGTCCTTTGCGCGTCGCAAACGCGTAGCGCAGCGCGTCGCGTATTCATAAATGCCTAAACTTGACGTCGTCAAATTTTAATACGGCCCCTTAAGATAGACTGAAGTTAAAATTGGATGTATACCTGGCGTCAAGTCTTCGTTTCTGTCCCCCCGTGACGAGGTTGACAAGAGAAGAGACGACAGTAGAGTCTGCGTAGTTGATGACGTCCACCCACGTCTCTGCAGAGTTGTGCCAGAACACACCAGCACTGCCTTTTGGTCTGAACACACAAATAAAATCAAAACCTTCTTCTTCTTCTTACGTGTCAATGGTGACAACAAACACTAGACGAAGTTCGAATAGAACTTCGCCACTTTTACCCCTTCGTCTGTGGCGTCCAAAATATCATCCCTTGTGCAGGTGGTAGGGCACAAGGGGCAAATGAGTAGATGGGACAAAATAAATAAAATCATAATTATTTTATACTATTATAAAACTGTATAAATGCCACAAATTAAAATTAAAGATTTGGAAAAAGTGAATATGCAAATCCATTAAATAAACCATTCTGATTCCAAAAATCGAGTTTGTCTGTTTGTTTGTTCAAAGATCACGCTTTAACTACTAGACCAATTTCAATGAAAATACAATTTAGAAGCCTTTTTCCGGACCAATATGGGTTATGTTTTATTCGGGACGATCCTGTTCAGTCCTGACCAGTGCGGTGAAAGAACTCACCCTTGAGAGTACATAACGGGCACAGCTCCGTATATCGCCATGCGACTATCCAGTTCATATTCAAACACGTCCAAGTTGTAAAGACGGTAGGGCTCGCCTCCGGTCGTCGTTTTTAGGTGGAACCGGTCAGTGTGCTCTGGTATACCTGACAACAGTTATTTACTAAGTTAATACTGCCTAATACGTAAGGGGGCATCAGCAAAAAAATGGATTAGTTGCTTTGGGTCCATAGTGTTTACGACATAGTGTGTTCGACAGGCGTCACAGCTCAGTCGGTAACAGCTCTGCCTTGCGTGCTGTTCGTCGTGGGTTCGATCCCCACTGAGAACAAACATTTGTGCGTGGAAAACATAGATGTTTGTTCTATGTCTGATTGTTACTATGTATTATAAGTATGTATTTACAAAAAAAAAGTATATAAGTATTCTATCAGCCATCTAGTTCCCATATTACAAGCTTTGCTTAGTTTGGGACTAGAGGGCGTTGTGTGTAAAGTCCACGAATATTTATTTATTATTTATTAGTGTTTACGGTCAGTTTACATAGACGTGACGTCACAAGCAGACGCCATTTTGAAATTATGAGTTTTGTAATTTAAATTTAGATTGTATTTTTTTCATAATAAAACTTTGTTTCCTGCAGAAATAATATATGTTTTGGAAATAGTAGATACTTAGGAATATAATAGGACAGTTTATCAAAATCATCATGCCTATTACGTGAGGCAATTTTGGCTATTTTTCGACCCAGACGATGGCCCATCTAATGTTAAGTGGTAACCACAGCCTGTAACAATGCATGTCGACTGAGGACGTCCATAATAATGTTTGAGATTTTTAGAGCAACTGTGCTTACCATAAACCTGGTCAGCCTCCGGGAAGGCGACATCCAGCGAGATCGCTTCGTTACCTCGAGGTTTGCTGTCGTGGTGAGACTTGAAGTTCTCACTCCATGTACCTTCCTCCTCCTGAAATACATTGCCCATTACAGCCCATACTAGCCCATTATTTTTTTATTGTGGCCCATTAGCCCAAAAAAATTTTTTTGGATGACTTCGTAACTATTCATTAAGGTAGAGGTCAATATGGGACCGACATAGTCGTAAGACGACTCAATGTCTCTAATTCAATAAAGAAAAAAAAAAAAAAAACTATTCATTAAAACGCAAATATGTTCTACGAAAATCAATAGTTTAGAAGTTGGGATTTTTAAAAGTTTTTTTTATAATAAAAATATTTTAGTCACGTATACCTCTCTAAATCAAATATTAATAGACCAAATCGAATCAAATTTGGTGTGTGCATAAAGGCATGTAGCTAGCTAGCATTAGGACATTTTTTTAATCATTTTCACATCGTAATATGGTTTTTGACCTTTTAGTGAACTATTTACTATTCGGATGGGCATGCTCAATTTCCGAATTCCAATTTTTTTGGATCGAGTCTAGAGTTTCAGCGTGCTGATTGTATCTGATCTGTTTGTTGTTAAGTGCTCGGTTGACCCTTAACTCAATTCACCTCACGTAACAAGAAACGTTATCTAATGTATGTTTACAACTTCGACTAATGAGACATTTATGACCCAAAAGTTTTTTTTTTATAAATTTATAAGCAAGCGTTTGACCGCAATCTCACCTGATGTTAAGTGAAGATGCGGTCGACGATGTAGCACGCTTACCTAGAAGATACCTATTCACTCGTCTCTTGAAAACATCCAATCTATATGAAGGTGGAAACACAGACGCCGGCAACGAGTTGAAATCCTTGGCTGTCCGCATTATAAAAGTTGAAGCGAAACGCTTAGTGCGGATAGGTGGTATGTCAACCATGAACGGGTGTCTCATATCCGTTCGTCTGGTGGTCCGATGGTAGAACGGGGATGAAGGAACCAAGCTATGAAGTTCTATAATTAATTAATTAATTAAGATGCAATTAATCAGAACGCACGCGTTCACATAGTCGCGTTAACGAGAGTATCTTTGATTTAATGATTTTTTATCACAAAGAACCTTTCATATTTCTTTATTAGCGTGGAATACGAAACATATTAAAAAAAAGTATACAAGTATTCTATCAGCATCTAGTTCCCATATTACAAGCTTTGCTTAGTTTGTGACTAGAGGGCGTCGTGTGAAATATCCATGAATATTTATTTATTATTATATTTAGTGCAGATTTTTCCTTTCTCGTCCATTATCAAGCAGTCTTCTTTTTCGAGTCGATTGGCTCCCATATATTTTTATTTTCATTAGTAATTACCTAGGTACCTACTAAAGCAGTGATGGTGTGATATACGCCGTCTAAGCATTATTTCACCATTTTTCAGACCATCACACAACATGTACCATTTGTTTATCTATCGTATTTCAATCAATAATGTCACTGTACTTAATCCTTTGTCTATTTATCAACGTGTGCGTTGGCCGGGTTACCTACTAAGATCTCGATGTCAATGACCTTGAAATATCTATTTAATTCGTTGTGTTTGTACGTGACTGATAGCTTCCTCATATTGATTTGATGATTTCAATTTTTTTTTTACTGTTTTTTATGGAACTCAGTTCCATCGTATACTCCTAATATTGTCTCAAAGGCTCACTGCTCACTATACAACTCAAAAATGAGCCGGTAGAGCATGTTAGCCTCGTCAGACGTTGGCGAATCAGATGATTTAATATGCAAAGTTTTTTTTTCGATTCAATGAAAACTGCTTTTATATTGTACTTAATTTTCTATGTGAAATATGTGAATACATTATTTATGTGTAAATATTTTATTCAAAAGATTGTGTAAATGAATGAAAAATGTATGTTTGCAACTTTTCCGATCCACATACATGATTGAACATGCAAGCATAAGACAAACGTGCAAGGACAGAGCCAATATTGATATGACTCCCTTTTCCGCATTTAGGCTCAAAGTTGGCCCATTATGCGTGGGGGGGGGGGGGGTGTTCTGGCTAGGAGTGTAGCTAGCCTAACTCCTCCCAAAAGCACAGAAGCTTCCTGGGGGCTTCGCAGGCTTGGAGGAGTGACCTAGGGTTATTTAGGATTTCTGTTCGTTGTGTGGTTACGCCCTCACATTCCAGGATTACATGGGCAGCTGATTCTTCTTTGGTAAGACAGCCTCTGCAGAGTGGACTGTCAGTGGCTCCGATGTTGTAGAGGTGTTTATTCAAGGGACAAGGACAGAGCCAATATACATCGGTGAAGGATAGTGGTGAGTAACGAGTACAAGTACGGTGGCAAGCCTACAAACCAAGTATACTCGCAAGCATCAGATCGGTTTACACCACTACTGTAGGTACATACAGTACGCACAACGGATCTTTACCCAAAAATGAGTTCTGCGCAGATACTTCAGAGGGACAAAGATTTGTTGTGACTACTATTATCTACTTCATTAAATCTTGATGAATGTAAATTGGTTAAAAAACAAAAGACAACAGAAGCAAACACTCACAACAACATCAACACTGTTCCCATCCTCATCTTCCGTTTTTTCCTTCCTCACCCTGAGAGGTTCCACGATCAGCTGAGCGTTATCGTTGAGGATCACTGCTACCTCTCCAGCTTTGTCGAGGAACTCCAGTTTTAGAGGGTATTGCGTGATCATCACCTTGTTGCCTTGAGTATTTGTAAGGGTGAGTATACCATTCTCGTTGGAAATCAGCTTCAGGCTGTAAGAAATTTTATTATTTATGTTTCTGGTGTGATACCCTTATAGTTGCAGACCATGCTAATTTTAAGCAAGCTTATGAGCATGCCTTTTTTTGAGCATGTGTGTAAGTACCTTCTATTATTACATCGCAAATCATTAAAGGAAATGGGGAGACCTTTGCCCAGCAGAGGGACCATTTAGGTTAGGAAAATTTTACGGAACTGTAGACTTGAATCTATCATGCCCGTAGCATATCTGCTCACACCAAACCTGCTCATAGTCTGAAGACTAATCGCAGATGAAAACAGAACAAATAAAAAGAAGGTTGGGACCTTCCTGTAAGTAAAAGTACTTTCAAAATTCAGAACAGTCAAAATAGATCAGCCCCCGTATTCTAATCTTTTGCTGTCAAGTTATATTTCACTGTCCAGTGTAATTTTTTCAGGTCACGTGGTACAATTTTGTACCACGTGCTCATTCTTTTTAGACACTTGACAGCAAAATATGCGCGAAAACACATCAAATGACGTCATAATGTCACTATTTAGTCACAGAATAATTATGAGTTAGTATGAACTGACCATGATTTAAAACTTTGCAGTTCAACTTTGATTGGCATACCCCTGCAGGTACATATTTTGTAAGATAAATGCTGTAAAAAAATATGTAAAAAGGTTTGTTATCATACCCATCTGGCTTCGGCTCTCCATCCAATGCCAACTGAGTCCGGTACCTCGGGTAGAGAGGATCTGCTTCATCTATTTCAACCCGGAATGTTCCATCAACCAGAGCTGACAGTCTTAGAGCATATCGCCACTGTGGGGGAAAATAACATGGAAAAAACTTGGATCAGTTGAGCTATCTATAAAATGTTTGGAACGGTTTGCAGATAGCTCAACTGCTTCAGTTGTAGTCGTAATTTTCTTTGTGAATAAATTTTACATCAGGGAAAAATAGTTATTTTAATTAGATTACATAGTGAACTGGTGCTAGTGTGTTTCAAACAGAAAAAGGACTAGGTATGTCTAGCACCTAGAAAGGTTAGGTATACACTACATACAGTAATGTGATGTGATTATGAGTAAGATACCCCAGTGATGCCTTGGCTGACGCCCAAAATAATTAAAAATACCACCTTATAGAAACAGGTGGATATATTGGAGCAGACACTTACCAAAACGGTTTTCTTCTCAGATTCAATGTCGACAGTAACCACTTCAGCGGATAAAACATTTCCATGAACAATGACGGTGTCCACATTCAAGGAGTACTGGGATTTTTCGGGCTTGATCGCGCGAAGTCTTTTACAAAACCCCGACTGGTCGCATGACTTGAAATTGTTCCTATCGACCCCATAGCAAGCAGAAATCGCTAATGTGGCGACCAGGAGAAGGCCTAAGGTCTTCATACTAAAAAAAAGACAAGATTACAACAAAGACCGGTCATTGAGCGACCGACCGAAAAGTAACACGATATTATTCAAAGTACCTGGCCAAAATCCGGATATTTATGGCGAAAACCTAAGTTAGTAATCACTGGCTTATTTTATTTTTGATCATAGCCGCTATGCCGTTATTATCACGCGATTAATGCCAAAAAACACGATAAAACGCACGCTCACGACGTGGAGAATTTTTGTTCGACCAAATTTTGAGTTGCCAGTCAATGCCAGTGCAAGCAACGCAACAAAACTGCATGCATGTACTATTTTACATGCCTGCCTGTCTGTACAAATTAGACACTTCTTATACAAGACGATTTGTGTAGAGCTCACTCAACCTTTGTATTTTGTAAATATTGTGAAATTACTACTAATAGTAGTAGTATTATTAGTAATAATTATTGGAAATAGAGTAAGTTATCTGTAGTATTCTGTCATAGACCATAGCTACCGATCATAGAGAAGTAAAGAAAAGGTTCACTCTAGTTCACTCACCCCAATGTGTTCAACTCGTTCGTTCTTGTCTTGCCTGTCATGGCGTCGTACGTAATGTGTAGCGAATAGGTTTCCATAAAATGTATTAGATATAACTTTCCTAAGCTTAATAAAAGTATTTGATTGTGCCATGGAATTCTTCTTTATTCTATAGGTTATGGGCCCAGAGTCCTAGGTCAGTCAGATCGACAAAGATTAGCGTAGGAAAAGTTGTAGGAGTCCTCGTGCCACCACAGAAAAAGGCTAGGCAAAAAGAGCGTGGAAAAGTGTTTCTAAAGCAAGAACACCAAAAATATAAAGATGACTACACAAGTAAACCAAATACCTAAATTGGAAAATGAAAATTTCTCGAACTGGTTATTTCGAGTGGAGATGGCAATGGATAAAAAAAGTTGTAAAGATGTTATAGAGAAAAATATAAATCTCGATGACAAAGATGTAAAGAGCAAAGACGCCAAAGCAAGAAACATAATAGTACAAGCGTTATCAGACAAGCATCTAGAATATGTAAGAAAAGCAGGAACAGCCTACGAAATGATAGAAAATTTAAAAAATATTTTTGAAAGAAAAAGTACATTATCAAGCTTATACCTGAGAAGAAAATTAATAAATTTAAAATGCAAAAAGCAAGACAGCGTAGAAGAACACTTTAACAAATTTGATACAATAGTCAGAGACATAGAAGCTAATGGAAGTAAAATGGATGAGAAAGAAAGAGTGTGTCAACTATTACTAAGTTTAGAAAATGCTTATCAGCCGGTCATTACAGCATTGGAGGCATCTGGAGCTGAGCTCACAGTAGAGTTCATTAAATGCAAAATGCTAGATGCTGAACTTAAAGAAAAGAACAAAGACAGTAAACAAAGCTTCACAAAAGATTATGCTTTTCAAAATAGCTCAATAAATTGTTATAACTGTGGAGAGCCTAATCATTTTGCCAGAAACTGTCCTGGCAACAAGTCAGCACATAATCAACAAAAGAGAGGAGGAGGTTATCAAATAGGACGAGGCTATCAGAGAGGAAGAGGCCATCAGAGAGGCCAAAGTAGCTACAGAGGAAGAAGTGATAATAGAAATTCAAATGCAAATTTAACAGAAGAAATAAAAGAAAAAGAATCATTATCATTCATAGCGGCACAGGCCCATGCAGTAACAAATGGAGACAGTGTAAATAATGAGATAAAATTTGTGATTGATTCCGGTGCAACACACCACATGATAGATGAAAAATATGAGAAATATATGACAGAAATAAAAGAGATACCTCAGATAAAAATTCAAACGGCAAATAAAGCTATGTTGTCAGCAAAGAAAAAGGGAAAAATAAATGGTATAACAGACGATGGAGAAAAAGTCACTATAAACGATTGCTTAATATTAGGAAACCTATCCCAAAATTTAATATCAGTGATGAAACTAAATCAGAAAGGCTTCAATGTTGAATTCAACAGGAATTCATCAAATATTAATGATGGTAAAGTAAAAGTAAATGTGGACAACAATGGGAAACTTTTTACTCTACATTTAAATATGAATAAAGGCAACGCATTGGTCACAAATAAGACGGATACCAATTTATGGCACAGAAGACTAGGTCACCTAAATCATGCAGGTATGAAAATACTGGGAGTACCTTATTCAAGTATGAAATGCACAGTATGCATGGAAGCAAAGGGAACACGCTGCCCTTTTACTCCAACAGTAAAACCCAGAACAAGGCGAATTGGAGAATTGATTTATTGTGACATTGGTGGACCAATTACACCAGAAACCATGAATGGAGAGAAATATTATCTGTCAATAATAGACGATTATTCACATTTCACTGAAGTACATTTACTGAAAAGAAAGGATGAAGCAAAAGATTATATTATGAGTTATATAAGAAGTCTGCATAATGATGGTTTTTATGTGAAAAGAATAAGAACAGACAGAGGCGGAGAATTTGTGAATGAGGAACTAAAAGAATTCTATAACAAAAATGGTATAAGACAAGAAACCACATGTGCGTATACACCACAACAAAACTCAGTCTGTGAAAGGATGAACAGGACACTAGCTGATAGAGTAAGAGCTATGTTATTAGAAACTTCATTACCTAAGTACCTATGGGGCGAAGCGATCCGTGTTGCAGCATACACCATAAACAGATCCCCCTCTAGAGCACTCGATGGAGACACACCGGCCAATATATGGTTTGGAAAGAATCAACTAGAGAGACTGAGAGTCTTTGGTTCTAAAGCGTGGTGCATGATTTTTCCAAGGCCAAGTAAACTAGAACCTAGAGCAAAACCTATGATTATGATTGGATATTGCGGTTCAGGGTACAGATTGTGGGATCCAAAAACAAATGAGATAATAATATCGAGAGATGTTCGCTTTGATGAGACCGACTACAAATATGATCATAGAGAAAGACATATATTTTTAGAGGAAAGTGACACAAATGAGTCCAGAGAGCAACCACAAATAGAACAGGAAGGAAAAGAGCAAATATCAAGTGATGAATATGAAAGCTCAGATGAAAAAGAAGAGAATATTCAAACAACAAAGAGACAAATTACAATGCCAAAGAAATATGAAGACTATGATATGAGTAATGTAGCCTATGCATTGTTGACAGAAGACCCTACAAGCTACAATGAAGCAATTGAACAAGGAGAGTGGTCTGAAGCTATACAGAAAGAGCTAGACGCACATAGAAAGTTAAAAACATGGGAAGAATGTGAATTACCAATTAATCAAAAGGCTATCGACACAAGATGGGTATTTCGAACAAAATCTGATAATACTAAAAAGGCAAGACTCGTTGCAAAAGGTTTTCAGGAAGAAACAACACAAAATGTCTATGCACCAGTAGCCAGAATGACAACAGTAAGGTTATTCTTAAACAAAGCTGTTCAGGAATATTTACAAGTCAGACAACTCGATATACCAACAGCATTTTTGAATGGAAAATTAAAGACTGATATATTCATAAAATACCCAGAAGGAGTACCATACAAAGAAGGAAAAGTACTGAAGTTAAAAGAGGCACTATATGGACTAAAAGAATCCCCACGATGCTGGAATGACACATTGAACAATTTCCTGATAAAAAATGAATTTGTCCAGTCACAAAGTGATTTTTGTCTTTATACTGCAAAGAGTGTATACATATTAATATTTGTAGATGACATCCTAGTAATTGGAAATGGCCATAACATTATAAAGAAACTACAAGAAGAATTTCAAGCAAAAGATATGGGGAATATTAGCAAGTTCTTAGGCCTAGAAATAACAAGATCTAACGAAGGAATGAAAATAAAACAAACACAAATAATCGAGAAACTTTTATTAAAGTTTAACATGGTGGACTGTAAGGGCATTGATACACCTGTGGAGGTCGGCCTGAATATTAATGAAGGGGAAGAAATTATAAATAATGTTCCATACAGAGAACTTGTCGGATCATTGATGTATCTAGCAACGATCAGCAGACCAGACATCGCATATGCAACAGGATATCTCAGTAGATACATGCATTGTCCAACACAGACTCTATGGAAAGCTGGAAAGAGAATTCTCAGATACCTGAAACAAACAAAAGATACAGGATTAGAATACAAGAAACAAGAAAATAATCACTTGCACAGTTTTTCAGATGCAGATTGGGGAGGAAACCGAGATGACCGCAAAAGTATCAGTGGAGTAGCCATATTTCACCGCGGAAACTTGATCAGCTGGAGCTCAAAGAAGCAGGCAACCGTTGCACTCTCTACCGCTGAATCAGAGTATGTCGCAGCAGCACAAACTGTAAGTGAAACAGTGTTCATTATCGAAGTGTTAAAGAACTTGGACTGTGACAAAAACTTACATTGTTATTTGTTTATAGACAATCAGAGTACTATTAAAATGATAGAAAGTTACGAAAATAGTAAGAGAACCAAACATATAGATATAAAAGTTCACTTTATAAAGGATATAGTAAACAAGGGTTTATTGATAATAAAATATGTGTGTTCTCAAGAAAATAGTGCTGACATGTTTACCAAATCGTTTTCGAAAGTCAGACACCAATATTTGTGTAAATTACTTGGTTTAGAATAAGTTTTCAATGTGTAAATTGTAATGTTTACTACCTTGTCAGCACAGATAATAAGTTATATGAATCAAAGAATGTAAACAAAGATTGCTAAATTATGATTTAGCAAACAAGCAAGCAAGAGGAGACTTCTTCTTCTTTTAATTGAAACCATAACATATGTTAATTGTCAAAGTCAAAATACGATTGATTGTCAAATATTTTAGAGTTGCCATAGTATTGTTTTAAATTTTGTTAGCAAGTTAGCAAGTCATTTTTGTTTTATATAAGTTTAAAAAAAATTAGACTTGAACTTGAGCCGGGGTATTGGAAATAGAGTAAGTTATCTGTAGTATTCTGTCATAGACCATAGCTACCGATCATAGAGAAGTAAAGAAAAGGTTCACTCTAGTTCACTCACCCCAATGTGTTCAACTCGTTCGTTCTTGTCTTGCCTGTCATGGCGTCGTACGTAATGTGTAGCGAATAGGTTTCCATAAAATGTATTAGATATAACTTTCCTAAGCTTAATAAAAGTATTTGATTGTGCCATGGAATTCTTCTTTATTCTATAATAATTTTCTTTGAGAATAAAATATTATATAGAAAGATCGCCTGGAGTTGCTTAGGTAGGTATAGGTACTGACTAAGTGCCTAACCTAAACTATATACTCCTTAAATAGAACTATCTTCTATTTTTCTGTGTATTGTAGTTCCCCCAAACTGATATCGCATGATGTACCTACCCAAAAAATAAAATACAAGGGATTTTTTTAATCAATAGTTGAAAATAAAGCAAATCACATCGATATCACGATCTAGCAGTCTTACTTACCTGAACTACAAAGTCATCGAAACTCTAGATATGGTATCTCATTATTATATTGGATTTAGCAACTTTCCATTTTTCACTATAGCTTAAATAATATGCAATGCTATAGTAGTACCTAGAACCAAATTAAAACCAGTTTTGGAATATCTAAACAAAGCTCTATCGTAATTCACCCCACTTGACTTTTTTTGTAGGCGTACGACTTTATTTATTTTACTACCTCTTGACCCATATAATCTTACCATTAAACAAAATTATAAAGAAGAACATTACCTACCTGCTGTAATCAAACCAATAAGTGGGCCGTGCCAGCGCGCGCCGCGGGCGATAACTAGTGTTTTTTTGATAGAATTTTTTTAACTGGCAATTATACAAAAGCCTGGTAACAAAATAGTGTTGTGCTTTTGAGTACATAGAGTGAATCGAATGAATAGCTAGCCAATGCAATCATCTCAAAAGAAAAATAAGGCGTTCTTGTGTGTAACTTAAAAATACAAAGCTAATTAGGTACTTAGATAAAATTATATAGACATGAAACAGTTGAGCTATCTGCAAGCCTTTTCTAGTTTGCAGTCACAAAGAATTGTCATAATATGTCAATGTCATGTCACTTGTCAAAATGTTTTCACCGGCGGTGCGTATGCGTAATTTTCGTAAAATTCTTCAAAATCAAAATAACACTACGAAAACTTTTCATAAACGTTTTTTATCACTTCTAAAAATGACTACACAACCGAAATGGAAGTCTGAGAAGACAAAAATTCTTTCCATGCCGTTAACAGAGAAGAGACAGCTGTACAAGTCTTCGGATTTCATAATTTTGGACAAAGTACAACCATGGAGCAAATACGTGGTGCTGAACAAAGGTGTAGAGGCCAAAAAGCATAACTTGGAGGATCTCAATGAGTTCCAGAAGATTAGGCTGGATCCTGCGAAGAATAAGGCACTTTCTGAGAAAGTTTCTATTTTTAAAGGCGATATAACAAAGTTAGAGGTAAAACGCTGTACATACTTACTCACATACATATTTTATAAGTTTGTTGTACTTATAAAATATGTATTAACATTCCAATTTGCCTATTTTTTTATTTCTTTTCAGATTGATGCTATAGTTAATGCAGCGAACTCTCAGTTGAGAGCTGGTGGTGGTGTGGATGGAGCCATTCACCGAGCCGCTGGGCCTTTACTTCAGGTTTTATCTTTTACAATGCTTAAAATCGACTCTAAATATCAACTTGCAATAGAGCTTATTTGTTGATTTGTCCAATATAGAATTTTCTAATCCAAGCTATTAGGTTGGTATGCCTTTGCACATCTAATTTATTTGAGAAACATCAGTCAATACTGTGAATGAAACATTCATAAAAAATTCAGGAGTAAAAAAAATAGAAATCACAGCGACGGGTTTGAATGAATATGGAATAATAATAAAAATTAGTCCATTGTATTGTGATATTGTTTTTATCAGTCCAATAAACACTACTGGATACAATCAAAAATTATTGTTTTTATAATTTATCTTCTGTTAATAGGAGGAAAACAATACCCTTGGTGGCTGTCCAACGGGAGAGGCGAAGATAACTGGAGGCTACAATCTTCCTGCTAAATGTATGTTCTATATTTTCTTATATACTATCTGTCCTGATTGTTCATTTAACTGTGTAAAGTACTCTATAATAAATGCATATTATAAAGGTATAATTTATCTTTTAAAATAAGTCCAGTTTTAAAGACAATACAAAGGTAATTTTTTTGTATGGAATTAGTACAAATACTATCCTCTTTGCTATGGATTCCCTGTATCATCATTTCAAAATCCAATTCAGGGATTTTGTCCTAAACCTTTTATTCAAAAAAATTCTAGAAACTAAATTTAATATTTAAAAATCCAAAAATACCTCGAATGAATCATTCATTTCAAAGTCCTACTTTATCTTGTCTATTGGTTTGAAAAACTGCTTCTTGTCTTTGTTTAATTCAATATTTTATTTCCCAGATGTCATCCACACAGTGGGCCCTCAGGATGGATCACCGCAGAAACTCAAATCCTGCTATACAAACTGTTTCGCGATCCAAACTGAGAACAAACTTACCTCCATAGCATTCCCATGTATCTCCACTGGTATCTACGGGTTCCCCAACCGTTTAGCTGCCCATATTGCTTTGAAAGCGGCACGGAAATTTCTAGAAACAAATGAAGACATCGAACGAGTTATTTTCTGTACATTCCTACCTGTTGATGTGGATATTTATGAGACACTATTGCAGATGTATTTTCCGCTACATGATTGGAATTATAATGATGGTGCATCTGTTTCTGAATAGAACTTGCGTCAGTTTTTTAAATGTACCTAGGTATCTAACCTATTTTGGAATACCTACCGGTACATTATAAAATATGAGAAAGTTGTAATAAGACTGTTCATGTATGGTTTCTCTTAATTTTATTGTTTATATTGATCATGTAACCTACTCGATAAACAAAGTTGTAAATAAGTTTTGTTCTTATTTAGCATAGAAGTCAGAATCATGTTAATCAGGCATCATCCAATGATATTTTATTTTCATTCACGGTAGAATGCACTGGCTAACATTTGCCATTTTGAAAATGAAAAGCTGTCAATTTTAGAATTGTGATGTCAGTGTCATGCTGTCATGGTTATGTCACAATTTCCCATTTGATTTGCGTCTGCTAATTTAGCGATTTACATTTTACAAACAAAATAAATCAAAATCTAGTTCAAATAAAGCTAAAACATCTTGCAAATCTATCCATGGGCTATTCTCTGAATCTTGTAGAAGTTCTGCACCATTCATTATTACAAAAGTAGGTCAAACAGTGATGTTTTGATACCATGTCTGTTAACATTTTAGAAAGTGAGGATAATTTAGAAAATGTTGCTCTGGTGCGTATGGAGGACGTGCAACCTTCTAGAGACAGGTCCTACGAAGTCAGCATAAGGGAGAGCGACGAAGATTCTGTCGAGGAAGTGTTAGGAACGTGTGTTATTGAAGATATTGCTTATGACACTGAATACATAGTTAATAATGATGATGACTCTAATATTGGGAGTATGGTCTCCATCCAATCTGAAGAAGTGGTGGAAGATGATTGCGCTGAGATGATAGTTCCAGAAATAGTGGATGAAAGTCCTTCGGTAAGTACATAACACTCAACTTCTAGCAACTTGTAGATAGGCATTGCAGTGTGTAAACAAAATAATATGATCACATAAAGCATTCAACATGTTGTTGAAGACTGGTGTTGCAATTGCAACGCTATGGGTATACATAGCATTGCAAATATTTTTTTGCTAGGCTAGATACCTGGGTACCTACTTCATTTATTGCGAATGCAGCAAGAGGGAGTAAATAAGCAATCAATATTACAGGAATAAATAAATTTAAGTTACTCTTTGACTCATCTTTCATAGATATGTAATGTGGTTTTTCAATATTATTCTAACAATATATGATCATAATTTTCGTTTTAAAATAATTTGAACGAAAAATTCCAGGAAATAAGATATGAGCAAAGATTACCAGAATCCAGTTGGCCGACGTTAGAAATACTTCCCGGCGGAGTAATACAGAAACCGGAAAAATCTAGTACCGTTGAGAGCACAAGTTTTGAAGAAGAATTTGTATCTGAAAATGAGATGATGTATGCGTGTGCTAAATGCTCCCAGAGCTTCAAGTATCTGTATTGCCTCGTGAAGCATGTTAAATGGCATGAGGATGAGGCTAAGAAGTTGAAGAAGATTCATGAAGAAGACATCATAAGCAGTGAGTAACCACAATACCTCTTTTTTTGCCTCCAACCTGACTTGCCCACTCCTAGTGAAAGCGAAAATAGTAGAAATGTGTGTCAGGTCTCAAAGAACCCAACTGTTTTCTACAGATTAATATTTCTCATTCCAGAAACAACATGTACAAGTCAGTCTAACTGCAAGCACACATTGAAAAAGAACAATAAGCGAAAGATTATATTCATGAAGTCTAATAAGAAGTCTGCCACAAAAAAATTTAGGTCATAGTTGTCTTTTCTAAGGCTTAGGTTAAAAACGGGAGTTTTTAAATTGCTATGCATAAAGTGTAGCTTTGGCCTTATCCACAGAAAAAAACATATGTATTTACGCCCAAATGTGCTCAGCTTGACGTTTTTCGTCACGATGTTTTCCTTCACTGTTTGAACGCAATCACCAGAGAATTTTATCATGCTTTAAGGGTACCACCTACCTAAAAAAATTAGAAAGACAATTTTTTATTTCGATAAAAATATTTATTTAGAAAACTCTAAATTAATCATTGTTGCCTAAAGTAGGGTGAGCACAAAATATTGTATAATTTTAAAGGAACTAGTGTGGTGAATGGATTGTGCCTTTCACAATAGGTGCAATTAATAAAAGCGGCGAAAGTCGCGATATCAACCATCAACCAAGTAATAGCAACATGGATGTTAGCAATATTATTGTGAATCAGAATGTATAAATGGTAGCATAGCAATGTACAGTACGCACAACGGATCCTTATCCCTCTGAAGTTAGGTGCAACAAACGAGCTGTAGTTGTGCGAAAAATTTGCTTACATCCAATTCGACCCAAAAATGGGTTCTGCACAGATACTTCAGAGGGACAAAGATCCGTGGGGACTACTACTAGTAAGGGCGAACGCAAACCGAAAACAAAACGTCTTGTCGAACAGTTAGTGATGTGAAACTGTCAGTAAAACTTTTTTAGTTACAATATGCTTCTTTTTATTTGCTGTTTTCGTTACTTGCTTATTTAATGAGAATCATCCTAAGTACTTAATAATATTATTAAGTACACTACATAATTACTCTATATTCTTATTTATTAAAAAACACAGTTCATTCCCTAGGTATGTGCGTATAAAGCAATGTTTAATAGGTAGGTACTAAACAATGCTATAATAGATAGGTAAACATACTTAAGAAAAGTCTGTCGTGTCAATTGATGTGATTTCGTTATAACGAAAACAGCATATGACGAGTGCTTCCTCGGCATATGCGGTTTTCGTTTTAACAGAAAATTTATTTTCACGTCACTAAGTGCGCGACAAAACAGTTTTGTCGATAGATGTGCGTTGGCCCTAAGAACTGTAGTATAGATTGTATGAGCGCTGCGAGCAATATTATTGTGAGTCGGAATACACCTCATTGTTACAACATAGGACCATACACTACTGTTCATATTGGATAGTAAAAACGGTAGCATATGGTCCGCTAATAGTTATAATCGCAGTTTGTGACGAATCGGAGCGCGCCTTGATTTTTATTTTGTTGATTCGTGGAAAGTATTTCACATTATTTTGTATGGAGAAAAATAGTTTTAGCTAATCCGGTATTCTAAAACTATTTTCTCCATACAAAATATATGAGTCGAATACACAAATCTACAAAATAAAACTAAGAATGTGATCATGGCTAAAATTAAGATAGGTTTTTAAAGCTGACACCATATTTGTTGTATTTGTGTAAATAAGATGCTATATGAAAAGTTAAGTACTGTGTGCGTGTGAGTGTATGTAGTTGTTTTTTAAAGTTTGATTATTTTAAAAGTTATATTTTCACCAGAAATTTTAATATACTTTTTAGTTATTTCAGCACGATCTCATGCTGCACCAAATGAACAAAGTAAAAAAAAAAGTTCTGTTGCTTGAAAAGAAGTGGTTATATATGTAGTGGTGCTATAATTTGACATTGTTTTACTCGTGGGTAATTCTTTTAATAAAATCTAGTATAATTTATACTAGATTTTATAAAAAGGTAGTACAATTTATACTAGATTTTATAAAAAGCTAGTATAATTTATACTAGATTTTATGAAAAGGTAGTACAATTTATACTAGATTTTATAAAAAGGTAGTATAATTTATACTAGATTTTATTAAAAGAATTCTCTCTTGTTTAAAAATCTTCGTTTTGCTTTTATTCATTTGTTCTTGAACCAGCGGCATGTGGCTGTCAAGTATAGGGTTCTAGCTTCCGCCCGCGACTTCGCCCGCGTCCCTTTAGACCGTTGATTATCAGGGATAAAAGGTAGCCTGTGTGTTAATCCAGGTTACGAACAGGTTATATTCCAAGTTTCATCCAAATCGGGCCAGTAGTTTTTGCGTAAAAGACTAACAAACATCCATTTGTACATACAAACTTTCGCGTTTAATAAATTAGTAGGATCAGTTTATATTATCTGTGGTAGGATTATCTAGTGCAAAAAAGTAGGCATACACCAAATATACATTCGGACGTGCCTGACTAACCCTAAGACATATCTTGAGTGTCAGTAGAAGATGTCTACCGTGCACTAAAATGACCCATGAGATTTTTTTATTTCATTGTTTAGATATTTTTTGTACAAAAAAAATGAGCCCTATACATTTTGTAGGTATGCGCAATGGTGTTAGGCCTGAATTACCGCGTAATTAGTTGTAACAATAGGAATTAGTTTATTTTAGACCATTACTCACAGTCAACTACGCAGGTGCAATTACAGGCACATGAGACTTGACATGCTCAGTAAGAAAATGCATTGCTATTAGGCAGGGGTAACCGCTTAACATCAGGTGGGCCGTCGGCTTGTTCGTAGTAACACCACTGTACTTATGGTAATGTAAACCTGTCGAATTAGTTGACTGTGGGTGGTTTGAGTCCGAATTCTGAGTTTTATTTTGATTTTCGAAAAGTAAGAATCGATAAAATCATTTTTATGTCGAGAAAAATCGTTAGCATTCGATACATTTCGATAAAAAAAAAACTTAGACTATGGATTTTGGTCGGTCTTGTTACGAATAATTTTATTATACCAAATATCGACGAAGTCCTATATTAGCATTGTTTGATGCAACTATTATTGTTTTATTAGATTTTTTTGTTTAGTGAGAATGTTACTAAATTATAGGCCTGTATTTTTTCAACCTATGGTGTCCCCGTCTTATTACGGAGATTGCAACTGTGCCGATGGAATATTGTACAGTCGGCTAGGTACACATCAACTTAGACACTGTTTGAACTTTGAACTATTACAATTTGAATGTTGCAAATCAGGGATCGCAATAGGTGTAGGCGCGTGGCGCGCAAGCAGCGAGTCTCGTATAAAAACATTTCGTCCCTCTCGCATGATTCGCAACATTCAAATTATAATAGTTCAAAGTTAGAACCGTTGATAGGTTGATGTGTAGCCGGCTGTACCTCAGAAGATCAAAGATTTAAATGCTGTGTATGTTTCATAACACCATGTATTTGTGTCAATTAGTCTCTGTACAAAAGTTACGTTTGGTTTAAAATGCTCCTTAAATTATTTACTGGGGCTATTGTTAGTCAATTATAAAATATGTTTGTTGTACTTTTTAAAAGCGTTTATTGATTTCTAAACAATAAAATATTCATATTAGATTTGAATTTCTTATTTATAACTCAGTCATTTTTATTATGTGCAATACAATTCTAATTTGTACATAAGTGAACTTATGCTTAGAGGTCGAAGAATTCGTATCTAATATTGGATCTGTAACATAACCTATCACATTTTGTAAGTACCCTCATATTTTCTATTGATTTATTCTGACAAATAATTTGTGTATTGTACAGTCTAAACTGTACAATATTGTGTTAGATCTGCGATTCAATTTTGTTCAGATGCGATCGTTTTTACCATCTCTTCGTATTTTGTCTATTTATAACTTTGTTTTATTAACCAATTTCCAATTTGTTATTCCATTGTACTACAATGTAAAGTGGGTTTAATTTCCTGTCTGTTTAGACATTTATAATCGCATTCTAGGGACTTTCTGTGTTGTGTGAATACTCTATGATCGATTTTAAGCCTCTTTTCTTCTTTTTCTTTAAATCAGTCTTTGTAATTGTTCTAACTCCTTCCTTTTCGTAATCATCTTTTCTATTTCTTGCAGCTGGCACCATTCCGGAGCGTTCTCTAGATACTTATTACTAGATAATTTAGCTTCCATTTTTTTTAAACTGTCTTCCGCCTTCCTTATTCGTTTTTGAAGTTTACTTCTAGCTATTAATATCGCGTTTTCGACGTTGTCTCCTAACATTTCAACGCTCACTTCAGTTCTGTTATCCAGAATGCATGTTACGTATTTTCTGTCATCATTTTCGAATCCCACATCATTGCAACGTGTTAGATTCAACACAATGTATTTATTATCTTTTAAATCGTTTACAAAATCATTATCTTCGCTAGAAATTTGTATTTTTGGACGTAGTTTATTAGAAACACTATAAAGCCCTTTTAGCTCTCTCACAAGACTAATACAGCTGAGTATTTTTTCTACTCTTTTTTCAATACGATCGCTTTTCCAAACTTCAAAGTTTTTGTACTCGGGAAAGTCATAGTAAAATCTATCTTTGTCATCAAAGTTGTGGATAATATTGGTCTCGAATGATGGTATTTTTGGGATAACTTCATCTGTGATGTAAACCATGTATGGCGCTAGGCATCTCAAAGCAGTGTTTAATACAACTGATAGTGTATGCGCGTGGCTGTATCCTGTTTTCACGTTTCGACTGTCAAAACCCGGTTTTGTTGCTTCTAAGTAAACGTCGCAAAATTCATTGTAAATCAAAGTCCTTATTGCTTTTGTTGCTAAATGGAAGTCGTATTCATCCATATGTGTGTTTACTTTTTCAACCATAACAGCTAATCTACTTAAAATCCATTTATCAAAGTAAGTCAAGTCATTTATTGTGATTTCTTCATCAGTTTCCTTTAGCTTAGAGTACGATAGTTGCATGTATTTAACACTTTGCCATATTTTGTTACAGAAAAGTTTGTTAGAATGACACATAGCAACATCAAAATTAACAAAATGTGATTTAATATCTTGAGATAATAATGTGAATCTTAGCGCGTCAACACCACAATCGGGTATCCCATTAGTATTTGCGAAGTTAGATCTATGGTAAGCTAAGGCTCGGTCGAGTTCATCTTTCTTTAGAATACCAGTTTTAAACATATCCTGGCTTTTATTTTTCAATCTTTCCATCCCTATTCCTTCTATAACGTCTATAGGATCTATAACATTGCCTTTACTTTTCGACATTTTAGCTCCTTTACTATCACAAACAATTCCATGCAACAACACATTTTCAAACGGCAATTTTCCCGTTAATTCCAGACCTAGAATTACCATTCTGTGCACCCAGAATCCTAGAATATCGTGTCCTGTCGCCATCAAATCTAACGGATAGTAGTTTTCAAAGTCTCTGGCATTCTCAGGCCATCCTAGAGATGAAAACGGATAAATACCGGATGAAAACCAAGTGTCTAGCACATCTGTGTCTCTTGTTACTGTAATCTCATCAGGCAAAGATCTAAGAAACTTAGATGATAGAACTTTAGCCTGTGTTTCGTCGTTAGCAGCGACCCATATGAAATCTTTTCCTACACTACATTTGTAGGCGGGAATTTGATGACCCCACCAGAGTTGTCTTGAAATACACCAATCTCTATCACTCGAGATCCAATCTACCCAGTTACTGACAAACTTTTCGGGCAAAATCTTAAGTTTGCCATTCCTTACACACTCGATTGCTTTTTCGTTCAATTCAGTACAAGACAAAAACCATTGTTCTTTCGGGATGTGATCTATAACTTCTCCTGAGCGACTGCAGATAGGTAGAGACATTTCGTGAGGGCTGACTTTCTTTAAAAGTCCCATTTCTTCCAACTTTTGCACCAAAACTTTTCTGCAATCATACCTTTTCAATCCATTGAAGTTTCCGCTGTTAATCATTGTACCTTCTTCGCTTAGAACTTGTCTGAGGGGTATATTATGTTTTTTTGCGATATCGTAGTCAATTTTACTATGTCCGGGTGTTATTTTGACGACGCCTGTGCCGAACTTCATGTCGACGAAGCTGTCGAATATAATCGGTATGGTTAGATTTCTGAAGGGATGGTGGACTCGCTTTCCTTTTAGGTGTTTGTATCTGAAAATAACATAATTTATAAGTTTAAAAAACTAGAAAAACCGACTTCAATTCAACTACCAGCATCATCATGATGATGACAGTTCATTGGGAATGTTCTAGTGACTATAAACACCACTTAAAAGTCACAGGAAAGCAAAATAAACAATTTCGTGCACGTGGTTGGCATATTTTTTCAGTTATTTCTATTTATAACCCAAACTACTGAACCGATTTTGATGAAAATTAAATGGGACCAACTTGGAAGTGTATTCTTTCAAATAAAAAAAGAATTTTGGAAATCGGTTCATAAATGACGGAGTTCTGAGGTAACAAACATTAAAAAAAAAGAATTGAGAACCTTCTTTTTTGAAGTCTGTTAAAAAAATGTTCAACTAAATAAATCGGCTGAAACTCGTTACCTACTCTTTAAAGTATTCATTCTGATTTTAGAGTAGGTACGTAAACGTACAATTTAACGTAGGTACATTTTTTCCATGAAAGCTATTCATATGACTGTATCTCTAGATACGAGCGTGGTACGAACATCATCATTTTGTTTTTGAATGAAAAACAGACGTACAAATTCCATGCAAGCTTGGACGTACAACTACGTACAGTTTTCATAATATGACAAGGCAAAAGTGAATAGGTGTCTTCTAGACTATCCTGCTCCATAGTCGGTGTCATCGTCACTTACCATCAGGTGAGGTTGTGGTCAAAGGACATGCTATACACAAACACACAAATGTTGGTTGGAAGAAAATGCTAAATAGCATTAAGATCGCCTCTGTACTATTTTTATATGTGCAATAAAGAATTTTCTAATCTAATCTATACATTATATTAATTTTTTTATATAAGAATGAAGACTATCATACTGTGGTACCGGGGCACAGTATCACACTCTAAGGGCGGCTTGCACCAGAATCGCTAAACGCGTTTAACTCTTAAATAGTATTTAGCGAGTTGTCAAGTCATACAAATACGTCAGATTTAAATCGATTTAGCTGTTAAATACGTTTAGTGATTCTGGTGCAAGACGCCCTAAGTTTCATCCAAATCGGACCAGTAGTTACTTAGATTTGAAGAATGTAGTTCAAGGATACCTTTCATCATCAGGATGCACAGCCACCGCCATGTCTCCTAACATCGTCTCCGGCATTGTAGTTGACACCACAATCTGTCCTTCGTCGCACACTTTGTACGCGAACTCGTAAATCTGACCGAACTTCACTGGTTCCGAGTACCCGTGGAGCGATAAGTCTGTTGGACCTACAAAATGTAGATAAAAATGATGATGTTGATGTAATGTAGATTAAGTCCTCCTAGCACTACCTATTTGTGTGAAATTTTAAAATAAATAAATAATAAGGGTCGTCTTTTAATCACGTGATGTTTTTAGTAATTTTTTAACCCCCTCTTTCCTCCTGGTGATACGTGGTGAGGTTTTAAACTAAATCCCCCCCCCCCCCCCCCCTACCCAAAATCACGTGTATTGTTTGGTGCAAAGTAAAATCTTTAAAGTTTTCAGAATTATTCGGGTTAATAAAAATCGCGCGATCAACAAAGTCAAAGACAAAATTTCTTTATTCAATAAAATCACAAGGATCATTTAGAATCGTCTTATATAACTAGGTGATTCTAGGTGCCAACGAAATAAATACCCACTGTGGTGAGATTTACTCCCTCCCTCTTGTGATATTTCGTGATTTTCGCGAACCCCCTCCGAGTCTCACGTGATTTAATGGTCGACTCCTAAGCAAGTTAATTTCTAGAAAATGAAAAACCTTTGAATCTGAACCTCCCTCGATCCTCTTCATCATATGCTGGTCTTAATACAGGGACACTCTCAAAAACTTTGAGGAATATCTATCAATACGAATGAACAACTTTTTATATGATTCTTACCTGTGATAGTAACATTTTCCACCTCGATATCAGAAACCGTAGATTTCAGTGCATTGCACCAGTTGACCAGCGCTTTCTTACGGTAAATAAGACCTTTTTGAAATAATTTAATGAATGCTGTATTCACAGCGTGTGTATGTATCGGATCCATGGTAAATACTTGTCGCGACCAATCGAGAGAGCATCCTGGAAATTTAGTAAGACTTATTTTTAACTAGCAGTTACCCGCGACTTCGTACGCGTCTACAGTTTCCGTGTACATTATATTATCTGTGCGTGTACCGAGCGGATACTTTGAGAAACTTGACATTACACCTCATGACACCGAACTCGTACTGGAATGTCAAACGCTAGTCGTTAGACCAAAGAGGTAGTACTACGCCCTGTCAAACTGACGTGACATGACATGACATCATACTCTTGCCAAATTGGTGCTGCTTATCCCGTTTTTTTTTTCATTTTATCTTGAAGATCCTGTTAATTATTCGGGATAAAAAGTAGCTTATGTGTCAATCCAGGCTACGAACTATAAATATGCCAAGTTGCTACGCTTTGCTTTCCGGTTCGTGATCGTCATTCGAGAACCTTTATTATGTGTCAGTTCTGCGAGCTGTGTTCAGCCCATACTTGTACTGACTTCAATACTGTGAAGTAGACATATCAGAGAAAGATGTTCATCTATAAAAATATATATATATACCTAATGTGCGAAGTTGTTGGCAGATTTTATCTCCGTGTGTTTCCCTCCACTTCCACACTTCTTTAACAAACTTCTCTCTTCCGATATCATGGCGATTTATATCCAGATTGTTTTTCAGATATTTTTCTACCACACCCTGGAATTAAATGTTTTTAAGTTTTAAATGTTTTGGGTGTTACTATGTATTATAATAAGTATGTATTTACAAAAAAAAAGTATATAAGTATTCTATCAGTCATCTAGTTCCCATATTACAAGCTTTGCTTAGTTTGGGACTAGAGGGCGTTGTGTGTAAAGTCCACGAATATTTATTTATTTAAGTTTTTTAAGTTTCTATGAACTAGAGCACCAATGGTTTAGGGAGGGTGACCTAATGACCCTAAAGATGTGGGTTCAAATCCATTAGTACACAACATGAATTTTATAATTTTAAGAATTTTTTTATGATTGATAGAAGAAACAGATGGCCCACCTCATGTTAAGTTACCTTTGTCTATAACAATGCCTAAGAAGAGTACATCTTAGTGGACGTGCGCTGTGAGGCATTGGACTGCTTCTATCACTCCAATCTCCAATACTACTGAATATAAATGGTTTTTAATTTTCACTTCACTGCAAGTGAACACAGTTTCTCAAATGGATCAAGATATGTTTATTTGCCAAAATAAGTGTTACAATTTGGTCTTATGCTAAAGTAGGTAGGTACTTTAAAACTTATTCACCCTTTTTGGGTACCTAACGAATTTTTTTTTTGGATTTCAGCAATTAAACTTATAAATTAAGGGTGGCTTGCACCAAAATCACTAAACGCGTTTAACTCTTAAATAGTATTTAGCGAGTTGTCAAGTCATACAAATACGTCAGATTTAAATCGATTTAGCTGTTAAATACGTTTAGTGATTCTGATGCAAGACGCCCTAATAATCTTAAGTTACACTATTAAATTAAATATCTAGTTAACATTTTAGTAGGTACGCAGTTTCTCATTTAAGGTAAGATCAGAAGGTGACGGCAAGGGGGCCCCGCTCCCATGTCATTTTCCAATGACATTGAAAGTTTGTGGATAAATGACGCCTAAAATCTTTCTTTCTGGAAATCTATGTCTGTAGAATTCCAGACAAATTCTACAGACTGATAATGATGACCTTTTCTGTGTAGAAAAATAAAGAATGTGTTGCGTCTCTGCCTAAACCAAACTGACCCTTACTGGTCAGAGTGTCCACTTACATAGGGTACTGAGGGTAAGTAGGTACCTATCTAAAAGTTTGGTGACCAAAATTTTTTGCTATAGTTACCTGAGTAGCAATTCCAGCATGGTCTGTACCTGGAAGCCAGAGCACATTGTGCCCCATTGACCTTTTCCTTCTTACGATGACATCTTGCACTGTGCATGTTAAGGCATGTCCTGGGATATAAACATACTTAAGTGTAAATCAGGTACAAATATGGCTCTAATTAATTTAAAAGTTAAAAAACCTCCAAATCTTGAACCGATTTTCATCAAACATAAGCTAAGAACTAATTAACCTTTCAAACAAAAAAAAACAAAATCAAAATCGATTCATCCGTTCGGGAGATACATTGCCTCAGACAGACACACACACACAGATACGTCAAACTTATAACACCCCGTCGTTTTTGCGTCAGGGGTTAAAAATAATGGGCATAGTCAATGCCTTTAGTCAACATAGTAATGTTATTGTTTAGCAGTTGGTCCACCTAATGGTAAATGATTAACTATGTCTATAACAATTCGTGGCCTTAGTGTGGACGTGCTGTATAAGGTATTGCACTACATTCATCACTTTGAGATGTAATAATTTTTTTACCGATTTTCATTGAGAAGAGTTAAAATATCTGTGCCTAATATCTTGATTCATACTTGAGCACTACTAGGTAAAGCTTTTGAGGGATAAACTACAAGTTGCAAAATCATATGGTAGGTAGTGACCTAACCTAAATGTAATACGCCAGTAACATTTGGAGGAGGTAGCACCATGCTGAATCTTGGCTTCCCACTCGTAGCTTCAGCCCTAAATCGGCCTTCTTTCTCCCATTTCTCGTATTTATTCCTCTCTACAACTTCAGGCGTGTAAGCAGGCGAAGGTAGATTGTCCTTCAAAACAATGCGTGTAGAGCTTGAAATAAGCCTTCTGGAACGACGAAAGTTTATAGACAAGTAGTTTTGGCGAAACGTTGTCATGTTTTAATTTAGAATTTCACTTTTGTATTAAATTTTATGGAGAAAAATCGAATTATCTCACATTACAATGTCTTGCAAATCTTGCAACATCAAAACCAAAGAGTATAAAAAATAAGCAGATCAAAACAAAACAAAGCCCAGATGATGAATGAATGAAATGAATGAATGGGAAATGTTGTATTGTGACACTTCTAGCGTTGCCAACTCCTATAAATCCGAGTTGCCATCATAAATCGCTAGATAGTCGGTTTTGATTCGCAAACAATGCGAATGCGAGTGCGAATGGACTCGTTCACCGACTGAGGCATCCAATCCAAATAATAAAAAATATAGATTATCTCTTCACATAATTATTTCTGTATTGCAACTTCTGAGATAAAAGGGGGAACGGTTACTTATATAACATTTGGTGACCTTATGTTTTGTCGCCAAAGCAAGCAAAAGTCACCATTTCTAGCGACGAAGTCGTTAAGTTGGCTACACTAGACACTTATTGTGTGAAATAGTGTGAATGATTAATTCGGTGCTGGCAATAATTACATATATCTGTCATGTTGTAATGTCATGTCCAACCTATTGTCATGTCATCTTCATCTTCAAACTTCAAACAAACAAAAATTGCTTGTCTTTCTTTCACAGAGTACTTTTTTATACTGGAAACTTTCTTTGGTTACAAATTGGACTTTTCGTAGAGCGCTTTTAAAATAATTTATTTTTCAATATTATTTACCGTTTTTACCATACCGAATATTTATAAGCAAAGAACATTACCATTCTAATATAACTGTGTTCGTATATCCAATTTATCTCATCTCATAACAGTGATAAAAAACATTTATGTGGCCTTTGACACCGACTCTCTTATCTTCCAATTTATCGCCTTTACAAAATGCATTATCTACCCACAACTAATACTATTAATTCGGTTTCCTCGACCAAGTAGATAAGTGCCTTCACAATCTAAAAATGTCCTTGCTAGGCTACGTGAGTCCTTTTAGAATCTACCGCGAATTTTTTCTAAGACCTGCCCAAACTTTTGCTTACGATCAGTATAAGGATTATAAAAAAAAAACTGATGCTGGTATTAACAGCGTGAAGGAGTTAGTGTACAGAGCTGGTATAATAACAGTATTTTTGTCAGCTATTTTATGGATTTCTATTTTTATGTATGTTATTTTCCATTATACCTACATGCCGAATGTAACGCATGTGCGCCCGGTGCATTTGCAATTCAAGTAAGTATTTACATTTATTTTTAATCTTCACAACTTTCCTGTTTATGGTAGAGGCAGACAAAATAAAATGAGGAAAACATAAGCGTACCACACAGTACCCGCTAAATTTATAAAACTTAGCTTTTTACTATATGTAATGCTGCATAGTTGTTATTATGGTTACCCTCGCTACCTAAGCTTTGCCCTTTGCTTGATCAACTCTTGATAATACCGCAAGGGTTTGTCACAGACACATCCATACAAGCATCTTTAATATTATTTAACACCAAAATCTTCAACTCTTAGAGATCTAACTTTATTTCAGGTCTTGTGATGAACAGATGGGCATATGCTCGTTCCCTTCAGCTCATGTTCAGCTGACGAGGAGAAGTCATATGCTCATGACATCACAACCTTACCGTGTTAAGCTCATCCTGGACATGCCGGAATCTCAAGTTAATAAGGATTTAGGTATACCTTCACTATATTAGAATCTAAAACTACTTCCTGTTATACTGTTTTACCTACTGAAGTTGTTGCCGGAGTGAAACCCACACCAGTTGAATTTTTTTATAAGTGTTGCAAAATGCAGAAGACCCATCTGATGTTAAAAGCAAACCTTTGCCAATAACAATACATTGCCCCACTGAGTATGTCCACTGAGGATGTGCCTTGTGATACATTGCGCCTATCACTCTGAGACTAAAGATGTTAAGCCGGCCCTACAAGCTGGAACACAGCAATGCGAGTATCACTGCTTGGCGGGAGGAATAGGTACGGTGCTAGTACTTCACAAAGCCCTACTAGACACTATTTTTGAATGTAAACTAGAATTAGGTTGTAAACTTTCAGGTATGTTCATGGTTTGTGCTCAGATGCGAGCGAAGGGAGGTGTTCTGGTGTCATCGTCATGCAGATCAGCAATGCTGCGGCACAGGTATGTTTATTCCTCACGACTTCAAATCTTCAGGGGTAAACTCTCCGCTTTTTCATGTTTAATGTACAAAAAACTCAAAATCTGAGAAATTACAAACGAAACGAAACAAACGTTCAGTGAATTTGATGAATGAAAACTTTAGTGTTTTGCACATTGTAATGCTGAAATATAACTTGATGATATAATATGTGTATTAAATGAAATAAGATTAAAAGATGTCTATAAGTTAAGTTGTGAGTGAGCCTCTGTTTATGAATTCGGGAGCAAGAATGTGCAAATGAGAGCCAATGTTAAATCTCATTAAATAAGTAATTAAATACCAGGTCCGACCTCCACCAGCTCATAAGAACCATATTCCTAACTCCGCTGCTGATAGGAGGAATCAATGAGGAAAAACAGCAGTTACAAGTGGAGTTGTTCAGCGATTTTGAAGATGATCAGGTAATTAGTTTAGAACTAAAGGATGCTATTATTATTTAATACTGCCTTCCGTGCTGTGGGTCGTGGGTTCGATCCCCACCAAGAATAAACATTTGTGTCTGGCAAAACATAGATGTTTGTTCTGTCACGTGATCATTCTTTTTAGACACTTGACAGCAAAATATGCGCGAAAATACATCAAATGACATCATAATGTCACTATTTAGTCACAGAATAACTATGAGTTAGTATGAACTGACCATGATTTGTTGAATGACATGTTGAACTTTGCAGTTCAACTGAGATTGGAATACCCCTTTTTTCAACGTCATTTTGACGTCATCCCTATGAGTAAAATCTCTGCCGAAGTGAGAATTAGGCCCCTGTGCCTTGATCACGTAGAAATGTGACAGTCGTAAACGTATAACGCTAGCGTATCCGAGATACACTGCGCGGTGACGCTACAACGTTCGGCAGTCGAGCTGGCGTTGACGCGCAATATAATTCGAATACGTTAGGTTTACGTAACGCGATTTCTTCCAGAATCTCCCAGTGACCGACGCGTATGTGGAAGTCCAGTCTCGTTTCGCGCAAGTGTACTCGTGCGAGTTGCATATCCAAGCGCATTTTACTGGGCTAAGATACGTCATGTTTCATTGGCCGAACATATCTGCTGTAATTGGTGAGTTTATAGTGTAATTCTATTCTAATAATAATAATCTACTTTACACTTTACATAATGCCCGAAGGGGGAATATTCTTCCGTGCTGTGGGTCGTGGGTTCGATCCCCACCAAGAACAAACATTTGTGTGTGGCGAACATAGATGTTTGTTCTATGTCTGGGTGTTACTATGTATTATAAGTATGTATTTACAAAAAAAAAGTATATAAGTATTCTATCAGTATCTAGTTTCCATATTACAAGCTTTGCTTAGTTTGGGACTAGAGGGCGTCGTGTGATATGTCTATGAATATTTATTTATTTATTCTACACGTCATGGCGAACAACGTTTGTTCTACGACTTTAGAATGTTTCAAAGTTTTTTTACTTTACTGAAGTTTTTCACTAAGCGTTTCGCTTCTACTTTTATAATGCGGACAGCCAAGGATTGGAACTCGTTGCCGGCGTCTGTGTTTCCACCTTCATATAGATGAAATGTTTTTAAGAGACGAGTGAATAGGTATCTTCTAGGTAAGCGTGCTACATCGTCGACCGCATCTTCACTTAACATCAGGTGAGATCACGGTCAAACGCTTGCCTATAAATTATTTAAAAAACTGAACTGCAGCCTTATAGCCAAATAAAATTCAAATAAATGAAAATACGATACTCAATTTTTTTTCAGGAATTAGTACAAATTTGTTCTTCGTGTCTCTAATATTCATGCTGAGTTGGTATCACCTGCAAGATGGATTACCGGATTTTGTTAAAGTGAGTAGGTATTAATTTTTACTTTATTAAAATTATTAGCGATGTTTTCAACACATTTTTTTAAGATATATGATTTTATAATAAGAGGGGAGTTGAGCTATCTATAAATCGTTTGCAACGGTGTGTAGATAGCTCAACTGCTTCATGTGTATTTTGTACATATTATAAATATTGTAAATACTTTATTAGTCATAATTTTCTTTGTGAATAAGAGGGGATCTAAAATATATTGAATTGTATAGATTCGCCCCGTCCTTGTAAGAACTCCCATCGAAATCAGATTAATAAGTTAGAAAAATATATTGGTATATATTTTATTACTGTCTGTCCTACTACTAAGTGCCTATTTCACCATCTCGTGATTATCCGCCAGTGACAGACAGTGCTAGTGACAATCCGCCAGTTATAAATCTCTCCGTATATAAGTACTTTAGACTTATCAAAAACAAAGATAGAAATATTTTTATTTGATGGATAACTTGGTCCAAGGTGGATAACCTTACTCAAAGATGGTGAAAAATGCCCTAACAGTACTAACTTAACCCACGGACCGAGAAATCTTTTTACAGAAGATTTTAAAAAATAACGGTTAAAACTTTTTTTTAGAACAAATTCAAAGCGGAATCAAAAGACGAAGACGAAAAAGCATTTATTGGAAAAGTAAAACTAGAAAGAGAAGGTGTGTATCTTTCTATCTTTTTTTGACGTCACAGCTCAGTTGGTATAGCTCTGCCTTGCGTGCTGTGGGTCGTGGGTTCGATCCCCACTGAGAACAAACATTTGTGTTTGCCAAACAGATGTTTATTCTATGTCTGGGTGTTACTATGTATAAGTAATAACGTATTTTCAAAAAAAAGTATTATAACAGCAATTTGGGTCTTATAGTACCAGCTCTGCTTAGTTTAGGACTAGATGGCGTCGTGTAAAATGTTCATGAATATTTATTTAAAAAAATCTCTATTCAAACTACAAACACACTTTATGTATTATAAAAAAAGAGATTTATGCAAGACATAAAAACTAACACTTTTTTGTACCACTGGCAATTATGTGGATTGTTTTGTTCACTTTGCATTTTTACTTTTTACAAAAAAAGTTGTTTGTTTACCACTGGAAAACAAGTTCTCGAGATGGGGTCGGCAACGCGTATGTACCTCCGGTACTCCATAGACTACGGTAACCGCTTTCCATCAGGCGGGCCGTATGCTTGTTTGCCTACCTTAGTAGTATAAAAACCTTACCGGAAATCGTAAAACGGAGATAAACATACAATTTAGATAACTTACTTTTCAGATTCGTCATCATTCTTCGAAGGGGACACACTTTTAGAAGAATTACATTAGATCGAAGATCCTAAAACAAAAGCTTAGAACTAGAGAGTAACGGTCGAACCCTATATTCAACCCTCGGTAAGGGTTAGATAGCGATAGCACTGACGAAACAAGCTATGTTGCTAAGGGATAAAGCAAAATCAAAGATTGATTCAATATTAAAAATGGCCATATCTTAAAGTTGAGATTGTAAAATAGTTGTATTTTTGCACAAGTGTAAGTACCAGTAAGCAATATGAGTTATGAACAAACTGAGTTTTAAATTGTCGAGTAGGTTGGTTGGCTCGATAGGAATAAGTCGTAATATGCAATTCTATCATTGAAATTAGTATAAAATATACTTACATCTTCAAAAGTTACAAAAGGATAGTTTAAAAACTCTTAAAACATAGACTTTGCGCAGACTGTACATAATAGGTTATTTATTATATAGAAAGTATACATTTTTGATCTACAGTTAACGTATCAAGAAATATTTAGAACTTAATTTACTTGGACAGTGAGCGACAAAAATAGTAGCGTTTTCTTTTTATTTGCCAAAGATTTTTTCAAATACGTAAGTACATGTCCCAGTGCAAAATATCATTGTATTGCATTTAATGCTATTGTAAGCTTGACTGAAATTCTGAGCTAATTTAGAAGTATTTTAGTGCCTTTTGCTTTTAGTACTAACATTTATATTTATTTATAAGAAGAAAACCTACAATGCTAAGTATCACAACTTCAATAGATACAGTAGTCACAACGGATCTTTGTCCCTCTGAAGTATCTGCGCAGTACCTATTTTTGGGTCGAATTGGAGGTAAGTGTTTTTTTCCGCACAACAATATATGCAATATTTCCGTATATGCGCAATCGTTAGTTGCACCTAATTTCAGAGGGATACAGATCCGTTGTGCGTACTGTATTGCGTACAGTAAATATTAGTACTAGAAGCCTAAATTGTTTATTATTTATAAAAATCATGCACAATTGTTTATTTATTGTATTTTATTGTTTTAATGTGTGATAGAAATATACAGTGATAAATAATAGGTATAAAATAAACTATATTAATACGATAGAATTTAATAATTTTAAATCAGTGATATAAATAAATATTGATGTGATTAATGTTTTATTTTTAATTTACAGCTACGGAATTACTGTCGGTACACATAGGTATTGCATGTCTATACGGGCGTGCTTTGTGAGGTAATACCATTGTATTACATAATTAAGTAACTATTCAATATTAGATGGAAAAACTGGGGAGATTTGGATTAGGGATCTTATTAGTTAAATAATCTTTATTTTCAGATACATATAAAAACAATAATTATATACAATTATCTAAGAAAACAAAATTCTTAACCTTTTTACTAACTATTTTTATTAACTCTGATTTCTACCTGTTAGTAGTTAGGGATCTTCATAAAAAAAACAATAATAAAACAAAATATAGGCAATGATGTAAATATGTATTCGCCATTGACATTACCCCATATAATTGTGTACGTACAATTTATAACAAAAACCTAATTTAAACGTTCTACAGTTTTTTAACTGCGTTTGTTGGGTTCATAAAAGTTTTAAAGCACAATAAAACACAGCAAAAAAAAAGTAATAATACTCATTTGACAAATTTCCGTTAAAAATAAATGTATCTCACAATCGTTGCGTAAATTCAATGTAGCTTTAGTGTTGAACGAAGAAAATCGTTCAAAATCTAAATTTAATTGAGAATTTTTAACGATTTGTGTACAGCTGCGTAAATTACTATGTGCAATATATGTTAATATTAAACTGTAATCTAATATTTTAATAGGATAACATTTTAAGTATTTTTTTTAAAACACATAGCCCTCCCATTGTTGGTGTGATAACATTTTACATTTTTTTTTAAATTTTAAATGATTTATGATATGTATGTATGTAGGATCTAAAGTAGTAAAAATATCTAGGCATTTTAGTTTGGACAGTATCATTATCTGTGGTTTGGATCGGCGTTAAAAGCGGATAAAGTTTAAAGCGTTTTAGATAAAATACATTTTTTTATTCAATTGTAAAAATATTTTTTTGTGAGACTTGTGCGGGTAGATCAAAAATTAACATATTTACATTGGTTCTTCGCGTTGTACAAAATAATAAAAAAGCGAAACGACCGCTTTGTCACAAAAATGCCTTGACATTTTAAAATAAATCAACAAACTTACGATTCATTAAAGCTTAGAAAAAGATTAATAATTAAAACATCAAAATATATCAACAAAAATATGAAACTTACATAAACAGAAATAATTCAACAAAATTATTTTACAAATCTAATAACAGAATTGTATTTTTAATTATGCCTTCTATTTTGATTTTTTTATATCCATCCACTATACACACATTTTTCATTTATTTATACCTATATAGAAATACTAAGAATATAATTTTAAAATTTTGACACAAATATCCAGATATTTTTCCTCTATAGAGGAATTTAATTTTGAAAAACTTTGGCAACATCCTCAAAATTATTATATTATATTTTATATTTTTAATAGGTACCTATTAAATATATAGTGTACCTATTAATTTTGAATAGAGATGACTATATTTTCAAATAATTATACAATTCGGTCTTATAAGGTCAAAAAGTTTTTGATTAAGTATATCATAAAATTTAATATGTATTATAAAATTGAGTTATTTTAAATCCCGCTATCCGATTAGGGTAAGTATGTATCTATTTCTAAAGATTATTTTCCCAATACAATAAGTACAGGCCCGGATCAAGAAAGGTATTTCATTATATTTGTATTCCATTAATAAACAAACTTTATTCTACATAAAACAATATAAGATCATACTAAAGATTATCTTGAATATTTCGTAGAAAACAATAGTGTCGATTCTGTTGTTGCATTTTTCTAAACTAACCTAATTTGACAGCGCTAAAATTATAGCTGTCTTTGTCGTTTCAGTTTATGAGAAAGGGACGGCAACATTTTTTGTGCTGTCAAATTAGATTAGTTTAGAAAAATGCAACAACAGAATCGACAGCAGTGTCTCTGAATAAAGTATGACTATCCACAAAAAAAAAATGTTTGTACGAAGAAAATTACGTTCGCCTCAGTAAGTTCCTCCCCTTTTTGAACAATAAAAAAAAACATTCCGTTACAACGTGGACCTAACCTTAAAATAGCTAAAAAGGTACAGTAGTAAAGTAGCTGAGTTATGCACTCGCAGCCATATTATTAAGTACTGCCATAGACACAAAATTTTATAAGAACATTTTTTTAAGCCTTGTCATTTAATAGGCGGCAAAAAAATCTTTAAAAAAGTAACACTGAAAAAGTGTTCAGTTTTGATTCTGACTGTACTTTCCCTTCCACATTTTTTTCACATTTTCCACATTTGCAATTTTTTCACAAACATGTTGAAAGCACTCCTTTCTCTCTGAAGTTTCGCAATCATCATTTTGTATGGTATATTCCATAAATCTCCATCAGCGGATTTCATTTTTTTATTTTTTTTTCAGAAATCCGTATCTGAGCCAGACGTTTTTTTACCCATTTTACTGTTGTTCCTGTGTTTATCTGTTGTGTATAGTAAATGTACTTTTTCAATTTTTTAGTGCTCATCTCCCTGTCTAAATAGGTTGCCTATTAGAGATCGTTATTAGCGATAAGGCCGCCCATTGCATTACCTACTTTTATGTTGTGTTTTATTTTTAAGTTCGTCTTCTTCTTCTTCTTACGTGTCAATGGTGACAACCAACACTAGACGAAGTTTGAATAGAACTTCGCCACTTTTACCTCTTCGTCTGTGGCATCCATAATAACATCCCTCAAAAAACCTCTTCTTCTTCTTTAAGTTCGTAAAACCAGTGTTAAGTAAGTAATCAATAAAGAGTTATCTATCTACTTTTAAAGAATCAATTTATAAAATAAAATCCGGACCTCCACAAATATAATACGTTACCATTATACATTCCCTATAAATCTTTAATATACATAATTATAATGAATCTAAAGTTAACATTGTTTTGTCATAAGTAAATGAGGCTAAAGGCCTGTTTCACCATCCTATTCATATTTATTTTTGACAAGTTTAGAGAGACGAAGATATTTATGACTGATATATGGTGTAATCATGAGATGGTGAAATAGGCAGTTAGCCAAATGAGCTGTATTACGTCGAATTTAAGTTCCTTTTTAATTAGCAATCTGCAGTTCTTTTTGTAAAACAAACCTTCCTCGACACCAGGAGTTAAGCCAGGTTTATGCAGAGTAAGTTCAGAAGCCAGTAGCTAACTGACTTCAACTGTTTACATGGGAACAGTAGTGGAATATACAAGTCAGCGCTGACCTCACACCGCTGTACTGAGTTCAAATCCATTTACACTGGGATTTTAATAGTGACCTCTGGAATACTCTTCATTTCACACATTAAGTAGCTAATGCTCTCTATTCTTGATATGTTTTTTGCTGAGAGCTCTTAGGTTTTTGTTAGTATGTATAGTTATGCCTTCTTTATGTAAATTTGTCTCTTTGTTAGCAACATTTATTTACTGTATAATCCTTTAATATTTTTCTGTTAATAATAATCATATAATGTTTTTAAAATGAATTTTCTTTTTTCCTCATTTCTTTATTTCCGTGTATTTTATTCTTGTCTGTTAGCACTAAGTAATCACGTCCTCTTATACTATGCCTTATACTACATGCCTACTATATCCTCAATGGCCTCAACGGAAGACCAGCGCAGGTTACTGCAACCTGCACATGCTGAGTTGGGACCATTTTGCGACTATTTATGTATATCTATTTATTTATTTATCTGATTATCTATCTCTATGTGTTAATTTTAATTTAGAATTGTAACTTTTATTATTTTTCCTTTTTTATGTACTTGTATGGTCGCAAATAAAACCCTTTGATTTGATTTGATTTGATTTTTTCAGGTCAGCGCTGACTTGTCAGTCACTTACCCTGTATAAACCTGGCTATAGGTTCCTGTAGAAGCTGCTAGATCTAGCTGGCAGTGGACGCGTAGCGGGATAAATCCGGTAGGACCATGCCCACGGCCTGGAAAAATTGAGCAAGCTGTCAGCGGGTAACCACACCGTTCCATTGCGGATAGGTACAATAAATAATTTTATAAGTTTAAAAAAAATAGGAAAACCTACTTCAATTCGGCTAGCATCGACGTCAGATGATGATTGCAGTTCATTGGTAATGTTCTAGTGACCGTAAACATCACAAAAAAAGTCACAGAAAAGCAAAATACGCAATTTTCTGCACGTGGATGGCATATTTTTTTAGAAATGGAACAGACGTCTATTTTTTTCACACACGAATATTTTTGTTCTCAGTGGGGATCGAACCCACGACCCACAGCACGGAAGGCAGAGCTACTACCGACAGAGCTATGACGCCTGTCCTATATAAATAAAACATACCTCATTATCAATGCGTTCTTCATCACTCTGGTACTGCACGTCCAGTTCGGAGCTGTTCACGCTGTTCTCCCAGTCCTCAGAAGACGCTGTGGATGAATTGTCCACATCCATGTCCAAGTCAGCTGAAACATGTCAATTTCATAAGATTTTAAAAACCTCCGATCATGGAAATCTCCTTGGATCCTCTTCATCATTGCGTTCGACAGGCGTCACAGCTCAGTCGGTAATAGCTCTGCCTTCCGTGCTGTGGGTCGTGGGTTCGATCCCCACCAAGAACAAACATTTGTGCGTGGCAAACATGTAAGTATGTATTTACAAAAAAATGTATAAAGTATTCTATTTATCAGCATCTAGTTCCCATATTACAAGCTTTGCTTAGTTTGGGACTAGAGGGCGTCGTGTGAAATGTCCATGAATATTTATTTATTTATATTTAATGATTTAACAGTACAGAGTGCACTGACCGATCCTAGGCCCGTCCGGACGATGTGCCGGCGGCAAGCGCAGTGCGGTCCCGTTGATGAGGAGCGCGGAGTCTGCGGAGCGGCTGCCGCTCTCCACCACCGGATGAACTGCTTCCGTGAAGCGGAGCTGATGGTGCACCTACAATACACGTTTCAAACTGAAGGATGATAGATAGATAGAAAACTCTTTATTGTACTGCACCGGAAATTAGATATTAAACATAGTTCTATATTAAAGCGAACTGCGGATGCTGGTGGTGTCCACCAGCGGATGCTGGTGGAACAAGCTATATGGTTTATACATTTTATTGGTATAGTTATACCTAGTTTAACATTTAGTTTAAACAAAGATAGCATTATCATACTAATATAGAAAAACCGACTTCAATTCGACTACCAGCTTCATCATCAGATGATAATGATGACAGTTCATTGGGAATGTTCTAGTGACTATAAACACCACTTAAGTCACAGGAAAGCAAAATACGCAATTTCGTGCACGTGGTTGGCATATTTTTTCAGTTATTTCTATTTATAACCCAAACTACTAAACAGATTAGATGAAAATTGAATGTGACGAATATGGAAGTACATCCTTTCAGATAAAAAAAGATTTTTTTAAATCGGTTCATAAATTACGGAGTTCTGAGGTAACAAATATCAACCGAATGGAGAACCTCTTCCTGTTTTGAAGTCGGTTAAAAATAATTGCAAACTTACAGGATATTCCAATTCACAGATGGGGTTGAGCCTCAGATCTATGGACTCGAGAGACATCGGCAACATTGATATGATATTTTCTGGCAGGAAACTAATCTGTAACATAAAAAAGACAATGCTGATGATTCTGTTGTTGCATTTTTCTAAACTAACCTAATTTTACAGCACTAAAACTGTTCTCGTCCCTTTCTCATAAACTGAAACGACAAAGACAGCTATAATTTTAGCGCTGTCAAATTAGGTTAGTTTAGAAAAATGCAACAACAGAATCGATACCAATTTGTTGCCTTATCTAGTGTGTTTTTTCACTAGAGTATGCCTTGCTGGGCTTTCTAGTGGTAATAGCAGTAGTATCGTTATTTTTCCATATAAATAAACACAGATGTATTTCTTAAGTATCCGTATTTATGCTCAAAGTAACGGTACTCTATAATGGTTCTTGATACTGCATATACACTGCTGGCTCTGGGGCATCAAGGACTGACACTGGCTTCCTCATAGAGTTTTTTAAGAACATAACGATATTTTAGTACCAGTACTAATGACTCTGGCAAAGAAAACAGTTGTAACTCACCAAGTGAACCGAGGTGGTGTGCCCTTTGGCGTCTCAAACCACCACTTCGGTTCACCGGGGACCCCTCAGGAGGCCTGCACCGGCGTGAGCGAGCTGCTGGCCTTCCTGAAGGACATTGGGTGGCTGGAATAACAGCCGCTACTCATCAAGCAAAAAGGACCCGCTTGCGGCCTAGTTGCGGGAACCAGTTCGCCCTACAAGTACTCACCAAGTTGTTACTAAGCTGGATATACATAATCTCCGGGCACTGCAGCAAGGAAACCGGAAACTCTGCTAGTCGGTTGTTGCGAATGTTGCAGTGAACTAATGCTGCCATCCTGTTTAGATCTGCCGGGACCTTCTCGATCAGATTGTTCTCTAGGGTCAGCCACCTGGAAAATAATAGCACCATTATCTCCATACTGATCCTACCAATGTTATAAATTGCATGTTGTATCTGATCTGTATCCGCCAAAGGGTTACGAAGTGGCATCCATTTTTAATTTTCTACACGTTTTTTAGCAATATCTCAAAAAGTTGTTTTGTCAGATAGCTACGTTTTAGTTAGCGGACAGCAGTATAGCTCAACTGTTTCATGTGTATTTTGTAAATATTATAAATACTGTATTAGTTCATCTGTAATGTGGATACTTGTCACACCTTGTTAAAATAATAAGTTTGGCTAAGTAGTGGGTAGATGTATTTTCTTCTTTTTCTAGAAAGCTTTGATGTTGGTGTATCAACTATGTTTCAACTACTAGTCTGATTTAGAAGAAACTAGGAATTGGTAGCAACGGCCATTCAGATTGTAAAATGAAATTACTATAGGCCATACTGGTGAAAGAGGCTTTTTATACCTCTTATTAGTCTCTATATTGTCGCACTGCAGAGTAATTGAATTATTCTACTTTTTTTTTTTATAATATCCCTTATTTTTTTGTTCAAAACAATAACTATATACAAATACTTTATTACTTATTTGTTATTTTTATTATTATTTTATTATTTATTATTTTTACTTCTTATCTTTATCAAACTATGCAGTTTTACTTTTTATGAAATCGACTGTTCTCTACAATCTCACCACCGTCCAAGTTTTGTATATTGATTTGCGAAAAGTGATTCTCAAATTTCGTATGGAGAAGTCATTTTTGCTTGTCGTTTTTGTCTATACAAAAAATGCAACGCACTTTTCGCAAATAAAACTCAATACTAAAGGCTCAGTATAATTAGTTATAATACAATCATTTAGTTGCAAAACACAGGTTACAAGAAAATTAGACCTATAGTTTTTGTATAGACTAAAATTTTATTGTAAAATGTATTGTCGTGCCCTAACTGGGCTCATGTTGGTAGCATAATATATTTAAGACCCTTTTGTACAACATGAACGCAATAAAGTTTTGAGTATATTACTTACTGTAAATTTGTCAACTGACAAATCTCATCAGGAATAATTCTGATTTGATTCCCTCTGGCGCCAAACGTATCCAGTTTCTCCAACTTGCCCATCTCCTTCGGGATCTCCTGAAGCCCGATCCTGTTGCACCAGAACGCTTCGAGGTTCTCCAAGTCACCAATCTCTGGTATCAGTTTGTTCAGAGGATTGTAACTCAAGTTTAGATTCACTAAGTTTTTCAAGCTCCCTATTTCTGGTGGCAGGGAAGATATGTTGTTGTAGTCCAAGGTAAGAGTCGTGAGATTCACTAGCTGGCAGATTTGCACAGGAATCATGGATATTTTATTCCTATGAAGATAAAGATGTTCGATGTCCAAACATGTGTACAATAACTCAGGAATTTCGTATATTTCAAACGAGTTCAAACCTAACAGTGACTTCTTCTTGCTGATAGCCTGTTCAATAAGAGCCAGGATGTGATTTTCACGGAGAAATTTTAGTATTGTACTCATTTTTATGCTTCATCTTCATATTTTTATTACCTACCTATTTATTTATGGCCTCTGTCCGTCATTTTTAGCCCTGACGGGTGACCGTGTGACGGTGACACTGACTGTTTATTTTTCCAGACGCTCAATTATTTTATTGAAAGATTTCAGCACAAAACAGAGACGCATGATACCTTAATCTTATAGAGCAAGCAAGGTAAAAAATGTGTTTAGTACTTTTGTTGTCATTCATTTTCTTTGGAACGTAATGCGCTATGCGGTGGCTGGCTTCATTGAGCTTTGGTTTTATGAATCAGAGGGTGGCTTTGACTTTGGAAGAAATGTAAAAATGTTGTCAGGTGGTAAAACTCAGATTCTACCAAAACTTTACCTAAATTCTTTTTATTGGTGCCTAAATTATTACATGTTTATTCATGTAAGTGGCGAAACTATATAAGCATCACCATCATAATATTCAACACAAATACATTAATATATAATATAACTCAGTGTTATCAGTGTTATGATAACAAGGCGTTTCTCGAGTCGCAGTCGTAGAATGGAACGTGATTATCGATTTTCGCGCCAAATGTGAAGTGAATGGTATGCGGTGGCTCTAGGCTCCTGGGTCAGAGCAATCAATAATTTGAGATAAACACTGATCAAACAACTAAATGCGGACTTTTAAGTTGTGAATTGTAGATGTGACGTTAAGGAATTGATTAGTCCTAAGGAAATGGGTTTAAGTGTTTGCATAAAATTAATTACTTTGGTTTCAATCGTTTTTTACATAGCGTATACAGCACACGGTGAGTTTTATATTATAAGCTCTGATGACTGTTATCTTTTGGTACAACCAATTCACATTATACCAATTTACCTCATAATTTTGCGACAAATGTAAAGATAGAGGTCAAATTAATTAACGATATAAATACTGACCTACAATAATTAAATAGAAAAATCCGGTGTTCTCAAGTTACTTAAGTCTGTACTTTATTTTGTTTTCCCAAGTTAAAGAAAGAAAAGAAAGAAAATGAATTTATTAACCCAGACTTATAAGAACCTAAACGTAGGTAGGTAGATAGTTAAACGGATAAAAGATGAGTTTTTTACATTCTAGCTTCACCACCAAACAAAACCGCTCATCACACACGAAAGGTGATCAATGACGGAGCCTACAACGACGAGAAGCCTTCATATCGGTCCTTTCAGCCCGTTTACAAGCACAAAACCATCTATCCTCGGCTGCCGAGGCATGAGGACAGGGACTATGATATCACGTCCTACGACACTGAGTATGGAGGAGTGGTCTCGAATTTCACCTCTTCGATATACGATGATAATCCACAGTTGTACCCGAATCCAGAATTCGTGGCGAGGAACAACCTAGGTTAGTTCCACTTTAATTTCCCTAAGAGATCGAATGTTCTATGGAACTGTGTATAGAAATTACATGGCTGTTTATTGGGTCGTTATCGTTACTCTGACAACAATACAGATGAGTGATCATGCAGGTATAGTAGTCACAACGGATCGTTTTCCCTCGGAAGTACCTATCTGCGCAGAACTCATTTTTTAGGTCGAATTGGGGGTAAGCGAATTTTTCTGCACAACAGGTACATGCGGAATCGTTGTTGCACCTTACATCAGAGGGATAAAGATCCGTTGTGCTTACTGTACCTACCTATGGTGAAAGAGGCGCATTTGGATATTCTATTTAACACTTTCTTGTTTTTAGTAAACAAAGCTGTTGTTGAAGACAAAATCTCTGATAGTGATACAGACATGCCAGAACTACCTGACGATTCACTGGCTGACGCGGATCTGAAAGAGCACAACATAATTGATAGTGTTACCTATCTGTACGGGTTCAATAACTGCCATGGTGTAAGGAATGAGTGGATGGTGTTGGTAAGTTCTTACAGTTAAACTGAAATAATTACCTAATTGGTTCCTAAAAAAGTTGTGAAATCAGATCACTTTTTTGTACTAAAAAGGCTAAAACTTAAAATGAAAGGCCATGTTCGCAAAAAAAATGAAACTCAAGCGTGACTCATGTACAGATTTGAGTAAAGACTTTGAAAAAATCGATGATTGAGTCCGGATCTGGATGAGAAGAGCCGAAGACCGAGCTCAATGGCGCGTCTTGGGGGAGACCTACGTCCAGCAGTGGATGAGTATAGGTTGATGATGATGATGAGTCCGGATCAGTGCTCTAGTATTTGATCAGCACAATAAGTATGTTCGTTGCGATGCGCAAATCTCGAAGGACCATTTATAATAATAGAATTTTTTTTTCTTTTCAAAGATCTTCATAAGCAGTGGAATAGCAACAGTTCTATTAGTCGGAACGGTACTTTGGCTGATGTGCAGTAACTACGCAGCGGAATTCCGGCGAAGCAGCAAGTTGTATCCTATTGACATTAACCTGTGCTGCTGTCTTGCAGCCGCCACACAGATTTACGTTCAAGCTGTGATCGTACGTAGTCCTTTGCTACTCTCAATCTCTAGATTCTCTTACAGAGCAAATTATTTACAATAAGCATGTTGTTCATGTATTTTGTAACTGCAGGGTGTATCTTCCCCTTCACAATGCGAGCGCATAGCCCTAGTGCTCCATTACACGCATATCTGCTGCGCTATGTGGATAGTGGCATTGGCGGCTGCAGTGGCTGAATACTGTGCGTGCGATACGTTCCTACCATTGAAATACAACTATTTGCTGGCTTACGGTGTACCAGCAGTAGTTGTTATGGTAAGTGCTGAGATTCAAACTGCGTTTTCGAAATAAGAACGTGACTCTCGATTTATGTCTGAATCTGTACTCAACTAATCTAACGAGTCCGGATCAGTGCTTAAGCAATTTAGTGAGCATACAGGCCTTAGAATTTTAAACAGTAAAACCCCAGCTCCTTGTAAAATCTAGCTAGAAAGTGAAGATGAAATTAGTTAGTATACTTTAATATTTCTAGTTCAACTACGCCCTGTCGATGGAACACTACGAAACAAAGCATTACTGTTGGATGTCGATCGAAAAGGGAATGGTGATGGGCTTCATGATCCCGGCCATGGTGCTAATTCTAATCAATACTGCTATAGTTATCCTTGGTTTACAAAGCGTCAATAAAAAACAAGCCGAAATGCTCGCCACAAAAATACAGGAGCTTGTCGACCATCATATTTCTCTAAACTGGCCTAAGAACGAAAATGCAGAAAACTGTGACAAAAACGCAAGTATCGAGACATTGGATATTTACACGCCTGGGAGTAGTCGCAAAAATACCGATAGTTCAGAAACTTTAGACAAGGAAAACTATTTGAGCGAAGATGAATGCCACTATCCGAATTTGACGCAAGTTGAGAATGGTGTCGAGGTGAGTGTTGCCATTATAATGTTATTGGTAGGTTTTTTTGAAGAAAAAAAATGGCGCCATGTTCAAATTTCTACCAAAAAAATATTAATGTAGGAGGATGTAGGTAGTTTACAGACCTTACTTCATAGGATCATTGTTTCACTCTTGAGAAAATGTTTATTTTCTTTCTATTTTGTCTTGCTTGCCTTCTGCTTCATTGAACGGGCATTGGTTAGGTTAGGTAGATAGGTACCCCTATTTGAATTGAGATAAACTATTTTTTCCGCACAACAGTACCTACATGCGCAATCGTTTGTTGCACCCAACTTCAGATAAATATCCGTTATACAAACTGTCGGAAGATTAATCATAGAACATTTTTCAGCAAACACGGCGTCAAAAGTCCCACTCAGACAGAGGTCTCCTCAACCTACTCTACCTAGATAACATGTCTTGGAAACTGACGTGGAATACAGAAGGAAATGAGCTGAAGACCTATCTGAACCTATGTCTTGTATTAGAACCATTCTTTGCTGTGAATTGGGTGATGGGCGTGGTGGCGATCGAAAACGCACAGCATTGGAGTACTCCTACTATTTATCTTATCCTGGTTCTTGCTATGGTATGTACCTATTATGACCACCTCGTTATAATTAGAATATTTTCATTTAGTTTACTTAGGCCGTATGTGTAGGGCGCCTAAGCTTTTTTACTTTTCTTAGAGTTTCACTTCCGAAACCAAATAGTAAAACGGATCTTCGTCCGTCCGTCTGTCACAAAGCTGATTATTTATTTCAGCAACTACCTACAGAAATTATCGACTTGAAAATTTAATAGTTTTTGTAGGTACCTACAGTAGGTACTGTACTTAAGTAGATAGGTATCTGTCTACTGTCCAGTGTCCGATTATAAAAAGTGAATAAAAAATTTCAACTGTTAAAATTTTAATAATATGTATATCAGGTAGGTAGCTATGTAGGTAGGTAAGTACAAGTAGTATTCTATAATTACTTTACTAACGTTTTTAAAGCTCTGTCCCCTTTATTTTTACGATTACGAGGCCCCTCACCGTGGAAACCATTGTCTTTGCAACCGTGCTTTGATTATTATTTCCCATGAATGAATCGCGCTATTCGCCGCCGAGCGAGGTCACGACTTTTTTACCTGCCTTGATTTCATGATGTAATGTTTGCTTCGTTCGGGTTCTCAGTCCACATTCTCAGCCGGTAGAACTAAACGCGCGTGTGTGAAATGTAAAAATAAAAGTTCTTTTTAGAATTCGAAGTTCGAATCGAATAAAATAAAAACAGGGGTGTGGGTGGCGCGAAGTTTTGAATTTCGAAGGTATTGAGCATGCGCGTTGAATTCGTTATCGACATAATTACCAGCCAGCGCGCGCATTGCTCGATTGAACGAAACATCGCCTTCCTTCATTTCCTTACGTCAGTTTATACGCGGTTGCACAGAGCCGCTTAACTTTTGGCTATTTTTAAAGTTAACCTCACTTCCGTAACTCGTAGAAGTCGCAGGTGAAGTGAATCACTGTGTTGAAGTTTGAAGTTTCCTGTCCAAGTATTACTTTATAATGTGCTCTTGTTTATTTGAAACAAGCAAAGAATCAAACAATTTCTTGAAAGGAAGAATGTGAGTTGATAAAAACTGAACTGCGCATGTAAACATAATCGATAAGGAGGAAGGCAAAGAGACTAAAGTTCAGTCATACAATGGATATGACATGACATCAAAATGGATAACTGTTTTGCCGCTTGTGGCTGTGATGAGTTCGGCGTATCGAAATCAGATTTGGATCGATTCACGGACAAAATAGAAAATGTGCTCAGTGACGAGAGAGGGAGAAATCTGTTCAGAAACTTCATGTATACTTCCAAGTTGAAACACGGCCGGAAAACGTTGGACTTCTGGGAAGATGTTGAAAAATTACTCTCTTTTAAAGAGCATGAAGATGGTGTATCATTCCGCACTTTTCTAACACAAATAGATGATCTGATAGATAAATCCGATCGGATAGACGAGCTGGATTTCGCTTTGATGGAACGACTAACAATCGCTCGTGGCTCGGAGGACACTGAAGCAATCGTGGAATCGCTCAAACTGGTGAAAGTTGAAGTAACACGTGCACTGAGAAGAGAGTATTCTAAGTTTAGAATACACTTTTTAAAATTCAAATAATGAGTAAAACTAGATCAAAAACTGAGCTACCCGTGTGCCTTGAATTTTGAAATCACAATTTAAATCGCGCGCCAAAGTGATTTGATTTAAAATAATAAGGTTTTTCCTGATTTTCAAAGTTAATTTTTATTGCAGTTTTAGAAATATAACTGCTTGTACTTACTTCCAAATACCTCTGCTTTCTAGAAACTTTAATTATTAAATAATTTATTAAAAACTTGTACAATTTTAATTTAAAAAACTACCTAATTCCGTTTTCCTGTTTGTGTTCACCTATATTATTATTCCTGAATGATATCCCTTCGGTTGAAGGTACCTACTTATAAAATAGGAGACAACTCATCTCCAATCATTTGAAATAGCCGAAAGTGCCTTGGCCTCTTTAGCTTGGTAAAACCAGTGGAGCATGAGATGCAAGGGCCATAATTTTCTAATATCGATGTGGTATTATGAACCCATTGCGATATTTGCATATGGTTCAAATTGGCACGAAAATAGCTTCTCAATCTTAGCATGGTTCACTGATCTGTCTCAGTTGATGCATGTTTGTCACATTAGCAAATATGTACGAATGTGACATTGCTTTACGTAGTCGTGTTGTAATTACTTTTACAAAGTTAAATAAATTATTAGGTAGGTAGGTGTAGTAAGTAGGTACCTTACCTACCTACCTCAGTTACTTTACTTTGGACTCGAGAAAGCCCACAGTAGTTATAAGTCACATTCACGCATATAGCGTAGTATGGTTGAATATACCTAATCTATTCACGTATATAGCGTAGTATGGTTGTATAACCTGACCTATTCATGTATATAGCGTAGTATGGTTGTATAACCTGACCTATTCATGTATATAGCGTAGTATGGTTGTATAACCTGACCTATTCACGCATATAGCGTAGTATGGTTGAATATACCTAATCTATTCACGTATATAGCGTAGTATGGTCGTATAACCTGACCTATTCATGTATATAGCGTAGTATGGTTGTATAACCTGACCTATTCACGTATATAGCGTAGTATGGTCGTATAACCTGACCTATTCATGTATATAGCGTAGTATGGTTGTATAACCTGACCTATTCATGTATATAGCGTAGTATGGTTGTATAACCTGACCTATTCATGTATATAGCGTAGTATGGTTGTATAACCTGACCTATTCATGTATATAGCGTAGTATGGTCGTATAACCTGACCTATTCATGTATATAGCGTAGTATGGTTGTATAACCTGACCTATTCATGTATATAGCGTAGTATGGTCGTATAACCTGACCTATTCATGTATATAGCGTAGTATGGTTGTATAACCTGACCTATTCATGTATATAGCGTAGTATGGTCGTATAACCTGACCTATTCATGTATATAGCGTAGTATGGTTGGATAACCTGACCTGTAGCCGCCGTGTACCTACCTACACTACCTACCCCTACCACGTACATTATAAATTCGTTTCCAGTACGTATACCTAGCAGCAACAATCTGCACCACATTGCCGATTGTACGTGACAAGAATCCTCCATGTTGCGACAGCGTCGTCACAGAACCAACTATTGTAACTAGAACCAGGTAAGTTAAATAAATGTCTTTGATTGAACCCTCTAGGTTTTTTATACTATTAAATGATGGAACAAGCCGATGGCCTATCATGCATTGCACTGCGCCCATCACTCTAAGACATAAAGGTGCGTGTAATAGCACCAGCACCCTTCAAACCGAAACAGCAATGCGAGCATCACTACAGCGGCCTTGTCAAATGGTAACAGGATCTACTACCGTACAAACCTATGCATGTTGTCTGGAAGAGATCGCTTTTAGCGATAAGGCCGCCCATTGTACTCTCTTAGAATGTTTTGTAAAGTTTTTATCTATGCTGGAGACCTGAAATAAAATTACGTGCGTAAGAATCGAACCCGCACCTATATTAAAGATAAAACTTCATACCAACTAGTTTATCCTTCATTATCAAAATTCAACGTTTTTAACTTTTTATGGACACTGCCGATGGAAAAAAATCCATTCCATTCTTGATCATACCAATGGCGTCACAGCTCAGTTGGTAGTAGTTCTGCCTTCCGTGCTCTGGGTCGTGGGTTCTATACCCACTGTGAACAAACATTTGTGTGTGCCAAATATACTTAGATGTTTGTTCTATGTCTGGGCGTTACTATATATTTACAAAAATAAACTATATACGGAGTATATCAGCAATCTAGTTTCCATAGTACAAGGTACAAGTTTTGCTTAGTTTGCTTACTAGAAAGCGTTGTGTGAAATGTCCGTGAATATTTATTTTCTAACAGAAACATACTCGTAAGTCGATTAACAAATGAGTTTTTAATGACTGTACCTATTAGTATGTTAACTCGTGTACAGTCGGCTACACATCAACCTATCAATGGTTCGAACTACTAAAATTTGAATGTTGTGAATCATGCGAGAGGGACGATATGTTTATATGTGAGACTCGATGCTTGCGCGCCACGCGCCTACACCTATTGCGATCCCTGATTTGCAACATTCAAATGATAACAGTTCAAAGTTCAAACAAAATGCTTAATTACCTTTCATCTCTAGAACCACAGATAGCATACCACTTCTGGACCCAGCAGTACAACAACCAGTGATCACCCCAGCTCCAGCAGACACGATAAGCACTATTAGCATTTAACATAACGGAATACGGTTCTAATTCGCTTGCCGATTTGCCAGGACGTTTTGAATGTGTGCATCAACTTATGGAACGAGCCAATGGCAATGCAATGCCTCATTGAGCACGTGCACTGAGAACGCGACCTGTGAGGCATCGCATTGCCATCACTCTGTGGGATCTTGTGTAGTCTCATGTGCCTGTAATAGCACCGGCGCCTATACCCTTCAAACCGGAACAATGCTAGTATCACTGTTCGGCGCCTGCGACATTCGACGTTGTTGATCTTACTAGGCTAGAATGCCACAGAAATTGACTTCATTTGATCCCTTATTGGGAGTTCTATGTAAGGTTTATGCATTTCAAGTTACCAGATGAAAAGAAAATGGATTTGAAATCAAAGTGATTAAATAAATGAATAAATATTTAAATTATTCATGATTGATAAAGTTCTAAATTACATTTTAAGGCTTATAGTTACCTAGAACGCTGCTTATTTTAAGATAAATGTAAGAGTAACCAACAATACTAATATTTTAAGAAAAATTTAGTGTTTACTAAATCCAAAAACTATGCAGATGAACAAACATAGGCTGTTTTTTACCGAAAACCCCGAGTAAAGCCGGGTCGGATACTAGTGTTATGGAATTCAGACATTCAAAATCTTAACATATCTCTTCCAAAATAGATACTTTCCTATGTATTTTATAAGTGAATTTTAATGTTTAGGATACACAAGGCTGTAAAATCTAAAATGTAAAGGTCAGCGCAGACCTAGCGGAACTCTTTTGTTCTATGAATTTATTTTTTAGCGGAAAATAAAATATATATCTCGGTAGGTTTGCGCATACCCTAACTACAAGCTTGAACTTCTCAAAGGAATATGGTATGTTACTACCTAAATCAAATGTTTCTTGCCTTGTACCTAGATGTATTGTTCGTGTCTATAATAAAAAGTTCAAAAGCCTAATTTAACGTGATTGATACAATAACACTACAGTGCAAAGTACGTACTGCGTCCATTAACTGGTACTAATAGATTTTGGACTTTTCTACTATCCTTTTAGTTATTTCTTCAAAGATTCAAGATACTATAAAGGTTTGGTTACAGTGACTATGCGGTAGCGATTTTAGACAAATCCGTCTCGCTCTGACTGGCTAAGCTAAGCTTTAATTCTGTAAACTAAGCACAACCACTAAAAAATAAGTAGCGGACATTCCTAAAGTTCGCTGCTGTAGCGGATAATAAATGAAATTGCATTATTTACAGAGCGGATTTTTCTTATCCGCTAAATGGGCATAAAATCGTAATAAATTGTACTATGTAAGTAACAAACTTAATTGTATTTTACGTTAGATTAAGAATTTTATGATCTCGCGTTATAAATAAGTTATAAGGAATGAACATTTGGATTTCCTTGTGATAGGCGAATGGAATTAAAAGCCACTTTTAGAGCTAAAGGTTTTAAAAATAAATGTTTAATTCAGACCGAATTTTCTTTTGAATTCCTATCACCCAGTAAACAGAAACTTTCACCAATACCACCAGTTTACTTCTCAGCTGGAAAAGAGTCACAACAATGGTCTAGGTCTCTTAATCTGCCTAGACTAGACTGGTTTGCCTAAGCATGTATGTCTGTCAGATTCTAAATCAACTTGTCACAATTATTATAGTACTATTTTCATCGTTGCTTTTAATCTAACATGCGTTCATGAACCCCTCAACATCTAAACCTACTTCTCAACATTTTGGACTCTGATCTACGATAAATAAAACAACAAATTCACTTATATCGAGTGTATTATTGGATAAATTGGTTACAAAATACTTATCCACGCCGCCATCAGCGTCACAGGTCAAGCCTTACAGCAATCCGAACGGAAAGTAAGCGTTCATGAAACCGTACCATTATATTACAATCTAAACAGTAGAAAAAGCCGACGAACGTAACGCGAGAAAATTTGAGCTTAACTTACTCTTTAGTTAGGAAAAAAAATATAATTAGTATAAATTTAAATTACATATTCCTTACGCTATTAATGTCGATAATCTGTACAAGAAATTTCGACGTTGCTAGAACTGAGACAGCGAAGCTAAGGACTGTAATACATAAATATGTGTCGCCCCGTACCCTTGGATAGTGAATACTGACTGTTTGTTTGGGTAGCTATTGCTTGGGGCCTTGTGAATGCGTTACTGGCGGTCTGTGGCGCGTAGTTTCTCTTCGACCGCTTCTTGAGATGCTTCAGACGCGTCGGTCGCTTGAATGTACTTCTGCACGCCGACCAGTGACTTCTTCAGGGCATCGAACGAACTGGGGACATACAAATACGTTCTTTACAATCACATATTTACTTGCCAATATTTTAACCTAGCTTCTGCCCGCAACCCGTTTTATCCTGTTGATTTTGCGGGATAAAAAGTAGCCTATGTGTTAATCCAGGTTACGAACTATATGTATTCTCAGTTTCATCTAAATCGGACCAGTAGACTTTGACATTCCACTACTATTATAAATACGAAAGTTTAGATGTTAGTATGTTTCTGTTTCAATCACGTCGAAACTACTGAACCAACTTGGATGAAACTTGTTTAGATTATTAGAATAATCTAAACATACTTTATTCATTAATTTATGTGTAACTAGCAGTTACCCGCGACTTCGTACGCGAGTACCGTTTCCGTGTACATTATTATTATCTGTGCGTGTACCGGGCGGATACTTCTTTGAGAATCTTGACATTACACCGAACCCGTACTCCAATGTCAAACGTTAGTCGTTAGAGCAAAAAGGTAGTACTACGTCCTGTCAAAGTTGGCGTGACATGACATGACATCATCCTCTTGCTAATAATTAGCGCTGCTAATCCCGTTTTTTAATTTTATCCTGTAGATCCTGTTAATTATTCGGGATAAAAAGTAGCCTATGTGTCAATCCAGGTTACGAACTACATATGTATATGCCAAGTTTCATCCAATTTGGTTCAGTAGTATCGACGTGATTGAAACACAAACATCCAAACATCTAAACTTTCGCATTTATAATATTAGTAGGAAGTAGGATGACGTAATGATAGAAGCTCAATAGCTTCTATCATTTTAACAATTTAACAACTCCATAATCTTGTTTTTATCGATAATAGCATTTATCAACTTAGTTGATAACGTTCCGATGTAAATTCACCATTTTGAAATTACGTTCATGACATTGCATCATATAATAAAGTTATTTTAGATCTTCGGGAGGAATATCATGCGTCATACCCGACTTGAGATTTATAGGATGAGACATTTTCGTTTCATTTTGAAAGCAATAGTAGTGATCTTGAATGGTGAAGAAAAACACCACGATGAAACTAACTATATTGTACTAACGACATTCTTACACCACTTGGTAATGAAAAACTTAAAACTTAATGGGGTTAGTCGAAGCGGTAGTCGGGTCCCAGCTTATAATATTTTGTAATTTTTGTTCAAACATCTTTGTCATTCAGTTTTTGTTGAGAAAAAATTACTCTCCTCGGAAATTACATTACCACATTATTACATTATATAAAATCCACTGAAGATCTTTTGGATATCGCAATGCGTTCATTACTTTTAAAGATAAAAAGATTTTTATTTGCAGTGAACATGGTAAGTAGGTACAGTATACAGGTGTTTTAAAAATAATATTATCAAGTTCAGCACATTCAGTTATTTGTCAGATAACATTCAAATAATGTTAGGTTTATGTACGTGTAATGTCAAAACTTAGACTTCAAAAACTCACTAATTGAATAAAAACTATCTATTAGCCAGTTTCTTAAAACTCTATTAAATAAATTTCCCTGCAACTCTAAAAAACGTACGCGTTAGTCTCATGTGCGTGTAATAGCACCGGAACTCATACCCTTTAAACCGGAACACAGCAATGCGAGCATCACTGTGCAGCCATCAAATATTTATCTCTTTACAAAGAGCCCTGCTACTTATACTACTACTATTAGTAAGCTCGTAATTATATATTAATTCTATTACCTATCTTCTTTATCTATGTAACTGTTCCCTATTGTGCAGCCCTTGTAGTTGTGTATCTAATTTCATTTTATTTGTTAACCTAAACAAGGCAGTGTGATGTCATCCACTCTCAGGTCCTGCCTGAAAACCAGCGCCGCTCTGCTTCTGCAGAGCTGCATTAAGCTGAGGCAGGACCTTTTTGACTCACATCAACGCGCTGGTCAGCACTCACACCTGCCCAGCCTACCTAAGTACCTAGTAGTAATTGTGTAGGTGATTATAGTTTTCTTTCTTTTTTATGCTTGTTCTGTGCTGTACCTGTGTTGTGATTGTGTGTCAAATAAATAAATCTCTATCTCTCTATCTCTACTTCGTACCATCGAATTCCAGGGACTGAATTACCCACGAACCAATCTGACATCCCCCGCTACGTAAACTTATCGTATTCGAATCATATTACGCGTCAACGCCAGCTCGACTGCCAGACGTTGTAGCGTCACCGCGCAGTGTATTTCGGATAACCTAGCGTTATGATACGTACACTGAACCCCGTCAAACGCAAGTCCGTCAAACAGTTTCAACCAGCATTCTTCGTCTAGCGCAACACCTGAACCGGCCTTTGAAGGAACCTTTTCATTGTCTATGAATTGGAATGTATTCTCTTGAAAAGTTAGTTTATTTACCTGGAGTACAACATCTTCTTCTTGACCTTAGCGGTGTCAGGGCACCAGGACATGAGGAAGAGCTTCTGCTTCTTGCTCGCTTCGGACGTGCCTTGGCACTGATGCGTGTATTCGAAGTCGAAGAGGCCATATCTGGAAATCGACAGTATACAAATAAGTTTGTGTAGGAGCCACTAAAGTCACAGAAAAACAAAATACGCAATTTCGTGCACATGGATGGCATATTTTTTCCCAGTTATTTTTATTTATAAGCCAACGAACCGAATTTGATGAAAATTTTATGGGACCAATCTGGAAGTACATCCTTTCAGATAAAAATAATTTTTCAAATCGGTTTATAAATGGCGGAGTTCTGAGGTGACAAACATAAAAAAACTTTTTTAAAGTCGGTTAAAAATGGTTTATGATTTATCTATAAACGAACCTTTATTTGCTGCTTTCATACATCGCTGGGCGCTTTATCGTAAGTTCACAAGAATGAAATAAAAAAACTCAAGACTACGGGATCAGTATACCAATTTACCAACCTGCATTCTCCAGTGCCAGCCTTCTGAAGGTCCTCTAAGAAAGCGTCGTATTCAGCATTGCGGTCACCAACAGTTTCCACATCAATCTGTTTCTCATCACGGATGTAAAAAACAACGTAACGGTGCTTCTTGTCCTTTTTGATCTCCTCGTACGTCGTTTTGCACGCGTCCGATACTGTTACTCCTGACGCCTAGAAAAAATATTCAAAAAAAACTCATTCTTCTGAAGATGTTTAAAAACATTTAATTACTGCCTTTTGATACGACTATAACTGGGTATTTTATAAAAGTTATCGGCGAGCGAAGCAAGCCGCGCGACACGAAGAATAGTGAAAAAGCAAGACGCGTTTTTGGCTCGTAAGATAAAACAATGGTGAAGTTTGAATCGAAACGCAACTAACTTCAACTACTTGGTGTATGGCTTTTGCGACTGGTTGTTACAATTCTGCCAGTGTCTGTTGAATCGCAACTGAAACATAGATTTTGTGATAAGGCCATAAACCAAGAAGTTGATGTTGAACTTCATTGAAGTGTCAAAACATTTATGCTTGGGTCGAGAATCCATGAGAATGTAAGCCTGAGATCTGCTTGGCAAATACTGTTCTAGATCTGTAAATACTCTACAGCAATTAAATAGATACGAAACGCGTAATTCCATGAATTTCAGCAGTCGCATACCGCGTTTCAGTGCCCCTTTGTGACCGTTACCGAGAATAATACAGATGCCACCGCCCAGACAGACTGACTAAAATATCTTTGTGCCTTTTGTAGTCTCAATATTAAATATTTCTCTTCAAATGAAAATACCATTTCGCTAATACGTCTACGTCTTTCATGAAACTGATAAAACATTGCTGCTCTTGTTTCCTGGTTACGCTATTTTGACCCTGCTTTGTTTGATTTTTAGGATATTTTACTAATTAAGTCATTTTTGGTTACATCGCATCGTAGCAAAGCATTACAAGAAATATCAATGGGCAGACCCAGATGTCATAGCCCTATGTGACCAGACTCCAGTAGTACACTCATTCAGGACGCTAAACATTGCATGAACTGCAAGAAATGAAAGGTCATCATGCGAGAGGAATTATCCCTCATTAAGAAATCCATGGACAGAGAGAACTAAAACATTTCATTACTACGTGGACTAACACATTTCTAGTCACTGACTTTGGAACAGAAAAATACGTAGTGCTGATGTTTAAAAGACTGAAGACAGAAGGAAATGATTACACCAGTGAGTATTTAAGACGCGACACAAAACGTAGAGTACGATGTAGCGTTATAAAAACTCCTATAAAACGTTCAATGTCAGATAACTACAGAAAAGCAAAGTCCTTCCTCACAAACGGAATAAGTAGATCTAATAATAACCATTCGATATTATTGTTAGTTTAATCTATTTTTCGCTAGGCAACACGCCAAGATTTTACTTTCGATATGAATACCCTTTAGAACACAGTGTTGGGAGCATTCTTTGGGGAATCTGCTAGGATGTACGCATTATATCGATCAGCCAGCGTGTCAGCATACGCTGTACTTAGATAAACAGTAGTAATAGTAGAGCATCATGACAGGCGTCACAGCTCAGTCGGTATTAGCTCTGCCTTCCGTGCTGTGGGTCGTGGGTTCGATCCCCACCAAGAACAAACATTTGTGTGTAGCAAACATGGATGTTTGTTCTATGTCTGGGTGTTACTATATGTATTATAAGTATGTATTTACAAAAAAAAAGTATATAAGTATTCTATCAGCCATCTAGTACCCATATCACAAGCTTTGCTTAGTTTGGGACTAGAGGGCGTTGTGTGTAAAGTCCATGAATATTATATTATTAGCTTCTAGTGAAAGAGCTCGTCCGGGGTAGTACTACAACCTCTTTCTGCCGCCAAGCAGTGATACTAGCATTGCTGTGTTCCGGTTTGAAGAGTATGGGTGCCGGTGCTATTACACGCACACGAGACTTAACATCTTAATGTCTCTAGCTAGAGTGATGGGCATACCAGGGCACGGCTTCAGTGGACGTGTTCAGTGAAGCAATACATCGTTATAGGCAGTGGTTACCGCTTAACATCAGGTGGACCATCGGTTTGTTCCATCACTTAGTTATATAAAAACCGTGCTCCTGAGATGAAACCATTATGAGGCAGAGCTTCAAAGAGTTGATCAATATAGTGCATCGTCTCACTGCTAATTCACTTGTTTCTACAAAAATCTAAAAGAAGGCCATACGCATAGCTTTGGCTACAACATAGAGTAAGTAATTAGTTAATGTCGCGATTTCTATTTGACACGTTGTAATTCCGCAGCTGTTTGGAACGTTTATATTGCGCTATTTTGGATGCTGACAAGGACGAAACGTATGAAATTGCTCAACTAATTTGTGTTACCCTCATTTCGTACAATGCAAACGATAAATGTGTCTAAAACCTATTTCTACTCTAACATTGTTAAACCTAGCAAAAGTTCATAAATCTGAATGTGTGCGTATGCAATTCGATCCAGTGAAGGTCAACGTCTAGCTCTTATCACAACGGCTTAGAGTACTGTTTTGACGGTTTTAAGTTTCGGGGTGAATGTCTGGTGATTCATGTTATCGGAGCTCGTGGTGTCAACCCGTAAAGGAGCGCCAATCATTATTTTTATGATGAGTTTATTTGCATTCGAGTATTTCTCGTCTACTAACGATAAGCCTCCTTAAGCGTTTGCTTTCAGTCACTCTCGTGGTATTCAAATTCTGTTTTATGATACGCATTTGGTTAAGGGGCCTTCTTTTGATTTTGGCCTATTTACATCATTTTTCGAACTCGATTTTTATTACAGTTAACGTTTTACGATTACAAATATAAATGGAAATTAAAGTTTGGTTCAATAAAAATAGAATGCTGGGAGAACATTTTAAATTAGGCAATACACAACTGAGAAATAAATTAATTTGTAACGCATGTCTTCGTAAAATTATCAAAAATGTGAACTTTTCGTCTTGATTTTATCATATAAAAAACTAGTTTAAAGATAATTTAAAAATGCAATTAAAATATTTATTTTGTTAGAAATAGAATGCTGGGAAAAAATTGCTGCCCGTTCATACAATATGTTAGAGAAATTAATTTTTGAAAACACCGCCTTTTACGCAATTTTACTCTTCAAACAAACTGTGATTTCTACGAAAGTAAGTAGTTTAAAGTTAAAATACGCATACTATATAAAAGAACAGGTTTTTTTCTTACAAATAAAAATAAAATTATAGTCTTCTACCTTGTACTTATTTTTATAGGATTTTTCTAATATCACCTATTTATCATGCAGCGCAACGCTGCGGGTGGCATTCCGCGCTGAGCGGCCGTGGAGGGAGGACGTATCGCTTTTCGTCGTGCGCACTATACATATACATATATCGACAAATAGCAGTATCGGCACCAAATTATAGTGTGACCGCGTGATTTGATCTTTCGTGCGGCCGTAGGTACTTGGTAGATGTTTTCTAACTACATTATTTAGGTTTCATAAAATGTCGGTATCTTCACGATATTTGAACTTTTGTAAATAATTTTTTTTTTCTTAACCTATACCGTCCCACTGCTGGGCAAAGGTCAATAGTAAATAATAAAAAACACTATTTCAATCAAGTACCTACCTACTTAGTATATAGGCCGATTTATAAATTACTCAAATGTATTTACTACTAACTGCTACTTGCCTACTGCCTACTTGCATCTACTTACTGCTGACTGACTTGACTCCTTGTGAAATCCCCCGCCCCCCTCTCCAATTTCTTATAAAGGTGCCACACACCCTATGACGTATTTTTGGAAAAAGTAGAATTAGATCGATTTTATCGATCGATCGATTAGTGACAAAGCGAGGAAGGCTCTCACAAAATTTACCTCCCTCCTCCATTTTCATGTCTAAGATGGCGGACATTGATTTTTTTGGGGAAAGTGATATGGGTGTCGTTTTCGGGATATTTTGGGATGCTGATTACGGAAATGGTATCCATTTTGAAATCCAAGATGGTGGACATCGGTTTTTTTGAGAAAATAGATATGGGTGTCGTTTTCGGGATATTTTGGGATGCTGATTACGGATATGGTATCCGTTTTGAAATCCAAGATGGCGAACATTGTTTTTTTTTGAGAAATTAGATATGGGTGTCGTTTTCGGGATATTTTAGGGTGCTGATTACGGAAATGGTATCCATTTTGAAATCCAAGATGGCAGACATCGGTTTTTTTGAGAAAATAGATATGGGTGTCGTTTTCGGGATATTTTGGGGTGCTGATTACGGAAATGGTATCCATTTTGAAATCCAAGATGGCGGACATCGGTTTTTTTGAGAAAATAGATATGGGTGTCGTTTTCGGGATATTTTGGGGTGCTGATTACGGAAATGGTATCCATTTTGAAATCCAAGATGGTGGACATCGGTTTTTTTGAGAAAATAGATATGGGTGTCGTTTTCGGGATATTTTGGGATGCTGATTACGGAAATGGTATCCGTTTTGAAATCCAAGATGGCGAACATTGTTTTTTTTTGAGAAATTAGATATGGGTGTCGTTTTCGGGATATTTTAGGGTGCTGATTACGGAAATGGTATCCATTTTGAAATCCAAGATGGCAGACATCGGTTTTTTTGAGAAAATAGATATGGGTGTCGTTTTCGGGATATTTTGGGGTGCTGATTACGGAAATGGTATCCATTTTGAAATCCAAGATGGCGGACATCGGTTTTTTTGAGAAAATAGATATGGGTGTCGTTTTCGGGATATTTTGGGGTGCTGATTACGGAAATGGTATCCATTTTGAAATCCAAGATGGTGGACATCGGTTTTTTTGAGAAAATAGATATGGGTGTCGTTTTCGGGATATTTTGGGATGCTGATTACGGAAATGGTATCCGTTTTGAAATCCAAGATGGCGAACATTGTTTTTTTTTGAGAAATTAGATATGGGTGTCGTTTTCGGGATATTTTAGGGTGCTGATTACGGAAATGGTATCCATTTTGAAATCCAAGATGGCAGACATCGGTTTTTTTGAGAAAATAGATATGGGTGTCGTTTTCGTGATATTTTGGGGTGCTGATTACGGAAATGGTATCCATTTTGAAATCCAAGATGGCGGCCATCGGTTTTTTTGAGAAAATAGATATGGGTGTCGTTTTCGGGATATTTTGGGGTGCTGATTGCGGAAATGGTATCCATTTTAAAATCCAAGATGGCGGACATCGGTTTTTTTGAGAAAATAGATATGGGTGTCGTTTTCGGGATATTTTGGGGTGCTGATTACGGAAATGGTATCCATTTTGAAATCCAAGATGGTGGACATCGGTTTTTTTGAGAAAATAGATATGGGTGTCGTTTTCGGGATATTTTGGGATGCTGATTACGGAAATGGTATCCGTTTTGAAATCCAAGATGGCGGACAATGGTTTTTTTGAGAAAATAGATATGGGTGTCGTTTTCGGGATATTTTGGGATGCTGATTACGAAAATGCTATCCATTTTGAAATCCAAGATGGCAAACCAATGTCCGCCATCTTGGATTTCAAAATGGGTAGCATTTCCGTAATCAGGACCCCAAAATTTCCCGAAAACGACACCCATATCTATTTTTTCAAAATAACCAATGTCCGCCATCTTGGATTTCAAAATGGATACCATTTCCGTAATCAGCACCCCAAAATATCCAGAAAACGACACCCATATCACTTTATTAAAAAAAATCGATGTCCACCATCTCGGATTGCAAAATGGATACCATTTCCGTAATCAGCATCCCAAAATATCTCGAAAACGACACCCATATCTATTTTCTCAAAAATAAACAATGTTCGCCATCTTGGATTTCAAAATGGACACCATTTCCGTAATCAGCATCCCAAAATATCCCGAAAACGACACCCATATCTATTTTCTCAAAAAAACCAATGTCCGCCATCTTGGATTTCAAAATGGACACCATTTCCGTAATCAGCATCCCAAAATATCCCGAAAACGACACCCATATCTATTATCTCAAAAAAAACCAATGTCCGCCATCTTGGATTTCAAAATGGATACAATTTTCGTAATCAGCAACCCAAAATATCCCGAAAACGACACCCATATCTATTTTCTCAAAAAAAACAATGTTCGCCATCTTGAATTTCAAAATGGACACCATTTCCGTAATCACAGAATCCCAAAATATTCCGAAAACGACACCCATATCACTTTATTAAAAAAAATCGATGTCCACCATCTTGGATTTCAAAATGGATACCATTTCCGTTATCAGAATCCCAAAATATCCCGAAAACGACACCCACAGCTATCTTCCCAAACAAAAAACAATGTCCGCCATCTTGGATTTCAAAATGGATACCATTTCCGTAATCAGCATCCCAAAATATCCCGAAAACGACACCCATATCTATTTTCTCAAAAAAACAATGTTCGCCATCTTGGATTTCAAAACGGACACCATTTCCGTAATCAGCATCCCAAAATATCCCGAAAACGACACCCAGATATCTTTATTAAAAAAATCGATGTCCGCCATCTTGGATTTCAAAATGGATACCATTTCCGTAATCAGCATCTCAAAATATCCCGAAAGCGACACCCATATCTATCTTCTCAAAAAAAAACAATGTCCGCCATCTTGAATTTCAAAATGGACACCATTTCCGTAATCACAGAATCCCAAAATATTCCGAAAACGACACCCATATCACTTTATTAAAAAAAATCGATGTCCACCATCTTGGATTTCAAAATGGATACCATTTCCGTTATCAGAATCCCAAAATATCCCGAAAACGACACCCACAGCTTTCTTCCCAAACAAAAAACAATGTCCGCCATCTTGGATTTCGAAATGGATACCATTTCCGTAATCAGCATCCCAAAATATCCCGAAAACGACACCCATATCTATTTTCTCAAAAAAACAATGTTCGCCATCTTGGATTTCAAAACGGACACCATTTCCGTAATCAGCATCCCAAAATATCCCGAAAACGACACCCAGATAACTTTATTAAAAAAAATCGATGTCCGCCATCTTGGATTTCAAAATGGATACCATTTCCGTAATCAGCATCTCAAAATATCCCGAAAACGACACCCATATCTATCTTCTCAAAAAAAAACAATGTCCGCCATCTTGGATTTCAAAATGGATACCATTTCCGTAATCAGCATTCCGAAATATCCCGAAAACGACACCCATATCTATCTTCTCAAAAAAATCAATGTCCGCCATCTTGGATTTCAAAATGGATACCATTTCCGTAATCAGCATCCCAAAATATCCTGAAAACGACGATTCTATCACTGTACTCAAAAAAAAGCAACGTTCGCCATTTAGACTTCAAAGTAGATGCCATTTCCGCAATCAGCACCCCAAAATATTTCGAAATCGACACCTGTATCATTTTACTCTAAAAAGTAAAGTACGCTGTCCTGGATTCGAAAACGTAGTAGGGGAGATAAATTCTGTCAGAATCCAAATGTTTCTATATTTTGGCAAAATTCATGTTTCGATTCGAATGGCTCCAAATAATGGAGGTCGAATTCTGCTACAATATCTCTGAGAGGAGGAAGAGGGGGCATTAAACTGGAATTATAAATACTGTTAGGTCAATAAAAAATATATATAGAGGGGTTGCTATATTTATTTTATTTTTTACATAATAGAGGAGTTGCAATATTTATTTTATTTTTTACAATCTTTTTATTACAATTCGTACAACAGTTCTACACACGTCACGTGGAGATAGGTACCTACCACATACCAACTTAGTAACTAGACTACAAAACAATCGTACTCATCCAGTGAACGAACATGTCGAAAGATCAAATTCGTTTGTCCTTTGCGCGTCGCAAACGCGTAGCGCAGCGCGTCGCGTATTCATAAATGCCTAAACTTGACGTCGTCAAATTTTAATACGGCCTCTTAAGGTGCTGGCAGAAGGGCAAATCTGTAGTCTCAGATAAATTCTTCGCGGCTTTCTTTCGACACCTTTATATGGGTGTTGCAGTGTTATCGCGCTGTGTAACTCTAACATACAACTGTACTTAAGAGTGTGTCAATAGGTTTGTAAGATCAGATTATCTGAAACACACGTCATATCATTGATATTATGTTTTGAACTAATGTTTAAACAGGTGCGCCTGCACAGTTGAATGAGTAATAGTAATATCGAATGTACCGCTTCGTTGCGTCTTGGCATTTGTCGTCAGTTCAGTCAGATTCAGCTCAACGGGTTATTATTATGAATGCAGTAGACATCCCCCCACTCGTCGACGTAATCGTGGGAAGTCGGCGGACGTTCTGAACCGTTCTTCTTGTAAATGTATAGAAGCTTATGTCCAGCAGTGAATTTCTTTAGGTATGATGATGTGATGACATGGTACGGTCGAAGACACGTCCACCTATACTGTATGGACTCTGAACTATTAGAAATTGAACGTTGCGAATCGTGCGAGAGTGACGAGAGTGTTTATGTAGGACGGGCTGCGAGCGCGGCGCGCGCCTACTACTATTGCGCTCCCTTTCCAACGATTCTCTGCATTGTATGTAGCGTAGTTATGGTTGTAATGGGTGTATAACCTGACCTGTGGCCGTGTGTGATTGTCACGTTGTTATACAAAGTTTTTCATTCATAACCTCATCTTGTCCCAGCAATCACATAGCTAGCTATCATTATGTGATATTATATGGGTTTTTTCTTGGTCAATTATCAGAATCTGTCATCAAATGAATGTGCGGGACGGAGTCACCATCATCATTTCCCTGCCCTTATCCCGCGCTAGGCGGGGTCGGCACAACATGTCTTCTACTTCCACTCGCTCCTATCATTCGTCAACTCAGAATCTACTCCTCTCACATTCATATCCTCTTTCACACAATCCAACCACTTCTTCTTCGGCCTTCCTCTACCTGCGTACCCAGTCACACTCATGTTCATAACTTTTTTCGTGATATGACTTTCATCCCTCCTCATTACGTCATTTAATTTATTATAATGGACGGAGTCACCATTCTGTATTATTCTGTCATCTTTTCGCTAGCAGAATGACCACTTCAAAGATCTTTCAAAGAGAAGAGGCATCTTTCATCACCTCTTGGTGTTCAAAAACCTCATCAAACCCAGCCGTCACGTCAAACATAAAAACACCGGACCACCGCGTGGTTTGACGGAAATACACACCAAGACATTGGCCACGAAGGTTTCTATTAATAAACCGGTGCGTGAACTTACACACGTGCGATTTACATTATTCGGCTTCATGTATTGATCGTTGCGTTGCACTTTCTTCGAACAGAACACGGTGTAGAAAAACTTTGTGAATGTGTTTTTTTTTTTTATTAAGGTCAACCAACAGTTGTTACAATAAAACATGTTATGAGTTACAATTATTCTCGTACTATGAAGTACTATCTTAAGCTGGTGACTAGCTTGTGTCATGAGGTATTGTCGATGTTGTGTGCGTTGTATTATGGATTTTAAAGTAGAAACGACGACGAGATTGGTGTGCTTTTAAGTAGATCCGAACGTATTGGCAAGGCAACCATTAGAGCTGTAATTAACACTCGCATAAGTACAGTAGCAACTGTAGCAAGTTTACACTGCACAGTAATACGGAAGCCCAGCGCTCTGAAGATGAATGTTATTGTAGACAGGCGTCACAGCTCAGTCGGTAATGGATCTGCCTTCCGTGCTGTGGGCCGTGGGTTCGATCCCCACCAAGAACAAACAATTGTCTGTGGCAAAATATGTATAGATGTTGGTTCTATGTCTGGGTGTTACTATGTATTATAAGTATGTATTTACAAAAAAAATTGTATAAGTATTCTATCAGCATGCAGATTTTTGACACTTTTGTATGGCAAACTCTACTCGTTCGGTAGAGATTTTACTCTAATAGGGACGACGTCAAAATGACATTGAAAATTCCTATCACCAGTGAAACGAGTTTTCAGCGGAGATATGACGTCATCCCTATTAGAGCAAAATCTCTGCCGAACTTTGCATAAGTCCCCTGTATACGAGTCTAAGTGCAGTCAGACGAAGTCGCCAGCAACAGCTAGGTAATAAGGTCACTTATTCGATCAGTTCAGGCTGCGTTACATAGATATCAGATCAGTTTCTTGCGGTTGCCTGATGATATCTAGTTTCGTTGTAGTTTCCGTAACATATAAATTTGTACCACTGACAAATGCGCTGGAGACACCACGGAGACGCGGAGACCAGTGATCACGGTTTTTAGACGTGAAGTGCCGACCACAGAGGGAGATTAAATCAATTATACTCAATACTCAATACATTTATTGCTTTCACATGGTATTATAGTTGTTACATGGTAGGTAGGTATCACACATGAACCCTGTTCAGGGGTATTGCAACAGGAAAGTAGGCAGACCGAGGTTTTATTCACGTCAATTTTTCAATTTTTCAATTAGTCAATTTCTTGGGTTAATTCAGTATTATTATATTCGCACATTTTGTCATTCATTAGAAAGTAGGTAGGCAGTGCTATCGATTCTGTTGTTGCATTTTTCTAAACTAACCTAATTTGTCAGCACTAAAAACGTTGCCGTCCCTTTCTCATAAACTGAAACGACAAGGACAGCTATAATTTTAGCGGTGTCAAATTAGGTTAGTTTAGAAAAATGCAACAACAGAATCGATACCAGTGCCGCAAAAGAGATAAAGTATGCAATGGCATTACGGACGTAAATACATTGTTCTGCGAGGTGAGGTAATGCAGTGATAGAGCCATTCGAAACCATACCACACAGTGCACATCCCTCCCTGGTGGATGCGTTCTGTGACGCAGTGCTAATTATTGAAGTGGTTTTTAGCCGTCCTTGGTGGACGTGTCCTATGAGGCAGTGCAGTGGTTTTAGAGATAATCGCTCACTCAAAACCAGGTGGGCCATCTGCCTATTCCGCTACTTTTTCTGCCATAAAAATAAAAACCGATTCATAACCAGTTGCTTAGGCGAAATAACTATTTAGGTATTACGTGTTATACGTTCTCATACATTATTCAAAACGCAGTGAGCTCGCGTGCAGACGCTACAATTACCGTTTTCGGGAAGTCTGTACGCCAATGCAGTGGCAAATGCACCATCGTTGGTGAAATGCAGTTTATGGACACGTTATCGTCTGAATTTGGTTCACGTAACCTTTATTTTGCAGCTAAGTAATTAAATGCAACGAAATCTTAGAAGATGGTTGTTCAGATGTCTGTACGCCCATGCAATGGCGAATGCACCATTCTGGGCGAGTACGCAACTTCGCGTTTTCGTCTGAATTTGTTCACGTATTAGCTACACATATTTTGCAGTCCAACGACGAAAACTTAAAACGTTGTTTGGAAGTCTACGTCCAGACAGTGGATAATGCACTATTGCAGATGACCGTGCAACGTATTTATATACGATCGCATCTGAATTGGTTCATGTAGAAATCTGTTGGTAGAATTCTACGCCATTTTAATGCAGCAAAGTTTGTTTTTGTGTATTAGATCCTGTCCATCCAAAGGTTGCCTGGAAGAGATTGCTTTTAGCAATAAGGCCGCCCATTGTACTTACACCTCCTAAAGAATCTGTATTATTGTTGTATTAGTTTAAATGGAGAGTACAATAAAGAATATATTTATTTATTTATTTTAAAATTTCACACAAATAGGTAGTGCTCATCATCATCATCATCCACAGCCTGACTTCACCCACTGCTGAGTATAGGCCTCTCTCTTTTTGTACCATCTCTCACGACCCCGCGCCAGTCTCATCCAATTTTTGCCCGCGATATCAGTGATATCGTCCGCCCATCTTGCCGCAGGACGACCTACATTTCTGTATCCTGTTCTGGGACGCCATTCAGTTATAGCTTTACTCCACCTGTCATCACCTCGCCTCGCCAGGTGTCCTGCCCAACTCCATTTTAGTTCCGTTATGCGATTCCCAACGTCTTTGACCTTTGTTCGACTTCGAATCGTAACGTTGGGAACACGGTCTATAAGCTTGATGCCGAGCATGGTACGCTCCATTGCTCTTTGTGCAACTCTCATCCTGTACACAGCCTCCTGTGTGAGCGTCCAAGTCTCGGCACCGTAAGTCATGGTGGGTAGAACACATTGGTTATACAGGCGGGTTTTCAGACATTGTGGTGTTTCAGCAGACTTAAGAATGTCGTCCAATTTACCAAATGCAGCCCAGCCGAGTTGAATTCCTCTATCGATCTCTTTATTTTGATGTTCTTTGCCAAAAGATAAAAGATGCCCAAGATAAATATACTTGTCGACTACCTCCAACGCCTCACTTCCCACTACAACGTTGTGAAATGAGGCGCTGGTGACGTTCGCCATAACCTTCGTCTTGGTCATATTCATCTTAAGGCCCACTTCAAAAGAAGCATCATAAAGGTGTTGTAACATATCTTGGAGATCTTCGAAGTTTTCAGCAAAAAGTACGAGATCGTCTGCAAACCTTAAGTGCGACATGTAGACGCCATTTATGTTAATTCCGTGGGTTTCCCAATTTAGTGTTTTTACTATGTCTTCCAACACAGCAGTAAAAAGTTTGGGTGAGATGGTGTCTCCTTGTCGTACTCCCCGCTTGATCGGAACGGGGTTGGTTAGTTCGTGCAGTCGTACTTGCAGTGTAGCTGATGAGTACAATTCTTGAAGTACTTTTATGTACCGTGGATCGATGTTGCAGCGATGGAGAGCGTTGAACACGGCCCAGTGTTCGACACTGTCGAAGGCCTTCTCATAGTCCACGAAGGCCATGACAAGGGGCCTGTTATACTCGTGACATTTCTCCATCAGTTGCTTTACAGTGTGGATATGATCCATGGTCGAGAACCCACTCCGGAAACCAGCTTGCTCTATGGGTTGGCACTCGTCTAGCTTTCGAGTAATGCGGTTTGTTATAATTTTAGAAAACAGTTTATATATTTGCGATAATAAACTAATTGGCCGGTAATTGTTCAATTTAGCAACATCTCCTTTTTTGTGTAAAATTGTGATTATAGCAGTTTTCCATTGTTCTGGAGTTCTAATATCTTGCAGGACTTTATTGAAGAGTTTTGTAAGAATTTTAAGAACTGGTACACCACCTGCGCGGAGTAGTTCGACAGTAATTCCATCTTCGCCGGGAGCTTTATCTGTCTTCATATTATACAAAGCATTTGTAATTTCACATGGTAATATAGGTGGTAAAGTATCCGTAATATGATCTTTTATTGGTGAAGCTCTAGGATCGTCTCCTAACTGATCAGGTTCCGCAGATCTGGATGCATAAAGTGATTCGTAGAACTCTTCTACAATAGACAGCAGTTGACCCCTATCCGTTACTATGTTGCCGTTACTATCTTTGAGTTTTATTATTTGCTTACTACCTGTACTTGTTTTCTTTCTAAATATTTTTGGGCCTCTATATGTTTTGATAGTATTGTTAATGATAGTTGTATTATAGTTTCTAATATCTTTTCTAATTGATTTATTTATTTCTTTGTTAATCTTATCTATTTCTTTTTTGTCTTTAACTGTTTCACATATCATTGTTCTTCTAATAATGATTAAGTCAATAGTGGCTGGTGATAGTTTTTTAACCTTTTTCTGTGTCCCGTTAAGATGTTTTTTATTGGTCTCGATTATGATTTTACTGAGTAAGCTATGAGTATAGTCCACGTCTAGATTGGACTCTTCTAAGTGTTTAAATTGGTTTTGCAGATCTAATTGAAAAGAATCTGGAAGACGGGCGACTTCTTGGTTTTCATATCTCCTTTGCGATGTAATCATTTTTGTTCTTTCACTTTTAAAATCAAATCTTAGTGTGGCTCTTACCATTCTATGGTCGCTTCCGGTCTTAAAGCGTGAGAGTGTTGAGACATCGGTAACTATGTATTTATGGGAGCAAATTATGTAATCGATCTCATTTTTAATGTTTCCTCCTGGGCCAACCCAAGTCCACTTCCTCGAAGTTCTTTTCTGAAAGAAGGTGTTCATTGCGTGGAGCTTTTTGTACTCGAGAAAGTTTACAAGAGATTGGCCTCTCTTGTTACGTACACCAAGGCCAAACCTACCAACAGAGCTCTCATTAATCAAAGGTTGACCAATTTTAGCGTTAAAATCGCCTACTATAGTATTAAAGTGGCAAGGAGCCTCTTCTAGGGCTTTTGTTATATCATCATATAGTTCGTCTACTTCTTCATCTGGATGATTTGACGTTGGAGCGTATACTTGCACAATTTTAAGAGAGTATCGTTTATTTAGTTTTAAGACCATGAAACAGACTCGAGTGGATACACTTTTAATGTTGATAACTAAAGGGGCAATATGTTTTGCTATTAAAAATCCTACTCCTCCATATGTGGAATCTTCATGACCTCGGTAGAAGAATAGATCACCTGATGTAAGCTTAATCAGATCTTCACCCTTTCTTCTAATCTCCGATAGTCCTATCACATCCCATTTTATTGTTTCTAATTCTACTTGGAATTCTAACAATCGTTCGTCCGTACGTAACGTCTTGGCGTTGTAACACGCCAAGGTCAAGGTCGTTGTGTTGTGGCAGTTGGGCAACGTCCAGTGATTCTTAGCACCCTCTGCCCCGCCGGCACCATGACCACTGCCAGAATCAGGAATAGCGGGGCCGCTGGGAACTGAGGGCCGTGGTTTTTTGGTACTTATCATACAAAGAGGGTTTAGCCTTAAAACGCCGCGCTGGCCAGTGCGTCTTGGCGAGTTTTAATCCCGGTCGCGTTAGCCTGTAGTGAGAAGTATAAAAAATAAAATTATTTTGTTGCACTTCTCACTACAGTTCCCAGGGGGGACCACATGGAGGTGCGACTCGGAACTGGGATTCTCCTTCCCCCCCTAGGTAGTGCTAGGAGGACTTAATGCTAAGAGCATTGTCTGCCAGTCTTCCTGGGCGTCTATCTATCTATCAAAGTATATTTTAATCCATATAATCTTAAATGATACTGCTGATGAATAAGCAGTTGGAAGGCAATAGTTTTATTCATTTGAATTGATTTGAGCGAGTTTATCTTGTTCCATCATAATGTGAAACTGATTATTTTAAAAATATAAACGTGTTTTGATCAGTTTTTATCGAGGATTCTAGGTCGTCTGACAGCAGATGCCACCCGTTGGAATATTTCGACCTTTTCTTTAGGGTGACATTATCAAATAGAGGTAATGAAGAAGGCGTGAAATACCGAGTTTTCGAGCAATGACGCCGACACCAAAAATACAGAAATAATTTACTGAAGCAAGGTTATTTCTGTTTTGACACACCACGCCCTATTTATCTACGTATTCTGCGCTATTTAGCTGGATCACGGTGATTTTTACATGGATTAAAAACCTCCAACCCTGAAAAACTTCAAGTTTTTTTCCATCAAAATTTTGAGGGACATTTCTAAACTTTGACGACTTAAAAAAAACAGTAGGCCGCGGAAACTTTTCGCAATAGATTTGAGTATTTTGATAAATTTAGAAAAACAGGTTGACAAAAAACTTAAATCATGCCTAGAATGAGTCAAATAACCGGACGTGTGTGTAACGATTTTATGTTAACGACACAAATTCAGTGTAGTCGGCCACTTGAGGAAATGATTCAATGAGTACGTCATTGATTTGTAATAGCGACCGAAGATACGAGGAAATAGATGTCTTTTTCAAACATCATTTTCAGTAATAAACCCACAAATAGACATTATGTACGCTTTTTAACCGCGGATTGAGAAACGGAAGCGGTGTTTAAGTTTGACGGCGTTGTGTGTCTGTCTGTTTGTCTGGTTCCCTCGTAGCTCTGAAAGGTTCCGATTTTAATGCGGTTTTTATGTAAGGCGATTTATCTGGGATGGTTTTTATAATCTTATTAGCTGTCTGTTGGAAATTGGTGCAGCCGATTGTAACTTACGAGGATAGGTATTCATCAGCTCTGAAAATCAGTTTAAAGGAATCTCAGGCATAATTCATAATGAGATTTGCGGAACTGGAGTTCCCTCTCTAAGGTTTGATGATGACCAGCAATGATGAAAAGCATTATGGGAAAGATATCTCTGTTTATAAAAGTTGCGTGAATTCGTCACCTCGATCACATCAAGGTCAAACTATCCTGAAGCTGGGTTCATCAACCTGGGTTCTTACACCTGAGTCATGACTCACTCACTGTGAGGGAGTCATGACTCAGGTGTACAGTTCGATACATGAGTAATGGTAATAGCAAGGATAAGAAACGTGACCATTCAAGATGTTTCCCACTCAAGCTGTAAATGTAAAGTTTATATTTACAATGAGACAATGAAACTCAGAATTTCCATCTGATGTTAAGCGATTAGGTACCTTTTACCTCATCCTTTACAATTTACAGCGTTACAGAGATAAGAGAAGAACTTACATGCCAGGGTCAGACCTAGACTAATTCTAGAAAACATCCACATCTTGCCTTTTAAAATATAAATATTATCACAAGAAATAGTCTAGGCATTGCTGAATTGCCTGCCCTAACTAGGTATATGGATTAAAGATAGGTGTACTTTTTGTACTCTCATGTTCCAACGATTATGAACAAAATTGTTGAATTTTAATCTTCAAACAAAAAATATTATGTGCATGAGTAGAAACGTAGGACTTTTTGATTGTTATATTTTACTTTTGTTACAATTTTTCTGCCATATAATGATTTAACCTTTGTAGTTTTATTTTATAATGTTATTATCTAAACTATCAGACATTTTTTCACGGTTTGATTATCAGTATCCCCCGATTTCATTTTTATAAGTAATATTAGTTGGTTTCTCTTTATCTCATACATAATGCAAAGTAACAAGTCTAAATCTAGATTTAACCCAGCCTAAGATAATATGACTAATTACAGATAATCATAATGACTTATCTGTCATTATTTTATTTTATGTGATCATTTATTTCTATTTATTTATTTACATACAATCTGGGCTTACTGAAGGAAATATTAAGCAAATAATAAATGGGATAAGGTTCGAAGGTTTAATATAACATAACAATATTGAGGAAATAAGTTGTCAATGTATATGAGATGGGTTTGGTATTGGTTTGTGTGACAAACTGATGTTTTTTATTTAAGATTCCGTTTAGGTGAAAATCACTCAGAATGGTTACAAAAATTCATGAATTGTCTGTAATTTGAAATAGCTTAGATACATACCTATCAGTTTTAATCAAACCCGGTTCGGAAACCAGTTACAGTTAAAAGAAAAAAATAGATAAATGCCTATTGGAATTCACTGTTATTAATTAGTAAAAACACCATTTGACAAGGAAAACTCATACTAATAAAGTTCATATCAGTATAGCCCCACCCATACTGATATCCTAGAGATTCTCGTATAAGGTGAAACACCTCATGATTACAGAATGACTCAGCATCCCCACTGCACCTTATCACAAAGCAATAAAGTGCAGTTTACCCTGCAGCTGACATCTGTCAAATACAATACCTACTCAACTAGATTTTAGGCACAGAACAATGACCTTGGCATTGACAGGGCAATAGCCTTAGTTGATTGACTGAATTTTCAGGTGATTCAACGTGAATTGAGTAACTGGCTCCAGATTAGTCACGAAATGATTGTATGTAACAGACGCGCGACCGCTATGCCTTATATGGTCAAGGAGTACTGCGATTGCGCGACAGAGCATACCCTACCAAGTTCGATGCACCCGAGCGCTCTGCACGACCGATAAGCGTCTACACCACCAGCTCCACGTCCTGGCGCTGGGTGACACGTCCACCAGCGGAGAAATAGACAAAAAAGGCGTTGCAAGAATAACCTTTCGATCGAACGTGAAATCCAATACCGGATCGCCGGTTCACAGCTCGGCTGGCCGCGAGCCGGCTCCGAACCGACCGGCCTCTGGTGGCATCGGTGAAAACACAACACGTGGCATAAAATCACTGAACGGTGACAACGATTTTTAGGAAAAGGCGTGCAAACTGCCGACCGTCTGTGCGAAATATGGCGGCACCGGTCACACAAGATACGCTTTACATGGAATTGCGACATTTTATACACTTCGAAAACGGAACAGCACAACACGCGCGATTATCACTGTAATTTATTTTTGATCACTTACCATTTTTTGATGCTAAAAACGTAAAAATTCCACCACTAACTTCACTGACACCACGACGAACGGCGACCGGAACGAAACTGCCGAAATGTTGGCTAAACTTTTTTGCGACAGCCAATCAACGCATGCGTCAAGATGGTCGCCGGATCAGTAAACTGTCTTTTTTATCTTATTTCTTTATATATTAATTATCTTCTGAATACGTGCCGTAACACCACTTTTGTAAACTATGAAATGAATTTTTAATTTTAACGTATTTTATTAAAACTAGTTCTAATAATTTTAAAGACCTTGCACTACTGACAACGTTCTAAAACCAACTGACTGACTGACAGCTGCGTTCGAGGTACCTACTTCGAGCTTGCAAAGTTGCGGTTGCCAAGCTGACTAGAGTTGGGGTACTAGCCACAGAGTTGGGATATTAACATCTTCTTCTTCTCGCGTGTTAATGGTTAGGTACGACAACAACTTCAATTATTACACTAGGGTCTTGTAGGGATATTAACTGTACTGTTGTGACAAAATATACTTATTGACTATGAATATTTACGTTAAATATGTCATAACAGACACGCAAAATAAAATTAATATGTATGTACATATACATAATACGTTTGTATGTAAGTATTTAGTGGTATTAAGTAGACCGCCCTATTAATTTGTCACAGATACCACAGGTTTTTTTAGAGAACGCACATTCCTCGTTGCGTATGGATGTTGTTTTCTAAACGTAGTAACATTTTTGATTAGCAGACACCATGGAATAAGAATACCTAACAGAATTTTAAAATAGGTAGCAACCTTTTTTAAAATTCTGAAATATATTCTTAATTCTTTATTGCACACAACACAGGACATAAACAAAAGACAGAAATAGATGACATGTACAAAGGCGAGCTTAACCCTAACAAGAGTTTTCTTCCAGCAAACCTTTGAGGTTAAAGAGGCGACTATAGAGGCAGGTCCATGTACATAAAAGGTTATAATATAATGGAGATTCGATAAGTACTTACTTAACTAACGAATCAATATTATTAAGAAAAATATCTTAGACATATAATTTAGAAATATATCTAGGTAGGTAGCTAAGCTACCTACCTAGATATAATAAGAACGTGTTTATTATACCTATTTGTCTTTAACTATCAAATTACAGATGTACTTACATAAACTTATGTAGGTACTTAGTTGGATATCTATATCTACCTGAATAAAATTGTTTTCATAGTAAAGTGCTATTAGATAAAGTACTATTCCGTCACTTCAAGAAGTGAGTCACAGTGACATGAATATTTGCACCAATCAGAATTTAGAATTCTTCAAATGACCATATATGGGCAGACGGATACCGCTACAGAACAGCCCTATTAAAAACGAATAACTAATTTTAGTCTGTGCTTTAGGTAGCCGAGCTGATATTGATTTAAATTTTGGCGCGAGTTTGCTTGCATCGTTCATTTTAGAAGTTTAGGCTTTCACTTTTGTTTTTTTCCCAAAACTAGACCTACCATACATACCATTACCATGTCATCGGTCCATCTGACTAGGTCCATATTGACCTAGCTCCTGCGAAGGAGTCTTTTTAGGATATCTAGTAGACAGAATGCACATTTATGGCACGCATAAACAAAAAAAAACAAAAATTTTAAATTAATTGCAAGTTTTATTTATAGTACAAAATTAATTTACATTACGCTTATCCACTATTTTTGATAGAGCCATAGAAGTTGGAGACTTTATATTACTTATTTTGGACTAAATAATTGATAGCAAAAACATGCCAACATTTGTTATGTTCAGTATTTTCAAATTCATCCCACTACTATTATAAATGTCAATGTTTGTGTTTCAACCACGCTGTAACTACTGGTCCGATTTGGATGAAACTTGGAATATAATAGTTCGTAACCTGGATTAAAACATAGGCTACTTTTGCCGCTTTTTTTAGGTTGTATTTTTTGTCGCGGGTAACTACTAGTTTATAATATTTCAAGCACTGCCCGTGTATTTATGATACCTCTTATACATAACATACAAGTTTGACATTGTCATTTGCCCCACAGAGCCAGCTAATGCCCGTTTTAGGAACGCCATTGCATGCCCCGAGTCACTGGCTTGTATGAGCATTGCAACAGAATTCTCTAGATGCTGCCGGACCATTTTAGACGGTGCGTTTCGTTCGAGCGCTGTGCAGATATCTGCGACGGTGTACGCGGATATACGGGAGACTTGCTTCTTGCGTTTTGATATTGATTGTGTTAATCTGAAAAAAAAACATTTTATTTTTAATGTGCTACATCGTCGACCGCATCGTCACTTACCATCAGTTGAGTTTGCGGTCAAATGCTTATCTATAATGTATAAAAAAAATGTTTATTATCACCAGAAACTTTTGAAGGAGATTTCGAATTCGCTATTTGAAATCTCCTTCGAAAATATTTCGTGGTAGAAATTTCATGGTAGAAATCTGGGAGGATTTCTACCATGCCTGTTGACTACAATCATGGGGTTAGTCTCAAAATCCCCCTTGAGTTTTCTCCCATAATTAGAAAAACTTGAAATCAAGGGGATCTTTCTTTTAAAATCACAAGAATCACTTTTGTTTTTTTCGGGCTAGTTATGAAATCTTGTGTACTTACTAAAAATGCTCGAAAAAAACTTACTTCTCCATAGAATGCGCGATTTCAGCCAATTTCTCTTCAATATGCCTTTCTAGTTGTGTGTGTGATGTGGACTTAGCACATAATGTTGAGGCTAAGGCTCTGTAGCACTGCATATAACATGGCCATCTAAAAACAATACAAATAAAAGTTAATTTTAATTATTACATCTCAAAGTCACCAATTTGTAAAGTAAATGTATTGTATTGTAAAGTATATGTATATTAGATTATTAAAATCATGAGATTCATAAGATTCAAAGTGATGGACGCAGTGCGTTGACACATATCCTCCGTGGACGTGCTCTGTGAGATAATGCAATTGTTTTAGGCAGGAGCCGCTTAGGCAGACTATCTACTCGGTATAATTAGCAACATAAATTGACAACAATTTAAGATTGTCCAATGATATTATGTAACTTTTGCAAGATAGAATTGAAATTGTATCTTAAATTCTTTATTATTATAATAAAATAATAGTACTAGTACTGCTTATGACATTTTGCGACTGCATTTACTTTAATTTTAAAATGCACTTTATGTTGCCAACTGTACAGTCGAAGACACGTCCACCTATATTGTTTGGACTTTGAACTATTAGAAGTTGAACGTTGCGAATCGAGCGAGAGGGATGACAGTGTTTGTGTAGGACGGGCCTATTTCTTATTGTTTATTTATTTGAGTCGTAGTCGAACATTGTAAAACACAGAATAAAATAAAATTACAAGGAAGGAATCATGCCAAGTGCTACAATAGTTACAGGAGACAGACAACAAGCTATTAAGATTAGAGCGAGAGCGAACAGATATAATAGAAAAGGGTACACATTAAAAAGCTAAAACATAATATAATAATACTTAAATAAAAAAAAAAGAAATCTAGTTCAAATAAATGGATTAAAAATGAATTAAAATGAGGTATTGCGCTCCCTATCCAATGATTCTCTATATTGTATGTAGCGTAGCTATGGAATTTTTGGGTGTATAACTTGACCTGTGGCCGTGTGTACCTACTTAGTGTCATAAAAAGTAAAGTAATACCTATCTTCCAAAATCGCTTCGCGACACACAAGTAGGCTGTTTAGAATTCCAACAGAACCTTCGAAAAGTGTGAAGAATGCTTGCCAGGTGATTTCACACTTTACGTGTGAGGTGGTAAAGCCGAGAATCAAATGCACCATTTGCTGTAGCTCGAATATGCTGTCAAGGAATTTATAGTCCAGTGTTACCTGTAATGATAAATTAGATATAATAGGTTACAGCTCAGTTGATAATGGATCTGCCTTCCGTGCTGTGGGTCGTGGGTTCGATCCCCACTGAGAACATTTGTGTGTGCCAAACACAGATGTTTGTTCTATGTCTGGGTGTTACTATGTATTATATAAAAAATGTATGAGTATTTTAGTGCAGTACCCACAACGGATCTTCATCCCTCTGAAGTTAGGTGCAACAAACGATTGCGCATGTACGGAAAAATTAGCTCCAATTCGTACAAAAATGGGTTCTGCGCAGATACTTCAGAGGGACACAGATTCGTTGTGCCTACTATACAAGCTATGCTTAGTTTGTGACTAGAGGGCGTTGTGTGAACATAAATCTCACTAATATTATTAGATTTTAGGATGTTTGCGTTTCAATCACGTTTCAACTACTGGTCCGATATGGATGAAACTTGGAATACATATAGTTCATAACCTGGATTAACACACAGGTTACTTTTTATCCCTAACAATCACCAGGATCAAACGGGGCGCGGGCCAAGTCTCGGGCGGAAGCTAGTATGTAATATGTACCATCAGCAAAAGTTCTGCCTTACCACCTTAAGGGTGCATTTTCTGTGAACTGACTAGCCGTTAATTTTTTAATACTAATAGAAGCAAATTATTTCGGATGTAAAAGTTATGAAAACAATGGGCCGTCATAAAAATAAATAGATGTTTAGGTCTCTGGTTGGTCAAAATATGAAGATAAAAGAAAAAGGCGAGGTCAAGTAGCTAACTGGTTGCAAGCGAAACAGTTTCAAAAGTGGTAAGGCGGAAGTTTTGCCTATAGTACCTGTTGCAAATGTTATTAAGTAGGTACTTACTCTTTTTCCCGCCAAAACAACTTCTGCCAGCGTATCCAAATCAATCCTAATCACATCACAAATTCCATCATCTACCCTCACAATTTTCACACTCTCATACACATCTAATTTCCGCTTTCTGGCAACACTGATGGAATCATAATGTTGCCGTATCCAGGACTTTAAATTATTGCAATTATTGTGCATTAATCGAGCCATGGCACCACATTTAGGACCGGCTGTGTTCGCTTTGAGGCACTGTGCCCAAAGGTATTTCGAAACGGAGTGAGTTGTGAAGTCAGATTTTGTCATATCCTTCAATATGGTAGATGGGGGCTGGAATATAAGAAAAATACAATAAAATAAATTAACTTTAAAATTATTTAGAAATAACTTTACAATATTACTATATGCATATATAGTGTGTTATAAGCAGAGGTAACCGCTTAACATTAGGGCCATCGGCTTGTTCCATCACTTAGTTTCTTCTTTCTTTCAAATGGTGTTCTGATAATAGAAAGGTAAAATTGGTGTCGATTGTTGTTGCATTTTTCTAAACTAACCTAATTTGACAGCGCTAAAATTAAAGGTACAAAAAAACTTACCTTCAAAACAACTAAATTAGCCAAATCTCCCACAAACTTATTGACAAAGCATTCCACTGAGACCAGTTCACATACAAACTTCAGCACCAATCCCAAATCATCCAAAAACCCACACTTTTTCAAATTACCCCCCTTCTCAAACACTTTGAGTAGCTGTGAGTGGATGCTGAGCCAAATTTGAGTGAACAATTTGTCTTTATCATTGAAAATGTTGTGCGTTTCCAGTTTTTTTATATGTCGTAAGGTAATGCTCAGTAAATGGATCGATGATTCTATGTGTTGTGGTTTTGAGTCTGGATTTTTTATTGTTTTTATCTGAAAATGAAATTTTAAAATTATAAAAACTACCTACATCTTTTTTATAATCAAAAGGCTGAGGTGCTGGAACCTACTCTATATAAAACCACTAGCTCCTGCCCGCGTCCCGTTTTATCCTGTTGATTTTCCGGGATAAAAAGTAGCCTATGTGTTAATCCAGGCTACGAACTACTATATAATAATAATAATAAATATTCAGGGACATTTCACACAACACCCTCTAGTCCCAAACTAAGCAATGCTTGTAATATGGGAACCAGATGGCTGATAGAATACTTATATACTTTTTTTGTAAATACATACTTATAATACATAGTAACACCCAGACATAGAACAAACATCTATGTTTTCCACGCACAAATGTTTGTTCTTGGTGGGGATCGAACCCACGAGCCACAACACGGAAGGCAGAGCTATTACCGACTGAGCTGTGACGCCTGTCGTATTCTATATGTATTCCAAGTTTCATCTAAATCGGACCAGTAGTTACAGCGTGATTGAAACACAAACATTCAAACATCTACACTTTGACCTCCCACTACTATTATAGATGTCAAAGTTTAGATGCATGTGTTACGTGGCTGGGTTTTCTATTACCTATGTAGGTATTCATTGTATCAGTAATCTGGCCCTTATTGTAAAAACTTTGCTTAGTTCGGAGCTAGATATCATCATTTTTATGTACTTACAGCATTATCTACAAAGAATTCCAACCCAGACCATAGACAATCCAAATTCTTTATATCTTGTGCATCTGTACTTTCACAATACTTCGACAACGTCAACGAATACGCTGCCATAGCGTTCAGTGTTGCCATATTATCTGTTTCAACCGTACTATCATCAATGCTGCCAACTGTAGTTTTTTCCCCAACTATGCTAGTGTTGCCAGTGCTAAAATCAACGTTCTTGAATGTATCTAGTAATGGTTTGTGTAGTTTTTCTTGTAATTCTGCTAGTATAGATCTAAAAGGTCCAGCTGTGATAAGTTTTCGTTGTTTTACCAGTAATGGCAGTATAATACAGGTTATTTGGAATCTGGGATCACTGAAGGCTTCAATTGTATTATTTTTGCTTGATTTATTTAGCAATAACTCTACTATACTTTTTACTAAGTCACTCTCGACTCGAACTCTTTTTACAGCCGATTCGATTAGGTTTTTGATTACTAGTAATTGGTTTGTTGTCTTGATTTTGAGCGTCAGTAGATCTATCATCATAGTATCTTTGAAGCAAAATATAAAGTCCACAGGGAACACTTTGTATAAATCTGGTGGATGTTTACTAAGTTCGAAGATGTTCTGCAATAAATAATCTATGTTTTTCCGTATTTTTTTCGACTGGCAACATTTTTTTATTGCTAACAACACAAACACAGCTGTCAGTTGATAACTCTCTTCCAAATACGAAATTTGTAACGTTTTCATTAACTCTATGCATTTTTTAATTTTCTCTTCGTTATTTTCTTCAAAAATAATTCCGTTGAAGTATTTTTTGATATCAATTTCCTTCGCAAATGCGATCATATCGAACTCCTTATTTAATGCTTTTGTCAAATCTTCACAATTGTGGAGACATTTGGCGGTATTTTTCGCTACTTCTAACACCAATGCGTTTAGCAACGGTCTGTTATTTTTTATGGCAACACTGTTAAACACTTCTGTGATTTCACCATTCAAGTACAGTTTCACTAAACTTTTAGCAAGTTGCCTGCACTGATTGGTATCTAGATTTGCAAAAAGCGTCCTTGTAATGTAGGTGTTAGATTCCAAAATTGCTGGATTTGAGCCTAGGCGTTTGATTAGATAAGTTTTTGCTTCATGTAACGCTTGGCTGTAGTCTTTATCAAAGTTTCTGATCGCTAGAACTTCCATTGCCATACTTTTTAAGAGTATCAAGCTATCCTGAAATGATTAACAAAAATATAAAAGACTGGGTATATAATGCCTAGATAATTTATTCTGCAGTAGGTTATCATCATCATTTAGTAGTAATAGTAGAAGTCCTGGACATAAAACTGCTCCATTGCTTTCTAAAAAGAACGATTTTGGGCTTCGTGCAATTCACATCTGAATATAAAAGAAATATTTTTAAATCAGGTAAGCCATCTGCTATACCTCAATTATTCTCTTATAAACACTGACTTACCAGCACCACCATCGCATCACTATCCTGAATTTTATCCCCCAACGTAATCCATTGCTGACTATCTAAGCAAGGCAATAACCCGCTCAGGTCGAAAACCTGCGATGTACACAACACTTCGAGTTTGTAGTGACTGTACTTTATGTTCAGTAGTTTGAGTTGCGCGTAACTTTGGCAGAGACGAAGAAAAGATGTTAAAAGGCGTGTATTCTGAAAATATAAAGAAAAAACATGTTTCATATACTAAAAAAAATATACCTACGTATACAATACGGACTGTGGATTTAGGCAATCCTGAAGTTGGCCGTTTCGATGCGCAATGGAGCTTCTCCAAACTAAATTGTCTTCGCGCATCACAAACTGTACTAAGACAAATTGTTGCAAACTACCCGCATTTCGATAATTCTATATTTGACAGAAGTTGACTGACGTCGAATTATTTTATAAAACAAACTTACATCACTAAACTTCATCGCCGCTAATCCAAACTGCTTCAAACCACTATTTTCAAATGAAGAATACATACTCCAGAACTCCTGTGCTATATTCTGTGGGACAGTATGGTCGGCCATCTTGTTATGGCGTAGATACGACGACAAAATGGCGGACATAACTTCCGCTAAGGTTGTCGTTGAAGGACCTGAAATTTGATAGGTTTTTATGGCATCTAGAACATTGCATATTATTATACATACAAGTAGCCCTTGCAGGGATACCATAGACAACGCCAGATAACGATCTGTCTATAAAAGAGTAGATTAAACCTATTTTTGTGTTTATGAATATGAAAGTCATCATATGTTGAAAACCACTGCTGGAAATAGACCTCTCTCATAGAATTCCAGAAATAATGTTTTTGGGCCTTCTCTATACGACTCCCGCGATTTTACTTCGCTTTCCGGTTAGTGGTCGCCGTTTAACAACCTTTATTCCCCAGCCGTTGGCAGTTTTATGAACTATGTGGCCAGCCCCCTGCAGCTTACTAATTCTTAGACCTATATCAGTGACCATGGTTCTAATGATCCCACTCCCAAAGGAGAATTTACTTACTGACAGTATTTTCATCAAGCATGCTCAAGCAATGCATCTGAAAGTCTTTCTGCAAGGACTCAAGAAGCTCCTTATTCTGTCTAAACATCAGTTCCGTTGTCAATTTCCCATATAATTCCACACATTGTTCCGGAAATACATCATTTGCTGTTATAACTTTGTTTGTCGATTTTTCCGAAGAGAACTCGATTTGCTCTTTGTCATATTTCATCAGATTTATCTTCAATGATGGTAATATGTCCGTGATAAATAAGTTGCCATGACTCAGCTTAAAGAGTATTTCCATAAGACAGTTTAACATTTCTTTGTAAGACTCCATGACACTTGATGTTTTCGTAGCGGTCATAATCGGGGGTAAAATCAGCTCTAAATTCTGTTCGATTAGTACCGGGTCTAATTTTAAAGCGACTTTTATGATTTGTATAGTGGCCTTGTCAAGTTTGCCTTCCAATTTAAGCTGTCCCATCATGACAGCTTGTAGAAACGATAGGAAATTCTTTTTAATTTCAACTTTGGCTGCTTTACGACCGAACATATCTGCCAGTTTTATGCTTAAATCAACCTCATTGGAATGAACTATTTCGAGCATGCTGAGGAAAAAACTTCTTTTTGTTTTTTCTGAAACATCATTGACCAATGCGATGGTTGCCGATGAGGAAATATAATCCTGCTTTAAGTTTAAAACATTAGCTACCATGATGTAGAAAGCGAATATCATTTGTCCTTCATTTTTGTAGCTACCAACGAACACTTCTATGAAATCTTGCAAGAATTTTGTATCGTTTCCAGAATGATTCGGAAAATCAAAGAATATATTCATTATTTTGAGCACTGCTTGTATGTTATCACCTTTTTCTGCTATCAAAGCATCTAAGCTGTCATTTCGTATCAAAGTTTGAAGATAGTTTAGATACAATGACTTTTTGTTAGCATGGAAAAGTATATTTTGACACACTTCGATAACAATGTTTCGGTTTTCTGTCTCTAAATAACTGAAAACAGTCTCCAAATTTTCTTTTTCGATAAACTTTGTTACAAATTCTAACTTTTTTTTAGAATCTTTATGGTATTTTATGAACATTCTCAATATTTTTTGACTATGTTGTAAGTTTGTCATTTCATTTCCATTTAGACACTGTACTAATGTCACATTTATTGACAAGAAGTCATTTATTTGCTGGCTCATTTGTGATGAGATTTTGTCATTTTCTAGGAATTTTATAATGAACTGAATGTCATTCGCTTTGAGGATGTTCTTCTGGACATACTGTGATACAAGCTGAAACCACAGATAGTAAAATTAACTATTATTTGTCTGAAAAAAGAGTAAAAAATCCATGTACAGAGAAAGTACCGTAGAAAGTAGAGTTGTAAGCATTGGTATAGGTAGAGGTAACCGCTTAACATCCGGTAGACCATAGACTTGTTCCATCATTCAATTGTATAAAAAAAGCTACTCTGTGGCACAGAATAGATATAAATAGATAGATATACCTCAACTGTTTATATGGAATGTGTGAGTAGTAGATTTGTATGGGGTTTCCGGGGTGTTACTGTGGGACAAACACTACTGCAAGGCATGACTGCTCAGTCGACACTTGCACTATACGTTTGAAGTCTAAATAGTCTCTAATATAAATCACACCTGAATAACTTTACTCCTCAGCTCCCCAGTCAAATCATCATAGTTCAGCCACTCCAAAACCTTCTGCAGTTCAGTAATATCCAGTTTATTGGCTTTTGAAAGCTCTTGCAGCCATTCTGCTATGATCCTCTCCTTAGGGCCTGTGGGGAAGTGATGTGACTGAACCACGTTCTTGGCCAAGCATAGACGTTTAGGCAGAGGGGTTGTTTCATCGTCCAGACGACGTTTTAGCTCTGGAAATAAATAGAAAATTGTGGCAAAATAGAACTGTTTGAGGTTATGTGTTATTTTGTATGTTTTTACAATTGTCCTGAAAATAACTTACCATTGAGTGGGTTGAGCGACATTGTTTCAAGTTTAGTTACACCAATTCTTCTAAAACAACGATATCACGATAAACTTATTGTGTACACATGCACTTTTGTTTTGGTTCGTGCGTTTTGTTAGTGCTTTTTTTTTCTGACACGTTGACTTGAATGACAGTTTCTAATTTTCTATCTCAATCTTATATTATATGGGTTCTTTGTATTTGAGCTAACATAATAATATTTCGGTAGCTTAAAGATAGATTGACACAGTATAATATTATTAACATAGGTGTAAAATGTATGACGTCTGGTTATGCTAGCATGAAAAATAAAATAACAAAACGCACATGGTCATTCTATAATGCTGCCAACTATTGAAATCGAATTCCCAAAATTCTGATCGGTTTTCAGATTTTACATTGTAAGAAACGTCATTATGGGATGGGAAAGAGTAATGGCTCTTTCAAAGCGAATGGTTTGCTTAAGACTTCTGTTTAATAAGCTTAAATAATAATGCTTTAATAAGTAAGTAGGTATTACCTCTAGCAATTTTTTTGTATAAATTCTAGGAAATGTATTACGTACGACCTAGGTACCTATATCTAATTATCGCTGACTAACAAATTGAAAAAAAAATGTACCTATGGAGTCTTTTTAAAACTTGGAACTTTCTTTGTTATAGTGAAGGTATCTTCCTACTCCTTAGAAAAGTAATAAGATTAATGACAGACATTCATGGTTATCCAAATATCTTATCTACTTTGGTCCGGTGGTGCCAAATATAATATGCTTATTACTTACCTACTCAATAGATTTAAAATTACCTAGCAGGTACCAAATATTGATAAGGGAACGTAGCTATTCAAATAAAATTTGAGTGAAAATGAGAGTATCCACCTACCTACTTAAAGCAACACCTCTGCAACAAACCCAGCCAAAAGAAACTTGAGTGACAAATTATAAGTACCTTACCTACCTACCCAATTAAGTGTTTATGAGGTTGAAGGTCAAATCGTAAAGAAACGAGGAAATTGTTTCAATTCATTGACATTTATGTTATCAAGAATATCTAAAAATAACAAAAATGAATGGGGAAAACTTTTTCATTCATAAATTGCAACAGCCATTTTGATTTGTTCAGTGGAAATACTTTACCTTCTGTTTCAGACAAGCATCACGCACGATATAGGCCAGGCCAAGGAGAAAATTTGCGCATGCCCGAAAACATCGATTTTCCCCCTCAAACGTGACGTCACAAAATGTCTGCCATTTGATTCTAGTCGCTCAGTATAAAAAGTAAAATATCACCTCACAGTTATTTGTAAAACTAGCAGATGCTACAAATTTCATGCCAAAATCTCCGGTGATAACTTAAAAAAAAGATTTTAAAATTTTTCATAGTTTTAAATGCTGTAAGAAAGTTGATTCGTGTATAGTTAGTCAGGGTTACGGTAGCTAAGGAGATCAAAATGGTTTACTTTGGCGTTAGAAAGAACTTCCTGACGATGTGCGACGTAAAGACGCTGACACTGGCCAAAATATCATGTTTATGTGAGTAACAGCTAAATTTTATGTTGCTTACATTATTTCTACCAATGTACTCAAATTATTAAAAGCTTGCTTTTCTATAGAACTTAATTGAAAAGTCTTAACATGTTTTTGATTGAAATGTAAATTTTTTACTTTGCTCTATCAAGGTTTTGCTGTTGTTTCTCATTAAAAAATTCAAAAAATTGTTATTTCTCCTGTTTTGTTTTGTTTTATTTTACTTGTGGTGAGTAATAACGATGTAATCTACCTTTCTAAAGCCTACTCTATGTTACCTTTTAATTGTTGCTAGAGATTTTTTGGTTCATAACATCAGTAGGTACCGTACAATCAATCGATAGTTTTGTGTAACTAAGCCATACCTATCACTATACGTACGTAATTCAATTAATCAATACGTACAATAAAAAATATTTTCTGTTCGGAAGCTAAGATAATTACACGTTAGATATCTATCTTAATACTTACACAATAGACTAAAGTTATATAACAGCCATTGTTTTATAAAGATATTTTAGGTCAAATTATCTTTTTTAAAGTAGTTCCTTAAGTGGTTATATGTGAAAGATAACAGACAGTAGAATAAATCAAAGGTAATATGTTGGATGTATGTATGTAACTACCTTTGGGTATCCCACATTTAAATATTATTTTAATAAAATGTATATTTAGGTACCTTACAACAAAAATTTCTTTCCTTTTACGGAAAATATATTACAACAGTTTTCTTGGACTACCTTTCACGCTACGGGGGAGGTGCCCTAGATAACGTAGTTTTCCAACAAGATTCACCTCGCTATATTGTTTGAAACTTAGTCAAACTTCAAATAAGTTGGTATAAGTTCTCATTTTGAAGGTGTTTTCTTAATACTACCTAAACCTGTGTTGGCGTCTCATCACGATTTTTTTTGCTTCATCATTATATCAGATTTTGCGGTGCACTTTGAATTTTAATCTCGAAATTTCCGGTTTATTACTTACCTAGCAACAAATAAATTGGGAAGTAGGTATGCCAACCTTTTTTATAAAAAAATTAAGGCTAAAGCTTTAATTATTTTTTTCCCTGTAAACTAACTATGAAGTCTTATCCACAAATGGATATCATTTAACATTTTACTCCCGGCATTATTACGTTCCTAAACCTCAAATAGCTTGCGGCATGCTTTGCTCATAAATAGTAAACTAGTTGTTACGTTATACGTATCCAACTCTTAATTACCTACACAGAAAATCAGAACACTGTCGGATACATAGCCTGAAACCACGCGATATTAATATTTCATGAACCAGTTGCTCATTGAGCTGTGGCTGTGGGTGGAAATTGTTTCACCCTCTTGTTTCGTTCAGACCAACTGACCAACATTTCCATTCACTGAGGTTGATTTTCATTTGTTGGGCCATGTTCTCTTTTTATTTCGTCGCTTCGTTGTATTGTCCCATTGTGCGTGATTATTTTTAACAGTTATTTTTTACATCAATTTTATTTTACTCTAGTTTCCCACCTGTTTTCGGTCTTGGTAGCTTGCTTGCTAACTCATTTCTTAACTAAACCATTACTGTAGGTAATCATAATAAAGCTGCCGTGCCCGGCTACAGTCGTTATGCACCTTTCAGCAGCTCTAAAGATGTATAGGTTGATCACAGCTCGTTCTCTAAAAATTTTATCACTACCAGTGTTGATTATGATGAGTTGTGGCTCATTATTAAGTAATAATAACAAAATAATGTTTAACAAGGCAATATTTCTTGCATAAATCACGAATTTGCGAAGTACTAAGGATCATGTTCCGAAATTGCGGGGGGTACTCCCTGAGGAGTGATAAATATTCAACATGATTATCTACTCCACCGCAGAATGCAAAGGACGGTCCCTTCAAAGACACCCTCTTAAGAGTAGATAACTTAAATATTATCAGTTACAAAAAGGTTTTTAATCGTAAAACGTTGCTGAAATAACTGCTTAAAAAGGTGACAGGTGATTTATGTGTGCGAGGTATTTATTATATTCCATGACAGTGCTGGGTGGTAATGTGGGATATTGAGGTCCTTTGACATTGTGATGGCGTTAATGAAGACATTACTTTTTGTGAATGGCTTCTGGCAGTTCTGGCTCGTGTTTGGATAATTTTCTTGACAGAGTAAAAGAAAATCTCATTTTCCCATTAGGTATGAAGTTATCGTGCCTCGTCGAGATTTTATTATAAACGTAGGTAGTGGGATTAACTGATACGTGATTACCTACATGACCTGGAGCTTTATCTAATGTCTAATACTAAAAGGTTATCGCGGTGCCTACTTTAATATGCTTCATAAGTAAGAAAGTCTTATAGTCAAGGTGAACGATCAGTCTTAGGACTTAGTTAGTTAGTCGTTAGACCATTAAGAAGCACTTGAAACTTACTAAGAGACGATAAAGTTTCTTAATGCCGTGATAAAATGCGATGATACCGCATTATTTTAAACGCAATTTACAGTAGGTGCCTAATATCTTTGATAAGTTGTAAGTATTAAATTTTGAGAGGTCGCTAAAGTATCAACGCTTACTTTACTCTAAAGCTTTCTGGCAAGAAACTAGATGAAAGTTAAAACATTGTGCTACCAATTTTCTGCGTCTTGAATTGTATTATCCTTGGTTCCTTGAGGAACAACATGGCCAGGGACTAAATATGTCAAGGCCTATGCAGCTGCTACGCCACACTCTAAGACCCTGACAGTAAAATATTCCAGTAAATTAATCTCGCAATTTTACACTTTTACAATGTTTATAAGTATTTATTATTAGTATATACTTATTATTATTATACAGCGTTCCTACGCTGTGATGATGCTATCTTTTGTTGAAGGGGTAAAAAGCCAATAGGTACGAATAGCTAGATCTGAGAGGATGCCGTGCCTGGGGACTATTACAATCGTGAACCTTTATAATCTCAATTTATCGATTCACTTGTACTGTTGTGGCTCACATATAACCTTTAACTTAAACTATGCTGTAGTTTCAATGACGTCATTACACCTGTCTATTATGTTTTACCTGTAATATTATTCCTTAGTAGATAGATAGAAGCGGTAATGACTACCTACATCTTTTTATTTTATTTGAAGTTTATTTGATTTAAAGTGAGATTTAACTTTTTTGCCCACCGTAGGTACAGAAAGCGTAGGTACACTTTACAAAGTGCCTGCTACAACTGAAAGACGAACATAAAACTTTACTGTTAGAATTACCCGCGAGAGTGTCGTAACCGGGCGATGTTGGCAACTCTAAAACCGGGCGGGATATTATCTTGAAAATTTTGAAATTAGAACTTCTGAACCGTGAAAAGGATTTACTAAATTTTTGGAATAAACCCATTGGTAGGTTTGATAACTTTGCTAAATTCAAATATTTTAGTTAGGTATGCAAAAACTAGAATGATAATAATTAATTATTAACATTATTCGTTGGCTGGACGGTTTACCCATTTAACACATCCTCTATTACTCTATTACTAAATAATTCACCTACTAAATAACTAGATAACCTAGAACCTAGGTAGGTACGGGTTAGGTGTTGCTAATAAAACTCGCGAAACCCGTTCGTACCTACGTGACCGAATGGAATTGACTATTGGAAATTTTTGAAATTGGTAGAGATTGGGAGGGGATTGGATTTGCATTGGTTTTTATGGTCTAGTCGCTTCGCTGTATGTTAATGTCAATTAAACTGCTGATAAACCAGAGGTACCTTACCTACCTAGTTAGAATAGAAATGGCATTACAAAGGTTATGGCCATTCAAAGGTTGTCTGAAAGAGATCGCTTATAGCGATAAGATCGCCCATTGTCCTTTATATTCTAAATTGCTATTTACCTTGTTTTGTTTGGTTTTATCTTTTACTTAGGATAAAAGATTCCAAATTGAAACGGAGGCGTCCAAAATTGGACCTATCGCAAAAATAAATATTTTCCTTCCAATATTTTCCTCTAGATTACAATATCGTGGATGGAATATGAAATTGAGTTATGCAATTACTTGATATAGGTTAGGCACGCTCAGAGTTTCCTTAGCTAACGAACGTAGGGATGGGATGTTATCGATAGAATGTTGTCGATGAACTTGTTCTAGTCCTTTTTTCTCTCTATTTTTGAGGAGTTTTGGTATCTCTTCTATAATTATGTATTTACAAAACATATACTTAGGTAAGTAAGTACATAAGAATTCTATCAGCAATCTAGTGCAAGAGTGTACTATGGACTCTTTCTGTACTTAGTTTGGGACTGTTTTTATGAATATTTTGATTTATTTCCTCTTTTCCTTTAATGTAATAAGTGCAAACGAATTATTTCTCATTTAATTTTTATATATCGAGGTCCTTACTTACGTACTTAGCGGAACCGTACAATTTTTTTTGTAAATGTTTTTTAGAGGGAAAAAGAATTGCTTCACTATCGACATGGTGTTTGTATCAGCAAACCCTGTTCGAATCAAAGCAATATCAATTTATGAATGAATGCAACTGTGCCAGTCTTTTGTTGATCGTTCATCAAACTGTGCCCGTTGGCTCAAGATTAAAAACCAGTGAATATTTTTGATCAAATCTTTTTTTATAAATCATGGCGCAGTTGTTGGGTACAGTTTAGTGTACAGATTTTACTGAAACAAAAGCATCAAATATAACGAACGGTTTTTCTTTTGAATGTACATGATATTTTTATTTTAAAACGGCATTTTTGCTAACGAATCAGTGGAGAAAAAGAACCGTCTTCTGCTGTTCAACACTATACCTACATTTTGATGAATCATTACATGAACTATGTTTTAGTTATTGATCAGTGTTTGTGCTTTTTTGTTAAATGTTGCTGGAAGTGCTCCTGATGTATTTAGCAAAGAACCGTAAGCGATTTCTATAGTATTCGTTCCCTTCGGTTTGTCAAATTCAAATTCAAATTGTTTATTTAACATAGATATTACCATTACAGAGATCCAAGGCGATAACGCAATTACATATTTAAATCTAGAAAACTGTACATCAGTATTATACCTAGACCTACCTACTATATATTTGACAATACAACTAAAAAGATCAAAAAAACATCAAGTTAGGTAAATACACAAACGTGATGAGAAAAACGACATTATAAATGGGCTTTAATGTCACCTTCACAATACTTAAAAATGGTTTGTCTATGATCGTCTTCAGTTTAAGTTCTATGCTACCAAGTTTATCTACAAAAAAAGTAAGTTGTTTGATGGTGCCAGTTTCATCTCAACATTAAAATCTGGGCTGATTTAGATAAAACTATGACTGAAAAGAATCTCATACTAAGACATTTTTATCGACAAATCATGCGAAGCCGCGGACAAGTAAAGACAGATTTAGTTTGTTACAGTGCTGGTGCTATGCTCAGCACAAAGTCTGCAACTGGACAGCCAGGCGTCCACACGGAGGCCGAGGGTTACGAAGTATAGCAAGACTACCATGGCTCCGGGAGGATCTACGGTAAGAAAGTCTTAAAAATTAACATTCAATTGGGTTAAATTCAATAGTTTAAGCGCCCAAATCCCACATTTTTGCGATATCCGAGAAGGGGGAAAACGTTATTAAGTGCCTCTTTTAGCAAGACCAAATTGCAACACTTATTTCGGCAAATAAACGAAACTTGTAAGTATCTTGTGTTTCCACCGATACTAATTCATGTAGATAAATACCGATAGATCAAAACACACATCGAAAAACACATTTACAAAAAAAGAAGAAGGACATGATAATAGCTCTCCGTCGATATCGTGTAGGTGTTTTCGTTTCGGGTTAAATCAGCCATTAGAGAAATTAGTACAAAAACTTGAATTAGAAAAGTTGGCGTCACAGGCTATCAACCCAACCACTCGTTACATTATTTAGGTGTGCCCCATTAATACAACAAAGGCAAACCCACTCAAAAGACATCCACAAACTCACTAAATAATTACGAACAATAAACTTCTATCTCTAAAAGTAATTAGGCAGGCTTATGTAAATAGTCCTAACTAGAGTAATTGTTTCGGGATCTCAAAGGCCTGTCTTGAGGGTTGCATGGGTATCTAGTAAGTAGTTATTTATTCTGGGAGGTCTAAAAGGGTTGCGGAGCTTGTGACCGGTCGTGATTACTATCGTAATCAGGCTGTAGGGATTAGCGATAGTAGATGATAATTTGCTTTAGTCAATTTTACTTTCAAAAGATTTATCTTTAAATTACTAAATTAATAACAGTGAGAATTAGTTTCTTGTGCATAAGATTGACTTACCTAAGGAATGGTATTGGGTACCTACCTTGTCAACTACGTCTTATAAACTTGACAAAATATAGGTATTTTCATTCATATTTTTTTTATAAAGACCCTTCTAGGTTTATCTGCCAATGGCCAATGTTTATCTTTTTGCCCCAAGGATTTTCTACGAAGGTTTTTTAATGATTTCCAGGAGCCAGCGACTGAACGTAACTTGGAAACCGCGACATACCGGCTGTCGGGCAGTGGGGGAGAGACATGTATCCTCCTGACGGTGGATGCATTATTAGACATTTCGTACATGACGAAGTTGAATGAGCGAGCTGTAAGTAATTTAGTTCTCATTTGGCATGATTTTTAAGCAGTGACCGGGGAAGCCATAGAATTTTATAAAATATCATTGAATTGAATGAATGAATGAGAACTGACTAGAAACCTAATGAGCTACTTCTAGATATTTTGATAGGCAGTAAAAATCCAATATTCGGTTTCTATTAGCCACTTACTAGATGTTTATCAAAATCATCTCATCAATGCCTTTCCTTTAACACTCGTATCAATGATGCGCGACTATGAAAACACTGAGATGTCGTTTTGTTTGCAGGATGCAAACACGTTTGTTCCCAACAACGCGCACGTGGGTGGCGTTTGCAAAGACGGTGATGCTGAAACATTGTCGATAACGTTCAAGGAGTTCTCGCTAGACTGGTACTTCGCTAAGGTAAAATAAACTGTTACCAAAATAGTTCAAAAACGGCCGCCATTTTCGTTCGCATGCAATACCACTGCGATTTCCACTATGTAAAAGTTTTTTACCATAAATTTTAAGATATTTTACTATTAAAATAATAAAGTGAAAATTTAAACCTGACTACGTGTGGCTTGGTGGATATGTTTTGTAGATTCTAGAAAATGTCTAATATAAGGTGCGTCCCACTCCACTTCCGCTCAAAATCATTCACCCTGGAAATTGTTACTACGCCCAGCAGTAGACTTCTACAGGCTGTATAATGAAATGATGAACACTTTGTTTATTTCGCAGACACCAGGCGGCGAGCGCTGGTACGCAGAAAGCCTCAAACTCACATACAACTCCAGCGCACGAATCTTAGAGCACGCAGCGAAGCAAGGACGAAGGGTATCTCTCAGCACTGACTCCAGAGTTTTACTGTTCCCCACTCCTGTTGGCAAGTCCTTCTTCTGTCCTACTGAAACTGTGGTCCAGCTCACTGAGGATGATGCAACGTAAGTTACTAAAGATATTTTGAGTTATCTTGATCTAGATGACAGCATCAAAATGCAATGTGCCCAGCAAGCAAAATCAGCTCCACAACTGTCGAAGGTGGGCCATCGGTTAGTATCCATTACTAGGATGTATAAAAAATAATGGAAATCAAACCTCTCCTTTCAGCTCACCAGACGCACACCGCGCAAAGCTCTATCTCCGTCAAATGCGTCTCCAGCCCTTCATGTTCAAGCGTTCTGGTGAGTTCGGTCCGCCATGGCACTGCTCCGACTCCTCCCGAGCGAGATCCGAAGCTGCTCCCGTGGCAGTTGGTGCTGCACTGGCTATTGCGACCGCTGGAACACTGGTCGGGTACGCTATCTGGCGCTATTTGAAGGTCAAGAAGGTTCAGTATGATACAATGGAGTAGTTTGGCATTTAAGTTAGTTTGTTTTGTGTTTTTTTAGTGTGATCTGAGTGACTGTATCTTGTCACTGAAATCTTGTCATTTTGAGATCTCGTCGATATTAATTTTAGGATTTCTGAGACGATAGCATTATGAGTCCAAAGGTCGCCCACGATTAATAATTATAACACCTATGTTATGATCGCTGGTACACTGGTCGGTTACGCTTTCTGGCGCTATTTCAAAGTCAAGTAAATCGTGGGTATGTTCAGTAAGTGAAAATACTAGCATTTTGGTTGGTAATTTTTTGTGTTCTCAAACATTACCTATTGTCATTATGTCATTCATTATTGTCACCTTATGGTTCAACTCAGTCATCTAGTGATCTCGTCATTCTGAATTTTTGCCATTCTAAGATAATATTATTAAGATAGAGCAATCTAAAGGTCTCATTAGAAATACCTACTACCAAAACGTGATTTTCCAGATGAAGAAGTTGCTTTAATAAGCTTATAGGTTGGTTTTGATCCAAGTTTTTAACTTCTTATAAATTATTTAAGATATTTGTTATTTTGTCAAGGAGTGAGCTCAAAAAGGTGTGTAGCTATATATTATATAGCAGCGAAATGGTAAAGATTGAATTGATTACTTATTACTTTTGTTTTAAATAAAAACCCCATTTTACGAATAGATCGAGTTATTAATATTCAATGATACTCAATGACTTTTCATTATTTTCACGAGATGAAAATCTTAAAATCGTGCTAAATTACAAAATGTTTTAGAAATTATAGACCAATCTGTTGTGAATTTCTAATGATGTAAAAAAATGCCGTAGGCACTGTTCGCCATTTTAGTATTTAGGTTCTTCGATATTTGCATCATATCAGTCAGGTTAGATTTAAATAGTGATGTTCGCATCCAAAATTATCGATAAGGTTACTATTATAGGAGTGTTGATGTTGTGTGAAAAAAATGCATACCTATCTAATTAATTACCTACCTAATAGTTATAAAAAAACTAAGTTGCATAATTGCATGTATTTTTATGGAAAAGAAATGCTTTTACATCAGATAAATAATATTAATTGATTGAAATAATGTTGTTGAATGTTAAAAATAGTGTTAAATTGTATGTTATCCTTGAATATAACCCCAAGAACCCATAGAATTATATAGTTGAGTTACAATACGTTTCTGAAAATTGGCTTACAGTACGAAATATTACTGTAGATGTTTTGTTTCTATTATTTATAAACGATTTGTAAATACATCGCTAATTCGCTATGTTTCACATTTAAAACAAAGTATAATATTATAACTAATAAAAAGTTGTTTTACACGTCGGTTATAAATAAAAGAAAGAGAGAGAGAGTGTGTGTAGGTAGTGAGAAATATTTAAGCTAGTCTCATGTATCATACATATCAGAAGATAATAATATAATTTTATCAAGTTGTAAATTAATTATTTGAAATTGTTTGCGATGTAGCGGACACAAATAATGAGATATTACGTGTACAAGCAATAATACAATTTTATTGAATGCTGTCGTAAGACACTGGCTGTTTGATGTTGTATCTGTGCGCAAAACTTGGTACTAGTGTCTATAGTTATTATTATAAGCTATTGTTTGATACAATATATCATATGTTTTTAGCTTTATAAGTGATTTATGAAATTTTTACTCATTGAGAAAAAAATTAAGTGAGCAGTATTAATAAAACAATATTATGCTATTATAACAACGGCGACATTATGAGTCTCTGTGGTTAGGCCAGCTTCCAATATCAGAATAACTGATTTCATTAATTATATCCACAAGAATCTCATTTCACCTAATATAAATTTTATTGTTAAAAATATACTAAACTACCTCTGTTATAGCTTCCAGCAACGTTTTTTTTATTTTACATTATCCTACCTTTACGGAAGGAAAGAAAACGGAATCTTTAATTAAGCTCTGAGATTAAGTATATTATCATATTAGTTGGTATAGGTACCTAGACGCCAGTAGCCAAGTTTTGCTAATTAAGAAACGCTGTGTAATGCTTTTGTATTTAAACTTTTAAGGCTTTCGATTTGTTTAAATTATCCTAATACTCATCAATAATTACAAATAACATATCGTTCTCATACTCTAAGTTGTATGTAATACGTTTTGTGATCATTACTGTAGGTACCTACTGTAAGCTCATATCTTGTTTAGGATTTAGTGTAGTTTTAGATTAGAATAGAGTCCTTTATTTATTAGATAGCTACTTGCTGTAAATAAAATATGTCAGCTTTGGTTTGGGCAGTTATTGAGCTGTATCCAGCTTCTGTTTAAAAATCTTTCTTAGATAATATTTAAATTGTACCTACTAATGTAAATATTTCTTGACTTTGTAAGCCACTTTTCTATTTTAGATCTGTATAGCACTGTTTCCTTTCTTCCAAAAGTTTTTAGCATTTTTAACCTTTTATTTCAAAAATAATATTTATGAAACATTTTCTATTAGAATGAGAATATAATTCTATTTTCCTAATGTTTTGTATTGTAATCCCGTAGTTACTTTCCTCAATAGTTTGGTAGCATTACGTACATATCGGTGCATTTATATTAAAAATAATGTACTAAAATTATTATATGCCATACGATTTGTCTTCCAGTAACATTGATCTTATAACAATAGCGTAAAGTATTGTAGCTTATTATATACATACATAATTATTAATAATAATTGTAAAGTGGAGCGGTTATGTCATTAATAAATTAATAACAAATTCTTGCTATCTAATCTCTGGTTCTTATAAAGTTTATGTTAGAACCAATAAGTATGTTTCCTATCATAGTATCTACTTGTAAAAGCTAATTTAGAACACCAATCTCAAACTTAATTTAATTAATGACATCCCACAATCACTTAATTAATTAAGTGACATATCTCAAAATTATTGTAATTAGTGCGTTCATTTATTGAATTGTCTTTACGAATAAATGACGTCAAAATCACTTCGAATTTATTTTTATTGGCAATCAAATCATTCGGCAAGATTTTATATTTCCCTCTTTATACATACCTACCGGTCTACGTGCACGTTATTGATGAGCACTGCTGCCAACATTGATTTTCCCAAAAGCTCAGAACAAAGTTTATTAAAAAATTCATTAAAAAAGCATGATCTTTTCATTAGATGATCAAATAAAGATCATCGATAAGTAAGTATTCGAGCAAGACTATGTGGGACATCCCTTTGCGTTCCATGTTTCGAACTTCCAAGTTTGAAAAGCTAGATAATGAAACATCTGACATCATGATGACAGATGGCGCTGGCTGGCTGTAAAACAAAAGTAGGTTTCATGAACACAGAGGTCGCTTGAATGATAGGAACCGCACCGGAACTGGACATACCACCTTTATTTAATTTTATCAACTTACATTTTTTTCAATAGTAAACCAAATAAAAAGGTTGGTTGGTAGGTACAGTCATCAACATAAATTAATAAACAATTTAAGATTGTCCAACTAACTTTTACAAAATTTCATTTAAATACATGACATTATATTCATGATTATATAGCTTAGTTAGGGATTAGCGTCTGCATTTACTTCATTGGATTTTCAAATTCAATTTGTTAGGGCGAACGCAAACCGAAAACAAAACGTCTTGTCGAACAGTTAGTGATGTGAAACTTCATAATTTTTTGGCAAACCCTCTCAGTAAAACTTTTTTAGTTACAATATGCTTCTTTTTAACCGACTTCAAAAAAGGAGGAGGTTCTCAATTCGGTTGTATGTTTTTTTTTTTTTTTTTTTTTTTTAAATGTTTGTTACCTCAGAACTCCGTCATTTATGACCCGATTTCAAAAATTCTTTTTTCATCTGAAAGGATATACTTCCAGGTTGGTCCCATTTTATTTTCATCAAAATCGGTTGAGTAGTTATTTGCTGTTTTCGTTACTTGCTTATTTAATGAGAATCATCCTAAATACATAATAATATTATTAAGTACACTACATAATTACTCTATTCTTATTTATTAAAAAAGCACAGTTCATTCTCTAGGTATGTGCGTATAAAGCAATGTTTAATAGGTAGGTACTAAACTATGCTATAATAGATAGGTAAACATAATTTTATGCATGCTGTGTTCGCTTTTTTCGCTTTTTCATTTATTTTCACGTCACTAAGTGCGCGACAAAACAGTTTTGTCGATAGATGTGCGTTGGCCCTTCGACTTTTGTTTGTTTGATCTACCAAAAGAACATTGGGTACCTACTACACTGGGTACAAAAGTTCTTCTCGTATAGATTTTTGAATGAAAATCTCTTTACACAAATCTATGAGTAGGTAGGTACCTATGCTTGTAATAATCTATTTTACATAAACACACATCGCGTTTATTTGTTTTCACCTTCAATTTGGCACGGGAGGGTGCAAACCAATCGCAGGGGATTATCCTTAAAAATAATGGGGTTGTCTTTGGTGTAGGGGAAACTGAAATTAGCGGAAAATCGTCGAATTATGTCGAATGATTTGCGCTTTGTTTAGCAAACTTGTGATGTTATAGGGAATGATTCACGTAGGGGTACTATTTTATGAGAATTATAAATACGCAGATGGCCCATTTATGTTTAGCGGTAACCTCGGCCTAAAACAAATGCTTGGCTTCACGAGCATATCTAATTGAGGACGTGCTCTATGAGGCAGACTTACAAGTTCCCCCCCAATACTGAAACGGCACCCAAAAAGTACCATTTAAAACTGCTCTGCCTGTGTTTTGTATTTATCTATTGGTGACAATTTTTTTTTAAATTAAATTTACGTAAATCTAATTTAATTTAAATGTAGGTATTAGGTATTGTGCTGTTGTGTGTGTCCCAAAATTAATGTCTTTTCTTTCTTTCTAAATCCAAGAAGCGTTATAGCATAGTTCAGTCTCATCTCACGTGTATGTACTTGCACTGATACTACCGTACGTGAACACGGGCGGCGGCGGCGGTCGAAATCTTTTATACGTTGTCAAATAATTGCCAAAAAACTATTCCAAAAACCTGAAGGATTATTGGATATAAATATAAATAAATAAATATAAATATTCATACACATTTCACACGACGCCCTCTAGTCCCAAACTAAGCAAAGCTTGTAATATGGTAACTAGATGCTGATAGAATACTTATATACTTTTTTTGTTTGTAAATACATAGGTACTTATATTACATAGTAACACCCAGACATAGAACAAACATCTATGTTTGCCACACACAAATTTTTGTTCTTGGTGGGGATCGAACCCACGACCCACAGCACGGCAGGCAGAGCTATTACCGACTGAGCTGTGACGCCTGTCAAATGTCAATATCATGAGGAACTCTGCACTGATTGACCTTGTCTTTCCTGCTGATCAGGCCGATTAGGCTGAGAGGATGTACTTAGGCTTATAGGTGCTACGCGTACAAGCCGTCCGTAATCGGGGCATGCATGGGTAAAACATGACCCCTGACGCTGTATAAATCTAGATTAGATGCAAATGCGTGTTTATAATTTAATTTTTACCTACTTGCTGATCTAGGTCGTTGCGCAATAGTAGTTTTGCATGCAGGACACAGGTACACCTTGGTTTATTGACTAGGTAGGCTTTTTATATGTGTACCTACGTACCCTACGGAATAGATAGGTAATTCGCAGGGGAGCCAATTAAATTCATTATCAAATAGAAAAGGGTCGAATACACTGATTATTTCAGATAGCCAGTTGGAAATAATTGAGAAGCACGGGAGATAATTGGGAAATTACTCAATCCGACTGATTAGGTTGTGAAATAAAGGATAATTTAGAAATAATTATATGTGTGTAGGTATTTTAGGATGATTTTAATTTAGGTAGGTAGTGGGGATTAGGGTTCCCATTTTTCGAAATCTATTTTGCGTAGGTATTTTAAAAGCTCATTTCGTTCTCTCAAATGTTTTTGTCGTTTGAAAGCTCGGGTACCTATGTTTAAAAACCGTAATTAGACTTTAACCCCTAATTAGGGGTGCGGGGTTAACGTGCCGTAGCGTGACGTAACATCCACTGACAGATTTATTGCCACAAAAACATTCTGCCGAAGATTCATCTTATTACGGGGTAATCATCTTGTGGATAAGACGCAATTTATGTACTTTATAACTTGGAATGTATCTTATGGTTGCGGTGTGGTCTATCTAGGATGTATTATAAAACTAGGTGTACTCAGAGAGATCTAAGCCTACTTGTTGTTAGATAGGTACCTAATTAAAAAGAAGGAAAGAAAATTCAGTACCTACCTTTAAGCAGGTAGGTACTATTGTGTAGTTAGGTACCTACAAAAGTGTCAAAATTTTAGGTACCTACTTACCAATAGAAAGAGGTAGGTAAGACTTTTTTCACAGAAGCACTATAATAAAAAAAGTCTTGCCTTATCCATACTATCCATTCGGCACCCTTCACCATTAATTAAAAAAAACAACCCGATACAAAATAATGAGGTGTCGTATGGCCAAAAAATTAGAAAATAAAATAATATTCGGAAAGTTCACGTAGGTAAGTAGGTAGTAAAAAAAAATGCGTAGAAAATGTGTCGGAATATTTTTGGCCTATCTGTCACTATGTCATGTTTTCAGATAGTTTTTGCATTTTTTGCGTTTTTTGGATGAATGAACACAGACATGATAGGATATAAGGGTTTGTGTGTGTGTGTGTGTGTAGCCAAGGGTAGTTATGGTTACACGTATAGTTCACAACTGGAGGTAAAGCGCTGGCTGTTGCATTTCTTCGCAGTGTAACTTAACTCGCTACTGTACTGTAACTACGTGAGTGTAAATCAGCTCATACCTATGATAGGTTTGGACAACTATAGTACGCTAAAGTATTTTGCTAAAAACGCTAAAGTACAACTAAAGTACTCTGAAGTTAGATGCAATAACGATTAGTAGGTAGTGTAGGTACTGACTGTTGCGCGGAAAAATTAGCTTACTTAGCTTAGCTATACTTAATAATTTATAAGTTAAAAAACTGGAAAAACCGACTTCAATTCGAATACCAGCTTCATCATCAGATGATGATGATGATGATGACAGTTCATTGGGAATGTTTTAGTCACTATAAACACCACTTAAAAGTCACAGGAAAGCAAAATACGCAATTTCGTGCACGTGGTTGGTGTTGATTCTTTAGAGAAACAACTGGTGGGTTTTTGCTTTTCTCCAATTAAATGCTGTTTGAATGTAAAAACTGGGTTTATAGACAAATTTAGAAAAATGTAAAAATTTAGGTGTGCACCACAAAGGGTCCATCGTTGCTAGCAGTAAAATGGTAGGCGCTACGCCGCAACTTGACATATTGCATCGTTGCTAGCAGTAAAATGGTAGGCGCTACGCCGCAATTTGGCATATTTTTTTCAGTTATTTCTATTTATAACCCAAACTACTGAACCGATTTTGATGAAAATTAAATGGGACCAATCTGGAAGTATATCCTTCTAGATAAAAAAAGAATTTTTGAAATCGGTTCATAAATGACGGAGTTCTGAGGTAACAAACATAAAAAAAAATAAAAAACATAAAAAAAATAAAATAAAAAAAAAAACATACAACTGAATTGAGAACCTCCTCCTTTTTTGAAGTCGGTTAAAAATGGGTTCTACGCAAATAGAGGGACAAAGATCCGTTGTTTTGTGAAGTGAAGTCTATGGGAGAACGCAAACCAAAGACAAAACGTCTTGTCGAACAGTTAGTGATGTGAAACTTCTCAGTAAAACTTTTTTAGTTACGATATGCTTCTTATTATTTGCTGTTTTCGTTACTTGCTTATTTAATGAGAATCATCCTAAGTACTTAATAATATTATTAAGTACACTACATAATTACTTTATATTCTTATTTATTAAAAAAGCACAGTTCATTCTCTAGGTATATGCGTATAAAGCAATGTTTAATAAGTAGGTACATAACAATGCTATAATAGATAGGTAAACATAATTTTATGCATGCATGTTTGCTTTTGAAGGCCGCTCGGCCAATTTAATTAATTAATTAAATTGTTTTAACGGCTGGTTTGCGAACCTATTAATAAAAAAACCTAAGAAAAGACTGTCGTGTCAATTGATGTGAGTTTCGTTACAACGAAAACAAGTTTTGTCGATAGATGTACGTTGGCCCATAGGGCCAACGCACATCTATCGACAAAACTGTTTTGTCGCGTACTTAGTGACGTGAAAATAAATTTTCTGTTATAACGAAAACAGCATATGATGAATGCTTCCTCGTCATATGCTGTTTTCGTTGTAACGAAACTCACATCAATTGACACGACAGACTTTTCTCAAGTATGTTTACCTATCTATTATAGCATTGTTTAGTACCTATCTATTAAACATTGGTTTATACGCACATACCTAGAGAATGAACTGTGTTTTTTAATAAATAAGAATATAGAGTAATTATGTAGTGTACTTAATATTATTATTAAGTACTTAGGATGATTCTCATTAAATAAGCAAGTAACGAAAACAGCAAATAAAAAGAAGCATATTGTAACTAAAAAAGTTTTACTGAAAGTTTCACATCACTAACTGTTCGACAAGACGTTTTGTTTTTGGTTTGCGTTCGCCCTATGAAGAAGTGTTGTTTTGGCTACTATACGTATTAAATGTACGACACGACACGATATCTTGTACCTAGTTGTCGCTGGACAAGTGGACAGTGACAAAAGCTCTGCATGAGTTTGATTTCAAAGAATCACGCTTGACTTGTCACAGACGTGCCGTGAAATGAATATGTCAGTTACATTCTAAAATAAAGCTGAATTTGACTCTTTTCCGTCGTAGGTGCCAAAATAGAAAATGTTGGTTTTCTATTTCTATTCTATATGAATCATGTTGACACTATTTTATGCTTACCTACAACTAAGTACATATTATTTTGCATATCTACGAGTAATCTAGATTTATACAGCGTCAGGGAGCCGCATTTTTTTACCATGCCCCGATGTACGGGAGGTTGCAGTGTCTGGGACATAATTTAGATGGAGTAGGCTTGTAGCACATACCATCCTCTCAGCCTTGTCGGCACAATCCACAAGAATAACAAGGTCAAGACGTGCGGAGCTGACTAAGCCGCGGGTTTCCTCACAATGTTTTCCTTCACCGTTTGAGAGCACTAACATCGCGCACATTTCTCGAGCAGAAAAACCCATAGGTGCACAACCGGAATTGAACCCACGACCTTAGGATCGGAAGGCGGGATCGCTACCACTAGACCACCAGTGCTCTTCTACATTAGGTACCAAGTACCCACTATCTCTTCTAACAACAAAACACAGGCATTAAGCTCCGGTTACACTTGATGTTTCACACGGATTATGAAATTAATGACGTTATGTGAAACTCCTTATCAGTGTCGAGTTTTCTACCTGTCCATCCGTTAATGATAGTTTTATTATGTAGCTAGTAGATACATGGTAGGTTATGTATGACCATTTCGTACCTTCTATGTTTACAAAGTGTAGGTAGGTACAGTTAATTCAATATCATAAGTAAATGATGATGAGACTTTACCTACAAGTAGGTAATTAAATTAAAAATTTTAAAAACCCCCGAATCTTGGAACGATTTTCATCAAACATAGCTAAGAACAGTCCCGATCAATTCACCTTTCTAACAAAAAAAAAACAAAATCAAAATCGGTTCATCCGTTCAGGGGCTACGTTGCCTCAGACACACACACACACACACACAGACACGTCAAACTTATAACACCCCGTCGTTTTTGCGTCGGGGGTTAAAAAGCGGTTTTATTTTATGACTGAAAACCAGCAATTTTAAATTTTCCTTATTCATTTAAGTATGATTAAACAGTAAAAACTAATATTATAATGAAAAAATATGTTTGGAGCCGAACAATTTAAAAATTATGAATGTTATCCATTTCTAATGGTGACTGTATTCACCTTTACAGAATGTACCTACCTAGTACCTACTTTTAAACAGTGTATACCTAACCTTAAAAATATCTCCAAAAAAACTTCGTTTTCACTTGTGTTTCTCGGGGCTAAACTAAGGGCGTCTTGCACCAGAATCACTAAACGTATTTAACAGTTAAATCGATTTAAATCTGACGTATTTGTATGACTTGACAACTTGCTAAATACTATTTAAGAGTTAAACGCGTTTAGCGATTCTGGTGCAAGCCGCCCTTAGTGCAAGTTTCAAAAATAAGAAATTACTTTTGAAATTCGAACGTTGATCGCGCCATTCGCGCCCCACTTTTTAGTTTGACAGCTTACTTTTTTTCTACAAATTCCAGGCAAAAGGCGTAACACTGTTAATCCGCAGTTACGAGTATTCTGACAATGGGCTCAAAGGTTTCTGGAGCAAATGAACAGCTCTTTGTACTCCAACACGCAATGGTCCACATTTGGGACGGAAGCTTATACGGATTTTGATTTGTTTTGATGATAGAGGTGTGATGTGATGCGATAATATTTTTCGGCTATTAAAACGAATTTTGCAAAATAGTTTTCACAGACTAAAACTTATGAATCATATTACAAATCGTGTCAATAAGATCAGTAGGTTAGTAGTAGGTAAGTTAAGTATATACCTACTATTTAGGCACATAACATATAAAAATATGAAGTGGACCACAAGCATCCGGTTTTTTTAATTTGTGAGCTTATTATTAACGTAATAGGGAAGGTTATAGGTGTTTGATAAGTTTTTGACAGTTTTTGTTTTATTTGGGTGGTTTTGTAAGTGGCTTGTGACGTTTCGGAAAATATTGAGTACCTACCTAGTAGGTAGGTATAGTAATTACGAAATTTAATAAATAGTGTTGCTAGTGAATGTGTATTAGATTCCCAAAAATCTAATAAAAGTCTGTAATTTGACGCATGGAGTAAAGCTGGGGTTAAAAACTAGCTAGGTAAGTTTTTGTCACAGCCTGATGAACCCCAGTTTCCACACAATTCGACAACAATAACTTACATTCAATAAACACAATGCACGCATTGCGCATTTCACCCCCGCTGGCAACAATGTTTTTGTAGTGCTTGACATTATGACGATTACGTCAAAAAATCGAATTAATTTTTTTTTGCATTGTTTAGCCTAATTTAAACCTAATTAAACCTAATTTAATAAACTTGGTACGACGTGGACTACAAGCATACGGTTTTGAAAAAAAAATCGTGGTAAGTAGGTAATTTAGGTTAAAATCTATGAGCATTTAAATTCAAAAATTTTAAACAGTTACTTAACGTAGGCTAAGCACCTAAATACACATCTTGAGTGTTTTAAATGAGGTTTTTTTTTTCATTATTATGATATCTAGAAACTCGTAGGTAGCTAAGCGTTTGGTTTGGCTGTCAACGCTTAGTATTGGTTTATATTATCTGTGGTATTGGGTTGGGATCTACTTAGCTCTGTGTTAATAATTTAAATTGACCGAAAAATTCAACACAATGAGCGTCATTGCGCATTTCACCCTGCTGGTAATCTGTGGAGTTGACAATTTGTTATTGTATGTCGAGAGGTCCTTTGGGATTATACGGCCATTGTAACAACACCCCGATTATTCCGAGGAGATGTTGACGCGGCTGCTCCATTCAATAACTTAGATTTTTTTTTATGTGATAGATGGAACATAGCTGATGTAATTTTTTTTATTGGAAAGATGTTAGCAGTCGTAACACCGGTAATACCTCGCACGGCTGTTAATGCATCTATTTTTAGTAGTAGATAGCAGTTAGATACAAAAAAAAATACGATTGTACGTAGGTATGGTGAAATAAATAAATATTTATGGACATTTCACACGACGCCCTCTAGTCCTAAACCAAACTAAGCTAAGCTTGTAATATGGGAACTAGATGCTGATAGAATACTTATAAACTTTTTTTTTTGTAAATACATACTTAAAACCAGACACTTATACTTATACTTTTAATCATAGTAACATCCAGACATAGAACAAACATCTATGTTTGTTACACACAAATGTTTGTTCTTGGTGCGGATCGAACCCACGACCCACAGCACGGAAGGCAGAGCTAATACCGACTGAGCTGTGATGCCTGTGATGAAAGCAAGTAGTTATTTGTACCCATTAGTTTAAACTGTCGAAATATGTGTTACTGCTTAGACTTGGACTAATATTCCGTGTGTATGCTTATAACGGGCTATATGATTACTCCGCCATTTTTTCCCGTAAAAAAACTTCTTCTTTTTACAATTTATAGGCAGGCGATCTCACCTGATATTAAGTGACGATACCTAGTAGTACCTAGGCATCTTTATTACTACTTATAAATACTTTTATTTACCGGTTAATTACGGATCTACGGGTTTCGGGAAATATTTTTGCTTCTGCGGTTGCTTTGCTTTTTGTATCCAAATGTCAAAGTCAAAGTCAAAATTTCTTTATTCAATAAAATCACAAGGATCATTTAGAATCGTCTTATATAACAAGGTGATTCTAGGTGCCAGTTCCACGCGACCATGACCACGAGACCAATGTCTATTTTAAACAGAAGTTTATTTCTAATGAATTCCAAACAATAACTATCTAAATCTGATCTCCGCCACATGCTTGGCTCTTGATCTGATAAAGGATTATCCTCACTCACTAACCTGCACGGGGACGAATTCACACGGCTGTTGAAGTGTTGACAAATGCAAATAAAAACTAAGTTGGTAACATAAAAATAAGAATGTATTTCTAGTTTTTTTTAATCAGTTAGGTTACTTATTGGTTCTTTATCAAAATACTTACGAGCATAAGTGCCTTTGTTTGTCTCAATAAAAAAGTATTTAGCCAAAGTCAAAAAGATATTTGCTCTCAGAAATAGCACAAAAGTTATGCTTGAGACTCGATTTACTCTTGTTTTGTATATTCGTTTAATATAGTTTATATTAGGTATCAGTGGTTTGATATTTTCAATATAAAACTGCCCATAATTAATCTTATTCTTTCATACTGATCAAAACAATAACTATATACAGATACTTAAGAAAATAGCATTTTTAACAAAAAAAAAATATTAAAATGAACTCTAAATTCTAAATGCTAGAGATAGAAAACAGAGTTCAAATCACCGACTGCAGGCAGGGTGCCTAGAAGGCTGGCAACGTTACCTCTTTGTATGGCAATACTAATTCTCTGTCCAAGGTAAGCGCCAGCCCTTTGGTCATTTGTCACGTCCACCAACCTTTTGGATAACTCCTTGAATAGGATCCACGCCTCTGGACCTCTTTCTTACTTTCATCTCGTTATGAGACTAGAGACAGACAAGTAGCAATAAAAGTCATAAATCAAGAAGTTGAAACACCTTGGCTAGTCCGTTTTCGGGGTTAGCAGATTTAGGTTTACTAAGAAAAACTTTGGTTTTGGGTAATATGATCGCTCTGCGATAAAAAAACCCTGTAAATAATAATAAAAAAGAAGTTGAAGTTGAGCATTGTTTCAGCATATTATGAGTCTGAATCGACAACATAGATTTTTTTAATATTACTTTCAGAAACATTGACGAAAAAATAGAATGCTTGATTCTGTAGTTAGACTTTGCAGCAACATACGACCCACAGTGCGTGCGAGGCACTGAATGGAGAATTTTACAACTTTTTATTAGTTTTTTAACATCCGCTCTACTCTTGTAACATAACACCTTAGCACACCTGACTTTATCTATCTCACGATTGGCGGAAATAATTGGAGGGTGAGAGAACTTTCCTCCCATTGGTCGTTAGAAACCGGGGTGGGATACAAGTGGTGTCAAATTACTACCCTTAATAACAGCGTTTATAGTGATTTAGGGATTTGGTGAATTATAAGATTTTCTGCTAGATAGGCTGTTGGTTAATTAATTTGAATTATAAGCAGTCGAGCTAAGTTATGTTTCGTTCTTCGTGATCTTAGAGTACCAACTTGTACTTACACAAGTTTAATATAAATTACAAGTTTGCAATTGCTTGCTAGAACATCATCATCATCAAAAATACATGATACGGCGCTAAATCTATCAAAACAGGACCGCCCAGCAAGCTTACCAATTTGGATGCAAAGAATGCCGCCCGTATTAAGTTTTCTAAACAAACGTCGAGGTAAATAAATACTGTATGAAAGTAGGTATAATAGTTAGCTGTAAAGATTTATAGTGACTAAGGAGAATTACTTAGAATGAAAAATTCCGGAAAATTTTAATTCTTAATTCTTTATTGCACACAACACGGACATAAACAAAAGACAGAAATAGATGACATGTACAAAGGCCCTAACAAGAGTTTTCTAAGAGAGTTTTTAACGAAGTTTTGGTTGGGTAATTTTTAAATTGGAGTACTTAGGTATACTTTTTTTTACTCTGTGGGTTTACCCATATAAAATAACATCTAATAACGTCTGCGATGGAATCACTCATGTATTCTGAAAATTAGCACGTTAGGCGTGCGATTTCAAACTGCTGTCATAAGATCATCGGGATAGGGTTCGAAACCACACGCGCTTTGTCGTGGCGCTTGCGACCGCTGCGACATAAAAAATGCGTGAATTAGCAGTTCTTTGATGATATCATGTAAACTTGACAGGCGTCACAGCTCAGTCGGTAATGGCTCTGCCTTCCGTGCTGTGGGTCGTGGGTTCGATCCCCACTGAGAACAAACATTTGTGCGTGGAAAACATAGATGTTTGATCTATGTCTGGGTGTTACTATGTATTATAAGTATGTATTTACAAAAAAAAAGGATATAAGTATTCTATCAGCCATCTAGTTCCCATATCACAAGCTTTGCTTAGTTTGGGACTAGAGGGCGTTGTGTGTAAAGTCCATGAATATTTATTTATTATTTATATTTAATATCATCGGAATAAGGTTCGAAACCGCACGCACTTCGTCGTGGCGCTTGCGACCGCCGCGACATAAAAAATGCGTGAATTAGCAGTTCTTTGATGATATCTTGTAAACTAAAGATAATTAAAAAAAAAACAATGAATATCTTTTTTGTTGTTTATTTACGAAGTTAGTACTTAACTACGACGTGAAATAAAAACCTACTTTTACAGCTTACATTGTGAAATACTTATTAAATAAGTACCTCCATTCTCATTCATATACCTACTCATAAATAAACTTACCTATAAAGTACCTTATAAGTACTTGTTAGTTAGAGGACCAATAACGCCTGACGTAAGTAGTAAATTTATTGGACCACAAGCATCCGGTTTTAGGGAATGTAGACTACTTAATCAATGAAGTGTGAACAATATTTTTAATAGGGTGTCAACAAGCATGATTTACAAAAATACATTGTCACATAGAAATCGTGTCATTTTTATATTGCTTATCTACCCGTCGGAAAAGTTTTATAACTTCCGAATTTTTTATATTACAAAATTTTTGTCGAAATTATTTTACTGCAAGACAAACTTTTTTTGTTGTTGTTATGTAGGTACCTTAGGTAAGTTAAAGTAACTAGTAAACCCAGTATTTTATAAATCTCTGAGTTCCAGAGTATCAATAAAAAAAAACATCTACAATGTACCAATGTAATCTAATCTAACCTAACTGTGCATTTTACATACACAACATTTGCTTCATTAGCAAGAATTTGATAACGACATCAGTCTGCTTTATACTACCGACGTAAAGTCAACAAAACCGTGGGAATAGCACTGACATTGCACAAATAAAGATATTCGCAACAATTTCAAGTTAAAGGCCGGTATGCTCATTAATATCTTAAGCACTGATCCGGACTCAAGTCACGTTCTTATTCCGAAAACATAACAAAATCTCTGCTCAAACGTTTTCCTTAGAAAAATGAAATCAAACTTGGTTGAACTCTTACGTAAATATTCGACATTCAAGCAACGTTTTGGAATCAAAGCTCAACTTGAATCAATGCCCGTTACTTAAGTGTGGATCAAGACTTAAGTAATGAGCATACGGCCCAAAGGCTCGTATTCTGATAAAGAAACCGTACAGATTATTATACAAAACTGTCAAAAATCGATGCAAAGTCAAAGTTTCTTTATTGAATAAAATCACAAGGATCATTTAGAATCGTCTTATATAACTAGGTGATTCTAGGTGCCAGTTCCACGCGACCAGAGCTTAGAAGAAAACTATGGCCTGGTTCCTAGCGTTTTTTTTGTATAATCCTTTTTACATGCTTGAGTCCATATTAGTGCTTAACCAATAAATGCGAATACAAACCTAAGTCTGTACCTACGTTGTTTATTATGAATGGCACTTTGTTTTGCAAAAATGTAGGTACTTAGTGTATGAGCGAGTGGTTTGGATTACCTAGAGTAGATAAGTTAGGTATTGTTGATTAGCTAAAGTAGTAAGGTATTGTGGTTTGATTTTTGACCTAAATCGTATGTTATGCAAAGAATTTTACTAATCAGATAAGTAGAATCAAATATACCTAAATTAACTATTTTTTGGTTTGATTTGTGACCTAAATCGTATGTTATGCAAGGAGTTTTACTAATCAGATAAGTAGAATCAAATATACCTAAATTAACTATTTTTTGTCTATGGCTCAATAGTCTCACGCATAGATTTTTTGACAGATTTTTATAAAAAAATGTTTCAGTATGACATTTATTGGAACACCTTGAGGGTCGTAATAAATAAATAAATAAATATTCATGGACATTTCATACGACGCCTCTAGTCCCAAACTAAGCAAAGCTTGTAATATGGTAACTAGATGCTGATAGAATACTTATACTTATACTTTTTTTTGTAAATACATACTTATAATACAAAGTAACACCCGGACATAGAACAAACATCTATATATAGCACACACAAATGTTTGTTCTTAGTGGGGATCGAACCCACGACCCACAGCACGGCAGGCAGAGCTATTACCGACTGAGCTGTGACGTCTGTCTGTAATGGTAGATTTATCAATCAAGACTCCTGCACTCGAGCATAGACTTTTTAATACATTTCACTCAATTTAGGCTTGAGTCCGAGTCTCACAAACTCTCTGTTTAGTTAAATTCTGTTTAATTAAACTGTTTTAGATTATTGTGAAATTCCAAACTTTCAAATCGGTTTAACTTTTCCATGTGTGGAGAAAAAGAATAAGAATAATGTTACAAACAGTCTAACCTATTTGGATGATTTTTTTTTGACAATCGGAGTAAGATTCGTAAGTAATCGGTACAGAATCGAAAGACACTTCTATCTATCGACCACTTCGTATCTTTTTCCACGAGACATAATCCCATTGTGTAATTTTCCCGGTGTCGTGTGTCTGAATCGACAGTTTTACCTGGAACCACGACATGGGACACACAACAGTTACTGTGAAATCGTAACAGCTTGTGTGGAATGCAGTTAACAGCGGAAGCCTCATGAACCGTGAGTCCGTGAATGAGACTTTGCACGAGGACAACGTGATGATGATACCTGGCTGTGAATATGGAACTCCAATGATGATGATGCGAAATCTATGTGAAGAGGGCAGGGGCGTAGCGACCGCCGTATCTGCCGTATCAATTACACGGGGCCCCCGGGCCATGGGGGCCCCCGACGTGCTATAATGCGACGATAGATAATTAGGATGAATAAATATTTCTTTTAATTTTATGCAAACATTTTTTTTTCTTTTGTGAGAAATCTTTACCCTTCATAAGGGCCCCCAAACAAATTTTTATACGGGGCCCCGCCAAGGCACGCTACGCCACTGGAAGAGGGATACCTATGCTGAACGGCAGGTAAGATGAAAAGGATTTCTTTCAGGGAGATTGGCACATTCGGGTGCTATTTTGGGAAAAATAAGCATTTTAAAAGGAAATGCGGTAGGTAGGTAGGTAGTAGGTACCTACTAGGTCATTTTGTCCACGAAAAATAGGACAAAACAATTTGTTCAAATACAATGAATAAATGCATAATCTAAGTAGGTATAAGGTACCCCTTATTCTGTGTGGGTGGATGTAAGTTTGTGGATTTATAATCTTGGTAGAAATTACCTAGCTAGGTATTATATGCATGTTAAAAATAAATAAAGCAAAAAATAAATGCAATCTTTATTAAAAAACCTTAAGTTTGCATTTTGAAAACTGCCATTCATAAAATTCTCTAGACTCAACAATAAAACAAAACACAAGACCTATACTTATCAAAATGCCAAAAGTCACGCCTTTTTAGAGGTCACTTTTAAAAAATAAAAACAAAATTTTAAACTTGGAACACCCGGCATTGCCAGACTCCGCCCAAATTTTCTTTCCTTGTCTCTTTATAGCGTGCTCGCTCTAGAGCTTTGAAACGAGAACCACCTCTTTGTTATTTGACCCCGTATCGTCCGCGTGTGAGGGTGTACTTGGATTTGAATAGATTAATCTTCATAGATTTTTTAATTTAAAATATAAGTGATGCATTTTGTGATTTTAAACAATTGTGAACAAATAGTGAAATTATTCTAGAGGTATGTATGTAAATTTTTTAGGTGCTAAATGTAGAATAATGTAATACTTTTATTATTATTTTATTTTAATCTTAAACTGTCAGCTATAAATCTATTTAAAGATAATAATAATAAGGTAGCGTAGAGCAAAAATATAAACTTTTTATCATAAATAAACCTCTTTTCAAAATATAATTATATCAATACTTTTTTAAAATACAAAAAGCTCCTTGAAATATGTTACAAAGAACGAAGCGACAACAACGAGCAATCAAATCGTCCATTATTTTAAAATATTATAGAAAACCATCTAATAAGTTGGTTGCTAAAACTAAACATACTTTTAACTAGCTAAAATAACAAATAAAATATAACATAAACAAAAAGCGGGAAAAGTAGCCTATGTGTAATCCAGGTTGCGGACTATAATACATATATTCCAAGTTTCATACAAATCGGACCCGTAGTGACAGCGTGATTGAAACACAAACATCTAAACATCTAAACTTTGACATTTATATGAATTATATCAATTAGTTACTACTTTTATTTTATTTTCAAAAATCTAATTAAGTAATCACTGAATAACCAGATTAACTAGGTTTGACTGCTCCAAACCCTCTTTGTCAGGTATTTTTTACTTCTCTATTCACCTTTATATTAAAACATCTACATAATAATTAACTAATTCCAACAGGAAATAATAACTGCCTATCTTATTATCATAGGGTACCTAGTTACCTAGTACCTACCTACCAAAACCTACCTAATCTGGTATCTATTTGCTTCTTGCATAATAAAAAAATTAAATTGTTTACATTATTACGGATGCCAGTTCATAATTAACAAAAAACTTTTTTTTTATATGTCCTAAAGGAACTTAATACTTATAAACAAATCTTCCCCAGAAAGACCATAGGGAATGAAGACATAGCTATTATCATGAATTAATTAATCATGATAACTAACCTACTTCTTATTTCAAAAACTGTACCTAAACTACGTAGGTACAGGTAGGTACCTACTTAGCTAGGTAGGTAAATGTTTCTGTACATAAAATATGTTTCTGAATTGAAGATCCTGTGTCTTTCGATTGTTTTCATAACAAAGTCAGTATTTTTACGTCGACCGTTTGAAATTTTAGATGTTATTGTTGTAGTTTAAAACATAACGGATAGAATTCGTATCCGATCCGACGGACATCGATAACCCTCTACACTTACAGTCGTTTATTTAAGAATTTATAAATGAAAACTAATAATAATATATGATTTTTAAGTAATCTTAGACAAAAGTCTCATACTAATTCTTAACTAATAAATAATATTTAACACCCTGTATAATAAAAACTATGAATGAACCGAACCACACGCTACCGGACTAAATATATAAATAACATATATATAGTTCGTAACCTGGATTAACATATAGGCTACTTTTTATCCCGAATAATTAACAGGATCTACAGGATAAAATGAACGAAAAGGATTAGCAGCGCCAATTGGCAAGAGGATTTCATTGTCATGTCATGTCACGTCAGTTTGACAGGGCGTAGTACTACCTCTTTGGTCTAACGACTAGCGTTTGACATTCCAGTAGGTACGAGTTCGGTCCCTAGTAGCATTTTTTGTAGGCAAACCGTTGGGCCTCCGTCCGTAAAGTGGTTGGCCAACGGTTAGGTTTGTCATCCCTAAAAACTGTAGGACCAACGGTAGAATTAACGTTGGGCCGCCATGTCGGGCCAACTAGTATTAACCAACAAAAGGCCAACCAAAGATAATACAGTAAATCCACGTAGGCTCTCCGTTGGGCCCTACTGTCGGGCCAACTACTTTTAGGGATGACAAACCTAACCATTTGCCATCTATGACAAAGGCCCAACAAACAGCCAACCATTGTACGCTTCGTTGGGCCCATCAGTGTTATCCAACTGAATACAATGCAGTAAATCCACGTTGGTGCTACGTTGGGCCTTTCTGTCGGGCCAACTGTTTTTAGGGATGACAAACCTACCATTTACTAACTAAACATTCTATCGTCGGTTAAGCGTAGAGATTACTCACAGAGGCCCTACTAAAGAATTCTACGTTGGCCCTACCTAATAAAGATTACTATATATCTACGTTGGCGCTACGTTGTTTACCTAACGTAGGCCCTACCTAACAAAGAATACCATATATCTACGTTGTTTTTCTTACGTAGGCCCTACCTAACAAAGAATACCATATATCTACGTAGTTTTCTTACGTAGGCCCTACTTAAGAAAGAATACGTTGGCTTTACGTTATTTTCCTGACGAAGGCCCTACCGAAGAATGAATACGTTGGCCTTACGTTTGTTTTCTTATCGGAGGCCCTACAGTAGAATGAATACGTTGGCTTTATGTTGTTCTCCTTATGGAGGCCCTACCTAAGTAAGAATACCATTATCTACGTTGGCTTTACGTCGTTTTCCGTACGTAGGATCTACCAAAGAATAGATATCTACCTGCAACGTAGATATCCATTCTTTGGTAGAGCCTCCGTAAGGAAAACGACGTAAAGCCACCGTAGATAATGGTATTCTTACATAGGTAGGGCTTCCATAAGGAGAACAACATAAGCCAACGTATTCATTCTACTGTAGGACTTCCGATAGGAAAACAAACGTAAAGCCACCGTAGATATCCATTCTTCGGTAGGGTCTCTCCGTGTGAAACCCGACGTGAAGCCAATGTAGAAAAGGATTGAATCTGAAACACTAAAATAAAATACATTAAATATATTTAATTTTATATTTATTATTCATAAAATAGTAGCTTCTTCTATATAGAGAAAATACAGAAAGAATGGAACATTTTTAAGTAGGTACACATAATATTAATTTGTTACTGCTTAACTCTACGAGCCTCTCTTCCTCCATTGCGATCTTTGGTAAATCTGAACCAGTTAGATATCACTTCATGTATTTCAGAATCTGTTGCTTTTTCTGCTATTTTGTTTTGTCGCACTGCATCTATAAATATAAAAAGACAAGTTACGAAACGAACCACCTAGTCTGATTCTTGATGAAGTGGTCCTAATAAAAGTAAGATAACCTACCTCTTATAACTTTCATTAATTTTAAATCCTTTAATGGTAGCTTGCTATTTTTTCCTGTCCAATTGTATTGCAAAGCAAGTCTGTTACTGAATAGTTTCTCTAAAATTCTTCTTATAATGACAGCTAGCTTGTTTCCACCCACTAAGCTAAGATGAGTAACCTGTAATTAGAATAAATACTAATAAAACTAAATGTCTACTAAACACAATTTTTACATTTATGTATTTTTGGGGATTATAGTTACCAAATGTTTCCCATTTTCGTCAATATATATTTCGATTTTATTTAGAGCTTCATGATCATCACATGGTAATGTTATCCCTTCTGGAAGAGACAGCTCAATTCCAGTGACAGGCCCAGAAGATTGAAGTCTTTGCAATATTTCATGCTGTGATATTTGCAGATCTTTTATGTCACTTTCAATACAAGCCAAGTGCTTTGCAATCACATCTAAAATAGAAAAAAAAATTAAGAACTAATAAACTAATAATTTTAAAAATATTTAAAATACATACTAATAAATAATAATATATATTTTTTTTGTAAAAAAATTTGTAGTAAAAAAAATATAAAAAATTTCAAGTGAGAGTGAGGCCTCGCTCTCTAAAAGAACACCCTGTTACCACCCACTATACTATTAGACCAATCAGAATCTACAAGTTTTTAGTTTACTTATTCTTACCTAAAGCATGTGATTTATGTACAGTCAATTCATCTTGAATTGGTGTGAGAGTCAAATCCAGTGTACCTTAAAATAAAATTTTAATTAGGTTTTCATAGACTCAACATAATATTAAACACATAGCGTCAGAAATAAAAATTTAGAATTTATTGATTTATCCTTAGTTCGGCCCTGGATTATTGGATTTGGCTGTTAGTTTCAGGCTCATGAATAGACAAAGTCATACCATGATGACCTTCGGATGATGCCATCATGTCTGAATAAGTAAATCTGTCGTTAGGTTTGTGACAGATAGACGGATAGACAAAGTCATACCATGATTACCCTCAAACCCTAACAACAGATTTACTTATTCAGGCATGATGGCACTAGTAGGTACTTACAGTCAGCATCGGTAGCACCCAGGTGATCCGGCCCTTCAGGTGGTTTTGGGTACTGTAATTCAGTCTCTGCGTCTGATGAGTGACTGGTGGTATCACTGTCATATATTTTTTGTTTTGTAACGCCTCCTCTCTGTGGATATTATAAGGTTACCGTCACTATTCACCTCAGAGTCATATTCAGCCTGTTTTGCTTTAGCAAAAGCTTTGCCCAGGTCATCTAAAATTATTGTAAAGAGTCAAAGTAGCTACTTATTACCTATAGGGTAATTTATTACCTCAAGTTGTAATATTGCAACAGGTTTACTAAGTTTATGTAGGTAGGTACCTGTTGTATAAAATACACGCCTAATACCGAACAAATTCCATGTTGTATCAGGCACAATTGAACCACTAAGGCACCTATTAAATTTTGTTGTCTTCGGTGGCCACATGCAATGTGTTTTTCGAGGAGTAATCCATTCATCCCTTATTACACTAATACAATCCTCGTCTTCGGTAAATTCTACCACACTGTACATTACCGTGGCTTATCGTTCTGTTCTGGCATACCTACATAAAATATTGGATAAATTATATCACAACCGATCGATGCTGTGTTTAGCAAAACGCAAGCATTGATCGGCTACACGTACGTAGGTATGTATTCATACCACAAAGAAAACTCAGGTCACAAAATTTTCTATCTAGAATTGAGAAGGCACTCACGTTTTGGAGAATTAATTCAATATTCGCTGTAGACTGGCTGGCGGCTGCTGCGTATTAACACAAAATGGCGGAAGACCTGACCGAAAAGAGCGTCGTCTCTAGAGTAGGGATATTCGATATACATCGATGCATCGAAAACATCGATATTTACAATGCGATACATCGAATCGATCCGATGTTTTGAAATGCTTTCGATATACTCGATGTATCGATGTTTTTTCAATGTTTAGGAGAAAAACATCGAATCGATTATAACCAATTAATTTCATAAAAACTCAAGTTTGCCCCCTAAAATTTTTTTTCCTATTTGTTTATTTAAAAAAGAAAAGTTTTGTTATTCAATAGTGCACTGACAATATAATGTCGTTGCGGCCATCGTGTACTAAAAAATTATGTTGGCAGCACTGCACACGAGTCAGTGACAAAAAAAGCTGTTTATGTCGTGTCGGCCGGCGAGCTTCTAGATCACCATCACCCCCATTTTCCACCGTAGGTATATGAATCGCATTCACACAGTTGTTATTTCTTAAAACTAAAACGTCTTCTATATTAAATACTCATTCAAGTTAAACCGAAAATCATGCAAATCACAGCGGACACAAAGGACAGCAAAATCATAGTAATGAGGAAGATGAGTTAGGCATTTTTTCCTGTTTTTATAGCTTAAATCAAAAGTCTAGAAGATTGTAAGGACAACTGTGAAAGAATTTTGGCGATAGCTCAAAAACTGAATTTTCTACGATTTTTTAAAGTTTGGATTTTCAAAATCTGTTTTTAGCCCGGCGATTTCGCGTGTGACGTCAGCCAGGTCCGATCGCTCACCCGCGCGTTTTAAGCGTTTTCTGCCTTTACGTTTCTATTTATATTTCTGATAAATAGGGAGAAAAGTACCAATATTTTTATGTAATATTGTGCCTCTAAGTCCTAAAGACACGTTTAACGCTTCAGATAAACTTTTTAACCACCGACTGAAGAAGAAAGGTGTTCTAAGTTTGAGGCTTTTTTGTGTCTATGTGTCTGTACCTTTCAAGGCTCGTAGCTCCAAAAAATCACTCGTAATTTTTTTATAACTATTCTTGAAATGGAAAGCAGATAAATCTGGCATAGTTCTAAGCCAAGTTTGGTAGAAATCGGTGCAGCGGTTTCCAAGTTATGAGGATGTTTATCAGCCCTCGACACGCATTTTGAAGGGTTCTCAGGCATATATTGATTGTAGTTTGAAACATTTGGTTCTTATACCAGTATAACGTGAGCTACTATTTCTTAGTGTTTCATTGATTTTGTATATCAGGTAAGACTGGTAATGAGCAAGATTGTGTTATCGACGTGATTAGCAATGTTTTTAACCCCGCCCCGACGCAAAAACGATGGGGTGGTAAAGTTTGACGTGTGTGTGTGTCAATGCGTGTGCGTGTGTCTGTGCGTGTATGTGTGTGTGTCTCTGTCGAATGCGCGCGTTGGTGCGCGTGCGGATGCGGATGGTAGTAGTCTAAGTCACATTGTTTACTAAGGACGTGCCTAGTGAGACATTGTACTGTCAAGTACAATGCCTCACTAGGCACGTCCTTAGTAGACAATGTGACTCGCTAAGAAGAAGAAGAAGAATGTGACTTACACTAGGACGTGCCTAGTGAGACATTGTACTGTCAAGTACAATGCCTCACTAGGCACGTCCTCAGAAACTAAGGACGTGCCTAGTGAAGCATTGTCTACTGAGGACGTGCCTAGTGAGGCATTGTCTACTAAGGACGTGCCTAGTGAGGCATTGTCTACTGAGGACGTGCACGTGCGGATGCGGATGGTAGTAGTCTAAGTCACATGACAATGACAATGTGACTCGCTAAGAAGAAGAAGAATGTGACTTACACTAGGACGTGCCTAGTGAGACATTGTACTGTACAAGTACAATGCCTCACTAGGCACGTCCTTAGTAGACAATGCCTACACATACATATAGTGCAATGCCTCACTAGGCACGTCCTTAGTTACGAAGGACGTGCTTAGTGATGCATTAGCAATGCATTGCTTAAGGACGTGCCTAGTGAGGCATTATACCTACTGTACAATGTCCTTCGTAACTAAGGACGTGCCTAGTGAGGCATTGTACTTGACAGTACAATGTCTCACTAGGCACGTCCTCAGAAACTAAGGACGTGCCTAGTGAAGCATTGTCTACTGAGGACGTGCCTAGTGAGGCATTGTCTACTAAGGACGTGCACGTGCGGATGCGGATGGTAGTAGTCTAAGTCACATGACAATGACAATGTGACTCGCTAAGAAGAAGAAGAATGTGACTTACACTAGGACGTGCCTAGTGAGACATTGTACTGTACAAGTACAATGCCTCACTAGGCACGTCCTTAGTAGACAATGCCTACACATACATATAGTGCAATGCCTCACTAGGCACGTCCTTAGTTACGAAGGACGTGCTTAGTGAGGCATTAGCAATGCATTGCTTAAGGACGTGCCTAGTGAGGCATTGTACCTACTGTACAATGTCCTTCGTAACTAAGGACGTGCCTAGTGAGGCATTGCACTATATGTATGTGTAGGCATTGTCTACTAAGGACGTGCCTAGTGAGACATTGTACTTGACAGTACAATGTCTCACTAGGCACGTCCTAGTGTAAGTCACATTCTTCTTCTTCTTAGCGAGTCACATTGTCTACTAAGGACGTGCCTAGTGAGGCATTGTACTTGACAGTACAATGTCTCACTAGGCACGTCCTTAGTAGACAATGTGACTTAGACTACTACCATCCGCATCCGCACGCGCACCAACGCGCGCATTCGACAGACACACACACACATACACGCACAGACACACGCACACGCACTGACACACACACACGTCAAACTTTACCACCCCATCGTTTTTGCGTCGGGGGTAAAAAACATTGCTAATCACGTCGATAACACAATCTTGCTCATTACCAGTCTTACCTGATATACAAAATCAATGAAACACTAAGAAATAGTAGCTCACGTTATACTGGTATAAGAACCAAATGTTTCAAACTACAATCAATATATGCCTGAGAACCCTTCAAAATGCGTGTCGAGGGCTGATAAACATCCTCATAACTTGGAAACCGCTGCACCGATTTCTACCAAACTTGGCTTAGAACTATGCCAGATTTATCTGCTTTCCATTTCAAGAATAGTTATAAAAAAATTACGAGTGATTTTTTGGAGCTACGAGCCTTGAAAGGTACAGACACATAGACACAAAAAAGCCTCAAACTTAGAACACCTTTCTTCTTCAGTCGGTGGTTAAAAAGTTTATCTGAAGCGTTAAACGTGTCCTTAGGACTTAAAGGCACAATATTACATAAAAATATTGGTACTTTTCTCCCAATTTTTCAGAAATATAAATAGAAACGTAAAGGCAGAAAACGCTTAGAAAGCGCGGGTGAGCGGTCGGACCGGCTGACGTCACACGCGAAATCGCCGGGCTCAAAACACATTTTGAAAATCCAAACTTTAAAAAATCGTAGAAAATTCAGTTTTTGAGCTATCGCCAAAATTCTTTCACTGTTGTGTTTTGGACGTAAAAATCTATCGATCTACATTAAAAAAAAAATACGCTCATCTTCCTCATTGGTTTCCGTTTTTTACCCTTTGAGTACGAAACCTTAAAAAAGTACTCGATGCTTACAAAGTATCGATGTTTTCACCCGATACATCGAATGACATCGATGTACGGTTCTGATGTATCGAATCGAAAAAAAAACATCGATGTTAATAATTCTTTTAATTAAAATTCGATTAATCGATTAATTTTGAATTAAGAAAAATCGATTCTTATTGTAGAGGTTAGAGAACTTTTTCAACCAATAAAAACTATTATTCGATAAAAAAATGGAGGTGATCCGAATATTTTTACCTGTGGTAAGCCCAAGCGACGCCAACAATTTGATTTGTCTTTAGTATATACTAGGTATTCTATCAGCAATCTAGTTCCCATAGTACCTACCTACCTACAAGCTATTTAGCTTAGTTTGGGACTAGAAAGCGTTGTGTTAAAATGTCCATGAACATTTCTTTATTATTATTACAATCACAACAGCATTCGTGATTTTTCTTGATTAAATGATTTTCGACCTTATTTAAATGAAGTTACCACTGACATTCCTTTATATCAACGGCGCAACTAAAGAAACGATTCTGATTCCGAAAATCGAGTTTGTTTGTTTGTCTGTTTGTTTGTTCGCAAATCACACCTAAACTACTGGACCAATTTCAATGAAACTTATACCATTCAGAAGCCTTATTTTGGGATTGAAACATAGGTAGGCTACCTATATTTTATTGAAATTAAAGACGTGGATTCTTAGATAGGCTTGACCTCCCTAAACCAAAAGCAGCCTTTGACACGAGGTACGTACCTACCTAGGTACATCGTATGTTGGTTGACAGATATTTTAGTGGAAAGTTTTGCACGCGTACCTACCTAAGAAGTCGCGGGTATCAGCTAGTCTTCACTATTTACGTACAATACGTTCAAGAAATCTAGGCCATCTAGGCAAATTATATATAGATAAATTATAGTTCAGACTAGGTTGACTAGGTAGGTACCTATATACATAGTTAAATTATAGTTCAAAATAGTTGTAACTTAGTCTGAAATCAATTGAGATAGGTAGGTAGGTACCTATAAATCGGCGGCGCTCGTAAAGTTATGTTCGAACAAACATTCCTACCTAGTTTGTGTGTAAGAATGTTTTTTTTGAGCAAAACTTTCGACCTGAAGATTGAATGAAATCTTCATGAAATTAGATAAAGGTAGGTCGACAAGTTATAGTATAAGTAACTATACCTATCAAAGGTTTGCTGGTAAGATTGTGAGTTAGATTAGCCAAGGATTGATATCGTGGTCGTAAATAGCTCTGCATTTCATCGACGTACCTGTACTTACCTGTCTAGGTACCTACCTACTTACCTAGTTGACCGAGCGAGCGAATGACTGGTAGGGCATAATCTGTAAGGGAATCGTGCGTGATTGTTTTCGGTTGGAATTAGTGTAGACAGGTGCCTACATAAAGACAAGGTAGCTTATAAAAAAATGTAGGTAGGTACCTAGGTAGGTTAGGTAGGTAGGTGGCATTTTCTTAATCATGTTTAGCCCACCCATATACCTATGTCCCATGTCTATATGTAATAAGTAGGTACCTAGGTACCCTATACTAACTTATAATAAAATTAAGAGGTACCTACCTACTTTCTTTCTTTCTTTCTATAGGTACCTACTACTAGTAAAGTAAATCAAATCCAGAGATGGATTGAATAGGTAAATATCTACCTACCTATTGGACCTGTTCATGTTCATTATTATACCTACCTAAGTAGGTAAGGTCGGTGCGTCGAGACAAGGCGTGATTTTTCTGGAACAAATGATTTTCGATCTTATTTTAATTATTTTACGACTGATATTCCTTTATTTCAACGGCGCCGCCGCGCCGCGGCCGCTCGTTCGATGATCGCCGCGAGTTCTACCTACGTATACATGGGTAGGTACCTAACTATCTATCACTATTTACGTATACCCACAATACGGTCAAACAATCTAGGCCATTTTTAGGCAACAATTGAATTCAATTCGATAAATTTTCGTTCAGACTACATACCTACCTACCTAGTTGTAACTTAGTCCGAAATAATAAATTTATTGAGATAGGTACAAATCGGCGGTAGTAAAGTTATGCTCGAACAAACATTCCTACCTAGTTTATGTATGTAGGTACATATATGTACCTACCTACCTGGTTGGTTCATAGTAAAGATCTTCTGTTAGTATTTCAACCGAATATAGGTAGGTAGGTACCTATATACCACCTCGGTAAGGCATTTCTGTTGTTCAAAATCAAAACGTAGTAGGTAGGACGGTATTTCTAGGGAATTTGTAGGGGAATCGTGATTGTTTTCGGTTGGGATTTTATCAGAAAACTACCGTTGGCACTTGGTTGGCTCATAGTAAAGAATTTGTGTTAGTATTCCAACCGAATACCTCGGTAGGGCATTTGTAGGGGAATCGTGATTGTTTTCGGTTGGGATTTTATCAGAAAACTATCGTTGGCACTTGGTTGGCTCATAGTAAAGAATTTGTGTTAGTATTCCAACCGAATACCTCGGTAGGGCATTTGTAGGGGAATCGTGATTGTTTTCGGTTGGGATTTTATCAGAAAACTACCGTTGGCACTTGGTTGGCTCATAGTAAAGAATTTGTGTTAGTATTCCAACCGAATACCTCGGTAGGGCATTTGTAGGGGAATCTCGTGTTTTTTTTTCGGTTGGGATTTTATCAGAAAACTACCGTTGGCACTTGGTTGGCTCATAGTAAAGAATTTGTGTTAGTATTCCAACCGAATACCTCGGTAGGGCATTTGTAGGGGAATCGTGATTGTTTTCGGTTGGCATTTTATCAGAAAACTATCGTTGGCACTTGGTTGGCTCATAGTAAAGAATTTGTGTTAGTATTCCAACCGAATACCTCGGTAGGGCATTTGTAGGGGAATCGTGTTTTTTTTCGGTTGGGATTTTATCAGAAAACTTTCGTTGGCACTTGGTTGGCTCATAGTAAAGAATTTGTGTTAGTATTCCAACCGAATACCTCGGTAGGGCATTTGTAGGGGAATCGTGTTTTTTTTCGGTTGGGATTTTATCAGAAAACTACCGTTGGCACTTGGTTGGCTCATAGTAAAGAATTTGTGTTAGTATTCCAACCGAATACCTCGGTAGGGCATTTGTAGGGGAATCGTGATTGTTTTCGGTTGGGATTTTATCAGAAAACTATCGTTGGCACTTGGTTGGCTCATAGTAAAGAATTTGTGTTAGTATTCCAACCGAATACCTCGGTAGGGCATTTGTAGGGAAATCGTGATTGTTTTCGGTTGGGATTTTATCAGAAAACTATCGTTGGCACTTGGTTGGCTCATAGTAAAGAATTTGTGTTAGTATTCCAACCGAATACCTCGGTAGGGCATTTGTAGGGGAATCGTGATTGTTTTCGGTTGGGATTTTATCAGAAAACTACCGTTGGCACTTGGTTGGCTCAAAGTAAGGATTTTGTGTTGGTATTCCAACCGAATACCTCGGTAGGTCATTTGTAGGGGAATTGTGGATGATTTTGGTTGGGAATACAGTTGATTTATTACAGTTGGGCCAGCGTTGGCTTACTGTATAGAAATTTCGTCGGCAACCGAACCAAAAACATATGTTGGGCCATCATTTGCTCATCGTATGTATTTACGGTTGTTAAAACAACTATTATCAGTAGTTGGGCCAATGTTGGGAGATTGTTTAGAAATTGTCGTAATAAAATTTGAGTTGGCTGTTCGTTGGCTCGCTGTAGGCAATGTCACTACCACTTCCCAACGTGATCCCAACCGTTGGCAACCGTTGGCCAACACAAATTGCTACTAGGGGTGTAATGAGGTGTAATGTCAAGTTTCTCAAAGAAGTATCCGCTCGGTACACGCACAGATAATATAATGTACACGGAAACTGTAGACGCGTACGAAGTCGCGGGTAACTGCTAGTAACAAATATATTTCATTTTGTTCGTAACCCAGGTGGCTATCATTTTCTTTCAATTATTTTATGGACTACCCAATATTTTATGGATTTTATGTTGACTAAGTACTTAAACTACGAACGTCACCTTTGTTGGTAATTTTTATTTGTTGGTAATAAAAGCATTTAATTAATCTGAAACCGGTGGCTTATGATCCAAAACCGGAGACTTGTGATCTTTTGACAATAACACTTACGTCAACCTACTTCGTAAAAACTGTAAAGCACTACAATAATGTTTCTTTCAGATTATCCTGAAGATAAGGATTATTTTATTTTGCAAGACTTTGTAATGAAATCTACCAATATGGAGTCCTGTTCGGACCGTCTAAGCCCATCCAGTGATCTTACCAGCGAATCTGAAACCTCTCTACCATTTCCATACGACAATCAAAACAATTTCTATTCACCAACTGATGAAAAGCAGTATTTTTCCTGCAAACAAAAATCGCGTGAAGAACGACCCAATAAAGAGGTTTACCTACAAGAAAACAATAAACTCTCATTTGAAAACTATTTGACACCTCCGAAAAATAAAAAATATTTGAACTTCGAACTGAAACTTCCTCCAACGACCAATGAAAACTTTTTTTCGCAAATCGAAGGCGACGACCGCATGCGAACTTATTTCAACGACGATTTAAAAAGTTGCCAGGATAGTGAAAATAACCCGAATTTGCCGGAATTAAAAATTGCACAGCAAGTGTTTGATAGCGTCACGGGAAATAACGAAAGGGTTCCGCAGACATATTTTGCAGAGAACGAGAGTAATAGTATGAGGAGGGGTCTGAACTTCAATGCCGAGCAGATACAGTGCGTTTGTGAAGCGCTACAGCAGAAGGGAGATATTGAGAAGCTAGCGGCGTTTTTATGGAGTTTGCCGCCCACGGAATTACTCAGAGGGAACGAAACTGTTTTGAGGTAATGTAACGTCGTGAGTCGTCCTTTTTTGACTTCAGTAGGTACCTACCTACCTATTTATTATATTTTTCTGTTTTTTTGTTGTTCAGTAGAGGTTTAGATATTTTTACTAGGAAGGCCCAGAAATTATAAAGGTTATAGATAAAGCGTCTAAAATAGGTGAAGGTCAGAATCAGTATTTTTTTCTACGGTCAAAATAAACGTAATCAATCAATCATGACCTTTTAATGTTCAAATGGTATAAAATGTGTTTTGTTTTAGGGCACGAGCTTTAGTAGCCTACCATAGAGGCGTATTCCAAGAGTTGTACGCAATTTTAGAGGCCCACTCGTTTCCACCGAGGCACCACAGTGCTTTGCAGACTCTGTGGTTCAAAGCACATTATAAAGAAGCTGAAAAAGTCAGAGGAAGAGCTCTAGGTACCTACCTAACTAAAGTTTAAAATGACTATTGAATTGATATTACCTATATACACCGTAGCGTTAGTAGCACCTTGTATTGTAGTGTTCTGGCCGACCTGCAAAATTACTAAATTTTACACTTGGGTAATCATGGACGAGTGATCAAAAACTAGTGTTGGGTTTTTAGGAGCCGTAGACAAATACAGACTTAGGAAAAAGTACCCGCTGCCCAAGACGATATGGGACGGTGAGGAGACCGTGTACTGCTTTAAGGAAAAGAGCAGAAACGCGCTCAAGGACTGCTATTATAGAAACCGGTAAGTTTTAACAATTTATAAAGCTCATTTTTTTATGAGAATAAGTGACGGAACAATCAGATGGCCCACCTGATGTAAAGCGGTAACCTATACCTATAACAATGCATTAACTCCTCGACTATTTAATATTCAATACTCAATACATAAAAATACAATTTAAACATCTAGCTGGAAATACATGGCTGTAAATCATGCTGATAATACATTCGTTTTTATAGGTACTTAGGTAGTATTCTAAAGGTTATGTTTGGCCTAGGTACCCAACCCCGGACGAGAAGCGAGCCCTAGCGCTGAAGACTGACCTCACGCTCACGCAAGTCTCCAACTGGTTCAAGAACAGAAGACAACGAGATCGCACACCTCAGCAACCAAATAGACCGTAAGTTTTCTATATTAGATAAGAGAGGTGATGAAGAGTTGTCATAATACGTGAATATAGTTCGTTATTGCCGTCAATAACGAACTATATTCCCTGAAACCCTGAAACCCCGAAACCCTGAAAATGCCCATTTAATTAAGCGCGTCCAAACTGCCGTCAATAACTAAAAAAAAAATCTATCTCTATAAATTTTAGGCTCGTATTATGCGCTTAATTGGGAACTTCACCAAGTAAGAGTTGCCGCGGTAGGTACGTCAGTCTGTTAATAGGTACAGTTTACTTACTAATGATTTGAATCAATCTTTATGACCTGCATAATCTTTAATGTTAAAACATTTAAGTACCTTTATTGTAATAAGCACGTGCATAACTTTACTATGATAGTCTGCAGTCTTTAGCGAGTTTTATACTTGCAGAGCAATTTTTTTTTCTATAATCAATAAAAATATAATTTACTTTTTCATTTTAGTAGTTTAGGCATTTCCATTTTGATCTTTGTTATATTATTTTACTCATTTGCCGAATCCAAGTGAAGTGGAACAAAAAGTTGACGACCTGATCCACGGATCCCAAACCAACTTCAAAGCTCAGCCTATCAGCCGTCGTCGGCAATATCAACTTGACAAAATCTGGACATCCGACCAACACGTGTGAAGACTCTTTGTTTTAAAATTGATTAATGATCTATGCAGTCACACTTTATCGACTCCGGTCATTATGAAGGTCTTGTGACAATACGACTGAAATGTGTGCTAGGGCAAAAAAGGAAAAGTTTTTTTTATTGAACGATTTATCTAAACGCATCCTAACCTACGTTTAAACGTGGTTTTTATTCAGTTGACACTTAACACGAAAGCTGAAAAAAATTGCATCAATAACAATAACAGCTGTTTTAACTTTTGAAAATTTAAAGCTTACAAGATGTTGGTGAAACAATACATTTTGGTTGTTAAGTACCTACTGTAGTTTTAGTTTTTACTTATTTGTAACATCTTTTTAACTGGCTTCAAAAAAAGAGGAGGTTCTCAATTAGGTTGTATTTTTTTTTTAGAAAACACTTCTTTACTTAGAAGGTATTAATCAAATAATTTATTTGCTCGAATCAATGGATACCCAGATTGATAATTTAATACGTACCTACTGATATCTAAAGGCAAGTAAGAAGTACCTACCTCCTTAAAATAGTAGTCTCCACCTAATTCAAAGCAAGGTGTCACATTACCTTGATAGGCATAGCACAGGTCGGCGTGCCTGATCCAATGACCCACCATAAACAAAATAAACATTTACAGTTTATTGTTCAAAGGCCCTTTGTTTCAAGATTGTTTATTGCTTTTTCGTCTCAAGGTCTTGGTTAGCTACCTACCGTTTGATAGTGATTTTTCAGCTACCGAGGTTTGAGGGTTCTTTTGGTAACTCTAACAACAATGTTATGAAATAAAAGGTGTGAAAATGTTTTATTGGACTAAGATTCTACCACAATGACTATGATTACCCCAACCAATTTACCAGGGGAGCAATTTATATTACCTACTCTGAAAATAAATTTAAAACATATTAGAACTTTCTTGTACCTACCTACAGTGATTCAAAACAAAACCAAGCATTTAATTGTATTTTCTTGAATTTTAGAACGATTTTTTTTTTCAGAGAGATGCTAGTTCCAGCTCAATATGCTGGAAGCCAAGGAATTGCTCAGGCTTTGATCCCAAACGCATATTACCACCAGTTGCAAGATCCCTCGCATTACATCCACGGGGGCGCACCATAGTTACCTAATAGTTAGTTTAGTTATAATATCTTTTCCTGTTAGTATTATTAACCAAAAACTTATTGCCTCTTAATGTAAGGTTACTTTATGTGAATAGAGTTAGACTTTTAATAAACAAAGTTAAGCAAAAAAGATCCAATCCACACTGGTCAAAAATTACATTGGTAATACCAAACCGTTCCTAAAGTAATTTATGTTCAGCAAAAGAGACTCCGGTAAAAAATACTGTAGTTATTACATTTATTTTGTTTAGGACCTACTAGTAATACTATCCCACATGTATGGCAGGGTACTGCATTTTTAAATTTCAAACGGCTGTATCTCTAAAGTGGCTTGTGGGTGGAATTCTTTCTGCGTAACTAGACGTCCGTACGTCAGATATAAAGTGGTTTACTAGAAACTTGCTGGTAATATATTTTTGTAAATAAATAATTATTATGAAGTTAGGTAGTTGGTCTACGTGAAGTGAACAAAGCTTGCCATTTTTACCTTGGTAAGTTTTTTAAATAAATGATAGTTGAGGTATTCTTACTTAATTCCATTTTTACCTTAATAGGTAGATTTTTTTTGTAAATGACAATGTATTTCTACTAAATATTGAAAACTGTATGTAGGTACCTAGGCCGCTAAGTGTAAGCATACCTCTAAGCTCCTAAATGTCTAGTGTTCAACTTTAAATCCACGTGGAGGCGTGCATTTTTAGCTTAGTTTTCAATAATATATCTACTTTTTAAAGACATGAATAATTATAACACTTATAACTTTATATCCGTGTAAATAGCCATATCTACTTATCTACCTTTATAAATTACTTTTAAAATCTACTACCTACTTACCTACACTTAATATTTTATTGTCGGATATCATGTCATTATTGGGTGCTCTTTATTTCTAATCAGAGTTATTAAAGTATTCTAGTCTCTATTAAAGTTCTAAAAGAATTATTACCTACCGTATATGACTTTTATTTTAATTTCGAATGAGTGCTTCCAGTAATAAGTAGTTCACCGTTAGCAGCCAAGCACGTTCTAATAAACTTCTTACCTACGTGATAAACGGCCAAATAGACGGAAAATCTTTCGAGTTCCGTTTTACCGTTTTGGTTCGTAAGGTAACCCTAAAAGCTGCTTTAGAATGTGGGAACTTCAAGGTTATATTTAAAAACATTTTCTTAAAAAGTTGGGGAGATATAAAAGATGGCTATTGGCAGCGTTACAAGTGTCGATCGATACGATAATGTCAATGTCACTGACCACTCACAAAAAAATGTCAGTGTAATGTCATGCCAATGTGACAGTTCGTGTAATTCGCGATTTGTTTGCGAATTTTCGCAATTTGTCTGAAAGAAAACTGAAAGTTCTTTGTTTGTGTTCGCGTTTATTTTTCAAATAATATTTAGTTTACCAGTCGTGCGTGACAGTGGTTAAATATCTGCTATTTCAGAACGGTATCTAACAACCAAGGAAATTACATAAAATATTACACAATCTTTGCTATGACGCAGCAGTGAAGGGATCCAAGATGAGTGACTCCAAATCATTCATAAATTTCTCCTGCCAGCGATGTCTTCAACCTTTGAAACTCGACGAATCTCTCACCAATCTCGGGGAACATGCTATCGCGGATCTCACCTTACAGATTCGACGAAACAATGAGGTTGATTTAGACTTTCAATCTTCAAGTTTGGAACATTACGTCCCGCCTTTTCGCATGTCGGAGTCAGGTAATGGAGCGAACGGGTTTATGGTCATCTCAGATGGTTGGGAAACTACATCTCTAGGCCACCAGTTACATGTAAAAGCCACACTTTTTGATTTACTATCAAATAACTCGGATGTTGATCATCCATTGTGCGATGAGTGTACTGATACATTGCTAGAACTTATGGATAATCAGTTGAGGCAGACTGAGGCAGAATGGAAAGACTACAACGATTATTTAAAAAAGTTAGAAGATGACAAAGAGGATTTGAATTTGGAAGGTCTTGAAAAGGAGTTGGAAGATTGGAAGCAAGAACAAACTAGATTACTCCAAGAGCTCTCAGCTTTACAAAAAGAGGAACGCGCAATGAAAGAAGAGATAGAAGTACAGGAGAGAGAGAAAGAGAGGCTAGAGAAAGAACAAGATGTTTACTGGAAAGAGTATACTCGCTACCGGAAAGACTTGATGGTTACAGAAGACCAGATGAAGTTCTACGAATGCCAGTTAGCTTACACGCAGTCGCAGTTAGAAAAACTAAAGAAAACAAATGTCTTCAAAGCTACATTTCATATATCCGATTCGGGACAATTCGGCATAATCAACAATTTCCGATTAGGTCGGTTACCATCTGCACCTGTTGATTGGTCAGAGATCAATGCAGCATGGGGTCAAACGGTTCTCCTCCTCGCTTCATTAGCCCGAAAAATAAACTTCAACTTCCAAAGATACAAGCTAGTGCCCTACGGTAACAACTCATACATTGAGGTTTTAGAAGATCAGAAAATACTACCATTGTACGGCTCTGGTGGGTTTCGTTTCCTCTGGGACACGAAATTTGATGCTGCAATGGTGGCTTTTCTAGACTGCTTGCAACAATTTAAGGAACAGGTTGAGAAAGGAAATACTGGGTTTTGTCTACCCTATAGGATAGATAAAGGGAAGATAGAAGATACAGCATCACCACCCCACGCTTATTCCATCAAAATTCAGTTCAACTCTGAAGAGCATTGGACTAAGGCACTAAAGTATATGTTAACTAATCTAAAATGGGCCCTGACTTGGATATCCTCACAGTTTAGCGAAGAACGAGTAGAGGAAGTTTAACCAAAAAAAAATATTGTATCTCTCTTGCTAGATGATATGTAACAAACTTAGTGAATTTACTATAAGTTTTTTTTTTGGAAACTAAATTATTATTTACTAAAGCTGTATTATGTACATAAAAGTGTAATGTTCATAAAAATAGAAATAAATGTTTTATGTGATATAATTACTGTGATGTAAATACACTTCTCTGTTGTAAAAGAAAGAATAAAGATAAATTTGTTAATTATTTCTATAATTTTTATTATCGTTATGTTATTTTTGCGAATAACGGGTAAAGCGCCATCTGTTAGATTTAGTTTGATCTACATTACGCATGTAACTTTTCAAAGCAAGGAATCTTACGTTGCCTCTTAACATTAACTTCCATTACTAAAAGTTAGATGGCGCTGTAACACAAACAATATAAAAAGCCCCCAATTGCACTATTTCAATGGCTGTGATTTATATCATCGATTATTTATATGGACGTTCTAGGCTAGAAGGTTTATTTGAATGTCCTAAAATCGAAGCTAGATTCGCTAGCGGTACTTACGTATCTACTTAGTAGGTAGGTATCATTAGATAGAGCTTTGTGCGAACCTCTTTGTATTCGCACAAAGGCGCTGTTTACCCTCTAATTACGACCTCGTTCTGTAAACTACCGAGAAATATAAATCCAAGTCTTTGTTTCTTGCTTCGAAAGTGTTTGAACTGAAATTACGGGATTTGTTTAGGCTCTTATTCTATTTTTTTAACTGTCACATGGTTGAGTGACCCCCAAACACCCCCAAGGGGCCCCAAGATGCTGTGACGTGTCATGAATCACGAATGAGTGATAAAAACTTAACTTTTCATAAAACTGTAAGTACCTACCTACCTACATTCCTATGTAGGTAGGTAGGTACAACACTGAAACTCCTGAACGGATGAACCGATTTTGATTTTGTTTTGTTTGAAAGGTGAATTAGTCGGGAGTGTTTTTAGCTATGTTTGATGAAAGTCTGTCCAAGATTCGGGGTTTGTTTTAATTTTTAATTGAATTACTTGTTACTAGCTACTAACTCAAGTTGGATCGCCCTGTCTACGTTTTATTCCAATTATTTTCTTTTTCCCAGAATATCCAAAGCATTTTAATTAGGTCTAGTTTGTCAAAAGCCATTTCGTAACAAAGTTACTGGCCCATTTAAAAAGATCGGCAAACCGGATGTAAGGCTACCGGATATGACGTCGACGAGCTTCCGGTTGCTTTGTGACAACTGAAAAAGGTTGTGTTGTGTTGAATTTAAAAATAGAACGTCAAAGGTTTTTATTCGTCCGAAATAACTCAATTTTTGAGGTTCATCGAATATTGGTTCGCGTAAAATGAAATGAAAATCATGTTACGAAAAAAGTTATGAACATGAGTGTTACTGGGTATGCAAGTAGAGGAAGACCGAAGAAGTGGTTGGATTGTGTGAAAGAGGATATGCATATGAGAGGAGTCGATTCAGAATTGACGAATGATAGGAGGGAGTGGAAGAAAAAGACATGTCACTACGGTCCCTCCAGCGAAACGCTCATGTTGTGCCGACCCCACCTAGCGTGGGATAAGGGCAGGGAAATGATGATGATGACGGAGCAAACTTATGGGACTGATGGTTTGTGGTTAAGTACCTCTGCCCTTAGGCCCTTACAAATTGCATGACCGTTTTATTTATCTTGTTTAACTTCAATTAAAACTCAGTCTGTCGTTGGTGCCATGTTAATATTTATATAAAACAACGGAATATTTTGTGAAGTTTTAATGACTACCCTGGACTACCCACACGAAGTATATTCCTGGAAGTGACATTAAAAGGACTACCTACTTCCGAAATCTGTGAAACTTATTGTAACAACCAGTTAGGTACATTTATGGCTCATGCTTTGTAAACTAGTTGTCCTATGAGAACATAGACCTCGCAAGCCTTTATAACCACAGAACCATAACCATGCAATAACTGACACTTTCCCCTTTCCCCTGGCTAAATTGAATTTCAGGAGCTGAAATGTTCCAATAGTCCCTACCTATGTAGACTTTTGAGCAAAATAGGGGTATAAATTTTAGCGATTACTCGCGTTCCCTTGGTCCTAGGAGGTCGAATCTGGTGTCTACAGATTTGTCTCGTAAAAGCGGAGAGGACTGTGTAGTCTCATTGATATTGGAATTAGTAAATTTTAAGGAAAAAAATTAAACATTAATTTCCTCTTTCCCCCCTTTTACTCCCCCTTTTTGGAAATATTTTTACACCATCTTGTGTAGAATGAAATCTTTAGTGTGCTTCTCAAATTTAATTGAAATCCGTCGATAAACAACGCTACAGCAAACTTTCCTTCTTTTCTCCCCTATTTTCCCCCCGATCAAAAATCGCGGTTAACAAAATTTTTTTAATAAATCAAGGAACTTGTGTGCCGATTTTCGTCCAAATCGGTTGATAAATGCGACCTGTAGGCGATTACTGACAGACAGACAGACAGCCGGACAAAAGCATTTTTGGTCAATGCCGAAACTGAAACGCTTCGCTCGCTTCGCTCGCTCGGTCAATTAAAAACTTCACCTGTACCTTTCACGATAACTCTCTTCTTCGTCTTTCATATATGGCATCTGTCCGTCATTTTGACAAATAATTTTGCCGGTAGATCTTCTTTCTTCTTTTTCTCAAAATGCATAGGTAGGTACCTACTGTCTTTACAGTTCTGTAACTATTGTCAAGCTTACCGCAGCGGCATTTGGCGGTGCATGCATTTTACTAGTCATAATTACTTTCACAATCAAATCACAAGTACCTATCATTTAAAATCATCTTATATACCTAACTAGGTGATTCTAGCTGCCAGTTCTACCAGAATAGTCGTTTTTAAAAGAATAGCCACATCTAGACATTCTCATTCCTCAGAACTCTCATTTTTATTTGTTTTCTCTAGGTGTTGTACCTACTTGCTATTATTAGAACGATTTCCAGCAAGCGAAAATGCACTCTATCTCATACCATTACGTGTGTAATTCTCTTGAGTTATATTCTGTTGTTCCAGTCTGGAGTTTCTACATTAGCTTTATTAAAAGTTGTTTGGTTTGTTTATATTAGTTTACTCATATTGTTCATATTAACTAATAGTTGTTTTAATGCGCCATTTACTCATAAAGCACATTTATCAAGCTTTAGATTGCCAGTGATCCCATTTTCTGAATAGTCGCAAGTTTGTAAAGAAAACTTTTTATTTTAAATATTTAATAGGTTTAATTCTGGGTTTGGATGTATAACTAGATAGATAGATAGATAGATATATTCTTTATTGTACTCTCCACTTAAACTAATACAACAATAATACAGATTCTTTAGGAGGTAAGTACAATGGGCTAACAACTAATATGGGATAATAACTAGTTGTCCTGTGAGAACATAGACCTCGCGAGCCTTTATAACCGTGCAATAACCAACACTTTCCCTTTTACCCTGGCTAAGTAAATCTAATTTCAGGTGCTTGAATTTTCCAATAGGCCCTTATGTAGACTTTTGAGCAAAATAAGGGTATAAGTTTTAGCGATTACTCGCGTTCCCTTGGTCCTAAGAGGTCGAATCTGGTGTCTACGGATTTGTCTCATAAAGGCGAAGAGGACTGTGTAGTCTCATTGATATTGGTAGAAGTCAATTTTCGGGGAAAAAAAAAAAAAATTCCCTTTTTTCCCCTTTCCAGTCCCCCTTTTTGGAAATATTTTTACACCATCTTGTGTAGAATGAAATCATTCGTGTGCTCCTTAAATTTTAATGAAATCCGTCGATAAATAACGCTACAGCAAACTTTCCCTCTTTTCTCCCCTATTTTCCCCCCAATCAAAAATCCCCGACGACAAAAAAAATCTAATAATTCATATAACCTGTGTAGGTACCAAGTTTCGTCCAGATCGGTTCAAAAATGCGACCTGTAGAGGAGAACAGACAGACAGACAGACAGACAGACATCCGGACAAACGCATTTTTGGCCAATGTGGAAACTGAGACGCTTCGCTCGCTTCGCTCGCTCGGTCAATAAATAGCCGGTGTAAAACGTCTGGAAAAAAGGTAGGTATGCGTTTAAAGTCGCGGGTAACAGCTAGTGTACTCGTATTATAGAAGTTACGAGTGGAGGCAATGTTGCTAGCGTCAATAATGTCTTTTCAATTATAAATCTCATATTTCAATTAGCTCTGGGTTCACAAACATGATTGATTTGTGCATCTCACTGATCTTATTTAATTTTATGTTTAGTGATATTTACGGACACCAGTTTTCTTATGATGAAGTTGATCCTAGAGTGAGTTTATTAAATACTCCCAAACTTGTAAACGATGTAGTAGACTCTAGTAAGTAGAAACTCCTTTGATAGATAGATGGAGTTAGATTAGTTCACCATACGGAAACATTACAGAGAAGGAATAAGGCTTATGAGGTAACACAATGGGCGGCATTATCGCTACGAGCGATCTCTTCCAGGCAACCTTTATCACATGTCAAATTAGTGATGATAAAGAGGAAGGCGGTGTAATTTTGGTGTAAAGTATAGGAAGAACATCCCACTAATAAGTATTGTAAACTAGCTTCTGCACGCGACTTCGTCCGCGTCCTGTTTCAACCTGTTGATTTTTCGGGATAAAAAGTAGCTTATGTGTTATCCAGGCTACGAACTATATGTATGCCAAGTTTCATCTAAATCCGACCAGTAGTTACAGCATGTGCGTTTCACTGGAAGGACCACAGTGGAATTTTAGGTTTCTGAGCACCTCAATATTTAGTAGAAGTTCTCAAACAATTGTAAAACTGAACCGGTAATTTGTAAAAGTTACGAATCAAAAGTTATAAGCATTTTAAAGTGGTCCCTCGGTTCCACACATGCAATGCTGGGTTCCAAGGATCTAATCAGTATTCACATCTTCTTTCACTGTCTATATTTAGTAGAAGATTTGTAAAAAAAAACTACTTAATTTCAGCCCTTCTTCTTCTTGCAGAGAGACGAAAACACGATAACAAAGTGGTCCCTCAGTTCTACATTGACGAAAATGTTTTTGCGGTTTTACAAAAAAACTAACTGGAATTTTAAGTTTCTGAATCAGTCAATATTTAGTAGAAGTGCTCATACAATTTGTAAAATCAATCAGTAATTTGTAAAACTTACCAATCAAAAGTTATAAGCATTTTAATGTGGACTTTCGGTTGAACACTTTCCAAAACGCAAAAGTAACTTTACAAAAAAACTATAAAACTTAGAGACGTGTAATATAGCTTATCATTTAGTAAAAATTTTTACTAAATATCTACATACAGCAATGAACAATAGACAGAGCCATTATCGAAATATAGCAATTTCAGTTTCCGGCATAGAGATGCAGCCGCGGGGTGACCACACGGCTTAAATTTTCGGGACAGGGAACAGCATGACAGCCGCGCGACGCGACGATTCCACTCTCTGCTGATGCGGGTGTGACTCAATGAAGTCAGCGTTGGTACTCTAAGTACCTATTCATCCATTGTATTTTCAATAGGTGAGTAAAAAAAATCCGATGATTGTCAAATAAATATAAGATCATACGAAAACGGAACGTCAGCGGAAAATCAATACTATTAATACTTAGGTGCTTACCTATCACACTACTCAAACAACTTCGAGAGGGCTTTCGCTGCCCAGTTCAACAATAGAATCTACAAGGTGCTTACCTAAAAAGAACAATCGCTAGGAAAACTTCAATAACCACTATCCCACTTACTATTATAAATGTCAAAGTTTGGATGTTTGTGTTTCAATCACGTCAAAACCACTGAACCAACTTAAATGAAACTTGGCATATATTTAGTTCTTAACCTGGATTGACATATAGGCTACTTTTTATCCCGAATAATTAACAGGATCTACAGGATAAAATGAACGAAAAGGATTAGCAGCGCCAATTGGCAAGAGGATTTCATTGTCATGTCATGTCACGTCAGTTTGACAGGGCGTAGTACTACCTCTTTGGTCTAACAACTAGCGTTTGACATTCCAGTAGGTACGAGTTCGGTGTAATGAGGTGTAATGTCAAGTTTCTCAAAGAAGTATCCGCTCGGTACACACACAGATAATATAATGTACACGGAAACTGTAGACGCGTACGAAGTCGCGGGTAACTGCTAGTATATTAAGGCTACGAATTATATTATAATAATATATGCCAAGTTCCATCCAAGTTGGTTCGTAGTTTTGACGTGATTGAAACACAAACATCCAAACATCTAAACTTTAGCATTTATAATATTACTAGCAGTTACACGCGACTTCGTCCACAAAAAAAATATAAAAAAGTAGCCGATGTGTTTGATCCAGGTTACGAACTATAATATATTCCAAGTTTCATCCAAATCGGACCAGTAAGTAGTAACAGCGTGATTGAAACACAAACATCCAAACTTTGACATTTATAATAGTAGTGGGATAGTGGTTATTGAAGTTTTCCTAGCGATTGTTCTTTTTAGGTAAGCACCTTGTAGATTCTATTGTTGAACTGGGCAGCGAAAGCCCTCTCGAAGTTGTTTGAGTAGTGTGATAGGTAAGCACCTAAGTATAAATAGTATTGATTTTCCGCTGACGTTCCGTTTTCGTATGATCTTATATTTATTTGACAATCATCGGATTTTTTTTACTCACCTATCGAAAATACAATGGATGAATAGGTACTTAGAGTACCAACGCTGACTTCATTGAGTCACACCCGCATCAGCAGAGAGTGGAATCGTCGCGTCGCGCGGCTGTCATGCTGTTTCCTGTCCCGAAAATTTAAGCCGTGTGGTCACCCCGCGGCTGCATCTCTATGCCGGAAACTAAAATTGCTATATTTCGATAATGGCTCTGTCTATTGTTCATTGCTGTATGTAGATATTTAGTAAAAATTTTTACTAAATGATAAGCTATATTACACGTCTCTAAGTTTTATAGTTTTTTTGTAAAGTTACTTTTGCGTTTTGGAAAGTGTTCAACCGAAAGTCCACATTAAAATGCTTATAACTTTTGATTGGTAAGTTTTACAAATTACTGATTGATTTTACAAATTGTATGAGCACTTCTACTAAATATTGACTGATTCAGAAACTTAAAATTCCAGTTAGTTTTTTTGTAAAACCGCAAAAACATTTTCGTCAATGTAGAACTGAGGGACCACTTTGTTATCGTGTTTTCGTCTCTCTGCAAGAAGAAGAAGGGCTGAAATTAAGTAGTTTTTTTTTACAAATCTTCTACTTAATATAGACAGTGAAAGAAGATGTGAATACTGATTAGATCCTTGGAACCCAGCATTGCATGTGTGGAACCGAGGGACCACTTTAAAATGCTTATAACTTTTGATTCGTAACTTTTACAAATTGCCGGTTCAGTTTTACAATTGTTTGAGAACTTCTACTAAATATTGAGGTGCTCAGAAACCTAAAATTCCACTATGGTCCGTCCGTTGAAACGCTCATTCTAATAATATTTAATTTCAGTCCTTACAAACTCCAATTCGTGGACCACGAAGCTCAATGGAAAGTCGTGACGGCCCGATGGCATATCCAAGAGGTGTAAGTCTATCTGTGGTCTATCTTCACATTGGTAACTACTTTAATCCAAATATAAATACCATAACCAAGTGGAACTATTACAGAACCCATCACCAGATTTTTATGAACAGAGGGTAAGTATTTTCTATTCTACTACTAATTTATTTACATCCCACTAATGTCAAAATTTAGATGTTTAGGGCGGCTTGCACCATCGCTAAACGCGTTTAACTCTTAAATAGTATGTAGCGAGTTGTCAAGTCATATAAATACGTCAGATTTAAATCTACTAAGCTGTTAAACACGTTTAGTGATTCTGGTGCAAGCCGCCCTTAGAATCTAAACTTTGACATTTATAGAAATAGAAATTATTTATTTTACGCAAATATTATAATAGTAGTGGGATGTATTTGAACATTTATTCCTCTTGGGGTTGAGACTCTGGGTCCGTGGGGTACCGAGGCCCTCCGGGTATTCAAAATTCTTTCAGGGCGTCTAGTCGAAGCGACGCGTGACCCGAGGGCTGGTGTGTATCTGGCCCCACGCATCAGGCATTGCTATTCAGCGCGGCAATGCAGCCAGTGTCTTGGACACGGCTTCCGATTGCTACTGATTTGGATCAGTTGAGCTATCTATAAATCTTTTGTAACTGTTTGTAGATAGCTCAACTGTTTCATATGTATTTTGTAAGTTGAATGATAATTTTGTAATTTATTTACAATCGTAAAAATACAATATCATTTTTTCAGGCACAACCATCCGAGCTATACGATTTGGTAACATTTTTTAACATGAGATTATTGGACCTATCAGATGCGGGTTTGATTTCTGGTTATCGTGCATGATTTCAAAATACAATAAGTGTAAAAAAACCAGTCAGTTTTTAGTTTTACATTATGGTGATGATCACACAACAAATATTTGGATCTATGCTGTTGATGCATTTTCAACTAACAATTTGACAGCGCTTAAATTATAGCCGTCTCTGTCGGTTCAGTTTATGAGAAAGGGACGGCAACATTAGCGTTGCCAAATTAGGTTAGTTTAGAAAAATGCAACAATAATCGAAACTATTGACCGATAATGCCAAAATTTTGTCACACAGCTTTTAGAATCAAACCCGCAGTTCTTAAATATTAGTTCCTGTAGCCTAAAATAGCTAGTTTGTTATGGTTTTTACAGGAAGAAAAACTGACACGTGCCGGAAAAGTAAGCATTTTTATAAAAAAAGAAAAAACAAGAAATGTCTTACTGCTGTTGTTTCGTTTATAAAATTCTCTTTGAATAACTTATAAATTATTTATTTGATTAAAGTGGCCGGAGTTCATACAAAAATTGAAAGAAGAAGGGGTAAGTAATTAATAATTCTATTGTGATTTATTCACAAGTAATTAAATTAAAAATTTAAAAAACCCCCGAATCTTGGACAGATTTTCATCAAACATAGTTAAGAACACTCCCGACTAATTCACCTTTCAAACAAAAAAAAACAAAATCAAAATCGGTTCATCCGTTCGGGAGCTACGTTGCCTCAGACAGACACACACAGACACGTCAAACTTATAACACCCCGTCGTTTTTGCGTCGGGGGTGGTTAAAAACAAGGGCCATGATAAAAACAGTGTTTTATCTCACTTTCTACTGTTGCATTGCCTCACCGTGCACGTCCATTAAAAATGTCCTTGAATCACCCTGAGACGTAAAGGTGCTAAGTGTCATGTGCCTATATTTGCACCGGCACCCATACCTTTCAAACCGGAACACAGCAATGCGAGCATCACTGCTTGGCGGCAGAAATAGGTACGGTACTTACCCGGACGAGCTCTATCACAAAGAGCTAAGTAGGTACTTAGGTAGGTACTACTTGCAACTCGTTGCTAAATGGGCCGCGCCTTTATTTAGCTAATTCATATAAGTAGCTAAGTAAAAAGCATTTTGTTATGAACTTAATCGAAGTAAGGTACATTTCGTTATTTTAGAACTAAAGCAAGAAGAAGAATTTTAATGTTTGTTTTTCTAGGATAAGGCCGGACAGGGCAGTGTCATGAAAAATGTAAGTAAAATTTTTTTTAGTTGTACCTCTAGCTAGCTAATAATACGAAAGTAGCTAAAAGGAACAAAAAAACTTAAATGTCATGGTTAATACTGGCTGGTAAGAAAATCAAGGAACAGTAAACCTCCTAAATTATCAACCTTTTTAGTACCTATGTCCGAAGCACTTTATACACAGACTCTAAACGTCTAAATTCAAACTTTTTAGTAGATACTTACCTAACTCTTTTCAAAAGGTTACTCCAATGAGGTTTATTTATTGGTTTCCAGTGGGAAGAGGATGTTTACAAATGGGCGGTATGTTTCAAAATAAATACATAACATATATAGGTATTACTAACGTAATGTTATAGTAGGTAGGTACCTACAATCAAAGTGTTTTATAATTTTGAGTATAATTTTGCAGGCATACGCAAAAGGGCTAAATGACCTGACGGTTTGTTTGTTTTTTTATTCAATTCGGTAATATTAACTTATTTTCACGTAGGTAATAGTTTTTTTCAAAATATCTAAAGCAAATCATATGAAATCGACGCTCTATATTATGTAATTTTCTATTTTTTAATAAATATAAGTGCTTATCTATAAATATAACCTACAATATACCTATTATAAACTGTTTTATGTTATACTTACTACAGAAAACGATAACAACACGAAGAGTAAGTATTTTTTTTTAAATTTGTAAGCAGTACCTACTAATAAATACCTACTAATAATATAATATTTTTAAAAATATTTTTTACCATAGCAGCAATGATAGTATTGTCAATCTACTTGTTACTTTATCAAAAAGTTTCCATCAATAGTAATTTATTTATTTGATATAATTTACAGCCTTTTATAAGAATAGCTGAACCCAGAGGGAAGCCTGCTCCAGGAGTAAGTAACCATCTCATCATCATCATTATAAGCCTGAAAAGTTCATATTTTGACATAAATCTTCCCTTACTCTATTGAGTAAGCGTCCTACAAGGGTATGCCAATCAAAGTTGAACTGCAAAGTTTTAAATCATGGTTAGTTCATACTAACCATGTAAGTTTCATTAAGTTAAGTTAGGTAGAGGACCATAATATTTTTATTTGTTTGTTTGTTGTAAATTTTTTTTTTTAGTAAGTTCTTAGTGTTTGTTTCTAGTTTTCTTTTTGTTTCTTTTCTGCTTTACTGTTGTCCGTGATATTGTTGCGAATGCTGTGCATGCCTGTAATTGGCACACATTCTATAATATAATTATTGTTTGTAAGTTATTTTTAGAAAGTGTATTATGTGTGCTGTTGGCGATGCCTTATAATAAATAAATAAATAAATAAATACTAACTCATAGTTATTCTGTGACTAAATAGTGACATTATGACGTCATTTGATGTGTTTTCGCGCATATTTTGCTGTCAAGTGTCTAAAAAGAATGATCACGTGGTACAAAATTGTACCACGTGATCTGAAGAAATTACACTGGGCAGTGAAATATAACTTGACAGCAAAAGATTGGCATACGGAGGCTGAGCGTCCAAGATTTTTTCACAGATTTTTCTACGGAGGAGTAGACTAAACCTATTTGTCTCTATTTCCGTCAAAGAAGAGAAAGGGACGAAGTATTATTTGTGTTCTTTTCGATTGAAATAAGATTATGCAAGTATATTACTTCGGTTAAAAGAAACATTGTATGTAAGATCTTGATAAGTGTGCAGACGATTTTAACCTATTCCAACATCAGGTACCTATCTATCTGAACTTCTGAAGTTCTGTGCCTTGTCAACGAATAAATGTGACAATCGTAAACGTATCGTAATGCTAGCGTATCCGAGGTACACTGCGCGGTGACGCTACAACGTTCGGCAGTCGAGCTGACGTTGACGCGCAATGTGATTCGAATACGTTAGGTTTACGTAACGCGGCGACTGACAGATTTGTTCGTGATTACCCCTCTGATCACTGATATCCCGAGGTTCTTTTATTTTTAAAAAACACTAGTGCTAAAAAAAAGCTTCAGACTCGTGCTAAAATATATAAGTAAGTAGATATGTATTTACAAAAAAAAGTTTATAAGTATTCTATCAGCCATCTAATTCCCATATCACAAGCTTTGCTTAGTTTGGGACTTGAGAGCGTTGTGTGTAAAGTCCATGAATATTTATTTATTATTTATTTATTTAAACTAAAAGAATTACCTACCTTCAGATGGAAATGTATTGGAGCGAAGAAGAAAAGTCAAAGGTATGTAGATTTCTTGCAGCTCTTGCAAAAGTGAGTATATTCTGCTTATGATGTTTAGACGTCCCTCTGATTAACCCCCTTCGATCTTGAGTTATGAGGGTAATAAAATAACCGCCAAGTTGTAGCGGCGTCTATTGGGTCAGTCGCAGCTTGGCGCTCAAGTGAGACGGACGTGCGGAGAAACCTAACAGTAGTTATAATAATTCATATGTACTCGTATTATTGACATACAGACTTTACCCTGAGTATGATAATGAAACACAACAGTATGTTTATTGTGAATGTTTATGTACTCGAATGTGGGTAGAGACCACGTTGTAAAACGATAGAATTTTTTTCAGCCACCACCTCGCTCGTTACGAAATGGATTACCACAGACGGTAAATTTTTTAATTGTGATAACTTAAGTTTCGATTTATGTACCAACTTATAGAGGTAAAAAAACAACAACATAAATACTTACTAAATATTTTACTACAGAGTAAATTATTTTTTCCTCGTTTTTTTCCGTTTCCACTGTCTTTAAAAAAATATAACTTAGTAGTGATCTCTCATTGGTCAAAACTAGTTGACACGTAATTATTTGTAAACTATTTTGTTATTTTTACAAAGATTTTTTATTAGATACAAGATCATTGATTATTTAATAGATTTTGAAGTTCAAGTGTTTCGAAATTCAAATATTTCATTCATAATGTCATCAATTTATGTCTACAGTTGAGAGCGGAAAATCATCAGAATTTATGAAACAAAAGATGTTCAAGCGACAGCGAAGCGAAGATAAATGTCGTTTATTCTTATTTGGTCAACTGAATAGATATGTTTGTAGGATTGTTGTACTGAGTTGAAATTCGAAGAGCAATTCTCTATTTTGTTTATCTTTTCGCTGTTTATTTATTACGTTTTTTCCACATAAATGGTACTTAAATAATTACGGATAAACAATCTGAAATCTCTCCGTAAATTTAGAACTTTTCCAAATTTAATCAGCTAAGTATTATTGGGGAATATTGATTTGAAAAGGTTCTACAATAGTACATAAATACTAAGTATATTCTATTTTAAAAAATTGTAAACATTCTTATATTAAAAATGGTGGTTTTCCCAATAGGTGCCTGGAAAGCAAATGATGGATCTGGCACTCCAGAAAATGGAGGTATTACTCTTTTTAAAATGAATATTGCAATTTTTTCTAAGTGAACACATTTTACTAGAAAATTCTTCTCGCTAAAATATGGATATTTTTATGAAAAGTGCGGGATGTTGTTAAAGGTTATACCTACTTCAGCTAATAACAATTGTATTAGCTAACAGAGCACGACCACGTTTTATCACTCTGAGACAAAGGTCTTAGATCTCATGTGGTTTCAAACCACAGCAATGCGAGCATCACTGCTTGGCTGCAGAAATAGGTATGGTGGTAGTACGACCCTGGACGCGCAAGCTCTTTCACAAGAAGCTCTACCACTTTATAGCAAGGTGCAATGAGGAAGATAAGTTAGTAAGTCTAGAAGATTATAAGGACAACTGTGAAAGAATTTTTGCGATAAGTATCTCAAAAATTTAATTTTCTACGATTATTTAAAGTTTGGATCTGAGGATGCAATAAGATATCTCTCGAAAACTTGGAGTAGTTAAAAGTTGAGTCGAAGTAAAAAATCTTTTATTCAATAAAATCACAAGGATCATTTAGAATTATCTTATAACTAGGTAATTCTAGGTGCCAGTTCCACGCAACCAGTGTCACCGTGTATTATTTTTTTCAGCAATTTGAAAAAGGAGAAAATAAGGCTTTACAGACCGAACCCCCTCCACCTGACCAACCTAAATTTAGTTTGTCTAATCCTGTGAGTAAGGGGTATTTAATCACGTGATGTTTTTTAGCAACTTTTTAACCCTTTCTCCTCCCTCTTTCTCCCTTGGTAATACGTGGAGAGATTTTCGAGTAAACGATGCCTCACTGAACACGTCCAATGAAGGCGTGTCATGTGATGCATTGCAGTGCGTCCATCACTCTGAGACATAAAGGTGACGCTGGCAGAAAAGTCCAACTACGGACGATTGCCATAAAAAAAGTCTCACGTGCCCCAGCACCCATACCCTTTAAATTATAACACAGCAATGCGAGCATCACTGCTTGGCGGCAGAAATAGGCACGGTGGTAGAAGGTGTACTTCCCCGGACGAGCTCATTCACAAGAAACTCTACTATTACTAGTAATAACACTACTACTACTAGTACTATTACTAGAAGTATAAGTATAAGTATTTAGTATAAGTTTTTTGTTTAGTTTTTAGCATTCGTGTCGTAATAAATGCTTTTTATTCTTATTCTTATTCTTAGTAGTAGTAGTATTAGTAGTAGTATAGTAGTAGTTATTAGTATATAACTAGTAATTTAAGAACAATTACTATTACTATTGACAGGCGTCACAGCTCAGTCGGTATAGCTCTGCCTTCCGTGCTGTGGGTCGTGGGTTCGATCCCCACTGAGAACTAACATTTGTGCGTGGAAAACATAGATGTTTGTTCTATGTCTGGGTGTTACTATGTATTATAAGTATGTATTTACAAAAAAAAAGTATACAAGTATTCTATCAGCCATCTAGTGCCCATATCACAAGCTTTGCTTAGTTTGGGACTAGAGGGCGTTGTGTGTAAAGTCCATGAATATATATATATTATTATATATTATTATTAGTAGTAATGAAAAATGGCACACATCTAAAAAACCGTATAGTAGTAGTTATTAGTATATAACTAGTAATTTAAGAACAATTTCTATTACTACCGCTTATAACAGTATTTGCTTAATAATCCTGTGCTTTTTTTATTGATTAATTAGTTAATAAGTTCAATAATTAGGTGTCCCAAAATGACATGATGACAATGATGTTGAAGAAAATTGAAGTAAGTTGTTTTAAAACTAATTTACTAAGAATAATGGCCGATTTACACACTCATAAGTGACGAGTACACTTATAAGCTTTCTTTGCTTTTTTTTGTAATGTTTCCATCATGTGGTGTGATAAAGAGTTATCTATCTATCTACTACATGGCGTAAGAGTTAGTTATGCTATATAGTTAAGAGTTTGTTATAGTTTAATATTGTTTGAACTTTCGATCGAACTCCGACCACGCCAAGTCTGCAGCGCTTAGGATATGGTAGATTTATCTTTAGTTGGAAACACCATCTTTACTGAGAAACAATTTGACAATCACACCGTCTGTCGTAACCATAGAAACCATATATAATACCATGGGTATAGTACGCACAAAGAATCTTTATCCCTCTGAAGTTAGATACAACAACGATTGCGCATGTACTGTAGTCCTGAAAAATTCGTTTACCTCCAATTCGACCCAACAATCTGTTGTGCGTAGATACGTCAGAGGGACAAAGATCCGTTATTGTAACTACTATAAACTGTGTTTTTTTCAGCATTTAGAGATTCAATTAAAAGAACGCGATCATCCGAAGGCAGAATCATCGAAGGGGTTACCTGGATTTCCCTCTGAACAGAGCAAAAAATCTGTAAGTTTTTAATCTGTAGGTAAATCTGTAAGTGCTGGTTTAAGCCTACTCCATCTAAAATCATGTCCCTGCACGGAAAAAAAGACTTCCTAAATCAAGTATGCCAATAAGTACCTATTCTCAAAAAAAAATGGTTTTCATCCAAGTAAATATTTGTTTAACATAAAATAAATATTCTCCATCCAAAAAAACGTGTTTACTTATGAACAATAATAATTTTCTTGCTTTTAATTCTTGATTTAAGAAAATATTCTTGGGTATTCAATACGCTGTAGTGCATGGCATTACAGCGTCCCGTTTATAGGTAGGTATTGGTGAAAAGTGACGCTGTATTAATCAACTTCATTTCAAAGCGTTGGTGAAGGCGAAGATAGATGTCATGTCGTATAAGGACGTCAAGGAAGCTGCCCTGAAAAGAAGAACCTGGCGGGAAATGCATACATTACGCCGACAAGAGCATAGCTCTTAAGTTAGAAGAGAGAGATACTGAGAGAGAATCACGAACAAATCTGACAGTCGCCGCGTTACGTAAACCTAACGTATTCGAATCATATTGCGCGTCATCACCAGTTCTACTGCCAAACGTTGTAGTGCCACCGCGCAGTGTATATCGGATACGCTAGTGTTACGAGACGATTGCGTGTGTCACCTTTATTCGTAATCAAGACACTGGAGTCCATTCTGTTTGATGATGACCAGTGAAGAGAAAGGGTCTAAGGAGATTCTCATGGTCAGGGGTTTTTACATTTTTGTCAAATTAACTTGTTTAAATTAAGCTTCGCGTGACGCTAATCCCATGAGCCTGCAGTTCCACGGGAGACCTTCAGACCTACATCAGCCTTATTACTGCTGTCGCGATGGATGACCTCTATAAGGTCCCTAGACGCCTATTTGAAACTCAACAGAGTTATAAACAAATTAGCGTTCTGGCAAATAGATTGTTGGTATATGGTTCAATTTTGTGCTACACAAACATCTATGTTTTCCACGCACAAATGTTTGTTCTCAGTGGGGATCGAACCCACGACCCACAGCACGGAAGGCAGAGCCGTTACCGACTGAGCTGTGTAGATGTGTAGATGTAGCTAAAGATACACTAACATAGCTAGATCTAAAAAGTATAATGTATTTACAAAAAAAGTTATATAAGTATTCTATCAGCATCTAGTTTTTCAGTTTTTAAAACTATAAAACGTCGAAGTGCATTCTATCCAAGGTTGTCTGGTAGAGATCGCTGATTAGCGATAAGACCGTCCATTTTATATTAACTATGTTTGTTTTTATGCTACACATGAGCCCAGTTAGGGCACGACAATTTAAAAGCAAGATTAAGGCATGCAATAAAGTATTTTCTATGTACTATTAAATGTACCTATCTATTTACCCTTCAAACCGGAATGTAATAATACAGAATTTCACAAAAACAATTCATCTAAATAATTACTTTGTTTCAGTTGAGAGAATCGGATACTGTAAGTATAAACTTATTCAAAAACAATTTGAACTGTTTAAATTTTTAATTAATTTCGTGTTCCCTCTGTATTTTAATAAGTTTGTTAATTAGTTGAGTTTAGACAGAGTTGTCCGTACTTAATAGTAATTGTATTAAATATACATTTTTTGTATAAATTACAGAATGATTTATTCAAAGATTTTCCAAAAGTGGTGAGTGCTGTGAGAATTCCTCAATCATCTTCCGTCCTTCCTTTGTTTCTGTACTAATATCATCACTGCTATCGATTCTGTTGTTGCATTTTTCTAAACTAACCTAATTTGACAGCGCTAAAATTATAGCCGTCTTTGTCGTTTCAGTTTATGAGAAAGGGACGGCAACATTTTTAGTGCTGTCAAATTAGGTTAGTTTAGAAAAATGCGACAACAGAATCGATAGCATTATTTCAGTCCTAAGACACATCATTACGTCTCGTATGGCAGTAAAAGGACATAATTTAGCTTATAGGCTCGTGTATTATGAAAATTAGCACCTCAGGCGTGCGATTACAAACTGCGGTCATAAGTCTATAGGAATAAGGCTCGAAACCGCATGCGCTTCGTCGTGGCGCTTGCGACTCAAACCAAAGATAACCTCGAAAAAACAGATAAAGACATTGCTCAAGAAACTGTGGGTACCTACATGTATTTATCTAATTTTCAACCCAATAATTAATGCGGTTTTCGAAATCCAGACAATAGTTTAAAAAAATTAAAGGTAACTTTGGTATTTTGTCTGTCTGGAGAATATTTGTCTATCGTGTTTCGAGAGACCAAAGGACCAATTATAATGCAGAAATATGAATTTTCTCTACTTATTTTTATTTTTGGTTTATTACTTGTATTTACGGATTACCAGCGAAAAGCAACTTGCGATTTTCATTATACCCTCAGCTCTTTAACTTCTAATTACAGATAACCCATTGATTTGAGGAGTTGTCAACTTATCCCTTACCGATTCACTATCAACAAATTCAAATTTCCAATCTGAATACCAAATTTCACTTAACAAGTTTTCTTTGCAACGAAAATGGGTAAAACTCTTGTTTATAAAAGCATCGTCCGTAATATAGCGGTCATAAAAAAACAAATCGCGGTCACAACCATTCCCTTACTGATGGCGTTACTAGTCTCTAAATGGATTATAATTGTTATCTATTACCAATAAAAGATCCGTTGTGACTACTATAAATGGCGACGGATCTGCAACGAACGTAAATAAATCCGTTTTTCAACTGTTAAATTGTAAGTCAACGGTCAAATCAGCTGTCATAATTGACACATTGCTTATTTTCGTCATCAATGAAAACAAAACAAAAACAGCCTACTAAAAAAAATTAACTTGGAATGGATTTTGTTTACTTGTTTGGTCACGACTATTTTACGGGCGTTATAAGACGTTGCCGCTGTTGATGAAACTACAAGGCGGGTTTACAAGATCTTTATTTGCAGATACAGCTAATCAGAGAACCACTAGTACATTTCATACTTCAGTTTTGTAGAATAGAATTTCTTATAAATAACGCGGAAAAAACATCTAGTTTTAGCTGTTTCTGTTTTTGTATAAGTACAAATAGTAGCTATAAATAGTAAATATCTTTAGTTTTTATATATTCCTGCAATCCCCACTGAGAAATCCCCATCAGGGATTTCAGTTTTTTTTGTCCAGAAATCCCCACTGGCTACGTCGTAGCAGTGGGTTTGTGTCTTAGGATTGAAACCTAAACAAAAAGAAGTCAAAATAAAGCTATGATCAAGCCATCCTCCAATCATCCAAGTTTCTTTCCAAGCCTTAAAGATGTCACAATTGTAAGTACTATTTACATTTCATAACCAAACCTAACCTTTAATAGAAATAGCAGATGGCAGGTTTAGAGATGATATTTGATAGTACATAATAAGTGCCAAAATAAGTGTTACGAGTACAATTTGGTCCTATGCGAAAGGAGGCACTTAAAAACTTATTCACCATTCTCAGGTGTAATTATCTTACCTAAACAAATTGGACTAAGTAAATGTGTAGGTAGATTTAAAGGAAGTTATTGTGTATCAGCTGTCTAGCTTAGCCTAAGACAGTATTCAAAGTTAAGCATTAGCTGAGATTAAAGTTTGTTAAGTGTTCATTGTTCGAATATAATCTAGAATAGATTTCGGGATGTTGATTTAACTTGTGAAGACAAACCCCTCTTTAACCCGGTTATTAGATATGCGTCAAGAATGTTAAACTTACCTACTGCTTAATTTGGTGGGCAAGTAGAAATGCCACATGCTTAGTGGGGATTTCTGGAAACAAACAGAAATCCCCACTGCGACACCGTAGCATGCTACGACGTCGCTAGTGGAGATTTCTGGAAAAAACTTAAATCCCCGCTGGTGGAGATTTCTCAGTGGGGATTTCTGGAATATACCTGGTATTAGTAAAACTATGATATTATATTATCATTAGATAAAGTATTGATATTAATTAATTTATGATTAATTAATTAATACATATATGAATAGGGGATAAATATGCTAAATATTTCCATATTGTGGGTGTACAAAGTAAAAACACCAGTGCTACGCGACTGCTACGAGGGCTCTACGATATCAGGCAGGCGTAGACGCTCTACGAAAATAGTTGCATAATGCTAATTGAATTTTAATTTTAATTTTAGGATGATTTCGATTCGCCAATCCGTTGGGTGAAGTACAATTCGGTAACTTATTTATTTATTTTATCATGCAATGAATTTAAAGAATTTATGACATAGAAATAAGTATGACATTTAAATCTATGTTTCACAGAACGAAACGGAAGATGGTCTAGCAAAAGTAACAGTAAGTTTTTAAATCAAAATTCATCGTAAAAATATTCCATTTCAGAACTTTTGATGAGAAATATATTGTCCTAAAACATTATAGTAAACAACAAACGAATAAAAATAAAATTTTTGATTCGTGTATGTATCTATAGCAATCTATGAATGTCAATTTGACCAGTAGGGCTGAGGGATAATTCTCTTAATAAAAACTAGTAAAAATATAATTAGGATTTTTTTCTGTTGTTATAAAGAGTCACAAACCTGTGTTTTTTAAGACATTCCAACAAAGATCCAACAATATTCTTACTAAATTAATAAATAAATATTCTTGGACTTTACACACAACACCCTCTAGTCCCAAACTAAGCAAAGCTTGTAATATGGGAACTAGATGGCTGATAGAATACTTATATACTTTTTTTTCTGTAAATACATACTTATAATTCATAGTAACACCCAGACATTGATTGAGACTAGGATTGATAGAGATAATATCATCCAGCATAAATGTATGGGTTTTTTTAGAAACCATATAAGTCTACCAGGAAGTGTGAAATACTCGTAAACTCTCCTGGAATTGCTTGAAATATTTCTGTTTTGGTTTAAGGAGTGTCTACTAGCATAAATAAATAGGAAATTCTATACAATGGGGTAGTTTTCTCTGTGAGGGTGAATATAATTTTCCTTGAGCAAAAATTATCCTTGATATCCCCTGCCGTCAGTTGTAGGGGACGCTAAGGGGATTTTTGGAATAAGCCGATAAGCCATGATGCCGAATTTATTTTTAGGATCAAGAAACGGGAAAAAATAGGCAGTATTTGGTGAATGTAAGTTTAATTTTCATATTTTTCAACATGTTTTTAAGTTTTGTTTGAAATCGTAACCACCATGAGATTTTTTTAGTTCTGCTGTTCTTGTTTATTTATTTTAAAATTTCACACAAATAAGTAGTGTTAGGAGGACTTAATGCTAAGAGCATTGTCTGCCAGTCTTCCTGGGCGTGCAAAAAGATGGTATGGCGTGTTTTTATAGGTAGGTACCTAAAACTGTCAAAAATTTAAATTAATATATAACTTAGTTCCTTAAGAAAATGTTTTACTCTTAATTCGTTCTAAAAATAAAAAGTCTCAGTTAAAAAAATCTGTGCAACATTTCTGGAAAAGATCTTTTATAGCAATCAGGCCGCCCGTTGTACTTTCTATTTTTATGTTTCTTTCTTGTATGTAACATTTATTTCTTTTGTGTGTACAACAAAGTATTTGCTTATCTATAAAATAATTTCAGGGTGTTTTCTACGTACCGATATCAGACTACAGTTTAGAACGATTGGGTTTTACTGTGAGTAAGAATAGTACCACAAGACTTGGTTTGTAAAAAGTTTTACTGTATTTAAATCAAAGCAGTTTAACTAACTACAATTTCCCACAGACAACAAAACCCACAACCACTCCACAACCAGCTGAATTGTTAACAACAGAGAAGAATATACTACGATCCGTGAGGAACAATATGGACATGAAGGCAGCTGATGAGAGAGACTGGCTGGCTTTTGACGCAATCCTAGGAGGAGAGCGAGGAGATCCTACGGTAAGCACATTTATTATTCTGTGTTAAGCACGCACCGAAGTCGTGGATATGCTCTGGGAAAAGTTCAAAACACTAGTCAGGAACTTGGCTTTCAGGATTTGAAAGTTGAATTGGTAAAGTGGCAGATAACAGGCGTAATTCTCTTAATATAACCTAGTAAAAATATCGCCAGAATTTTGTTGGAAGGTTATTAAAGACACAAAGTCACAAGAGAATTGTCCCTCAACTCATAGTCCAGCTGGTAGGTATAATAACCACTGCAATGGTAAACAAATATCATTGAAATGTGGATGGAGAATACTCAAACTCTTTCTACTGTAAATATATATGGAAGACCTATCTCCAGCAGATTTCTTTAACTTCAACTTATTCTTTTTCGACTTATTCGTTGCTGATAATATTAATGAAATGAGGAATGCTTCTATTTTGACTTTAATAAAGCTTTTGATATCAAGAACCGAAGTTTACATAAGCGTACCTCAAGGGCCTATTGTGGGGCTACTCTTGTTTCTTATGTATATTTATTGAAGGTTTTTTTTAATTTTTCAGTGTGATGGCAGTAGTTGTCAATCCAGAGTAAGTTAATATAAGTTAAATTTAATTGTATATGTATGCTGTATTGATTTATGTACTTACCTATAGTGCGTGGATTATGTATCATTTAATTGATTTCAGTGTCATACTATGGGATGTCAGTCAATGGTAACTTTTTAGTTATCTTTAGGTATCTGTTTAGCTTGCTTTGATAGTTTTAGTGTAATTGATTTCTTTATTTTTTTAACCTCGACAGTGTGATGGAGATACCTGTGCGTCTGGAGTAAGACTTATTAAAACATTTGCTTAAATTAATATCAGAGTTTAATGAGCTGTCAAATTAACACAGAAAAAACAATGTTTATTATTAGAATTAGACATGTGAATAAAAGAATTATATAAATTTGTTAGATATTTATGAATGCTATGATAATATTCTAGGTAGTTGGAGTAAATATTTGAAGCCTAATTTTATGAACTTCTAGGTCTAGGAATAAGCTAATAATAATAAATAAATAAATAAGCTACAACTTTATACTTACTTTATCTTTCCTTTTTAGTGCGTTGGCCCTGCTTGTAATTCTTTCGTAAGTTAGCAAAATTTTCGTATATATCAGCCTATTTTTAGTGTTCTGATCTAGTTTTGGAGAAACGGAACACTTTGGTCTCACTTTGGTGTCCGTAAATGGTAATAAGTACGGTAGATTGGGAGCTGCTTACGAAACCATTTTTTTATTTTTCACTACAATGGTTTCTTGACTCAGAATACTTAATGAGTCAGTTTTACCAGTTTTTCTTACGCCTTGCCTAATTTTTTAAAACCTCAGTGGCATCACTACTTGTGTCTCTAGCTCAAGAATCCTGGTCCAGATAATAAATAAATAAATATCCAGGGACATTTCACACAACGCCCTCTAGTCCCAAACTAAGCAATGCTTGTGATATGGGAACTTGATGCTAATACAATACTTATATATTTTTTTTTTTGTAAATACATACTTATAATACATAGTAACACCCAGACATAGAACAAACATCTATGTTTTCCACGCACAAATGTTTGTTCTCAGTGGGGATCGAACCCACGACCCACAGCACGGAAGGCAGAGCTATTACCGACTGAGCTGTGACGCCTGTCACATTAGATGTCAGATTTAGGTAAACATTTTGGGGGGGGGGTGGGTTTGGGGTTTGGGCCCCTCACCCCTCTGAAATCATTAGTGACCTTCAGTGGTTAAAACGCAAGGGTTCGACCACAAAGTACATTTTATATAGGTCCCACTAAAAGCTTATTAATTATTGTTTTCATTAGAAAATCAGGATTGAATTCACATCCAAAACACGTTCTTATCTACACGCGTAATAACCGAAATACTCGTAATAATTTATCTGTTACTATTCCAGTGCAAAGGCCCGGGATGTTTATCAATGGTAATTGAAATCTATATTTAGGCAGGGACGTATCTAGGACGTGTTTTGGGGGTACCATAATTTTATTTATGATAAAAATGATGACACAAGCAGATATCGTATTTAAAGGGGCAATCTCTAAGTAAAATCTAGTAAAAAAACTGCAGAGACTGTGGGTATACGGGCTAATTAGATAAATACATAGATTATAAAAGTTACAAAATTGAACGCCATTTTGTGACTTTTATGACATCTCAGTAAAAACCCAGTGATATTTTTAATTGAGAACTCCTCGGATATTAGGCCTATAACAATTAATAACCTGGCAGTACACTACACGTCCACTGAGCATTTACCTTTCGAGTGTTTGTGCTGTTTTAATATGGACGCAGTGGTATAGGCATTTTATTATTAGGCAGAGGTAATCGTCTAGTATCAGATGAGATATCTGTTTGATCCGTCGTTTTTTTCCCATAAAAAGAGCTGAATAGAAACTGTGATCAGAAGTAAGTGTTTTACTAGGATTCTATCTATGGCTGCCCCCAATGAACATCCTAAATACGGACCCTCGTAACTGTACTATCTATGATAATATTTCGATTCAATTATAGCCATCAGGGCGGTGTATCTGTCAGTTTGTACCACACTATTCACAATCTGTACTTTAATTATATACACGACTTATACAGAGGTACTGGGGCCTAATTCTCACTCCGGCAGAGATTTTACTCTTATAAAGGATGACGTCAAAATGACGTTGAAAACTCCTGTCACTAGTGGGTGAAACCAGTTTTCGACCGAGATGTAACGTCATCCCTATTAGAGTAAAATCTCTGCCATACCCAGAATCAACCCCCAGAATCGGTACCTACTTTCTTGTAGTGGTAGCAGCTTTGCCTCTAAACTAAAATATAGAACTACCCTTACCGCAAAGCGTAATTGAATGGATTATCAATTTTCAATGATGTCAAATGGCAAGGCCAGTGTCTTGAGCACGCTTCCGATTGATACTGATTTGGATCAGTTGAGCTATCTATAAATAGTTTGCAACGGTTAGTAGATCATTTCTTGTGTACTATGTAAATTAATATTTTGCTAGTCGTAATTTTCAATTGAAAGAATATTTTATTAGAAGAATGTTAATTTTTAATAGAAATATGTATCCAAATGCCTTAAAATAAAACTGAAATAAGAGATATATTATTATATTATTAGCGATTGCTTTAAAGTTAGTTAAAAACATTGTAGAACATAACATTGTAAAAATGGCAAATTTTTTAATTTCCATTATACACTTTGGGGTAAGGCAGCTGGAACTAGAGATTTCACGGGTTACTCGGAGTTTATACCGATTCGATATTTATTTCAGTGCATTGGAGAAAGGTGTAACGCTCAGGTATATTTAGGTGTTTATAAATAGTGACCAAAATATTCTAGCAATTGCTTGAACAAGACAAGTGCGAGTCACTCGTGATTTTCGTACTTTGGGTTTTATTGCCCATTGGAGAGAGGGGCTGGACCCAGCTATTCAGGGATTTGTGAGCCAGCTCGAACTTTAAGTAATAGATAAAAGTAAAAGTTGCCAGTTCCCAAGTACGCACTGCTTTACATTTCACATTGAAGTGTATTGGGAATTGTTTTATACATACGTAAGTAGGTAAGATTGAATGTACATCTTTAAAGGTTTATGGGAATTTTCAGTGCGAAGGACTATCTTGCGATGCTAGAGTAAGTTTCTTTATAAGTTCTATTTCTTTATCAAGAATTTTTGTATTTATTTCTGCACGGGTATGCCAATCAAAGTTGAACTGCAAAGTTGACGTGCAAAGTTTTAAATCATGGTCAGTTCATACTAACTCATAGTTATTCTGTGACTAAATAGTGATATTATGACGTCATTTGATGTGTATTCGCGCATATTTTGCTGTCAAGTGTCTAAAAAGAATGATCACCATGAACTGAAGAAATTACACTGCATGGGCAGTAAAATATAACATGACAGCAAAAGATTGGCATACGGGGGCTGGAATCCTATCCTACTATTATAAATGTCATAGTTCAGATGTTTGTGTTTCAATCACGCTGCAACTTCTAATCGGAATGAAACTTGGAATATAGTTCGTAATCTGGATTAACACAAAGGTTATTCATACCGAAAAAGACGTTGACGAAATCAACCATTTAAATTTGTAGCTAAGCAGTATTAGTATTGCCATACAAAGAGGTAACGTTGCCAGCCTTTTGGGCATCCTGCCTGCAGTCGGTGATTTGAACTCTGTTTTCTATCTCTAGCATTTAGAATTCAGAGTTCATTTTAATAATTTTTTTTTGTTAATATTGCTATTTTCTTAAGTATTTGTATATAGTTATTGTTTTGATCAATAAAATGCTAAGCAGTTGTTTGTGTAAAATGTTGTGTACATAAAGTAATTTTAACAAAGATGAGAAATAAAATTGTTTGTTTTAGTGCCGAGGAAAGAACTGCGAAGCTAAAGTGAGTTTGTACCTTTTACCTGAGAGTCCACACAAAATGAATTAGGAATTGAAGGTTTTTGAAGGTATTTTGGAGAGAAAACGGAATGTTCCAATTGTAAAGCGGTTACCAATTGCATTACCTCGTAGAACATGTCTACAGAGGTCGAGCTTTTTGTCTCATTGCAGTGTTTATCAATCTGGAGGGCGATTCCAATCTCAAAGTTGAACTGCAATGTTTGAAATCATGGTCAGTTCATACTAACTCATAGTTATTCTGTGACTAAATAGTGACATTATGATGTCATTTAATTTGTTTTCGCGCATATTTTGCTGTCAAGTGTCTAAATAGAATGATCACGTGGTACAAAATTGTACCACGTGACCTGAAGACATTACACTGGGCAGTGAAATATAACTTGACAGCAAAAGATTGGAATACGGGGGCTGAGACGCACAACCCATGTCCCTACTACGTATGTTTAATCTACCAAAAATATATGCAATGCTAAAACGGATCAATCACATACAGCCGACTACATCGCGGGTTTCATCACGATATTTTCCTTCACCGCTTACACATATTGTGCACATTTCCGAGTAGAAAAACTATTAGTACACGACTGGATTTGAACCTACGGCATTAGGATCGGATGGCGCGGTCAGACAACTAGACTACCGGTGTTCAATACTCAATATTCAATACATTTATTGCTTTTACATAGTATTATAGTTGTTACATTGTAGGTAGCTATCACACATGAACCCTGTTCAGGGGTATTGCAACAGGAAAGTAGCCAGACCGAGGTTTTATTCACGTACATTTTTCAATTCAGTCAATTTCTTGTGTTAATTCAGTATTATTATATTCGCACATTTTGTCATTCATATAATCATTTAATTCATAATAACATTTACTCTGCTGCTCTCAATCTGTAAACCATCTTGATTAGATGCAAATACCTGTTTTAGGTAATTGCTGTCTTTCCAACGTCATCTCTACAAGAGGAGATTCTGAGCTAAATATTGCTGTCTTCTCTCTTTGAGTGGAGTTAGTAACAGATTATATTGTTATCTCTTTCCAGTGCAATCAGTTTTCATGCTACTCTACAGTGAATGGTGCCTCCAAACGAGGTGCTGGAACATTCGACCAGTGGTACCCTGACGGTCCTCGGAGATGAGGGTTTCTTTAAAGCTATAAATAAAATATTATAAACAATAAAATATTAATGCGTTTGTTATTCGTAACCTGCAGGGGTATGCCAATCAAAGTTGAACTGCAAAGTTGAACTGCAAAGTTTAACTGCAAAGTTGAACTGCAAAGTTGAACTGCAAAGTTTTAAATCATGGTCAGTTCATACTAACTCATAGTTATTCTGTGACTAAATAGTGACATTATGACGTCATTTAATGTGTTTTCGTGCATATTTTGCTGTCAAGTGCCTAAAAAGAATGATCACGTGGTACAATTTTGTACCACGTGACCTGAAGAAATTACACTGGGCAGTGAAATATAACTTGACAGCAAAAGATTGGCATACGGGGGCTGTACCTTACATGATACATAACGGGGTGTATATCTATTTTTTAGTGTTCCGGTCCAATTTTGGAAAAACGGAACACTTTATGGCCTCATTTCGGTGTCCGTCTGTCTGTCATACGCCACCAGAGGGGCGAGTACGAGTTTACAGTGTGCAATACGTCTGACGTCCAGCACACCGGTGTGCGCTGATTGGTATGGAAATATTGAGCGGAAGCTTGACGAGACCTAGCTTCTCAAAAAATCCACTCAGTGTTTCCATGCCAATCAGCGCACACCGGTGTGCTGGACGTTAGACGTATTGCACACTGTATACTCGTACTCGCCCCTCTGAGCTGAACCGTAGAGACGCTAGAGAGTTGAAATTTGGAAAAGTAATAGTTTATTACAACTCAAAATGAGGGATTGTATGCGGAAAAAATATTCTGAAAATTAGGGACTATTAAGGGGGTTAAAACGGGTTATGAAAAAAAAAAATTACCCCGTTAAATGGGGTATCTAATGAAAGCTTAGAACTTAACTAAAAGAGCCTCATATTTAGATTTTTTATTGAAAAAAAATTGTTGAAGAAATAAAATTATTTAGTGTGAAATATTTCATTCCAGACGGGTTTCTCCTTTTTCTTTCACTCTTAAAACAGATTAATCCAGTGCAGCGTCCAGCTTGATGGTAAATGCAGCTTCCTCTAACAGGTAGCCATCATCAGTCCTGGTAGATGGTGGTAGACTGGTGATGAACTTCAGGCAACGGGAACCTTGGCACTGAAAATAAAGCTTAGCTGTGAATTCAAAGCATCGCGGCAAGGGGGCGAGGAGACTTACCAAAAATCATATTCGTGCAAATTTTTTGGTCAGAAAACTTGTTTGGATCAAAATGTTTTTGTAAATACTGTCTCAGTCATAATTTTTTAAATTGAATAGTTTTGATTTATATGCCGATTGGTACTGATTTGGATCAGTTGAGCTATCTATAAATCGTTTGCAACGGTGTGTAGATAGCTCAACTGCTTCATGTGTATTTTGTACATATTATAAATATTGTAAATACTTTATTAGTCATAATTTTCTTTGTGAATAAAATATTTATATGCCATAGTTAGGTAAACAAGCTTATGACCTACCTGATGGTAATTAATTTAGTAGGTATAATTAAGGTTTAAAAAAATCAGAAAAACTGATTTCAATTCAACCGGCTTCATCATCAGATGATGATGATGTTGGCAGTTCATTGTGAACGTTCTAGTGACCGTAAACATCATTAAAATGTCACAGAAAAGCAAAATACGCAATTTCGTACACGTGGATGGCATACTTTTTTTCAGTATGTATGTTTCAGTAAAATACTGAAAAAAAGTATTTTAAATTTTAAAAAGTATTCTCAATTCAGTAGTTATAACTACTGAATTGAGAACCACCTAATTTTTTGAAGTCGATTAAAAAGTACATAGCTAATTGAGAAATAAGGAAAAAATGAGTAATATGGTAAAAGTAATAATCTAGATGAAAGAATGTTGTACCCGTACGTAGGTGATATTACATCTCCTAATCCTAAAATAGGATTTCCTTTACCAGCGCAATTTCTTTAGCAAAAAACCAATATTTCGTTTGAATGCCAGCGAGTCAGATTAGCAAACAAAATAATATTATTTGGCAAAGTTGCCCTTTGAGTTTCGGTACATATTTGACTTTATATTTATTTGTAAGATAAATAATGACGTTTTCAAGACAGATAGAAAACTCTTTATTGTAATAGCACCAAGGAAATTACATATAAACACAAAGTTCTTATATTAAAGCGAAGTACAATGGGCGGCCTTATCGCTATGCGCGATCTCTTCCAGGCAACCAAGGATCTTTCTTTTGAATTGATTTGAGGACTTGAGTTCTGTCATCTTTGGAAATAGCAAACATAGCCTGAGATGATATAGTTACTGGGGCATCATCATCATCATCATCATCCGCAGCCTGATCTCACCCACTGCTGGGTATAAGCCTCTCTTTCATTGTGCCATTCTCTGCGGTCCTGCGCCAGTCTCATTACTCTCAGTAACTGTTCCTCTCAGTTACTTCTCTTGTTTCTCTTGTTTCTCAGTTGTTTCTCTCAGTTACTGGGGCAAGCCTATTAAATTCAGTTCTAGTCACTGCAGCGTCCCGCTCATCGAGGGATGAGTAAAAAGTGGCCCCTAACGTATAAATCACCTAGATTAAATACATAGGCCAGCAGGGGTATGCCAATCAAAGTTGAACTGCAAAGTTCAACATCATGGTCAGTTCATACTAACTCATAGTTATTCTGTGACTAAATAGTGACATTATGACGTCATTTGATGTGTTTTCGCGCATATTTTGCTGTCAAGTGTCTAAAAAGAATGATCACGTGGTACAAAATTGTACCACGTGACCTGGAGAAATTACACTGGGCAGTGAAATATAACTTGACAGCAAAAGATTGGATTACGGAGGCTGTTTATAGGAAGGTGCTTAGTCCATTAGAGTTACTTACTGTTGCTATGCAATTCTTTCCAACACACTGCAATGTAAAACAATAATTGTTTACCCAAGCCGTGCTTATGTGGTTATATTTTCAAAAATTAAATTAAGAACTTACGCTCGAAATGCAGTCTTCTCCCTTGCACTGAAAAAATAAATAATAATCATCATTCCCCTGCCCTTATCCGGCTTATTCCTGACAGATAACCAAGACTAGATAACCGGTTATCTCAGAGGAATTTTTTTCCTCTCAGATAACTGGTGGGGTCGGCACAACATTTCTTCTTCCACTTACTCCTATCATTCGTCAACTCTGAATCTACTCCTCTCACATTCATATCCTCTTTTTCTTTGAATAAATAAATAATAAAATTGTACAATATAGCTAAAAATATAAATATTCATGGACATTTCACACAACGCCGCCGTCTAGACCAAAACTGAGTAAAGCTGGGAACTAGATTGTTGATAGAAAACTTATACTTTTTTTGTTAATAGTTACATACTTATAATAAGTACATAGTAACACCCAGACATAAAACGTTTGTTTGTCACACACAAATGTTTGTTCTCAGTGGGAATCGAACCCACGACCCACTGCACGGAAGGAAAGGTCAATTCCAACTGTGTTTGAGTTGAGTCTGGAACAGGTAATTTTTTTTTGGCGGTAATACTGTTGGTTTTTTGGGAAAAGTTGTTCATATTATGAAATATTAGAAAATTACTGATTTTTAAAAGTGTTTTTATGCACTTACGTGAGACGTACACTCGGGTCCATGACACTTGAAAAAAAAATTAGTTCAAAAAAATAATAATATGAATACACAGAATGTTAAAAAATGACTAACAAAAATATTTAAATTCAAATGAATTACACTTACATTCACTTGACAAGCGTCTCCAGTACACTGTAAAAAAAACAATTCAAATACTTACGCTGGCTGGACATACCCTAATATCCCCCATAGATTTTCAGGAAGTTTTTTTTTATAAGTTACTAGCAGTTACCCGCGTTTCCGTGTACATTATATTATCTGTGCGTATACCGAGTGGATACTTTTTTGAGAAACCTGACAATACACCGAACCCGTACTCGAATGTCAAACGTTAGTCGTTAGACCAAAGAGGTAGTACTACGTCCTCAAACTGACGTGACATGACATGACATCATCCTCTATGCTAAAATTGGCGCTGCTAATCCATTTCGTACATTTTATCCTGTAGATCCTGTTAATTATTCGGGATAAAAAGTAGCCTATGTGTCAATCCAGGTTACGAACTATATATATGCTAAGTTTCATCCAAGTTGGTTCAGTAGTTTCGACGTGATTGAAACACAAACATCCAAACATCTAAACTTTCGCATTTATAATATTAAGTAGGATAGGATAGACAAATGTCTGACCGCAATCTCACCTGATGGTAAGTGACGATGCGGTCGACGATGTAGCACATTTGCATAGACTAGAAGAACCTATTCACTCTCCTCTTGAAAACATTCAAATTGAAAAACCATAAGAATTTAAATACTTAGAAAAATGTTTCTAAAAAAAAATATAATATGCGCATATTTTACTGGACAGCAAAATGAAATTTAACTCATCCTTACTTTATTTATACTCATCTAAGGACACATACGCATTGTCCGACAAGCGGTCAGTGCATCATATCAATTTTACAACAATTTACATGTTTCTTCTTCAGTATAAGAAATACAATACCAATTAATCAAAGTTACCTCTGCACGTCCTTTGTAGGAGGTAGACTAAAAGTAAAAAAAATAGCTAGATAAAGTAAAGTATTTTCAAGTACCTATCAATTAAAAAGGTTATACTTAATATACATATTATTCATCATCATTAGCCTATATCAGTCCACTGCTGGACGTAGGTCTCTCCCGCGACGCGCCATTGAGCTCGGTCTTCGGCTCTTCTCATGCAGTGTCAGCGCTACATTTCGCAGATCGTCGCTCCATCTCGCCGGAGGGCGTCCTACACTACGCTTGCCTAAACGCGGTTTCCAAGTATTCGTTTGCTTCATCGATTTATCGCTGTAAGGGCGGTTTGCACCAGAATCGCTAAACGCGTTTAACTCTTAAATAGTATTTAGCGAGTTGTCAAGTCATACAAATACGTCAGATTTAAATCGATTTAGCTGTTAAACACGTTTAGTGATTCTGGTGCAAGACGCCCTAAGCTGTCAAATACGCTTAGTGATTCTGGTGCAAGCCGCTGTAAGTATTGTAGATCAATGGTGTAAATATATTTAAAACTCACTTCAGCCATACACGCTCCGGCGTGACACTGAAATGGGAACATTGCAGTGGTTTTTTTAAACTAGTTATTTATTAATAGGATTTATTATTAATAGTTATTTGCGTAAAGAACTAAAATAGAAACGAAAGCGGAAAAGGCAAATAATCGTACATAAATTAAAATACACTCGCAAACAACACAAAATAGATAGAGTAATTAGCTATTATTAAAAATAACCTCAAATATCATTTTTATATGTAAGTATGAAAATAAAACTATAATTAAAAAAAAATAGCTTTTTGTTACGTACGAATGAGCGGCAGTCGTCTCCACTGCACTATAACAATAAACAAATGAAAATGAAATAAAAATTAAGGAAGCGGTGCGGTGCTATGTGTAATGGTGTGTGTGTGTGTGGTGTGTGTATTTTTACATAAGAATTCAAATAATATGCAATAAAGCTCTTACTTACAAAAAAATAATGTGTACCTATATATCTTTGTGTGTAGTGTAAAATGAACAACGACCTTTATTTTTATGTATGTACTTAGCTAATTGATTTTTATGTATGTACTTAGCTAATTGATTTTTATGTATGTACTTAGCTAATTGATTTTACCTTTGATTTACAAACGCCACCTTTGCACTGAAATTATATTTTTCTGTGATGAAAAAGTTCAGAAGTAATCAATACAAAAATCTACTTTTATGTACCACTTCACTTACAGAATTTCATAAATGCCACTAATCAGAAGATTTCAGTCATAAAAAGTTAAATCTTTGTCTCATCATCATCAGGTGGGCCTTTAAAAAATAAGAAAAAAAAACTAACAGCTTCTAGCCAATTAATAAAGATAAGCTTACGTCAGCGTAACATTTATGTCCAAAACACTGAAAAACACACAAATGTTTATTTATTTTTGTACTACAAAACCGGTCACTGTAAAAATCTATGAGAAAGGCTAGTGGTTGAAATGATGATGATGAATGATGACTTACGTCAGATGTACAGACTCCCCCCTCACACTGAAAAAGTAGATTTTTTCATATTGAATAAATGAATAATCGCAATATTTCCTCATTTTTTCATATTGAATGAACGAACAATCGCAATTTTTTATCAATTTTTTCATATTGAATGAATGAATAATCGCAATATTTCATCGATTGTTTCATATTGAATGAATGAATAATCGCAATATTTCATCGATTTTTTCATATTGAATGAACGCATTGACCACGCGTTAGAAACTGTAACTTTTTATTTGATAATGAAAAACGCGTACCTAGTACCTACCCCAAATAAACACATTCAATAAGTACACAAATTCTTTTGCACATTGTATAATTAAGTATATTTAGCACATTTTTTCCTGAATCGAATTTACCTGCCCCCGTATGCCAATCTTTTGCTGTCAAGTTATATTTCACCAGTGTAATTTCTTCAGGTCACTTGGTACAATCTTGTACCACGTGATCATTCTTTTTAGACACTTGACAGCAAAATATGCGCGAAAACACATCAAATGACGTCATAATGTCACTATTTAGTCACAGAATAACTATGAGTTAGTATGAACTGACCATGATTTAAAACTTTGCAGTTCAACTGAGATTGGCATACCAATGCTGAGGTTACAAAATACAAAGAATTCTAAAAGATTCGTTCGTATCGTTCACCGCGTTCAACTTACGCGGTCACCATAGCATTACCTTTGCAGTGCAATTCGCTTCGTAGCACTGAAAAAAAAAAGAATAGTTATGTATAAACTGATTTTAGAAAATAACAGGTTTCAAAATAGAACACTATTAAGGATTTGCCCTTTGGGTTTTTTGTTATTAAAAACACTATATTTATTTGTATTTTTATTATTTTAACTTTACATGTTTCACAAGGCATGAAAAAGAAGAAGGTTTGCAACATTGCACCCTTTAAATTCTCCTACAAATTCTCATGTCATAGACAAACCCTATTCTTATTGTCTCTATTTCCGGCGAGACTTTGTTTTTGTGTTCATTATAGGTGGCACTAGTTTGCACTCTCACTTCATATCACTGATTGTACTAGTTACTATGAAAAGTTACTCGTTTTTAAATGTATCTAGTTTTTTCAGAACAAAAAATAATAATTTATTATTATATTTTAAGTGATAAGCTTTAAATTAAAAATTTATAATGATTGTTTTTATTGAAAATTTTATGATTTATATTATCAATAGAATTTAATTTATTATACTTAGGGCGTCTTGCACCAGAATCACTAAACGTATTTAACAGCTAAATCGATTTAAATCTGACGTATTTGTATGACTTGACAACTCGCAAAATAATATTTAAGAGTTAAGCGCGTTTAGCGATTCTGGTGCAAGCCACCCTAAGAGTTAAATGCGTTTAGCGATTCTGGTGCAAGCAGTCCTTAAATAATTTCATTTAAATAAAAATTTAATTAAAATTACATTAGCTCAAAGGGTTTTAGTTTGTGTTAACCGAGTTGGACTGACTGACTGACAGTAGCTTATTGTCAATCAGATTTAGTAGTAGAATACTAGGCAAGCACACTTAGATATTCACCAGTCCACAGACCTCAGTAAACTGGTTATTTGCAGACGTGATGAAATTGAAGCCAGATTTAACTGGTTTGAACCAGTTGTAACCGCATTCGGTAACTAGATCAGTAACTAGGTGTTCGAGTTTCTATTTGAAGATTTGGATTTTAGTTAGGCAAAATTGTTTTATAGGATTACAAGGTGTAGCTAATTAGACATAATTTGACTGTGTAATTATTCTAGCGCAAGTGTTTAATTTAGCTTCTATGTATATTTCACGCATTTTGCAAACCAGTCGTGATGACAGAAGTTTTTGAAAATTATAAACAAGTAATTAAATTAAAAATTTATAAACCCCCGAATCTTGGACCGATTTTCATCAAACATAGCTAAGAGCACTCCCGACTTATTCACCTTTCAAACAAAAAAAAAAACAAAATCAAAATCGGTTCATCCGTTTGGGAGTTACGTTGTCTCAGACAGACACACACACACACGTCAAACTTATAACACCCCATCGTTTTGGCGTCAGGGGTTAAAAAGAGAGAGAAAACTTTTTGCCTCTGTCTATCGGCGTTGATTTCTTTATGCTGTCATACAATTTTAATCCTTACACTTGACGATATGAGAGACAAATTAGTGCGGAGATAAAAATACTCGTGCGCAGTTTTCCTAACTTTGAGCAATGATAAATAAATCGTGGACACATGGATGACCTATATATGATGGACGACCGTTTTTGTAGTTTTTTTTTGTATTTGCTTAATGTTACACCCTGTATAGCTAGTAGGTATATCTTCCCAACGTATCAAAAGGTTCTAATCATAAAAATGTATTTCGTTGATTTCTTTTCCTCATCTCGATTACTGTTCTATTTCTTGCTGGTTTGATAATACGAGTAATATTATAACAGAAATAATTATAGAGATATAATAGCTGTTTCCTGTAAATGGTGTCTGCCCCCGTATTCCAATCTTTTGCTGTCAAGTTATATTTCACTGCCCACTGTAATTTCTTCAGGTCACGTGGTACAATTTTGTACCACATGATCATTCTTTTTAGACACTTTGACAGCAAAATATGCGCGAAAACAAATTAAATGACATCATAATGTCACTATTTAGTCACAGAATAACTATGAGTTAGTAGGAACTGACCATGATTTAAAACTTTGTAGTTCAACTTTGCAGTTCAACTGAGATTGGAATACCCCTGCTGGCTATGATTAAGGAAGGTTGTATTCTGTAATGTGATACTTACCTCGGCATTACATTTACCGCCTCGGCACTGAAAAAAGAAAATAAAACATTAAAACATGATGAAATTACACAGCTATGTTTACTAGGCGACCAAGGAAGTGCACAGCGGGAGTTTTAACCCCACTGCTACACCGTAGCATGATACAAGATACGTTTGTTTACCTAATTAGGTCTTCTTTAAAATAGTATTAGTCTTTGTTTGTAGTTTTAAGAGGAGCGGGCACTCTGGTATCGGGAAACAGAATTTCTAGTCCGATACTTAGAGTTCACTGTAGCATTTATACCTAGCTTATAAGTGCTAATTGTATACATTTTTGGTTGAATAAAGATATATTATTATTATTTGCCGAAATAAGTGTTACAATTTGGTCTTATGCTAAAGTCGGAGGCATTTTAAAACTTATTCATCCTTTTCAGGTATCGCAAAGATGTTATATTATATTTGGGCGCTTAAACTTATCTTAACTTATCTTACATATAACACAGCCATCAAAATATATAACAACTTACCCACAGATTTAAAAGAACTGAATGGAAATTTATTTAAACTTAGACTAAAAAGATGGTTAATTTTTAAAGTACATTATAATCTAGAGGAATATTATGATACTTAATTGCTAGGTATTTGAGTTGTAATTAGTTATGGTACCTAACTGTAATTACCTCACTACAATACCTAGGTATTGATAATAGTTATAATAAAATATTGTACGCCCTAAATGGGTAGGCTGTTGAAACTTTTTCTGCCCTAAGATCTCTTCTACACAGTTTTACAATAAATGATTCTTATTCTTATTCTTAAATAGGTACATAATACACTCGAGAGCAATGATTCCGGGTCACTTAAAGAATGTTAAAAATCTCGGAAACTAAAAATGATAGGTTAATGCAATAAATTGTATTTAATAGACAATGTAATACTCCTTAAATGAAAGTAAAAAAATATGAGTCACCATACATTTTATTAACACAAAATTACATAAAGAAAAAAACTGCTGATCTCTCCTTAAAACAAAAATAGGAAACATGAAATTTTTGAACTTTATTACGATTTGACTTGAATTTTAATACTTCGTATTGCCTCCTCGTGCTTCCATTACTGCGTTTACGCGGTTTGGCATGCTGTACACCAAGTTCCTTATACGATTTTGGGGAATATTCTCCCATTCCTCTGTGAGAGCAATTTTGAGCTCACGAAGCGTGATTGGGGGAGGGTTTCGTTGTTTTACGCATCTGCCTAGCTCGTCCCAAGCATGCTCGATCGGGTTGATATCCGGGCTGCGCGCTGGCCACTCCATACGAGTAATGTTCATCTCTTGAAGGTAGTCATTCACAATCCTACCTGTATGAGGTCGGGCATTGTCATGCATAAATATAGCATCCTCACCTAAATTGACCATAAATGGACCAACATGATCATTGAGGATTTCTTCCACATATCTTACGCTAGTTAAAGAGCCGTTTTCTATGATCACCAGCTCTGTGCGACTTTCAGAAGAAATTCCGGCCCACACAAGTACAGACCCACCACCGTAGGCTACTTTTTCTTCGATGCATGCTTGCTTGAATCTTTCCCCTGGTCTTCGATACACTCTGTGTCTTCCATCGTGCTTGTAGAGCATAAATTTTGATTCGTCGGAGAACATAACTTTTGACCAATCTTCAATACTCCAATTTACGTGGCTCTGGGCATATCTTAGTCTTGAAATACGATGCCCACGCTCCAGTTTAGGGCCGTTTGCAGGTCTAAGGGGTTTTAAGTTAGATTCAGCAAGCCGACGTCTTACTGTCCATGCACTTGGGTTACTTCCTCCGAGGCGTCGAAACTGATTTGTGAGTTCAGTTCCTGTGAGAAAGCGATTTCGAAGCATGGTGTTCACCAAGTATCGGTCTTCTCGTGCTGTGGTACACCTGGTTCTGCCCGTTCCTGGTCTGCGTAGGTTAGAACCAGTTTCTTCGTAACGTCGGAGAACTCTTTGTACTGTTGACAGCGACACACCGACAGTCCTGGCTGTATCGCGCTGACTCCGGCCGGTTTCCAGCATTGTAAGTATTCTGGTGCATTCTTCAGGCGTAAGCGACATAATTTCAGCTTGAATAATGAATATAGAGCACTATCAACATGGTTTATATACCCACATAAATGACAGATTACAAACAAAAGCAAAACCAAATGCTGTAATTTCGTAGTTCCATCTTCGAAAGTGGCCCTTTTTCAAATTTGATTTTTTTAAGATATAACTTTACAATAACTAAGAAGTTTTAATACCTTCATTTAAGGAGTATTACATTGTCTATTAAATACAATTTATTGCATTAACCTATCATTTTTAGTTTCCGAGATTTTTAACATTCTTTAAGTGACCCGGAATCATTGCTCTCGCGTGTAGTTACCTCAGCAAAACAATTGGCATCATTGCACTAGAAAAAAATGAATAGACTTATTAAAAATAATAATTACAATAGTGCATAAGGTATATTTGTATTTTTAGTTTAATTTTTCTCTGCATTACTTACCTTTTGGCTGCATATTTGAGTTTTACTCGTAGTTCCGTTTCTTGCTTCACTAACGTGGTCTACGTACCATGCCTAAAATAAACAAACTGAGTACAGTAGTCACAACGGATCTTTGTCCGTCTGAAGTATCTGCGCAGAACTCATTTTTGGTCGAATTGGAGGTAAGCGAATTTTTCCGCACAACAGTACGCCCGCAATCATTCGTTGCACCTAACTTCAGAGAGATACAGATCAGTTGTGCGTATTGTACCTAATATAAAATCAGTTTTATTCTTATTCAATAATATATTTCGCTTTTCCTTCTAGTCGTTTCGACCCCGCGCTAAATGATTAAAAAAAACATACAACTGAATTGAGAACCTCCTCCTTTTTTGAAGTCGGTTAAAAAAAGGCATGGAAGTGCTCTTTTTAAATAAAAATAGATTTTCTTTTTTTTTCAGTAGTTCAATTTACTTGCCAGTGTTTTTGGGTAAAGCCTGTGTTTCATCTCAATCTGTAAGTAAAATGGCAAACGTTAAATTTTTTAGTTTTGTAAATCGAATTCTGTCAAGCAACTTAGCACTTATTTTAATTGTTTTTCTTAATGGTATTGTGGCATTTTATTTAGTTATAAATAAACTTACATAATGATAGGAAAGAAAGACGATAAGCAGCACACAAGAATTTTTATTCAGAATCATTATTCCACTGTCTTTCATTCGGATCCAATTTATGTTATCTGATTCTCAGCTAATTGATTTTCTTTGGTAAACATAACCAATTACAAAAATGTTTAAACCAACCAACATTTAATGTAAAAATTTCAGTTTATTGCGATACTACTGAGAATACCATCTTTTGACATCTTATTTTTAATTTAATTACTTGTTTATTAGAACAAGTAGGTTAGGTAAGTATTGCCCATATGTTTGTCATTTTCTTCTATTTTTATTTCACTAGCAACAGGCGACTTGACAAATGACTCGACTTGACTAAATACTATTTCAATTTATTCACTTCACACTTGCAAAATTGTCGGTCGAAATGACGAACAGAAACCATAAATAAGAGAAGAAGTTGAGAAGAAGAAGACTGCATAGAACTTGGCTAAAAGGGCAGGAGTCCATAATACTTCGTTCCTTTTGAATTTCAATGTTTCTAATCCTATTTGTAATTCTAGTGTCAAAAACGTTTGAAAGGTGCGATCAATATTTCATAGACTTCACACGAAAATCCTTTTACTTAGACCTTTCTGTGAAGCTCTGTGGCTTACACAAAATTAAGTACGAGTCGATATTTGAACGAAAAGAGGGTTACTAATTTATATATTCTGTGTTTGTGTAAAAAACGGGTTATCTAATAAAAATAATTGGTTTGTAATTGGGACCATTACTTCTTGGGTTGATAAAGATTGTAATGTTTATAATTAAATGTCCATTATAAAGAGGTAGGTATTAATTTAAGGTTTTATATCCTGTGTATTTATTAAGAATTTTGTCTGGGCCAGCGTATCAGCATTGTTATTCAGCGCGGCAATGCAGTCAGTGTCTTGGGCACGCTTCCGATTGGTACTGATTTGGATCAGTTGAGCTATCTATAAATCATTTGCAACGGTGTGTAGATAGCTCAACTGTTTCATGTGTATTTTGTACATATTATAAATATTGTAAATACTGTATTAGTCGTAATTTTCTTTGTGAATAAAAGTATTCATTAAAGAGCTTCAATGGTCTAGTGGTAGCAGCCCCGCCTTTCGACCCTTTGGTCGTGGGTGCAAGTCATCCCCCGTATTCCAACCTTTTGCTGTCAAGTTATATTTCACTGCCCAGTGTAATTTCTTCAGGTCATTCATTCATCATTCATCATTGTTCATCATTCTTTCATTCTTCATCATCATTCTCATCATTCTTTTTAGACACTTGACAGCAAAATATGTGCGAAAACAAATTAAATGACATCATAATGTCACTATTTATTAGTCACAGAATAACTGTGAGTTAGTATGAACTGACCATGATTTAAAACTTTGCAGTTCAACTGAGATTGGAATACCCCTGCATAATCAACATAGTGAGGAAGCTCACGGTCAGCTCCGCACGTATTGACCTTGTCTTGTGGATATGGTTGACTAGGCTGTGAGGATCGTATAGCGTACCTTATCAAAAAAATCCCAGGCGATATATAGTTGACGTTCATCGGGGCATGGGTAAAACGTGACTCTTGACGCTGTATAAATTAAGGTTTTTTTTATTAATTAGAATATTGTGTACTTGTGTAAATATTATATTATTTGGTAACATGATCTTAAACACATGATTAAATATAATAAAAATATTACATTTACAAGTGAAGTTGATTCTCACCTATTCATGATTTTACATATTTACATAATAAAAATAAAAAATAAAATAATGTTTATTCAAGGAACAAGGTGCAGTATTACAGATTGTCGGTGAAACGATGATGTCCGCAGAAGTGTAAAACTGTGTCGCAGAAACCAACGCCTTCCTCCAATACAATAAATAAAAAACAACAAAAATAAAAAATAGTACGCGTACCAGAAAGAAAAAACTAATCAATAACTAAAAAACATAGGCTAAATAATAGAAAGAACAAAAAATACAAATTGTATGTTAGGGTGAGAGAGGGTGTGCTTGTAAAACAGGGTTCTGACGGTAGCAAGCCGTCTAAATAATGTAGGTACAATCTGAATTTCAGATCATACGTTCTATAACGATCCCTTTGTGATACCCATCGGACTCTTACAAGAAGCTTTTGTACCGTAAGCTTTGATTTCACGAATTCACTGTAACTGATAAAAATATTTTAGAAAAATAGAATGGGGCCCCTATAAATGTTTATGTTTCCTAGTATTTTTTTTTTTTCATTTATTTAGTGCATATTATTTCTAAAGAATGTACCCTAATATGATTACAATCTAGCCACAAAGTGGGCTAATAAGTAATTTAAAATTAACTTAAATTGCTAGATTTTTTTTTCTCTATGTTTCCTAGTGAATAGTACTTACTCTACCTACATAGCACGTAGGTAGGTAGCTACTTACGGAGTGGGTACAGCTACAGCCTCTGAGGTAGGAAATTATGGCTTCATTTGCAGCACCATTTTCGCCTTTGTAATAGGTGAGTATCGGATTTCTGGTTTCAGTATTCATCTGCAGCACAGATAATATACTATCCTGCAGAGTTAGTGTCGCTCACTGGAGTGGTATCTGAATGAGCTTTCCTAGGCCAGCCCCCGTATGCCAATCTTTTGCTGTCAAGTTATATTTCACTGCCCAGTGTAATTTCTTCAGATCATTCTTTTTAGACACTTGACAGCAAAATATGCGCGAAAACAAATTAAATGACATCATAATGTCACTATTTAGTCACAAAATAAATACGAGTTAGTATGAACTGACCATGATTTAAAACTTTGCAGTTCAACTTTGCAGTTCAACTTTGATTGGCATACCCCTGCAGGAATATGCAGTGCCACCTGATGTTAAGTGGTTACCTCTGCCAATAATCATTCACTTCTAAAGTTCTAAGACTGAGCCAAAACTTTGGTGCAATGTTTTTGTGAAAAATTTTCAGCAACTAATAAAATTTTATAACTTTAAAAAAGATCTAGAAATTTTTAGGTATTGAAAGATGTTCTGTTGAAATTCGTGTGAAGGGATGCTTGACCGGTCATTGACCCGTCTGTATACTTGTATACCTACCTACAATTGTTATATATGTATAGAGATTAGGAGTGAACTCAGTCATTTGTCAAGTGATAAAGGTAAATTTACATTGGGCTAGTCATTGGCTTTAGTTACTGCGACCCAAACTAAAGCTTTTTACAACTGCCAGTCTACACGTTGTTGTTACTAGTGGAAATACAGACATACAGATTAGAAAATTAAATGACTGTGACAAACATTTTAGACAGTTGACAGGTGTTACTATGTATTATCTGGCAAAATTGTCTGTTGGAATGACGGACAGAGGCCATATATAAGAGAAGAAGAAGAATGTAGCTAGTTATTTGCAAAAAAAGTGTTTAAGTATTTTATCAGCGATATAGTTCCCATATTACAAGCTTTGCTTAGTTTGGGACTAAAGGGTGTTAGAGGGTGTTGTGTGAAATATCCATGAATATTTATTTATTTACAGATGTAAAATACTGGCGCCAGTAACTATCCCAATGCAAACCACCCTTTAGCAGGCTCAACGACAAAATATGACGTGTGACTAATAAATCGTTGCAAAAAATAATTTTTCAAGCTTTTTCTACCAATTTTTTTATTTATAAACCTTTTTATGCGAACAAAAGCCTGTAATCTGAAGTGGGTATTACACACTTGACTGAATTACAAAGGCGTCAGAATATGATATTTCTGTTACCAAAAAAGAGGTTTTCTTTTTTAATTAACACTGTGATCCCACTTTTCATTCGGCGTTTGGTACAATAAAGATAAGTAAACAAGTCTTTTTTGCTTTTATATACGCGGATAAAAAATCTATTTTGAGCTCAGGAGAAGCCGCGAGCATACTCTAGTCTCTAGTACAAGTATTATTCCTTGGCGATCGTGTACTTGTTTAGTCAATCTTCACCGATATCTAAGTTAAGCAACTTTGTGCGCGGTCACTATTTGGATGGGTGACCGCTAGTGGCTTTTACATCTGAGCGCTGTCGGTCCCGGCTCTAAATAGATAGATAGATAGAAAATACTTTATTGCACACCTTAACCTAGGGACTACTTTAACATACAAAACAAAACTTAACTAATTGTACAATGGGCGGTCTTATCGCTAATGAGCGATCTCTTCCAGACAACCATGGACGGACAGGACTACGAGGTAATAAACTAGGGGTGCTATCTAAAGATAACATAGAAAAAATATTGAAACTTAGACACTATATAACTGCTCTAGCAGTCGTTAAGCCACGACGGAGGCCTGAAAGCGGCCTAAATACTCCGACAACAGAGTAGGTAACTAACTCATAAGCCCCCGTATTCCAATCTTTTGCTGTCAAGTTATGTTTCACTGCCCAGTGTAATTTCTTCAGTGTAATTTTGATCATTCTTTTTAGACACTTGACAGCAAAATATGCGCGAAAACACATCAAGTGACGTCATAATGTCACTATTTAGTCACAGAATAACTATGAGTTAGTATGAACTGACCATGATTTAAAACTTTGCAGTTCAAATTTGCAGTTCAACTGAGATTGGAATACCCCTGAAGAACTTACTTATAATATCTTGGCATCGTTTGATTACAATTCTTTGCCAATTTATGATATTTATGGTAAAAGTTTAGGATTATTACGTCATTTATTTGAAGTGTTTGTTATTTCGGAGCTGTAAAAAGTAAAAGCAAAATGGTCGCTTTCGAGTTCAATAAAAATAATAGTAGAAAGGCTGTGAGATCGTTTCATAAATAATTATTTTACGTCGTCGAATAAAAAACTCGGATACTTAGATACCTACTTAATGTTTTTTTGATAGTTTCATTTCTATAGGCGTTTTTACGGGCTACACTGCGATATATTCTAGAAATCCCCACCAGTGGAGATTTTAGTATTTTTATCCAGAAATTCCCACTGGCTACGTCTTAGCATGCTACGATGTAGCAGTGGGGATTTCTGGATTATTTTTATAAATCCCCACTAAATATGTAAGTAGACTAAATTAATTCAATATTCTTTATTCATTTAACCAGTCTAAAATAATTAAAAGAAAGAAAGAAAAAGCTTATATACTTCTTTACTGAGCTGTCTTGCAACTAAAATATCATTGCTGCACTAGATATACCTACACGTCAAAAAAGAGATAGGTATTTTAAATTGAAACCCCCGAGTTAAATTGTAATCTTCGTGGAAAATTGAAACCTATGGTTCTAGATGAACTTGTCAAACTTTGGCAATATTCACATCGTTTGGCCGGGAAAGTTTGCACCCACAGTCTGTCAAGCAAGTCTTGCTATTTTGAATAGGCCAATCAAAACTTTGGTTGCGAAAGATAAGGTAGATAACGTACAGAAAGCGGGTATCCATGATGGATTTCCCGGGAAAAAAAAAAGTAACCAGAAAGGCAAGCATGAAAATAAATGGGTCACTCCACTTTTATTTTTAATTCTTTTATTCTTTTATAGTTTTTAATCCCCGACGCAAAAACAACGGGGTTTTATAAGTTTGACGTGCGTGTGTGTGTGTGTGTGTGTCTGAGGCAACGTAGCTCCTGAACGGATGAACCGATTTTGATTTTGTTTTTTTGTTTGAAAGGTGAATTAGTCGGGAGTGTTCTTAGCTATGTTTGATGAAAATCGGTGCTAGATTCGGGGGTTTTATTAAATTTTTAATTTTATTACTTGCACGTGTATTGGTATGGAAAAACTGAGCGGATTTTTTGAAAAACTTGGTCTCGTCAAGCTTCCGTCTGCTCAGCCCCCGTATTCCGATCTTTTGCTGTCAACTGCCCAGTGTAATTTCTTCAGGTCACGTGGTACAATTTATCATTGTAGGTAGGTATCACATGTCCTGTTCAGGCAGGGTATTCCAATCTCAGTTAAACTGCAAAGTTGAACTGCAAAGTTTTAAATCATACTAACTCATAGTTATTCTGTGACTAAATAGTGACATTATGACGTCATTTGATGTGTTTTCGCGCATATTTTGCTGTCAAGTGTCTAAAAAGAATGATCACGTGGTACAAAATTGTACCACGTGACCTGAAGAAATTACACTGGGCAGTGAAATATAACTTGACAGCAAAAGATTGGCATACGGGGGCTGAGGTAACAAAAATATTAAAAAAAAACAGAATCTCGTTTTTTTAAGTCTGTTAATAAAATGTTAGGTAAGTTAATACACCTTACTTAGTATCCTATTCCATCTACCACGCCGTTAAAATTGAAACTGCATTGACCCCGTTATGCTTTATGAGTCTGCAGAGCCACTAACTGCACTTACTAGATGGTTCGTAAATTTTTATGACTATAGGTGAAGATGCTTAGATAGTATCGCTTGTATCTTAGATGCTCTTCTCAGGACCAGGTAACAAGATAAAAGTAAGGTAATTGCCTGACATTTACCTATGCTTTTACTTAGTCGCGCACCAGCCCCCGTATTCCAATCTTTTGCTGTCAAGTTATATTTCACAGCCCAGTGTAATTTCTTCAGGTCACGTGGTACAATTTTGTACCACGTGATCATTCTTTTTAGACACTTGACAGCAAAATATGCGCGAAAACACATCAAATGACGTCATAATGTCACTATTTAGTCACAGAATAACTATGAGTTAGTATGAACTGACCATAATTTAAAACTTTGCAGTTCAACTTTGCAGTTCAACTTTGATTGGCATACCCCTGCAGAACAACGTTGCGGCTGCACGTCTTCTTCTTTTCTTTTTTGGTTGTAGCATAAAGTGTGAGCGATTGGAATAAATGTGTATTATGTGATTTTATTATATAATGGAATTAGTTTCTAAGTTTTGAAGGGAAAATCCACCATTTTGACTTCAAAACAAAATGACAGTCGACTTGACGAATGACTCGACTTGACTAAATACAAATTATTCACTTGACACTGACAATTGGATGTCGAAATGACGGACAGAGGCCATAAATAAGAAAAGAAGAAGAGAATAGCCAGGTCAGCAGAGGTCTGCCAATCAAAGTTGAACTGCAAAGTTTTAAATCATGGTCAGTTCATACTAACTCATAGTTATTCTGTGACTAAATAGTGACATTATGACGTCATTTGATGTGTTTTCGCGCATATTTTGCTGTCAAGTGTCTAAAAAGAATGATCACGTGGTACAAAATTGTACCACGTGACCTGAAGAAATTACACTGGGTAGTGAAATATAACTTGACAGCAAAAGATTGGCATACGGAGGCAGGGATTTATTACTTCATTAGATGCATCCTCAATTAAATACTCATCCTTCTAAAATCTTTATCACGTTTCAAGTCCATCAGAACTTTGTTATAAGTAAAATGAAATTGTTGAGCTTTGACAAAGAATTTGCACCGCTCAGATGGTGCCATTACAGGCACAGGAGAAGCCATTACATCTTAGGTTCATACGCTCATTAATTGCTGAAACGTCCGACGCCAGCACATCCAGTGTGCGCTGATTAGCATGGGCGTCACGACGTTTTACACCGGCTTTATACACTGTAAACTCGTACTAGGGCCTCTGCCCCCGTATGCCAATCTATTGCTGTCAAGTTATATTTCACTGCCCAGTGTAATTTCTTCAGGTCACGTGGTACAATTTTGCACCACGTGATCATTCTTTTTAGACACTTGACAGCAAAATATGCGCGAAAACACATCAAATGACGTCATAATATCACTATTTAGTCACAGAATAACTATGAGTTAGTATGAATTGACCATGATTTAAAACTTTGCAGTTCAACTTTGCAGTTCAACTTTGATTGGCATACCCCTGCTGAACTTGATATTTTGGCCAAAAATCTACATTTAGGTATGTTAATAACCAGTAATAACATTTTAACCTACATAAAATAAATATCCTATACCAAAGAATGCTCAATTTATGACCGTTTCAATTAGAACCCTGCTGTGTTGGTAATAGATATCGCAGGGAGTGTTAGACTTACCGTGTTCTAAACATTTGTTATTTTTATTCAGTAAAAGAACAATCATCATAGTCATAATCGTATATACTAGGTGATTCTTAGGTTAAATCAAGCTCTCGACCCGCGCCTGACCGGCGTACGCATTCTGTGTGTTTTAGGATCATCATCATCATCATCATCATCATCATCATCAACCTATACTCGTCCACTGCTGGACGTAGGTCTCTCCCAAGACGCGCCATTGAGCTCGGTCTTCGGCTCTTCTCATCCAGTGTCTGCCAGCTACATTAGTGTTTTAGGATAGATTTTAGTAATAACTTTGTTAAGATTATGTCATTCATATTTTCATTATAAAAGTAACACCCAGACAGAACAAACATCTATGTTTTCCACGCACAAATGTTTGTTCTTAGTGGGGTTCGAACCCACGACCCACAGCACGGATGGCAGAGCTATTACCGAATGAGCTGTGACGCCTGTCATTCACTTTCTTCTAGATTGTAAAATGGCTAGGTAGGATAGGACAGATACTTACTGTTTTAAATACAGTCGAGATTAACCCATTTAACTTCAGGTTTTTGTCGAAAAGCCGGAAAACTTTACGAGTCTGGCGTTTTTGTTTTAATTAAGGATGCGGAACTCTACTAAATATACAGAATACTGGCACGCCTAGGGCCAGTAAGATAACTTTGTATTTCGTTTTTGCGCCTAAAAGTTGCTCAATTCTTAGTTTTTAAGAAGCGGCCATTGTAAAAATGAGGAGGTACAAACGCACGTACAGTACGCACAACGGAAATAGAAAAGTTTTCTATTTTCTAGTAATTGTATAAACTTAATTAATAAAATTTACTCACAAAGAAAATTATGACTAATAATAGTATTTACGATATTTGTAATATGTACAAAATACACATGAAGCAGTTTGAGCTATCTACACACCGTTGCAAACCATTAATAGATAGCTCAACTAATTAATTAATTGTATAATGCTATCGATTCTGTTGTTGTATTTTTCTAAACTAACCTAATTTGACAGCGCTAAAATTATAGCTGTCTTTGTCGTTTCAGTTTATGAGAAAGGGACGGCAACATTTTTAGTGCTGTCAAATTAGGTTAGTTTAGAAAAATGCGACAACAGAATCAATAGCAATGACAACTTGGCTAATATCGATAATTAACAAGTGGTTAAATTAAAAAATTTAAAATCCCCCGAATCTTGGACCGACTTTCATCTAGAATAGCTAAGAACACTCCCGACTAATTCACCTTTCAAACAAAAAAAAACAAAATCAAAATCGGTTCATCCGTTCGGGAGCTACGTTGCCTCAAACACACACACACACGCATCCAGACACGTCAAACTTATAACACCCTGTCATTTTTGCGTCGGGGGTTATAAATACGTTGCTGCCATATAACGACCGTCATTTGGCGATTTATATATCTTAGAGAAAAAGGTTTTAATGAAAACAGGTGATACTTTATGAGGGTGACGGTTTGCCAGTTGGAGGCCATTTTGTCAGATATTAAAAAAGTTACTGAGTCCTTAGTGAGGAACCCTAAAAGGTAAATGGTTCCCTTTCACTTTGGTGAGCAGATTTTAAGTGACTTTAGGCATTGATTTTTAATTGCGAAGTGTCAAAAATACTATGATAGAGATCATCATTAAAAGTGGCTGAGATTGCTATCGATTCTGTTGTCGCATTTTTTTAGACTAACCTAATTTGACAGCAATTTGGATTGACATCTAGTTTTTAATCACATGGGTGTGTCCAAATCGTTTGCGAAATTATTACTAGAGATAGTATTGTTGTAAAGCTATTATGAAAAAAAACATCAAAGAAATACTAATCGAAGTTTTTCCAACTTTGTATAAGTACTGTAAAAAATATGAATACGGACGCCAGTTCATGAAAATATAGGTATACATACATTTTACATTTATTAAAAAAAAAAAGGTTAGGGTTAACAATAGGTCTGTAGTATGTAGAGAGGAAAACTATAGGTAGACATAATGTTAGATAAGATACCTAAATTTCTATCTCTAGCATTTAGAATTTAGAGTTCATTTTAATAAATTGTTTTTGTTAAATTTGCTATTTTCTTAAGTATTTGTATATAGTTAATGTTTTGATCAATAAATAATAAATAGGTACCTAAATATTACATAGGTACCTAAGTGTATTCAGACTGAAAAAACCGAAAAATACTTTGTAATAAGTAGGTACCCCAAACTGGTTTATTTTCAATAAGATCCTTTCAAAATAGCAATTTCGCAGGTAATAACTTATTTCACGAACGAAGAAAAAAGGAGCGATGCAAGGTCGATCTACACCAATCGGTTGTGCAATGAAATTTTTCCAGAAGACAGGCTAGGCGGGGAGGGGAAATCAACAGTTTCCGAAGGAAACCTGCTGAAAACCCAGTCAGTCCGCACCCGAAAGCGACAGAGCGCGCACGTTCCAACCATCCGTGAAATTACGAAAAAAAAAAACATCAAATAAACACGTGTTTTTCCCCCAGTGCAATAAAATCTGTGTTAGTTTTATGTGGCTGTTTATTTTTTTAATCGGATCTACATTACGTGCGTGCGAATCCGACCGGGCGTGTTCTTATTTTGATTTTTTTGTGAAGGACGACGGATTTTCGAATTTGGAATCACGATTAAAGGTGAGTTCTTTTTACAAATAAAGGAGAATGTAACCATAATTTGCCTGGGTTACTTCTTTTGTTATAATTAAGACCGTGTTTTTTTCCACGTTTTCTTTTTATTTGTCGCTGTTTTTCCTAATTTACTCTGGCAGTCGTAGCTTGCCTTGTCAATCTTCAAGGATTACATCCTTATCTGGAGGTTCAGCTAATTTACGGGTTCGTTGAACTTTTAGTTTGACATTGCTTAAGAAACTTGGGGCGAGACAGTCTGCAAACTCACCAATCTCAATAAAAGTAGTTTGAAGTGTGACTCTTATTTTAGACCTAGATCTTCTATTATTGAGGTAAACAAACATAATCCTACTAATATTATAAATGTGAAAGTTTAGATGTTTGGATGTTTGTGTTTCAATCACGTCTAAACTACTGAACCAACTTGGATGAATCTTGGCATATATATAGTTCGTAACCTGGATTGACACATAGTGTTGAAGTTTAAATCTTCGCGCGCAACGAACTTTTTAGTACCCACCTACCCTATGCTGTTTTTATGTGTTCTTTCCTTCCATGTCACCTGTTAATTTTGGAGTAAACGTGTCCGTCGAAATTATCGTATTTTATTACCTAAACTATACCAAAGTCCCCTACATGGTCCTGGATCTACGCCGGATATTCATACCAGCTCATTTATACATTGAGGAAGAAGTTTCCATCACATTTGAAGCCGTGGAGCGCAAATAAATGCATCGGGAATGCGCGTCACCAGAGTGGTCGAGAGTTCAAAGTACAAAAGTGCAGTGTAATGGAAAAAGTGTTTTACTTTAGAACCCAACACTCTAATCAGGTATAATTAGGTATAATTCGACGTTACATAAGGTTAGTAAAAGTTCTTTAATGTTAAAATCGTAAAATCAGTTGTGTAAAATCATTTTAAAATTGTAAAGTTTGCTTGTCAGTTTACCGTAAATTCATTTCATGTAAATTCATTCTGTAACCGAACATTGTATTTAAAATATTAGGTATTTTAATGTTATTAATTTAACTTTATCAGTTTCTAGGTACTTTTTGTAATAGTCTAAGTACATTAGTAAACATGTTGCCTGCATCAGTTCCAGGTCAGCCGTGCCTGTCTCCCAGAATAACCGACGAAAAGGATCTCATCAAAAAACGTGGCAGTATCAAAGGTCGAGTTACTGCATTCGCGAATTATCTTACGACGTTGAGTGCAGCGTCACTGAGTTCCTCGGATGTCAGGGAGTTACAATTGCGCATCGGTAAGATCGAATCTTTATATGATCAATACGATGAGGTACAGTTAAAAATTGAGTGTAATTCTGACAATAGCGACGCTCAAGTAGCAGAAAGAACTGATTTTGAACGACATTATTATCGGTTACTTGCCGATGCTCAGGGAATGTTAGATACCTACAGAAAGGATCAAGATAAAGTAGAAACCGCGTCAAGTTCTCGTTCTAATCACAGGCTTGTTAAATTGCCCACTATTCAGTTGCCGAAGTTTGGAGGTTCCTACGAAAAATGGTTGGAATTTCACGATACCTTTTCAAGTTTAATTAATAATAATGATCAGATAGACGAAATAAATAAGTTTCATTACTTGAGGGCGTCATTAGAAGGTTCGGCTGCTGTGGTAATTCAATCCATTGAGTTTTCAGCTACTAACTATTCAGTAGCTTGGGACCTTTTATGTGAACGGTTTGACAATAAACGTTTGTTAATACAAAATCATGTTTCAGCCTTGTTCAACATCGAACCGGTCACAAAAGAGTCGTCCGCTATTCTTAAACGCGTGATAGATCAATTAAATAAGAATTTACGTGCATTAGAATCATTAGGTCAACCCATTGAACACTGGGACACTCTTTTGATCTATCTCGTCACGCAGAAGTTAGATGTGAAAACATTTCGTGAGTGGGAGGAACATAAAGGTACTTTATCTAAAGATAAGCCGATTAGTTTAAAAGCCTTTCTAGAATTTATGCGTAATCGCGCAGATTTAATTGAGACGATTGAGTTGTCGCAAAATAATGCGTCAAGTAGTAAGCAGGCGTCAAAAATAAAGACTATGGTTTCTTGTCAGAGTAGTAACGACAATAAAGGTAATGCGTCTTCGTCGTCAATGAAACCTTGCCCTAGTTGTAATGACGATCATTATTTGAATAACTGTCCGAAGTTTCTCGCCTTGAGCAGTGATGCGCGATATAAGTTATTGCCTACATATAAGATTTGTTTTAATTGCTTTCGTAGTGGACATTATGCCAATTCATGTAAAAGGCCAGGTTGTAAGGTATGCAAGCGTAAACACCACTCACTCATTCACATAAACGAGTTTGGTGCATCAAAACAGCTGTCTACGTCTATGCCTACAGCTACAGCTGATTGCGATAACGAGAATCGCACAAACAACTCTGTGCCTACTGTGGCGAGCTCCGAAAACTCGAGCGTTGCACTTACGGGAAGTATTACCACTGCATGTGAGGGATTAGGTCAGTGTGATGTTTTATTATCCACCGCATTAGTAAAATTATATGATTGCGATAATCGTGAGGTCATTGCCCGTGCGATTCTGGATAGCGGTAGTACTTCGTGTCTAATGACCGAGAGATTACATAAACAATTGAATTTACCAGCTGATCGCACAGATAGGACTGTAGTAGGTATCAATAATAAAACATCGCAAATAAGTCATATGTGTCGCCTGCCTATAAAATCGTTGTGTGATAGTTTTTCAACAAAAATAAGTTGTTTTATTCTGCCGTCGATTACCGATAACGTTCCCGGGTGTCAGATTGATATTAGGAACTTGAACATTCCATCAGATATTTGTTTAGCGGACCCTCAGTTTTATTCGCCCTCCGCCATTGATTTAATCATCGGCGCTGATGTTTTTTGGGACATTTTAGGTTCGCAAAATATTAAATTAGGAGATGGAAAGCCGATACTTTATGAAACTAGACTAGGTTGGATAGTCTCCGGTCCTGTTAACCGCGGCCGCGTATCTACGCTTCCACAAATTAAATGTAATTTTGCCAAAGTTGATTCCATGACTTCTCACTGTTCTGATGATGACATTCAAAACCAATTAATGCGTTTTTGGCAGCTTGAAGAAGTGAGCCCTCAGTCATCTCATTATTTTCCAGAGGAGAAGCAATGCGAAGAACACTTTGTAAAAAACACAACTCGCCTCGCAGACGGTCGGTTTTGCGTTAGGATCCCATTAAAACAAACACCAAGCGTGTTAGGTGATTCTTATCAGCGAGCTAAGCATTGTTTGCTTTCATTAGAGCGCAGACTTAAAGGTAATGATTCATTTAGTAAAATGTATGTCGACTTCATGTCTGAATATGAATCATTAGATCACATGACAGAGTGCGAACCGATTACCTCGGTGCCTCATTATTTCATCCCTCATCACGGCGTCCTTCGTGAGAGTAGTACGACGACCAAACTACGGGTCGTATTTAATGCAAGTAGTCCTACTACCTCGGGAGTTTCGTTTAATCAGATTCAAATGATTGGGCCTACGGTACAGGATGACCTACTGTCAATACTTTTAAGATTTAGACAACATAAATATGTTATAGTTGCAGACGTGGAGAAAATGTATAGGTGCATAGTTGTACATCCAGATTGTAGACCGCTGCAACAAATCATTTGGCGTGATCAAAATCAACCAAACTCAAACATAAAATGTTATATGTTGAATCGGGTGAGTTACGGCACTGCTAGTGCACCGTATCTTGCTACTCGGTGTCTAAAACAAGTAGGTTTAGATTGTAAGGACCCTAAAATATCTGAAATTATAATTCACGACTGCTACGTTGATGATTTTTTGAGTGGAGGGGATGAGTTAAGCGAAGTTTTACGTATACGCAATCAGGTTACTGCCGAGCTAGCCTCAGCTTGCATGCCTCTTAGGAAGTGGAAGTCTAATGAGCCTCAACTATTGCCAGAAACCGATCAGTTTTCTTCGGAATTTAATATCGGAGATACGGAATCAAGTAAGACGTTAGGCCTCGGGTGGCACTCAGTGCAAGATCAATTCTATTTTTCCATCAGTCCCACTATAGTGAAAGGGAACACAAAGCGTGATATTTTATCAGCTATTGCTCAGATATTCGATCCTTTAGGACTCATATCACCTTGTGTTATCCTCATGAAAATTCTATTACAGAAACTGTGGCTACAAAGACTGTCTTGGGATGATGAATTGCCACCTGAGATAAACCAGGTATGGGTCGAAGTTGTCGACAGCCTGCCGGGTCTGAACTGCTTACGCATACCGCGACGCGTCATCTGTGACTCATATTCCTCTCTGGAACTTCACGTTTTCACAGATGCGTCTGAGCGTGCGTATGGCGCTTGCATTTACGTTCGAAGTATCAATGATAAAGGTGAGGTCTCAGTTAACTTATTAATTGCTAAAAGCCGAGTCGCTCCCATCAAGCCCACAACGATCCCACGACTCGAACTCTGCGGTGCTCTGACTGGCGCTAGTTTGTATGAAAAAGCCAGCACCGCACTGCGAGCTCAAATCCAGAATGTTGTTTTTTGGACAGACTCCATGATTGTCCTAGGTTGGCTTAAAATGTTACCGGCTAAGTTACAACCGTTTGTGCGCAATCGTATTGCCGATATTTTAGAAAAAACTAGCAGCTGTACTTGGAGACATGTTCCGACTGACGAGAATCCTGCGGATTTAATATCTCGCGGTGTCAATGTTAGTTCTCTCCAGTCTCTCACGTTATGGTGGCAGGGACCAGATTATTTGAAACGCGATCCCTCGCACTGGCCTGCAACTCCAAGTACTGTCGATAAGTTGCCTGAAACTCGAAATGAAGTTTCATTACATGTAAGTGATTCCGCTTCACGCGAACTTATTGATTTCAGTCGCTTTTCAAATCTTTCTAGGCTTCAGCGTGCCGTAGCCTATGTGCTAAGGTTCGTTAATAATCTAAAGAAAGGGACTAAATGTCAAACTACATATTTAAATACTGATGAGTTAGATAACGCTTTAGTTTTAATATTGCAGCAATCTCAAATTCAGTCGTTCCCTGAATATAACTTATTGATTAAAAAACAAGATTTGCCTACTAAAAGCCCACTGATAAAATTTAACGTTTATTTAGATAAAAATAATTTAATTCGCGTAGGAGGTCGGTTAGATAATTCTAATTTTACGTTTGAGAAAAAGCACCCTATTATAATACAGTCCACACATCAAGTTACGAAGTTGTTATTTGAGTTTGAACACAAAAGGCTAATGCATGCCGGCCCTCAACTTTTGTTGGCTACAGTTAGAGAAACCTATTGGCCAATAGGCGGTCGTAATTTAGCTAAAAAATGTTTCCGTCAATGCGTACGCTGCAACCGTATGAAAGGTAAAACGTATAACCCGCTGATGGGTAATTTACCACAGCAGCGACTTGAACCAGGAGGATACCCATTTGAAAGTGTAGGCGTGGACTACGCGGGCCCAGTGGCTGTCGCTAGTCGCACCGGTCGAGGTTGTAGGCTTATCAAGTCGTACATAGCTATTTTCGTATGCTTCACAACCAAAGCGGTACACCTGGAGCTAGTGGGTGATCTAACAAGCAATAACTACCTACTCGCATTACGCAGATTCATTTCACGCAGGGGTAAACCTACTCATATTTTTTCGGATAACGGTACCTCATTTGTTGGCGCATATAATGATATTTCGAAGTTTTTAAAAAGTAATTGTGATTCTCTGGCTTCAGAGACAGCTCGGGACAGCATCAACTTTCATTTCATACCTGCGTACAGCCCTAATTTCGGAGGTCTCTGGGAGGCTGGTGTCAAGTCGACAAAATATCATTTAAATAGAGTGCTGGGAAATTGTAATTTAACGTTCGAGGAGCTTACTACTACGTTGGTGCAAATCGAGGCGATACTTAACTCTCGGCCACTCTCTCCGTTGTCGTCGGACCCAGAAGACTTGACGCCTCTCACGCCCGGCCATTTCCTCATCGGCCGCCCTCTCACTGCCCTGCCAGAACGGAACTACCAGGACTATCCAGTCAACAGATTGACACGCTTCCAGCGCATTGCGCAATTACGTCAACATTTTTGGACAAGGTGGAGTAAGGAGTACATAGCTGAGCTCCAGCAGCGAGTCAAATGGCGATCTTGCAAGTACTCCCTCAAGAATGATACTCTAGTCCTACTGAAGGACGATGGCGTTCCTCCCCTGAAATGGAAGCTTGGACGTGTCGTAGCTGTGCATCCTGGTCCCAGTGATGGCATATGTCGTGTCGCTGACATAAGGCTGTCGAATGGCGTCGTACGGCGAAGCTTCAGCAAGATAGTCCCTCTGCTGCCTGAAGATGATGTCTCCCGTTGAAGTACGAGCCTTCAACGCGCGGGGGCATGTTGAAGTTTAAATCTTCGCGCGCAACGAACTTTTTAGTACCCACCTACCCTATGCTGTTTTTATGTGTTCTTTCCTTCCATGTCACCTGTTAATTTTGGAGTAAACGTGTCCGTCGAAATTATCGTATTTTATTACCTAAACTATACCAAAGTCCCCTACACATAGGCTACTTTTTATCCCGAATAATTAACAGGATCTACAGGATAAAATGAACGAAAAGGATTAGCAGCGCCAATTGGCAAGAGGATTACATTGTCATGTCATGTCACGTCAGTTTGACAGGACGTAGTACTACCTCTTTGGTCTAACGACTACTTAGCGTTTGACATTTCAGTACGAGTTCGGTGTAATGAGGTGTAATGTCAAGTTTCTCAAAGAAGTATCCGCTCGGTACACGCACAGATAATATATAATGTACACGGAAACTGTAGACGCGTACGAAGTCGCGGGTAATTACTAGTGACAAAATAAAACTATGATTATAAATAAATGTATTTGAAAAAGGGTACCATTTTTGGAAAGTAACCATAAAATACATTGTAAGGAAACGGATAACGGATTTGTTTTAATGTGCGCACCTAATGTTAATACCTTTTTGTTGACAATAAATATTATTTGTATTTGTATATGGGGTTTAATATAAATATCAGTGAACGTTTTTAAGTCGACGAAATACTGGTTAAAAGCTATAAGTACTTACACAAAATATATTAAAAAAACACTGGGTTACAGAAAGCTCTACCCCTAACTGAGGAAAGAATTTTTTTTTATATTCCTATTGTAGAATGTCCTTTGGCCACAATCTTACCTGATGTATTAGCGGTTTAGATGACCATTTACGCCATACCTATATACCTATCTAAAAACAGGTAAGTATACATTTCAAGAAAGGAAAATTGGAAGTCTTTGACATTCATAACCTCTAACGTTACTTGTTACCGACAATATATCAAACGAGATAATACAGCAGTCAAAATTTGTACTTACCCAACCACTGACGAACTTATTCAACAAAATCCTAAGCGAAGAAGCAATCCCAACCTCATGGGCTATTTCGAATATAATCCTTTTATACAAAAAAGGAGACCCAGCTGACGTAGGAAATTACCGCCCGATAAGCTTAATGTCTAACATATACAAATTATTTGCATCTTGCATAGAAAACAGAATAACAAAGAATATAGAGAATCAACAACCAATTGAACAAGCGGGCTTTCGCAAGGGGTTCAGTACAATTGACCATATACAAACGATCGAACAAGTAATAGAAAAGTACGAAGAGTTTAACAGACCACTATACATCGGTTTTGTCGACTACACCAAGGCGTTCGACTCGATTTACCACAATAGCATCTGGGAAACCCTATCAGCATTGCAAGTTCCAAGTCCTTACATTAATATTATCAAGGATATATATAAGAAAAGCATAAGCAGAGTCAAGTTAGACAGAACAGGCGAAACGATAAAAATATGCAAAGGGGTCAGACAAGGAGATCCCCTTTCTCCTAGACTGTTTATCGCCGTTCTACAACACATCATGTCAAAGCTTGACTGGCAACAAAAAGGAATACTTATAAACAACAAACGCCTCAACCATTTAAGATTTGCAGACGACATCATTGTATTATCAGAAACTTCTAAGCAATTAGAAGAAATGCTAAACGACCTTCAAAAAGTAAGCAATGATGTTGGCCTGGAAATGAACCTCTTGAAGACGAAAATACTCACAAATAGGACTGAGATACCGATAAAAACAAACAACAAAGAAATAGAATATGTGGACAATTATATATATCTAGGGAAACAACTATCATTCAACAAAAACCGAAATTTAGAAGAAATTAATAGAAGAATAAATCTCACTTGGAATAAATTTTGGGGATATAAAGAAATTATGAAATCAAAATTACCGATAAAACTTAAAACTAAAGTAATGAATTCGTGTCTACTACCTTGCCTCACATATGCTTGTCAAACCTGGATATTCAATAACTCAGCAAAAAATAAAATTCAAGTCTGCCAAAGAAAAATGGAAAGGAGCCTACTAAACATAAAGTTAATACACAAACAAAGAAACACACTAATAAGGAAAAAGACAAAAGTGGCAGACGCACTCCAACATGCACAGGCCTTAAAGTGGAGATGGGCGGGCCACTTGTTACGCACACAAGATGACCGGTGGACAAGATCAGCAACCCTATGGAAAGGCCCATTTGGCAAGCGGAGAAGAGGAAGACCACAGGAAAGATGGCAGGACGAATTAGTAGAAATAGCAGGCCAGGCCTGGACAGAGAAAGCGAAAGACAGAGAAAAATGGAGGCTGTTGGAGGAGGCCTATACCCGCCGAGGGGTCCTTAACCTTTAAGTTATTTTAAAATCTAAACCTAAGTACCTACTTATTTTATCTTCTAAGGAATAATAAAGGCTTTTTATATTTTTATATAACGTTACTTGTTTGAACAAACAAAATGTCAGCGCGCTGTCCAGCCTTCTAAACAAAAACATACTATGTAACTTTCCGTCAACCAGCCGGGGTCATTGAATTCTAGAATTGCAGGGTTAACAAACGTCCAGTGACACGCACTTGTCCGAATTTAATTATTACAATGAACGTTTTTATAAATTTTATAGTTCAACGTTTGTTACTAGATGGCGTAGTAAACTTTTTTATTAAATTATATCGGCTTCATCGCGTACTAAACTTGTAAAAAAAGATTCAAGAATTTTTTTTCATTGACATCAATTCTTATTTTATTTTCATAGACGGTCTTTTTAGAGACTTTTCTAGTCTATTTACAGCTGTCTTTTACTTATTAAATCCAAGATGGCCGCTAATAGTTTTGTCGGTTAAATGATATGGTGTAGTTTTTTAGGTTTCTTAGGATGCTAATTACGCATATGATTCATAATTCATAACATAATATGATTAAGCAAACTTCATAAGTGAGTAGTGAAAGCAGAATGTTAAACTTCTACCCAATAAACATCTAAGTAGAGCAAGTTTTCTAATGCTCTCCAAAGCCTTTTGACCCGAATCTTGAGCTTCAACGGGAAGAAAAAACTTATCGGAGCTTATAGGGCGGGGAAAACCAGTCTAAATGGTAATCTTATGAAAGTCTCTCAAAATCGGGAAAAATCAGATCTAACAGAGTGTAAAACGTGTAACAGAGTCAGAACGTACAAGTAATTAAATTAAAAATTAAAAAAACCCACGAATCTTGGACCGATTTTCATCAAACATAGCTAAGAACACTCCCGACTAATTCACCTTTCTAACAAAAAAAAACAAAATCAAAATCGGTTCATCCGTTCGGGAGCTACGTTACCTCAGACACACACACACACACACAAAAAGAGACACGTCAAACTTATAACACCCCGTCGTTTTTGCGTCGGAGGTTAAAAAAAAATCGGTTTCATACAAAATGCAATGCAATAGATACTTAGCATGTCAAACAACTGATTTTGTTTCATATTCAATAGAAATCACATTCGCGAACTTCGCGATGTTCGTAATTTTTTTTTTCCTTAACCTATCTCGTCCCACTGCTGGGCAAAGGTCTCCCCCAAAGACTTCCAATAATAGAGATGTTCGTAAATAGGAAAAAAAAAGCGATGAAACAGTTTTCCAACGGCTGAGATAAACTTTGCAAATCGCATCTATAAAGTAGACAGAAAATGTGTGTACCTTATAAGGTACACAGAAAATGTGAAAAAAGAGTTGTTATAAAAAAAATGTCCCAACACTAGATCTTGGAACTACGGTCAGCACAAATTTTAAGTCAGGGTTACTTTATAGGGGTATCAATGTTTGCGTTTAGAATACTAATCTGAAAGCCCCTTTATTTCGGAATGCTTCGTAATTGTGACAGGCGTCACAGCTCAGTCGGTAGTGGATCTGCCTTCCGTGCTGTGGGTCGTGGGTTCGATCCCCACCAAGAACAAATATTTGTGTGTGGCAAAACATAGATGTTTGTTCTATGTCTGGGTGTTACTATGTATTATAAGTATGTATTTACAAAAAAAAAAGTATATAAGTATTCTATCAGGATCTAGTTCTCATATTACAAGCTTTGCTTAGTTTGGGACTAGAGGGCGTCGTGTGAAATGTCCATGAATATTTATTATTGTTTATTATTATATTTATTTATGCAATGTCATATAAAAAACACATACTGGCAACCATAATTGTTACTAAAATAAAATATAAATAAATAAATATTCTTGGACTTTACACACAATACCCTCTAGTCCCAAACTAAGCTTAGCTTGTGATATGGGAACTAGATGGCTGATAGAATACTTATATACTTTTTTTTATTATACTCTTATGAAATCCAGACAGCATCCCAACGATATTTTACTAGAATTTAACCCATCGGTTCTAAGGCTTCATAACCTTCTCAATTGCTCTCCCATCGATTCGTCGGTTAAAAATACAGGAAGCTGTATGATAATCGAAGTTTTTCTGTGATTTTCCGCGCGACGAAGTCTTGGATTTCATCTCTTAGTCGCAGCCGAATACTTGAAGAATCCTTTACCGTTTTGTGAAATAACGGAGACAAACTAGGACTTTTTCAAATATTGTTTGCACACAGCCCCCGTATTCCAATCTTTTGCTGTCAAGTTATATATCACTGCCCAGTGTAATTTCTTCAGGTCACGTGGTACAATTTTGTACCACGTGATCATTCTTTTTAGACACTTGACAGCAAAATATGCGCGAAAACACATCAAATGACGTCATAATGTCACTATTTAGTCACAGAATAACTATGAGTTAGTATGAACTGACCATGATTTAAAACTTTGCAGTTCAACTTTGATTGGCATACCCCTGCTGGTGACAAAACTTTAAAAAACTAGAAAAACCGACTTCAATTCGACTACCGGCTTTATCATCAGATGATGATGACGATGACGGCAGTTCATTGGAAATGTTCTAGTGACGATAAACACCACTATAAAGTCAAAGGAAAGCAAAATACGCAATTTCGTGAATGTGGATGGCATATATTTTTCTTGGTACAATTTTGTACCACATGACCTGAAGAAATTACACTGGGCAGTGAAATATAACTTGACAGCAAAAGATTGGAATACGGGGAAAGGGCAGGGGAATGATGATGAGTTTAAAAATCGACAATCATTTAACGGCTACCGGATCTTAGAAAACTCCAAGCCAAGCATGGCTTTGATATTGTAATCAGCCAGTATTTTTCCACATGACGATCAATATGAGGTTATCAGGGGAGGCTTTGACAACGAATTCTGATAGCTTTCATAATGCAAAATTTGCAAAGATAACACGGTTGACGATTGCAAATTATTTCGGCATTTTGGAGATAAAGACAAATTCTATGTCAAACACGCTAATAGGTAAGCAGTTTATATTATCTGTGGCACTACTAAGTTGGAATGACCCACACTGGAATTTACAAGTTTGGATGTTTTGTTACAATCTCTCTGCAACTACTGATCCGATTTGGATTGAACTTCGATTGTTCGTAACCTGGATAAACAAATAGGCACGGTCTTAGTATTCAATGCATTGTCTACTAAGGACGTGCCTAATGAGGCATTGTACAGTACAATGCCTCTTAGTAGACAATGCATTGCTTAAAGACGTGCCTAGTGAGGCATTAGCAATGCATTGTCTACTATAAGGGCGTGCCTAGTGAGGATATTAAAAAAACGCTAAGAACCAGGCCGTAGTTTCTTGCCCGTTTTTCTAGGCTCTAGCGAGGAACTGGGCACCTAGAATCTCCCAGTATACATATAACACGATTCTAAATGATCCTTGTGATTTTACATAATAAAAGATCTTTGACTCGATAGAATTTTAACTGGGTTTTCAGTCATTTTTTAAATGTTTTTTTATAAGTAATACCAATCAGCCCCCGTATTCCAATCTTTTGCTGTCAAGTTATATTTCACTGCCCAGTGTAATTTCTTCAGGACACGTGGTACAATTTTGTACCACGTGATAATTCCTTTTAGACTGACAGCAAAATATGCGCGAAAACAAATTAAATGACATCATAATGTCACTATTTAGTCACAGAATAACTATGAGTTAGTATGAACTAACCATGATTTAAAACTTTGCAGTTCAAATTTGCAGTTCAACTGAGATTGGAATACCCCTGCAGGGTACACTCTCAGAGGACGCTATAAGCAATGGCATCAGGTGGGCCATCGGCTTGTCCCGTCTTATACCTATGTAAAAAATAACCCATAAATAAAAATAGTCTTTTTTTAAAAACCCTCTTTTACGTTCTTCAAAGTTATTTTAACGATCAACACAAAGACAAAAATAATTAAATGCACTCTTTCACAAGTTTCTGCAATTCACTGAACGTGATCGTGACCTGAAGAAATTACACTGGGCAGTGAAATATAACTTGACAGCAAAATATTAGAATACAGGGGCTGGGGATGTCTGGTTCTTCGTGTTTTAGAACAGCAACCACCACGATAATAAAAAAACACAATTTAATAAAAAATCCAGTAGGATGGTTTGGCTCCAAAGAGTTGTAGTTCAGTGATATCTTGAATATAAAATTATCATATCTAACGAAGCCCTAGGGAAGTGTAGAAGATTGATGACCGTTGAACACTTCATCAGCGATTCTGTGTAAAGGGGGGGGGGGGTAGGCAGGGTCGTTTCAAGACTGAGCAAAGTGGGGGTTCAATTTTTTTTTTAAACGTTTACCTGCCAGCTCACCTGATGAGAAGTGTAGTACAGTGTAAGGTAAGTCACGCTAAGCTATGACCTACCTGAGAGCACAATTTTCAGACATGAGGTGCCGACCATAGAGAGAGGACTGCCTAATATTTATTTATTTATGTACACACGACCACAGGTCAGGTTATACACCTAATATAATCATAACTACACTACATACAATGCAGAGAATCGATGGAAAGGGAGCGCAATAGGCGTAGGCGCGCGCGTCGTACACAAACACAATGTCGTCCCTCTCGCACGATTCGCAACGTTCAATTTCTAATAGTTCAAAGTCCAAACAGTATAGGTGGACGTGTCTTCGACTGTATTACTTAATTGTTTTCACGTCCAAAAACGACAGACCTATCTTCGCTTGCTTTTTGCTCAGTACTTTTACCTTATAAGGTACCAAACTGTTTTTCAAGTCAAGTTTTGCAAGTCCAATCTCATCACTTCGTTCATGGTCCCTAGATCCAACCCTGGTTGATAGTTCCAAAAATTCAGCATGAAACTTTTTTGCCACGTGTAACGTTTCACATCGGTGGTCATATCAGCGGTTTTTACAAAAACATTCATGGTAGAATGAATTGAGATTGAACACTTTTTTTACCAATGTTTGGAAAAAACTACAACTTTTGTTCTATTTGTATTTTGTGGTGATATCTTGTTTCAATTTTGTTAGGTATGATACTTGAATTTCGTTTTGATGTCAAGGTGCACGCATTTTGCGATTATAAATTTCGATTTTAAAAGCTTCTTTATTGCACACAACACAGGACAAACAAAAGACAGAAATAGATGACATGTACAAAGGCGAGCTTAACCATAACAAGAGTTTTCTTCCAGCAAACCTTTGAGGCTAGAGAGAGGGGACTATAGAGGCAGGTCCATGTACATAAAAGGTTATAATATAACGGAGATTCGATACTTACTTAACTAACGAATCAATATTATTAAGAAAAATAAAGTTTTAAAACATATACCATACCTATCATAAAATACATATAAACCTAATAAAAAATTATACATACTTTAGTCCCATTTTAAGCAAAGCTTGTAAAAGAGGAACTACTTAGATTACTGATAGAAACAGTCTTTATTCACAAAGAAAATTATGACTAATAAAGTATTTACAATATTTATAATATGTACAAAATACACATGAAGCAGTTGAGCTATCTACACACCGTTGCAAACGATTTATAGATAGCTCAACTGATCCAAATCAGTAGAACTGATAGAATACTTAAATATTTTTTGCATATATATTTTTACCCCAGGCACGGAAGGCTGAGCTAATAAATACTGCCTGAGCTGTGACGCCTGTCCAATACAGACTATTAAATTCCAAGATTAGATGTTCCATTTTTAAAAGCACGAACAGATTCCCCAATAAAGAAGAAGTAAAAAATAAAAATAGGAAGTACAAAACGCTTTTCATTAACCCGGGCGGGGAGCGAACTCGAAGCGAAGCGTGTGATGCCCGCTCGACTCTGACGACGATTTTACGCTCAATTTCCGAACTCGTGTACCATTGTCTATGAATGCCACATGGTACAGTCGGCGACACATCAACCTATACACTGTTTGAACTTTGAACTATTGTAATTTGAATGTTGCGAATCAGGGATCGCAATAGGTGTAGGCGCGTGGCGCGCAAGCAGCGAGTCTCACATAAAAACATATCGTCCCTCTCGCATGATTCGCAACATTCAAAATAATAGTTCAAAGTTCGAACCGTTGATAGGTTGATGTGTAGCCGACTGTACATACTGTCATCTAGTTCTTGTATTTAGTTATAGCTACTTATTGTTATGTTTTGAAGAGCGAGAATCGTCTGAACGTTGGTTGGCGCAAAGCAAACGCGCGTAGTGCAAATATTATGATCGCGCCTCATATCCCTCTGACACCTAAAATTACGTACTGCGTAATTACTTCACACCGTTTTAAAGAGATTATACCTAAGTAAATAAAGCTAGAATAATAAATATCCTTTGAATATTAACCGCCCATCAGGGATTTTAGAGATAAAACCTCGGGTGAAAACTTTAGAAGCAACGTAGTCGACTTTCAGTGCCTTGATCACGTATAAATTGTGACAATCGTAAACGTATCGTAACGCTAGCGTATCCAATACACTGCGCGGTGACGCTACAACGTTCGGCAGCCGAGCTGGCGTTGTCGCGCAATATGATTCGAATACGTTAGGACGCGTCAAATGCCATTTGTTCGTTATTACCCCTTGTGTTACAAAGTTTGTGTCGACCAGATTAGTAGGCCAAATAAAAAAACACTTACTACTTTTTGAGTGTTTTTGTAGATTATAGGCAAGCGTTTGATCGCGATCTCACCTGATGTTAAGTGATGATGCGGTCGACGATGCAGCCCGCTAACCTAGAAGATACTCTGGTGAGTGTCAATTTCAGTTCACGTGTTTCGGAACGTAGCGAGAACGAAACTATCTATTGTCTTTAATTCTCTATGGTTTTTTAATCTGTCTATGTGTAAAACTAAGATGGCGACGCAACAATAAAATATTTTGTCAAGAAAATGTGTTTTACAAATATAAATGGAACACACAACACACAGGACAGCTGTTCTGCCCCCGTATTCCAATCTTTTGCTGTCAAGTTATATTTCACTGCCTTGACTTGACAGCAAAAGATTGGAATACGGGGGCAGGGCGTCTAGTCTAAGCGACGCGTGACCTGAAGGCTGGTTAGTATCTGGCCCAGCGCATTAGTATCACCTAGTTATGACGATGCTACTTAAATGACCTTGTGATTTTGGAAGAAATAATAACTATGACTTTGATAAACAACTGAACGTCATAAAGCGGTGTAGACTTTGTAACAAAGCAATGGTTACTGAAGGCCCGCCCTACGCGTTGAATAGCTAAGTGACTAAATGGGGGATGTTAAATGGGGCTTTAAAACATTGATAGGACTAGAAGCTTCACTAAAGTGAGTTCGTTTGTCCGGAAAACGAAGCGGACGGTTATCCATGCGATTTAATCTGGACCAAACTCATTGTAAAGATCGGGGAAGGTGCATGATGATGGCCACTGTCTCTCCGGGCAAGTAGACATTATAGAATTGCTAAAAAGCTTAATAAAAATGTATGGAAATGAATTTTTTCAGCGATATGTCATATTTAATATTATAATTTGTTAGTTAAATATAATTTCATTAATTGTATACATAAACGAGCCTTAATATTCCTTACATTTAAATATATTTACTATTATTATTATTATTTATTAAATACAGGCTGCTTAAAAACAAGGGACCAGTCGTATTGTTGTGACATTAGCCGATAAAAGTTATTTTTTAAATTCTCAAAATATTATCTATTTCTTATGCTGATTGTACCACCCTGATGGGTACCTACTGTCAAAATATAAATCAGCCTCAGGCGCTATACAAATCATAATTAATATACAATAATGTTAAAATACTCCTTTGTTGTGATAAAACAAAGTGGCATTAACTCGTTAAAAGGTTTTCAAAATGGCCGCCTCGTTTAACCTTACTCGAATATATCATGTTTGACGAGGGTATCAAATTGTCACGAAACTACGAGTATGGAAACAAAGTGCTACGATTGACTAATGTGAATTGGACTGGACGTTTCAAAATTAATTTTCTGAGTTACCTACGGAGTTCGTAAAAACAATGTAGGTTGGCAATCTAGGTAGGTACCTACTGTTGTATGCAAAGGTATTTAATATGGATAGGTAAATAATATAATAAATAAGTTAGACCATTTTTCAGTCATTTCTATTTATAACCCAAACTACTGAACCGATTTTGATGAAAATTAAATGGGACCAATCTGGAAGTATATCCTTTTAGATAAAAAAAGAATTTTTGAAATCAGTTCATAAATGACGGAGTTCTGAGGTAACAAACATATAAAAAAAAACATACAACCGAATTGAGAACCTCCTCCTTTTTTGAAGTCGGTTAAAAATATACGTTCCTCTCGCACGATTCGATTCAACTTCTAATACTCGTAGTTCAACGTCTAAACAGTCTAGGTCGATGTGTCGCTGTGTGTACTTATTATATATTATGCTTGTTCCTATTGGAAACTTGAATGAAAATCGGTAGAGTAAGCAAAAAGTTCCATTAATCTACTTAAACTTTGCCCTACTTAGAATACGGTACGAAACTCACAATGCAATTGTGAAGTTTGCTCGTAAATCTAAAACTTCTCACCAATTTTTCAGCTTTGCACTCAAAGTGTAGAAAGTTGTGCTTAGTAGGTTTGCAATAGCTTACAATGTTTTGGTATACTTACACCTTGTGTAAAAAGCACATTAGTTTTTAACCTTCTTCTTTGTCCTGGCCTTATGTACCTTTTATTTTGGGGTCGGCCCTTCTGGATTTCATGCGCCATTCAGTGGGTTTTTGCGTCATATCTGGGTCCAACTTGGACGATAGGCTTGGACCCTCCAAGCCCATCGTCTTGTCTTTCTGCCCCCGTATTCCAATCTTTTGCTGTCAAGTTATATTTCACTGCCCAGTGTAATTTCTTCAGGTCACGTGGTACAATTTTGTACCACGTGATCATTCTTTGTAGACACTTGACAGCAAAATATGCGCGAAAACAAATTAAATGACACTATGAGTTAGTATGAACTGACCATGATTTAAAACTTTGCAGTTCAACGGAGATTGGAATACCCCTGCTGGACTGTTCCAAGCCAAGTAGTCAGGGGTCTGTCTGGTCTCCTTTTTGAATTTGTCACTGACAATGGTTTAACGTCTTCTATATTTTTATAACCGCTTCTAAGCTGTTTTTATCGCATCAGTTTATAAAATAGCTGTTCTTATCGATAAAAACATATTTGTTGGATTTCTACTATTTTTATTTAAGAGAAATACTGTTTAAATCATTAATTTTAGAATCGTTTTATTTATGTTTATTTATGTTATGAAGAAATTACACTGGGCAGTGAAATATAACTTGACAGCAAAAGATTGGCATACGGGGGCTGTCCTAATTTTATACATAATCGTAAAACGTGGACTGAAACTTCAAACGGAATTCAAATTACTCTACATCCAGTAAAAACTTGGCCAATTTATTGTTGTTTCTTGGGAAAATACATAAATTAATTACTGATAGTCCACAACTATCCTCAGGCATGGTCGACAAAGGAACATAGCCATGTTAACATTTTACAATAGCCAGAGAAAGATTGCGAATATCTATTACAACTTACAACCAATGGTGAGGGTTAGTTTGCGGAAAAAATATTCTACAAATTAGGGACTTTTAAGGGGGGTCAAACGGGATATGACAATACAAAATAGACATTTTACAATCTCATTAAAAAAAGATTAATATCCATTACAAGTAATTACAACCCATGATGAGGAATGCGGATTTGTTTTCTTTTTTTTTTAAATAAATTTATAAACAAGCGATTGAACGCAATCTCACCTGATGTTAAGTGACGATGCTGAAATATTCTGGAAAATAGGCACTTCTAAGGGGGTACAAACGTAATATCAAAATAAAATTTTTTTAATACTTACCCCGTTGAGGGTGATATCAAATCTTAAAATTTAACTATAAGAGGCTTATAATAATTATGTATTTAGGTACTTTATTAAAAATGTTTAGTGTGAAAACGGGTTTCTCCTAAAGTACCCGTCGTAAATGGGTGATTTTTTCAGAAAACCTGTACTATAATGGTGTCATGAAACACTTACCTCCATTCCACGCTCAAATAAAACTTGCGCCTTGGCCAATTTGATTAAATATAAAAATCCACGGATAACAGCTCAAAATACTAATAGGCGTACAAACTCAACTCATAAGTATTTTAGCAGCAATTCATTGATATTTCACAATAGTGAAGATGTGATAATTTTTGTGTAAAATTCGTGAGAGACGTGACAAATCGTACGCACTATTTACTAATTAGATTATCAATTCCTGTTAACTTTGCGTTACGATAGTTATTAATATAAAAAATAATCCTACGGCCTCTATAAGAAATTTGAACAGCCCCCGTATGCCAATCTTTTGCTGTCAAGTTATATTTCACTGCCCAGTGTAATTTCTTCAGGTCACGTGGTACAATTTTGTACCACGTGATCATTCTTTTTAGACACTTGACAGCAAAATATGCGCGAAAACACATCAAATGACGTCATAATGTCACTATTTAGTCACAGAATAACTATGAGATGAACTGACCATGATTTAAAACTTTGCAGTTCAACTTTGCAGTTCAACTTTGATTGGCATACCCCTGCAGAACTTTATCACTCGAGCGAGGCGCGAGAATAATATTATTATTTTCGTGCCTCGAGTCTGAGTTTCGTTTGGTTAATTTTCGACATGTGAGTCGCAATTTTGTTATAGACCATTAATACGGCACACCCGTACGAAGTCGCGGATAACAGCTAGTCAGAAATATTATTTTAAGACTTTCGTAACCGCGTCTAGTTTCCCCCATCTCGTTTTGCATTTACGTACACGTAATGACGTAGTTACGTAGATAAACAGTTTCACAGTATTTTAAAAGATAATAAATCATAGTTTGTGATTTCCAGAATAGTTTTGAGTTTTTTGCTAATGTCGATAAATAAAAAAAATGTTTTCTTATGAAAAGCTTAGATATAAAAAAAATATAAAAAAAAATAAGAAAATAATAAAAAAATAAGAAAAATAAAATAAAAATAAGTGCTTGTAATTGGACTCTGTGTGGTAATGAATTATTATAGACAATCGCTTAACATCCGGAGGGCCATCAGCTTTTCCTCACTGAAAAATAAATACTCTTCAACCGCAACCAGCAGGAGTATTCCAATCAAAGTTTAACTGCAAAGTTTTGAATCATGGTCAGTACATACTAACTCATAGTTATTTTGTGACTAAATATTGACATTATGACATCATTAGATGTGTTTTCGCGCATATTTTGCTGTCAAGTGTCTAAAAAGAATGATCACGTGGTACAAAATTGTACCACGTGACCTGAAGAAATTACACTGGGCAGTGAAATATAACTTGAAAGCAAAAGATTGGCATACGGGGGCTGGCTTGAAAACCAAAATACTATTACTAAAATTTTTTTTTTAATTTCAGGAAATTTCTAGACATTCCTGGCCACTTTGGTAAGTTTTGCAATGTCACTTTTACTACGTACTTATATACAACGGATTTTACTTTATCCCTCTGAAGTTAGGTGCAACAAACGATTGCGCATGTACCTACTGTAGTGCTGAAAAAACTCGTTTACTTCCGATTTGACACAAAATGGGTTCTGCACAGATACTTCAAAGATCCAAAGTTTACAAAGATCCGTTGTGACTAGGTACTATAATTTGAAAATAAAACACTTTTAAAAATATCGGTGTTGATTTTTAACCCCCGACGCAAAAACGACAGGGTGTTATAAGTTTGACGTGTCTGTGTGTGTGTTTGTGCGTGTGTGTGCCTGTCTGAGGCAACGTAGCTCCCAAACGGATGAATAGATTTTGATTTTGTTTTTTTTTGTTTGAAAGGTGAATTAGTCGGGAGTGTTCCTAGCTATGTTTGATGAAAATCGGTCCAAGATGGCCGCCGCTAAAAGGCCGATTGCTACTCCCACACATGTAATGGAATTATTCCTTTCTGTCACCCTTATCTGTCACCCAACTAAGTCCAATCTGTCCCCCTTTTTGCAGCAGGGTGGCATATTGAACTTGTATGTCTTATTGGTTCCCCTGTTAGTAACAGTGGGTCAGATCAGATTTTTTTGTCCCAACTATCCTCCTATGGTTACTCACATGTACCTCTTCTAATTTGGTTTTGCGCCCTATTGACACGCATTTAGATACGTTCTTCGCGGAATTGATTATGCCTGATTGGTTTGAACGTTCGAAATGATTTGATTAAATTATACACGGCTTCGTTTGGGAGAAATTCGAATGGCGTATTTTGGAAGCATTGAATTACAATAATAAATATTAGGTATTGACTTTATTTATCAGCTATTTATTTACAGATACATACAAAGGCAATATTTATAAAATTATCAAAAGTTAAGAAAATAATTTTTTATTAAAATGAACTCAGTTTTATCAAAGTAACAAGTAAGTAACAAAGTTTTATCTGTTAAAACTAACAGGTAGAAATTGATTTCTACCTGTTACTACTAACAAGTAGAAATCAGAGTTCAAATCACCGACTGTGATGACTATAATCGGTATTGACTTACCTATCTAATTTGCTTCTAGAAAAGAAAACGGAACTAGTATGTTTGATCACAAGAGATGTAATATCACAACATCTACACGACACCAGACCGCAATGATATAATATCCAAAGTTTTCAAGAACCTCCACCTAGTTTCTACTTTATTCTTTCAGTACATATTAGGTATATGTTACTATTTACTTAGTTTAGTATATTTTTCACAAAGAAAATTATGACTAATAAAGTATTTACAATATTTATAATATGTACAAAATACACATGAAGCAGTTGAGCTATCTACACTTCTACTTAGTTTAGTATCTATTTATGCGGTTTAGTTTGTGAAATGTAGTCTTTGTAGTTTTTTGTAGTTTTTTGCACCGTCACTATAGTACATTTAAAATCCAGTCCATCCAACTGCTTCATGTGTATTTTGTACATATTATAAATATTGTATAAATACTGTATTAGTCATAATTTTCTTTGTGAATAAATATAGAATATTATTTTTCATCTGAAAATTACCTACCTAATACAAAAATGATTTTCAACTAAAAGTGTGAAATGTTTAAGCTATTTTCGACATCGTACATTACTGTTTACACTAGCGTGTTTTAATATGAAACGCAAACAGCGAGAGTGATTCATGCCGTACTATGTCTCAGAGTCACGAACTGTGTAGTGTAACCATAGTATTGAATATTTCCTATAGTGTGATCATGCTACATTTGCAATACACCAAAAAGTTTTGTGCAATGGAATAAGTTTTGTATTATTATATTTTGAATTTGTGCACGCTGTGGCGTCCTGTAATTAGGGAAACACAAAGCATTTCCTTTACATTTAAGAATGTACTTGATAATTGTGATTTCCTTGTTGGATGCTCTAAATAAAATAAATAAATAAATAAGGTAACACCAAAAATTTTTGTACATTTTTGTAATTTTTAGATAGTATACATTTCGTATACTATCTTTCGTATGCTACTAATGTATGATGCTTATTATGACAATCTAAGTGCCTATCGTTACCATTTCTCGTAAAGCCGTCTTAATACCTAAGTATTCTATAAAAAACCAAATCTACTGTTATCGATATTATTGTAAGCGGATTGCGTCCCGACACTAGCGGATCCAGGGGAAGTAGGGGGCACGAGACCCCCCCCCCACCTCTTCAAAGCTCCGAGTCTGCCTAAGAGTAGACCAAGATTTGTTAGATATAACTCAAAACAATTGCTTCAAGCCCCCCCCCCCCCCAACTCCTATCCTAGGTCAAGCCCCCCCAACCGAAATTCGGGATCCATCACTGCGTCTCGATACCAATTGGAATTGTTGATATATAAACCTAATAAAGGGTGTTATTCACTCATATACAAGGTGTAACAGGACTACTACTGGAACCTTCGAGGGTTAATGTACTCATCAATATGAATAACTTTAAAAAAAAAATCTATTGGGAAAATGTATAGAGCAATAGAATGTATTTATTATAATTTATTGTACCTGGAAACAAATAATCTACGTATAATTTGGCCAAAATATGAATAAAATGTTTATACCTACTGAAGTCATTAATTGGAAGTATTCGTCCTACACTCTGTATCTGTCTATTCTTGGCACTAAGCGATTTCGATTGGCACCAATCTGGGCTTTATTATGTTTGTTGACTAGAAATAAACTCACGCCTGTGATAGGTACCCCAATACGGTAGACCTTAGGTAAAGCGTATAGTAACGTCAATCACTTAGGTTCAAAGACTATCCCAACGAGAAAGTTTGTTTATAACTTATAAAAAGTATAATTACAGATAGATAATATACCTACAATTATCTAAGAAATCTTAACTAAATTTTATTAACATGAATTTGAAAATGATTTCTACCTGTTAGTACTTACAGGTAGAAAACCAGAGTTCAAATCACCGACCGCAGGCAATGTGCCCAAAAGGCTAGCAACCTTTGGATAATTCTCTCAATAAAAGCCATTAAGTATGTTAAAAATATTTTATGACCGAAATTGTTTTTTTTATATATTTTTGGAATTGTGAAGTAAAATCTCAAAATTTAAAAAAACTCATTTTTTTTTACTTTAGATAAAAATCTAGAATTAGATACAGATTTATAAAGTGAGACGACTCAATTTAGATAATGTCAAGAAGCATTTTAAAACTAATCTAAGTTGCCTAGGACATCCGTTAAGGCCGGTGCAATTTAGCCGAGGATCTCAAGAGGCGTAAGTATGCGGGTCTCGGCAAGGTCTACGCATTTGTTCCACTTGGAGTCAGTAATTCAATTCGTGGTGGGGGAATAAGATCGGCTGCACTGATGTCCCGCGTTGGGGTGTATTGTGCATTGCCCTCCGGCCAACCTCCCCCTAGCCAGCGCAACTCCATAAAGTTACGGAAAAGGGCTTTGGGTTGATGGCAGCAATGTTCCAGCATCCCCGATGGTGTTGTGGATACCGAGGAGAAAGACCCAATCAGCTCCTGCATTGGTATGCCAATCAAAGTTGAACTGCAAAGTTGAACTGCAAAGTTTTAAATCATGGTCAGTTCATACTAACTCATAGTTATTCTGTGACTAAATAGTGACATTATGACGTCATTTGATGTGTTTTCGCGCATATTTTGCTGTCAAGTGTCTAAAAAGAATGATCACGTGTTACAAAATTGTACCACGTGACCTGAAGAAATTACACTGGGCAGTGATATACAACTTGACAGCAAAAGATTGGCATACGGAGGCAGCAGGGGTCTTTTTCATAGATACTCCTTGAATAGGACATTATTAATAAAGCAAATAATCTAAGTTGAATATGCCACGAAGGTAACGTGTTCTTGTCAGAAATGTCAGATGTAATGGGCTACTCCCACTGTAATATTATATTACAGACATCTAAAGTATTTAATTAATCAAGAAGCTATAAGTATTTCTAGCTGTCTGTTCGTCTGTCTGTCAAGAACATTTTAGTTGGAATTACGCCCCAGAGCTGAAATTCGTGGACCCACAAGCTGGTATATAGAAAGCATCTAATCTAAAATTTAGTGTCTCTATACCACATTTTCTTCCCATTGGTGCATAACCGGATGTTTTAAAATTTAATATTGTACATACTCGTACGTTCCCACATTGAAGTGAATAGTTCAGAAGCAGTGAACTAGGTACCTATTTAATTAAAAAATAGGTAGGAAACGAAAATACAGCTATTGCGATGTAAATTTGCCCAAACGGGAGTTTGAGACTAACCCCTGTATAGGACTATGTAACATTTCACTTGAAAGCTTTTAAGTAGGTACCATCAGCAAAAGTTCTACCTTACCACCTTAAGGGTGCATTTCCTGTAAAACGACTAGCCGTTAATTTTTGAATACCAATAGAAGCAAATTATTTCGGGTGTAAAAGTTATGAAAACAATGGGCCGTCATAAAAATAAATAGATGTTTAGGTCTCTGGTTGGTCAAAATAAGAAGACAAAAGAAAAAGGCAGGGTCAGGTAGCTAACTGCTTGCAAGCGAAACAGTTTCAAAAGTGGTAAGGCGGAAATTTTGCCGATAGTACATAAAGGTCACTTCCCAAAATTGCTGTTAAAAATGAATTATACATAGCTTGTTTCACATCATTCAAATAAAAATATTTCTATCCTTGTTTTTAACAATTAAAAAATGGCAGTGTTACCGGATATTAAAATTTCCTTTAGCACTACTGGTAGTGCCAAGGAATAATGTCACGAGCTGCAAAATTATGTGTTTTTCACGTGAATACCTACGCTTTGCTTGGATAGATAGATAGATAGATAGATAATACTTTATTGTACACAAAGAATTCTGGTGACATACAAAACCTTAATACTGGTGCAGGTGTCTGCATTTTATAGTTTTTATGAATGTTACTTAGTTCAAAATATTTGTTTATACTATTTATTTCTTATCACACCTTAAACTGGAGTTAAACTGATTTTATAAATAAAACTAATCGAGTTCGAAGCCCACTTCAATATTAATCAAGATAAATCTTCTTTTGTCACTTGTACAGTCGAGCACGAAAGCGATTCAATATTTTTCGGCTCTGGGTACAATCGTGCACGGAAGCGATTTGATCATTACGGCACAATCGGTAATTCAATCTGGCTGCCTTGTGTCAGCAGTCAGCACAATATGTAACGTTCTTGAATTGAAAACGTTTTATTTTTACTATAACGACAGGAACCAAGCTGTAAAGTTTCTTGCCCGTTCTGTGGGCTTTGTCACGAGAAATTACCACTTAGAATCACCTGTAGTTAAGTCGATTCTCATGATCCTTGTGATTTTACTACATAATTGACTTTTATTTTACGCTTTACCTATGGTTTTTTTCGTGTTATCGATATCAATTCGTTGCGGGCTAATATTTTTCTTTTAATTTCTAAAATTATCTCAACTTCGAGTTACAAAATAGCGGTGTATAGTGTCAATTTAACAAAACCTGCTCATCAGATATACCAACTCTCGGTCTTCGAACCCTATCACCAGCATACTTAGGTAACTAAACTACTAATGTCGTGCACTAGTTTGATTAAAATAATGACACTGAAGGATTGATTACATTTGAAACTTCGTCAACTCGATTCGAGTTCAGAGCTCGCTTAACCTTGTTTTTGTCGCTAGGTACAATCACGCACACTTCGGATTCTTTCAATCAAATATAAAAAGCAAATCCTATTAATATTATAATGCGAAAGTTTAGATGTTTGGAGGTTTGTTTTTCAATCACGTCGAAACTACTGAACCAACTTGGATGAAACTTGGCATATATATAGTTCGTAACATGGATTGACACATAGGCTACTTTTTATTCCCAATAATTAACAGGATCTACAGGATAAAATGAACGAACGGGATTAGCAGCGCCAATTAGCAAGAGGATGATGTCATGTCATGTCACGTCAGTTTGACAGGACGTAGTACTACCTCTTTGGTCTAACGACTAACTTTTGACATTCGAGTACGGGTTCAGTGTAATGTCAAGTTTCTCAAAGTAGTATCCACTCGGTATACGCACAGATAATAAAATGTACACGGAAACGGTACTCGCGTACGAAGTTGCGGGTAACTGCTAGTATACATAGTCACATCGATATTTTTATGAACAAATCAAAATTACTTTAGTTATCTGGCCCAGCGTATTAGCATTGCTATTCAGCGCGGCAATGCAGCCAGTGTCTTGGGCACGCTTCCGATTGCTACTGATTTGGATCAGTTGAGCTAGCTATAAATCATTCATAAATACGTTTGTAGATAGCTCAACTGTTTCATGTGTATTTTGTTAATGTTGTAAATACTGTATTAGTCGTAATTTTCTTTGCGAATCTACATTTCTTGATTTTAGTTAGTAGTACAAACATTTTGTCTACAAATGTCTACTTCAGTCAGATACTTATGATAGAGCGGTTGCGGTTTTATGAGGGATTCAGTAATAGCGGCTCTGGCGATGCATCTCTATTGTTCTCTTCTGGTGCTACAAATTTTAATGTACTCGTACAAGATCGCTATTTTGAATTCTACTCCTTAAATGTATTAATTATGTATTCGGAAACGAGCCACCGCCGCCGGCAAGATATTTCACAAAGATACTTATGTTCGCGACAGTACCCCATCATTCTTATCCTCATTTCTGAAGTCTTTATCTGATAGTTTCGGTAAACAGCTGTTCGGTTTAGCTTCTGAGAAATAATTTAATTTCCTCTTATGGGAATACAGCGGAGAATTATAATAATCCTACATAATAGTTTTAACTCGTGTTTTGGTAAATACATTATTTATTTATTTAATTCTACTAATAAACTATTTCACTTTTTGTAATTTTGATACAATAGGACTTATTAACTTTCATAAAATGGGAAAATTATGATTATGATGATAATCAATTTCAAAAAAAAAATTGTAGGAATCGTCACTTAACATCAGGTGAGATTGCGGTCAAACGCTTGCTTATAAGTTTAGAGGAAAAAAAATCGTTCAATAGGTTCAAAACAGTTTTTTTTTAAATGCATTATCATTAAGTATCAGAATTATAATTTTAACAGTTGGACCATGGATCGTCGTACAACCAGTTGAACTTAGCGGTTGTACCACTGGTCGAGAGCACGTGAATTTTCGCTTATTTTTATCTCACTATTTGCATCTGTTACCTAAGAACGTAATAATGTGAAGCAAAAAGGTGAGCGTGTTTGCTACACAACTTTGACAATGTACTAAAAATCATTGATTATTTCGGTAACTGCTACATATTTTAGTGAACTACCCTCATTTATTATTCCCAAACTTTTGACTGACACTGAATAATTCTCAAACTTTCCCGGTCAACTGGATACTGACAGGGTCTACTCTGAAAAATAAAACGATAGTTCGTTACGCTTTTTGAATGACACTGCGTGGTTTTTAAGCCACCTAGCGCTGAATTATGTCGTGCCCTATCAGGGTTCATATTGAAAGCTAGGTACTTCACTACTTTAAGATTATCATAATATGAATGCAATAAAGAACTTGAACTTAAACTATGTAGAATCGCACAAACCTTATTTGTTTTTAGATGCTATGTAAAACCTATTTTATGTACAAACTGGTTAAAAAGTAAATGTGGCAAAACAGCCAGTGTTTTGGGCACGCTTCCGATTGGTACTGATTTGGATCAATTCTGCAGATAGCGCAACTGTAAATATGTACAGCAGGGGTATGCCAATCAAAGTTGAACTGCAAAGTTTTAAATCATGGTCAGTTCATACTAACTCATAGTTATTCTGTGACTAAATAGTGACATTATGACGTCATTTGATGTGTTTTCGCCTGTTTTCGCGCATATTTTGCTGTCAAGTGTCTAAAAAAAATGATCAGGTGGTACAAAATTGTACCACGTGACCTGAAGAAATTACACTGGGCAGTGAAATATAACTTGACAGCAAAAGATTGGCATACGGTGGCTGTGTTAGTCATAATTTTCTTTATAAATAAATATTTAATGTAAATTCAGCGCGGAGCGTGGATTACCTCCCGCGTTACCACGCGCTGTGTTACACAAATATTAAATAACCTCTGTCTATGTTTCAACGCAGTATACCCCCTGGTAATATTTGACAAGGGTTGAACTGGGACTATGAAACAGGCAAATAAATAATCGTAGAGGCCTTAAGATAAAGAGGCCCTCGGGGAACATTATTGTGCCTTTAATCTTCATTTAAGCTGTGGGACTTACGTCATACCTTCACCAGTTCACCTTCTTCAGGCATTTATGGTCTTATTCATATTAATCGAAGAGGACCCTTGTGGGTCTTCTTAAGAAGGTCGATACGACTTCTTCTCTATTTTAAAAGTATTTGGTAAAAACAAATACAAAAGTTTTCCACCTGTAAATACTAACAGGTAGAAATCAGAGTTCATTTTAATAAAATTTAGTTAAGTTTTTTTTTATTAGATAATTGTGAGTACCTATACCAATATTGTTTTTATATGTATCTGTAAATAAATAGATAGGTAGGTTATACAATCTAGAATTTATAAATAACTCTCATCTGCTGATGATGACTATACCTAGTGTAGTCATCTAACCTGAAAACTTTATTCGGGGGGTAAAAAATTCAGTTGTCTCACACTGTTGGATCTATAGGTACCTACATACTTGACCGCATCGTCACTTAACATCAGGTGTGATTGTAAGTTATTAAAAAAAAAATAGAAAAAATGCTGTTCATAGCCCTCTGAAGTTATCTAGAATAAATATTAATAATAAATAAATAAACGAGCATATATTTCAGGCAACCTATCAAGCACAACGGCAAAAATATAGGCCCATTTTGATAAACACTTTATAACTAGCATAAGGACATAAATTAATATAAGTAATTTAAAAAAAATGGTCATGCTATATAAATAAATAAATATAAATAAATATTCATGGACATATCACACGACGCCCTCTAGTCCCAAACTAAGCAAAGCTTGTAATATGGGAACTAGATGCTGATAGAATACTTATATACTTTTTTTTTTGTAAATACATACTTATAATACATATTTATTTATTATAGGCAAGCGTAATGTAGGTCGCCCTCCGACGAGATGGAGCGACGATCTGCGAAATGTAGCGCAGACACTGGATGAGAAGAGCCGAAGACCGAGCTCAATAGCACGTCTTGGGAGAGACCTACGTCAGTGGACGAGTATAGGTTGATGATGATGATGATTTATTTAGTAGGTACTAGTAGAGTATTTTCACGGTGGAGTTTTATATAAACGGATCATAAAATGCGCGTAGTTTGAAGACATCGTATAATATTTCATAATTTAAAAGTTACGAACAGTTTTCAAAGAATCTCAATTTTCAGAGAACGATGTTGGATAAAGACATGCTTGTTAGGTTTCAAGCAACTTAATATAACGAGATGGCTTTAGTCCCTGTTGCCGGCGAGTTTGTTTGTTTTAAAGTTTTATATTTACCACAGGCTCACAGCCCCCCTAAAAACTACCCAAGAGTGGACTAAGATTTGTCGAGAATACCCTAATTAGCTGGATCAAGGCCCCTTTCAAACCGAACTATTGGATTGTAAGAAAAGTGTCCTTTCTACTCAAATCTAATATTGTAGGATTTGTAGGTACAAACAACCACAGGTCAGGTTATACTAAGCTAAGTATATACAATGCAGAGAATTGTTAGAAACTGAATCGTCACTGTCGTCCCTCTCGCACGATTTGCAAAGTTCCACTTCTAATAGTTCAAAGTCTAAACAGTATATAGGTGGACGTGTCTTCATGCGTAGGTACCAACCGAGGTACCAACCTATTTCGTTCGTTTGTTCGCAAAATCTGGACCTGCATTGGTATTCCAATCTCAGTTGAACTGCAAATTTGAACTGCAAAGTTTTAAATCATGGTCAGTTCATACCAACTCATAGTTATTCTGTGACTAAATAGTGACATTATGACGTCATTTGATGTGTTTTCGCGCATATTTTGCTGTCAAGTGTCTAAAAATAATGATCACGTGGTACAAAATTGTACCACGTGACCTGAAGAAAATACACTGGGCAGTGAAATATAACTTGACAGCAAAAGATTGGCATACGGGGGCAGCCATGTCGCGAAGCGGTAGGTAATAGAAATCAAAATAGGTACTTTGTATTTCGCTTGACTTTTTAGTGAAGTTTACGGTCACTGGAATATTCCCGATGAACTGCCATCTTCATCATCATATGATGAAGCTGAAAGGTCGTCAAATTGAAGTCGGTTTTTCTAGTTTTAAAGCCTAATTAGGCACTATGGATAGAATTGTTACCATTTTCTATTATGTAGAGACTGTTGAGTTTCAAGTGTTTTAGCACTCCTTATAATTAAACAGTTGTGTAAGCTAAGGGTATCCTCGACAAAATATTATAATTTTGCAAAATAAGTCGGATTATAAAGCTCAAACAAACTCCAGAATACTAAAATCTCCTTATAATGAGGAGCTGAAATTCAGGAACACGATACAGCGTTTATTGAGACCTTCTAAAGTTAAATGCTTCTATTGTCCTCTCGCAGATTTCATTACTGTCACGCATTTCTAAGAATTTCGTGTTTTTCAGGCCATCCTGAAAAATCCAGTGTGTTATAATACACAATTTCGTTCACGTGGGTGGGATAATTTTTCCTGTTATTGCCGTTTATAAGCATAATTTTTTATTTCTATTTTGATGAAAATTGAATGGGACCAACCTAGAAATACATCCTTAATACAACCTAATTGAGAACCTCCTCCTTTTTTGAAGTCTGTTAAAAATACCTAACATAATATCTATTATTTAGATCAAGCTATAAATTCTACTGTTTGAATTGGTTTGACTACTAGATAATTCATTATTCTGATGACAATAATGTACGCAGGCTGAAAATGCGTGGTTCTCAAAAAACTGCCATAGTATAAGAAAAGATAAAAAGATGTCAAACAACTTCTCGTTTGAAAAATTTGCACCAAAATTGGTCACGTTGATACGTTAGTGGAATTTTTTTGGATCAAAATGATTGTTTTTGCTGAACCTTTGCATGGTTAATGATATTTTATTGCTCCGAGCGTGAAGCTTTGCGATTTTGTATAATCTATTTTTTAAGGAACTGAAGTCGGTTGCCGACTATGCCAGTTCCAATTATTCAGTGAGCTTAAATGAAAAAAAAAAATCTTTATTTCCAGCAAAACATACATACAGTAGGTAGGCAAGGGTAGGAAAGGTACATAGGTACAAACCCAGCTGGTAGGTACAGTGAGAAACAACAGACAGATAAATTACCTAAACATCAGGGGTACCTTACCTACTAATATCTTAAAAAAGTTTAAAATGTGCGAGTGAGAAGGTTGTTTGACATTACCTACCCATCGCTTTTTATCTAGCCCCCAACTGAAAAAAGAAAGGGGTCTTATACGTTTGACGCCGTCGTGTCTGTACCTTCGTAGCTCTTAAAGTAGGCATCCAATTTGGATGCGGTATTTTTTGTAATCTGTAAGAAAGCTCTGCGATAGTATTTAGCCATGTTCGGTGAAAATTGGTGCAGCCTTTTCCAGGTAATGAAGATATTCATCAGCCCCCGTATGCCAATCTTTTGCTGTCAAGTTATATTTCACTGCCCAGTGTAATTTCTTTAGGTCACGTGGTACAATTTTCTACCACGTGATCATTCTTTTTAGACATTTGACAGCAAAATATGCGCGAAAACAAATTAAATGACATCATAATGTCACTATTTAGTCACAGAATAACTATGAGTTAGTATGAACTGACCATGATTTAAAACTCTGCAGTTCAACTTTGCAGTTCAACTTTGATTGGCATACCAATGCAGCACTGGAAAATAGTTAAAAAAAAAGTTAAAACTCGATATTACGGTCGTCGTTTCTTAAGAAATCGAGTACCTATTGTCATTAGCGAAATCGACCTACATCGAAGACATTTATCAAACTAATTGACGTTAAGCTTGTTTGTACTAGGTACGCAGCCTTGATCGCCGTAAATAGGCATCAGAGGGGCGAGTACGAGTTTACAGTGTGCAATACGTCTGACGCCAACCACACCAGCCCCCGTATGCCAATCTTTTGCTGTCAAGTTATATTTCACTGCCCAGTGTAATTTCTTCAGGTACAAAATTGTACCACGTGATCATTTTTAGACACTTGACAGCAAAATATGCGCGAAAACACATCAAATGACGTGATAATGTCACTATTTAGTCACAGAATAACTATGAGTTAGTATGAACTGACCATGATTTAAAACTTTGCAGTTCAAATTTGCAGTTCAACTGAGATTGGAATACCAATGCTGTGTGCACTGATTGACCGTATGGAAACACTGAGCGGAAGGCTGACGAGACCAAGCTTCTCAAAAAATCCACTCAGTGTTTCAATTCAATTCAATTCTATTTATTCAGTAACAATTAATTAATCGTATTTGAAATTACTACTCGTATATAACTAAAACACATAAAAACAATATAAATTTAATAAAATGTCAACAGTCATAAATTACTAATATAGGTACCATAAATAAAGTTATTCTCAATTATTACATTTCAAAAATTCATCTGCCAATACCAATACCAATTTTTTCCATACGCTTTCCATACCAATCAGTGCACACTGGTGTGCTGGGCGTCAGACCACACTGTAAACTCGTACTCGCCCCTCAGATCGATTTCCTAAGATGTGGTGTCAGTTATATTACAGCGGCAATATAGACCGCACTGTAATATAAACACAAGATTGGTGACAAGCTTCTCGGGCGTGAAGCGCACAAATCAGGCTCCAGGCACACGATTGGATGTAGATCCAATCGGACTGCTGGTGGTGTAACACGTACGCAGTTACTGATGTTAAACCCACGACCAGGATCGAAGGCATGGGTTGCCGCCACTAGACTACCGGTGCTCTCTTGCGAGTATATCGCAACCACACAATTTTGGTAGCTACTTATTCATTCTATTTTCGGCTTGTATTTTCTATTTCGAAAATAAACAAGTCTTTGTCAGAATTCACGCAACCATATTAATATAATTGGCAGTAAAATGAGGAGAATTCCCTTTGTTCCTCAAACGAACACGAACATTTAATAAAGACTTTTACTTTGCTATTAAAGTAAATTTGCTATCTGGATGATGTTTAGGCTTTTATAAGGCTGCAGTCGCATTTGAGGCCATGACAAACAAAACAAAGTCGTAAGTCCTACGAAACTTTGTTGTATAACTTTCCTTTGCCCTGAGGGTTTTTCTTGCGGTTACACGGTAAACAAAAACATTCAGATTAGCTGAAACATAACTGAACTGTGGAAGGTTGTCCGGGGAAGTACTACCATACTACCACCGTATCTATTTCTTTTATATCTGCGCCAAGTAGTGATGCTCGCCTTGCTGTGTTAAACTTTGGCAGAGTGATGAATGCAGTGCAATGCCTCTCATATGGCACACTACTAGTGGACGTACTCTATGAAGTGATGAAATTGTTAAAGAGATATGTCGGTAGGTAATTTGCTTTTATTCGTGTGTTATTTTCCCTCACCAAGATATTAATTTCAACTTCAAAGATATTCTTTTTCTAAGTATTTTGAACTATGTCTATGATGATCTTATCTTCTTATCTTATCTTATCTTACTAATATTATAAATGCGAATGTTTAGATGTTTGGATGTTTGGATGTTTGTGTTTCAATCACGTCTAAACTACTGAACCAACTTGGATGAAAGTTGGCATATATATAGTTCGTAACCTGGATTGACATATAGGCTACTTTTTATCCCGAATAATTAACAGTATCTACAGGATAAAATGAACGAAAAGGATTAGCAGCGCCAATTGGCAAGAGGATTTCATTGTCATGTCATGTCACGTCAGTTTGACAGGGCGTAGTACTACCTCTTTGGTCTAACGACTAGCGTTTGACATTTTAGTACGAGTTCGGTGTAATGAGGTGTAATGTCAAGTTTCTCAAAGAAGTATCCGCTCGGTACACGCACAGATAATATAATGTACACGGAAATTGTAGACGCGTACGAAGTCGCGGGTAACTGCTAGTATAATATATTATCTTCTACCTAGGTAATTATAATGTAATGAATGTAAAATATTCCAAACATGAAGGAAAAATCAAGATGTTAGCCGCGGGCAATTAGAAAACATTACCCTTGAAAAATAAACATAACGACAGTATAAGTTCCCTCGACCACCCCCTGAGGGGAAAATCCTTAATTGTTGTTTCTGTTGTGTGGGAAAATCTAAACGGTTGTTAAATAAAAATACGGCTCGATTTTAACAAAAAAATAGTTTATTTATCGAGAAAATTGATTTTTTAGGTTTTTAATTTTTTTTTGCATATTTCGATCCTTTACATTATACAATTAAATACTTTAATGAAAGTAACAATGGGTCATGTTGTTGGAACATTTGCAAAAATCTAATTTCATTTTTCATACAATATGTATAGGGTTGACATCAGCTTACTAAACCAACCAACCCCCGTATTCCAATCTTTTGCTGTCAAGTTATATTTCACTGCCCAGTGTAAATTCTTCAGGTCACGTCGTACAATTTTGTACCACGTGATCATTCTTTTTAGACACTTGACAGCAAAATATGCGCGAAAACACATCAAATGACGTCATAATGTCATTATTTAGTCACAGAATAACTATGAGTTAGTATGAACTGACTATGATTTAAAACTTTGCAGTTCAACTGAGATTGGAATACCCCTGCAAATCAAATTAAGACTACGGGCTGAAATGGATCGAAATTTTTTGACATTATTTTCAATTTCCCCGCGAAAATGGCAAAAGATAATAATAGCCTCTGTCAGTTTACGTTACCAACCCCACTGGGGATTTCTCAGTGGGGATATCTGGAATATATCAATCTAACCTACACTAACGATTGTCCATTTAACTGTACATTTAGGTAACTTCCCTGTGAGGTCAGCGGGCACGTAATGACCTTGGTACAACTCTAAACGAGCGTTTATGTTTACGTTTTAAGTTACATTGCGCGGCGACACCGCTACTTTATAAAACACCGGTATAGTTCACTTAGCAACCGCGCAGTGCAAATCAAAAAATGTTACGGTTGGTTCGGTTATGGATTTTGTAGTAAATGCCCTTGTCGTTGATGACCATTAATTGAATTGAATTTGCGCCAATTAATGTGTTGTATGTAAAGTTGCTTAATCGAAATATTGTTAATTGTAACCTATTTTACTCGTACACCTCCTAGGTATATCTACCACAACTCAAAAATAACACTGATACCCACAGTATTTACAATAAGTACTTATGATATATACAAAATACACATGAAAGAGTTGAGCTATCTACAAACAGTTGCAAACGATTTATTGATAGCTCAACTGATCCAAATCAGTAGCAATGACGTGTTCAAGACACTGGCTGCATTGCCGCGCTGAATAGCAACGCTGATGCGCTGGCCCAGCAGGGGTATGCCAATCAAAGTTGAACTGCAAAGTTGAACTACTAAGTTTTAAATAATAGTCAGTTCATACTTACTCATAGTTATTCTGTGACTAAATAGTGACATTATGATGTCATTTAATTTGTTTTCGCGCATATTTTGCTGTCAAGTGTCTAAAAAGAATGATCACGTGGTACAAAATTGTACCACGTGACCTGAAGAAATTACACTGGGCAGTGAAATATAACTTGACAGCAAAAGATTGGAATACGGGGGCAGTATTTACAATACTTATGATACATACAAAATATACATGAAACAGTTGAGCTATCTACAAACAGTTGCAAACGATTTATAGATAGCTCAACTGATCCAAATCAGTAGCAATGACGTGTTCAAGACACTGGCTGCATTGCCGCGCTGAATAGCAACGCTGATGCGCTGGCCCAGCAGGGGTATGCCAATCAAAGTTGAACTGCAAAGTTGAACTACTAAGTTTTAAATAATAGTCAGTTCATACTTACCTACTCATAGTTATTCTGTGACTAAATAGTGACATTATGACGTCATTTGATGTGTTTTCGTGCATATTTTGCTGTCAAGTGTCTAAAAAGAATGATCACGTGGTACAAAATTGTACCACTGTGACGGCCCCACCGCTCGTCTATGAAATGCAAATAGTAAATAATCTACAAATAATTCTATCTAAGTATACCTCCTCTCTCTGTAAAGCCTTTCTTAGGTCATCATAGAGTATGTCTACCTGAATAATTGAATTTAACTGATTCTGAATGAACTGATTACTTGAATAATAAAATTAGTGTCTTGAGCTGATATGTTTTCAGTGATAAAATAGGTAAGAGTATGTTTTTACTTAGGCAATGGGCTGCTTCTATCTTCGGCGAATCAAATCCAGCATTAGTATAGCGTTTCTGGTAATCTAGAATCCCATTACGCTTACTTTTTGAAGTCTTAGATCAGAACTATGTGATGGTGGGGTTGTGTTAACGGGCATACAATGACAGTAGTGATGGGCCCGTGATAGTCTGTCTAGACTTGTTCGGCAGTCGATACAACACATCCGAAGCTTTGGCGGTGCTAGGAAATTGAACGCATCGAGATGAAGAATAGCCAATCACTCTTTATATTGCTAATTACAGCAGCCAACAAAAATGTATTATCAACCTCATTGATCAATATCTACTCAAGACATTCTATATATTTTAAACTGAATGATTCTGAAATTATCCTCAAATTAAACTGAATGATTTTACTTCTTAAACCTTTCTTTAAATTAACTATCCTGTCCTAATTAGGTGAACTAGGAAATGAGTTTAAATGAAAAGATGAATTAGTCTTAAACGAACTCAGTAATTATTAATTTATTCATAAACCAAAATGCATTATGTAATTACCAACAACAAACATTTACAATTTAACATACACATAAAATGATTAGCAAAACCAACAAAACAGAACTTATATTTAATTCTTAATTTAGTGCTTAGGATAATTGGACATTATTAGGGGTTTTGATATGGTCCCACCCATCTTAACTAGCAGCCGGACTTGTTTCAATTCTGGCAAGCCGAGATTGAACCAGATCAGAGTGTTACGTTTTCCCATTAAACGCCTCAGAAAACTATAGAGAGGTCTGAAGGTTTCTCCAGGCTCCTATAATTCTCCTACATGACCAATCAAAGATAGCTAATTTTAACAGCCTGCTGGCTCAAGACTTAGACAGTCTTTAAAAGTTCAAAAGGGGACTTAGGCTCCAAAATGAGCGGGCAAAGACAACCTGTAGAAAAACACATATAAACATAACAATTTCATACAATTGATTTGGGTAAACCTCTCTGTCTTTTCAATTCAATGTACTTCAAGATTATTAATTACTTTATTTTATTACTTTACTATTCTTTTCCCAAATCAATCATACAGACTTATCAATAAGGACTTAGCTTTTCTCTACGACTCGAACTTGCACTAAAAACAATTTACTTTACGATACTCTCTTTTAGAGTTCAAAAACCAACAATTACACTGACGCTAATTTGTATGCGTAACAAAGACGTGACTCGCAACTCGCAACTCTCTCCGACTATCTCAACTTTCTGAATTTCCGAATGAATCTGAACCCCGACTCCAACTCTACAATCGTATTTATGCTCTTGCGCAAACCGCGATCTCCACCCCTCTAGGGTGGGGTTGAATCGTGTGACGTCGGTGCGTCACCTCGTAGGAACGAAGGAATTTCATCTTATGATGGCGAATACTCTCGCTTTTCTAACAGCAGATGTCGCTACCAGTCATCATTCCTGAAACTAAAATATCTATTTAAGCGCTAGTTTATTACCATTTAACAGTATTAACTGTTTTGAAAAGTAATCCTGAAATGTCACATTTACATGAACAAGTAGATACAAGAGTTCAACTTATATTAAAGTCATCTTATAATTAAACATACTTAATTCTATTTGGTATTGTAAATTGCAATTTACAATCATGCACATAATCATAATTATTCTATCATTCCTTAATATAAAACCATGCTTTAGTTTCTAAATAATATTACCAATATCATCAACGTGCTATTTTTGTACATTTTAAGTCGAACAACACACAATTCTAGGTACATGACCCTTTTTTTTATAAACACTTCAATGGTATAACCTCTTACTGTTCCAAGAATGGCTAGCCATAAATTTGCCTTCGTTATCTGCTTTTAAAATACTATTGAGAGCTTTCTACTCATTTCAAAAATCAAGCATCTGGTTGTAATAAATTTGGTAATTTATTTGAAGGAAGTAAAAAATTCGGGTTGGCAGAAAACGATTGTCTCGTCTCGCTCATTGATGACCATTTTGTTTTAATTTTTGTTTCTTGCACAACAAAGAGCCATATGCTGCTATGTGCCATCACATTCCACCCTCTGAAAATTTTGATATGAAGAAGACCATAGTCTTCGAGTATAAAAACTTTTCACAAACTCTTTGTAATCTTGATAAGTATTACAGTAGTAGTAGTAGTATAGTAGTACAACAATTAAAACATCTCTCATTCATGTGTATTTAAGACACAAAATAATCTTTGAAACTTCCGGCCACCCTCTGACTGAACTCTCTTCCTGAAAATCTAACTTAATCTCTACCTACTAGTCTGTCTACCTATGTACCTACCTACTTATACCTACCTACTTATACCCAGCTACCTATACCTACATAGTATTTAACTGATGGATAATTAAAAAATATCTAATACACCTTAATTAGCTTACATATATTTATAATCTAACGCAGAATTGAGCACGTGCTAGGTGATTTTGCAGTAATAAACACAAGTACTGCGTTTAATCTTAGTAATACTGTAATACCCGCAAGCCCATAAAGTTGATGAAAATGCAGTACTAAGCATTTTATCTAAACAAGGCCATAAAGTAAAGATAAAAATATGTCAATAGAAAGCTTGATTTTTTTACTATTTTTAGGTTACACTTTAAAAGTTATATAACGGAGATTGCTTGCTTAGATATCAAGAAATATGTTTCGCGCGTTTATCTCGAAACCGCCATTTTGCAAGTACTGCGTTTGCAATAAGGAGGGCAGAATTATATTTACATGATTGATATAATCATGATACCTTCACTTATTTATAGGTGTGTCCTATTATCTTGATAAATGAACTTCATTATAATTTCCTGGCCGTCTTCATTTACAAATCACAACTATTTTTTTCCATCTTAAAATGATGAGTCGAGCGGGATTCGAACCCATGACTTTCAATCAACAATGTAAACTTTCTTGTGAGCTTTAATGTTTTGTCCGATTGAACTGTATTTATTTTTTCCATCTTAAAGTGATGAGTCGAGCGGGATTCGAACCCATGACTTTCAATCAACAATGTAAACTTTCTTGTAAGCTTTAATGTTTTGTCCGATTGAACTGTTTTTGTTTTCCAACTATTTTAACATCTGTTTAAAATCCTTTAACTGTGGACTGGCCATTGGTCTACCTGGACTTTCCTCCGGTATGTCTGTGCCTTGATAAAAGACCTGCAATAAAATCATTCATCCCTCTTATATACTCAATGCTATACTTAATTAAATTATTCTATGTACTTATGTTATTATAATAAACTCACTCAATCATCATCACACTTAGCGATAAAATCTTGGTAGTTATGAGGGAACAGACAAACATACATAGTGACCAAAATCATAACCCTCTTTTTGTTTTGCCGTAGTCTGATAAAAATGTAAGGCTTTCATGATCTTTTCGAATTACTAACTTTATTCCATTTAAGTAAGTCTCAAACTCGGTCAAACTATAAATGGTATCAAATAACTGCTGCTCTGACACTGGCCAATATATATCACGACACCTGTAAAAACCTATCTGTAAAACCTTATATCTAGTTTTCGCCACCCTCTGACGGTTATTATATGTAACTCGCAGTACCCATATATAACTCATATTTATTATTTTTATTACCTTATAAGTTTTTGTACATCCCGTCCAATCTTTCATACATCTAAAATCATCTTCATCCAAACTTTGACTGGAAGAAACCTGTTTCAGTGATAAGGCCGTACATTGTACCATCTTCAATCATTCATTATTTCTAATTCATTTGGTACCTATGTTGGTGTACAATAAAGTATTTTCATTCATTCATTCATCCATCACTGCTATTTATTTAAAAATATGTTGCATTAATATCGGCTTTTACTAACATAGCGGTATCTTAAAATATTTTTTTCATCCATTCATTCACATTTTATCCCTTATTGTAAAATTTTACAACTCTACACAATGGCTTTGTCTCTTCTTCGTATTTTGGAAATCTTATGTTCGGACATACAAGTACTGCTCTATTGTCATCTCTTGTCATCTCACTTACTCTAACTAACGCATCTATCGTTGTTCGTTCTAAGTAATTTAACCTTCGTTCCTCGTCCAGCTTTCATAAAATGAAACAATCTCAACCCGAGTCCTTACTGCTGATTGATCTACGCTTAAACCTTATTTAGTCTTATAAGTAATTACAGGCCTTATCATCATCCTCATAAACAGGAATCACTTAAAATAGTATACAATCTTCGTTCACGACTATCACTCACATCACATAAGTATCACCTGATTGCTCACACAAAAGAACTGGGCTAGGGTCTCTCTCTAACAACAAACCAATTTCTTGCATTGAATCGTTATCTTTTGGTGTGACATTATTCATCTGGAAATCTATTACTGAGTCCACACTTTCATAACCCTTTACTTAGCTTTCATCTCATTGTACATAGTTATATGAAACAATAGTCGCATTTTATTTATCACCATCATCAAATCCTGGCTCCATTAATAACTTATCTTAACTAATAATGCCTTTGTCAAATCACTGAGATCACTACATTACGTTCGTCACTTTTTGGTTTCTTGAATGTTTAACATTCTAAAGCTTTATAAATTAGTCACACAATTTTGCCTCTCACTCAATTTTAATTAAAGAACCTCTTTAGTTTTTCTAAAAAAATGCCGCTATTTGATTCGCATTGTGCTTTCCAATAAGAATCGGTTTATCAATCGTTGGTCTTATAAGATAAAGACATCTGCTCTTATTTGAATTAAAAGTTTCAGACTATATTGACCTGTTATCTTAATAAACATCTTGAGATAGGTTTCGGATAATTTGCTCGCTAGAAGTACTTAAAATACCATAAATTTCACTATCCATCACTGAAGCGTTCATCACACTAACATTCTTCTCTCTCGCTCTGACATATCTAAATAATGTTATAAAATATAGAAATATGTATTTAAGTTTTAAGGTATGGGCCTTGTATTTTGTTTTTTATTGTGTTGACTGAATTAACTGAATTTTATTTATCTCTATTTGTCGCATAATTTTATCTAACTTGCCGACTAACATCTGAAAACCTGAAAATGCTACGGAGTTCATCTGCTGATTACCTTAGTTCTTCTCAGTATTTGTCTCTACGGAACCTAGATTGTGTGTTGCTCGGTTGCGACCTCTGCGTAATGCGTTACCAGGCATTGTAGCTAACTTAAATTTAGCGTGCACAATAAATTAAAAATCACTGAGTTATTTTTAGATTTTACATAAAATGTAGTTTTGCTAACTAAAATAAAATTTATTTTATTAATAATAGTTCACCCAACAGGATAGCTAATAAAGCAATAAAAATCTCTAGACAAAGATAGAAAAGGAAACAATAAAATATTTACATGTAAAAAGTCTGGCTTATATTTGTGATCGTCATTGATAATAAAGCTACGTTGTGTTATTTTTTATTTAAACCAGATACTTTTTAGTAGTAAAGCGTTTCAGCGATACTTTAACTAATCCTCGGTCATCGGCAACAACTGTGACGGCCCCGCCGCCTATGTAGAATGCAAATAGTAAATAATCTACAAATAATTCTATCTAAGTATACCTCCTCTCTCTGTAAAGCCTTTCTTAGGTCATCATAGAGTATGTCTACCTGAATAATTGAATTTAACTGATTCTGAATGAACTGATTACTTGAATAATAAAATTAGTGTCTTGAGCTGATATGTTTTCAGTGATAAAATAGGTAAGAGTATGTTTTTACTTAGGCAATGGGCTGCTTCTATCTTCGGCGAATCAAATCCAGCATTAGTATAGCGTTTCTGGTAATCTAGAATCCCATTACGCTTACTTTTTGAAGTCTTAGATCAGAACTATGTGATGGTGGGGTTGTGTTAACGGGCATACAATGACAGTAGTGATGGGCCCGTGATAGTCTGTCTAGACTTGTTCGGCAGTCGATACAACACATCCGAAGCTTTGGCGGTGCTAGGAAATTGAACGCATCGAGATGAAGAATAGCCAATCACTCTTTATATTGCTAATTACAGCAGCCAACAAAAATGTATTATCAACCTCATTGATCAATATCTACTCAAGACATTCTATATATTTTAAACTGAATGATTCTGAAATTATCCTCAAATTAAACTGAATGATTTTACTTCTTAAACCTTTCTTTAAATTAACTATCCTGTCCTAATTAGGTGAACTAGGAAATGAGTTTAAATGAAAAGATGAATTAGTCTTAAACGAACTCAGTAATTATTAATTTATTCATAAACCAAAATGCATTATGTAATTACCAACAACAAACATTTACAATTTAACATACACATAAAATGATTAGCAAAACCAACAAAACAGAACTTATATTTAATTCTTAATTTAGTGCTTAGGATAATTGGACATTATTAGGGGTTTTGATATGGTCCCACCCATCTTAACTAGCAGCCGGACTTGTTTCAATTCTGGCAAGCCGAGATTGAACCAGATCAGAGTGTTACGTTTTCCCATTAAACGCCTCAGAAAACTATAGAGAGGTCTGAAGGTTTCTCCAGGCTCCTATAATTCTCCTACATGACCAATCAAAGATAGCTAATTTTAACAGCCTGCTGGCTCAAGACTTAGACAGTCTTTAAAAGTTCAAAAGGGGACTTAGGCTCCAAAATGAGCGGGCAAAGACAACCTGTAGAAAAACACATATAAACATAACAATTTCATACAATTGATTTGGGTAAACCTCTCTGTCTTTTCAATTCAATGTACTTCAAGATTATTAATTACTTTATTTTATTACTTTACTATTCTTTTCCCAAATCAATCATACAGACTTATCAATAAGGACTTAGCTTTTCTCTACGACTCGAACTTGCACTAAAAACAATTTACTTTACGATACTCTCTTTTAGAGTTCAAAAACCAACAATTACACTGACGCTAATTTGTATGCGTAACAAAGACGTGACTCGCAACTCGCAACTCTCTCCGACTATCTCAACTTTCTGAATTTCCGAATGAATCTGAACCCCGACTCCAACTCTACAATCGTATTTATGCTCTTGCGCAAACCGCGATCTCCACCCCTCTAGGGTGGGGTTGAATCGTGTGACGTCGGTGCGTCACCTCGTAGGAACGAAGGAATTTCATCTTATGATGGCGAATACTCTCGCTTTTCTAACAGCAGATGTCGCTACCAGTCATCATTCCTGAAACTAAAATATCTATTTAAGCGCTAGTTTATTACCATTTAACAGTATTAACTGTTTTGAAAAGTAATCCTGAAATGTCACATTTACATGAACAAGTAGATACAAGAGTTCAACTTATATTAAAGTCATCTTATAATTAAACATACTTAATTCTATTTGGTATTGTAAATTGCAATTTACAATCATGCACATAATCATAATTATTCTATCATTCCTTAATATAAAACCATGCTTTAGTTTCTAAATAATATTACCAATATCATCAACGTGCTATTTTTGTACATTTTAAGTCGAACAACACACAATTCTAGGTACATGACCCTTTTTTTTATAAACACTTCAATGGTATAACCTCTTACTGTTCCAAGAATGGCTAGCCATAAATTTGCCTTCGTTATCTGCTTTTAAAATACTATTGAGAGCTTTCTACTCATTTCAAAAATCAAGCATCTGGTTGTAATAAATTTGGTAATTTATTTGAAGGAAGTAAAAAATTCGGGTTGGCAGAAAACGATTGTCTCGTCTCGCTCATTGATGACCATTTTGTTTTAATTTTTGTTTCTTGCACAACAAAGAGCCATATGCTGCTATGTGCCATCACACCACGTGACCTGAAGAAATTACACTGGGCAGTGAAATATAATCTTGAGAGCAAAAGATTGGCATACGGAGGCAGATACTCAACAGCCCTCGGGTCACGCGTCGTTTTGACAAAAATACTTAGTTTGCGAATTTTTCACTTTTCTACTAATATATAATGTACTTAGATAGATATTTCCAATGTAAATGTGATGCATTGCACTGCGGACATTGTGATGTTCAGTGGACCTCAATTGGCCCTGTAACGTTACAGTTTGGCGCCCAGCTTCATTCGAATCCCCCCTAAATTCTAAAAATACTTTCTTAAAGTACTTTTCCTTTGGTTTTCTTTTGGCTTAATTTTTCTTTTTTTTTCGGCTTAATTTTCTTTTTGACTTTCAGATTTCATGCTCCTACTTTACTCAATCACCCGACTTCATTCATTACTCTATACAGTACTCTTACGATCTTTACTTCTCAATCTTTACTTCACTTTGAACTCTTTATTTTGAATAACTTTATCACGTAAACTCTATCTTGAACAATTTAAAAACGCTGCTCACTATAACACGAGACACAACTTTAAACAATTTAACGTCGGTGATATTGTCTGGCGTAAGAACTATGTTCAAAGTAATGCAGGAGCATACTTCAGTTCCAAATTAGCATCTAAGTTTATAAAATGCAAAGTCTTAGAGAGATTATCCCCACTTGTCCTAATTTTAGAAGACCCTAACGGTGTCAGAGCAAAATGGCACGTTAAGGACTTAAAATTGTAAATTATATTTTCTATTTTTCTTTATATCTTAGGTTAATTATTATGTTTATAGTCTAGGTTAGGTACTCACAAATGTTTAACCCCTTTTGGCATGTTTTATATTATTCACTAAGTATTGTTTTAGATTTTTAAACTTGCATTTTTTAAGTTAGGTAGGTAACTTAATTCTTAAACTTTGACTTAGGTCACTCCTTGATGTCCTTGGTCACTCTGACCTATCCTTGAAACCTGTAAATATTCGAGCGGTAACCAACTCGTTAAACAAGCCTCTAATCCTGTAAATATCCGAGCGGTAATCAACTCGTTAAACAAGCCTCTAATTCTGTAAATATTTTTTTTTAGGGTTTTCAAACAGGTGCGGATAACAACACCTAATTAAAAAAATAAGCCTATGTTATGTATCTTAAATACTACCTTATGGAGTATGCGTCATTGAATGTGAACCATATCCCCTTAGTCTGTGAGAATGTTGAGTGTTAGTCGTGGGTAATAGTGTGATGAATGATAGAGTAAGGTAATATTTGTAAACCTTCAAAATTTTCAATGGAGTTGAAAATTTTCAGGGGTTGTCGGGGAAATGTAGTGTTTTTATAATTATGTAATGTATTTATTATTATTTCTATCTTCTATTCGGCTGCAAACAACAAAATTTTAGGCTAACTGATTAACCTAGAACCTTTTTCAGATGAGTGGATACTTTTTACCTAGGTGGTGAAGACTCATTTGAAATTGGAATTCGTGGAAGTTCTGTCAAGATGGAAAAGTAAACACGGCCGTCAGTCGACTCCGGGTTTTTGTTGTGAAAAATCAGAAAAGAAAGTGGATACTCTTGTGGTTCAGGGAACCTTCTGAAAACCCCTGGTTATATGTACTAAAAACCCTGAACCCAACGCTTAAACCTAGAAAACTACTTAAAGCCCTAAAAGTCCACAGAAGCAGTTTCACTTCCACCAGCTCGTCCCCAAGAAAGAGAGTGAGATTGGAAGTGCAGAGCGTGTGTAAGACACCGCACCCTATCTACCACATCCAGAATTGGCCCCTTCTTCAACTGCGTGCTGGTCATCTCTTGACTTTTCTCCGGCAGCACATTGGTATCCTCCTTTTCCTCTAAATCAACAAACCTCTTCATCACCGCTACCTCATGCAATAGTGTTCAGTGACTGTGATAGTGGCTGATAATTAGGGACTGATAATATTAAAATTTTATAATTAAATCTGTGTATACACCTACCACCTACCACTTTTCTTTATTAGGGTTCTTCCATAATTAGGATAGGTAGGTCTCTCTTTCTAAATTAACTTGTGATGTTCAGTGGACCTCAATTGGCCCTGTAACGTTACAACATCACTCGGAGACATGTTGGTGTTAAGAGGGCTATCGCAGTTTGGCCGCGCTCGAATTCCGGTTTCTGAGCCGCCAAACTAAAAAAAAATGCCCACGCACAAATTGAAGCCGCTTTCCGCTCGAGTTTGTACATTAACTAACTAGTCTTGGTACTTGGAAGTTAGGTAAGTAAAGCCATTAAAATTATAAAAATTTTCAATGTACATAAAGATTTATAATAGTTTAGATGGCTGTTTCTATTTAGGGTGTTTCTATGTATTATAAGTATGTATTTACAAAAAAAAAAGTATATAAGTATTCTATCAGATCTAGTTCCCATATCACAAGCTTTGCTTAGTTTGGAACTAGAGGGCGTTGTGTGTAAAGCCCAAGAATATTCATATTTATTTATTTTATTAGATAGAATTTCTATCTAAACTTTTACAAATCTGTACTTACATTGATTTATTTTTTGATAAATTCTTTGAAGTAGTTGAAGTATGTCTGTCGGTTTGTCGTTTGAGCACAGTTGACGCTGAAACCGCCGAACAGATTTTGATGAATCGTATCATGGTGATAGCTTATAGCACCGATCAACATTAGGTACATTGCACACATTAGGTAATTATGTCAAAATCAACTTCAAACGGCCGAGTTATTCGTCAACTCGCGAGCGTGAAACTCGTGATTTGGCACTTTCCAATTAAACCTATTTTTTTTGTCGTCAACTCGCGCGCACAATATTATAAAGTACAGTCTTATTTTAAAAACGGATTTCTTTCAAAATCGATATCTGAGGGCCCCTCTCAGCCATTATGTGTTACTATGTATTATAAGTATGTATTTACAAAAAAAAAGGTATATCAAATAAAAAAAAATCAAATTCAAATCAAATTCTATCAGCATCTAGTTACCATATTACAAGCTTTGCTTAGTTTGAGACTAGAGGCGTCGTGTGAAATGTCCATAAATATTTATTTATTTATTATCAAGAATCTAATCTCAAATTAGAAAAAATCATAGCCGCCATTTTTAACTTTTTTTGTTTATGGACCGATTGCTTTCAAAATCGATATCTGAGGATCCCTCTTAGCCATTATCAGGAATATTATGTAAAATTAGAAAAAGCATGGCCGCCATTTTTAACTTTTTTGTTTATGGACCGATTGCTTTCAAAATCGATATCTGAGGGTCACCCTCAGCCATTATCAAGATTCTAATGTCAAATTTGAAAAATCATGACCACCATTTTAAACTTTTTTGTTTATGGACCGATTGCTTTCAAAATCGATATCTGAGGGTCACCCTTAGCCATTATCAAGAATCTAATGTCAAATTTGAAAAATCATGACCAACATTTTTAACTTTTTTATTTATGAACCGATTGCTTTCAAAATCGATATCTGAGGGTCACCCTCAGCCATTATCAAGAATCTAACGTCAAGTTTGATGAAAAATCATGGCTGCCATTTTTAATTTTTTTTGTTTACAGACCGATTGCTTTCAAAATCGATATCTGAGGGTCACCCTCAAGAATCTTAAATGAATGCCGTTTGAAGTTAATTTTGACAGCTGTCATCAAAAATGTAGATTTTAGTTGTCTCTGTCATTTAGTGATGAAACGAGCAGTCTAGGATAAGTAGTTTCCAAGATATGACCGTTTGAAGTTTAATTTGACAGCTGTCATCAAAAATGTAGATTTTAGTTGTCTCTGTCATTTAGTGATGAAACGAGTAGTCTAGGATAAGTAGTTTCCAAGATATGACCGTTTGAAGTTGAATTTGACAGCTGACATCAAAAATGTAGATTTTAGTTGTCTGTGTCATTTAGTGATGAAACGAGTAGTCTAGGATAAGTAGTTTCCAAGATATGACCGTTTGAAGTTGAATTTGACAGCTGACATCAAAAATGTAGATTTTAGTTGTCTCTGTCATTTAGTGATGAAACGAGTAGTCTAGGATAAGTAGTTTCCAAGATATGACCGTTTGAAGTTGAATTTGACAGCTGACATCAAAAATGTAGATTTTAGTTGTCTGTGTCATTTAGTGATGAAACGAGTAGTCTAGGATAAGTAGTTTCCAAGATATGACCGTTTGAAGTTGAATTTGACAGCTGACATCAAAAATGTAGATTTTAGTTGTCTGTGTCATTTAGTGATGAAACGAGTAGTGTAGGATAAGTAGTTTCCAAGATATGACCGTTTGAAGTTGAATTTGACAGCTGACATCAAAAATGTAGATTTTAGTTGTCTCTGTAATTTAGTGATGAAACGAGTAGTCTAGGATAAGTAGTTTCCAAGATATGACCGTTTGAAGTTGAATTTGACAGCTGACATCAAAAATGTAGATTTTAGTTGTCTGTGTCATTTAGTGATGAAACGAGTAGTCTAGGATAAGTAGTTTCCAAGATATGACCGTTTGAAGTTGAATTTGACAGCTGACATCAAAAATGTAGATTTTAGTTGTCTGTGTCATTTAGTGATGAAACGAGTAGTCTAGGATAAGTAGTTTCCAAGATATGACCGTTTGAAGTTGAATTTGACAGCTGACATCAAAAATGTAGATTTTAGTTGTCTCTGTCATTTAGTGATGAAACGAGTAGTCTAGGATAAGTAGTTTCCAAGATATGACCGTTTGAAGTTGAATTTGACAGCTGACATCAAAAATGTAGATTTTAGTTGTCTGTGTCATTTAGTAATATAATAACAGAAAAGTTAAAAATGGCGGCCATGATTTTTCAAATTTGACATTAGATTCTTGGTAATGGTTGAAAGGGACCTTCAGATATCGATTTTGAAAGCAATCGGTCCATAAACAGGAAAGTTAAAAATGGCGGCTATGATTTTTCATAAATAGGTACAAATAAAAATATATACAACGACGTGACGCGGGCAGAAATGTCCTACGACGGACGACTGCCATAAAAAAAAAAAAAAAAAAAAAAATATATATATACATTGACATTTTTACACGGCACCCTTTAGACGACTCATAGAACAAACGTCTATGATGCCACACAAAAAATAATTATGTTTGTTTTTGGTGAGGATCGAACCCACGACCCACGGCACGGAAGGGAGAGCTAGTACCGACTGAGCTGTGAGGCCTATCAAAATATCTTTTCATTTTAGCTCATCATCATTAATTTCTATTCTATTCAAGTACACGTTCTTCATTGCACTGCAGATTGTACTGTTTGGCACAGTACGCACAACGGATCTTCATCCCTCTGAAGTTAGGTGTAACAATCGATTTTGTATGTACTACACAAACATCCAAACATCTAAACTTTTGCATCCCATCCCACTAATATTATAAATGGTAAGATAAGATTTTAATTGTCCCCAATAGGTATGTACAGGTGTTAATGATTGTCATGAATAAAAAAGTTACTAACATCAAAACTAGGTAGTCAGTCACACTCCACGTGTACACGCACGGTTATGCTCGATCTTTTTGGCGCGGAGAAAATCGACACAGGTCCGCCTTCCACGAGCGCTGGCGCGCGTCTGAATTCGAGCGGCCAACGCATCGCATTTTATGCAGTTGTAAATTACGTTTATTCAAATTAATATAATAAATTATGTAAATAAAAAGTATACAATTTTATTGATTATGAACTAACGTTTATTTTGGTATAGTTTTTACCTAATAATAATAATGTAGTATGGAGAAATTAACGGCTAATTCTGAACGTTTTTAGAAATTTTATGGTTTTGAATTGATTTTTTTTTGTACATATCCCATACTTATTTCTAAATTCCGGGGCCGCTACGGTCAATGGCAGTATATAAGAGATATTTGTTGATATTTTTCATTTCGTTTGCTTTGCAGAGTAGTTCAATCCAGGAGCTTGAAAAAGTGTCTGCGCGAGTTTTATTAAAAACTTGTTTCGGAATTTTGGCTTTATTTAAATATATAAGGAAAAATTGCAAAAAGCGAGGCCGCTACGGTCAATGCGAATAACTATTCTACACCATACAATAAATAGAAATTATCTAAGAGTTTCAGTTTCAGAGATCTAGAACGTCAAAAATGGGCATTTTCACGGTTTGACCGTAATACGCGCCTTAAGTCTAATGTGCGTGTAATAGCACCGGCACTTATACCCTTCAAACCAGAACACAGCAATGCGAGCATCACTGCTTGGCGCACTAAATAGGTAGGTACGGTGCTAGTACTTCCCCGGACAAGCTGATGATGAACTGAAAGTGATCTAACTATAATGCTGACTGCACGTCTACCTTTTTCTCATTCCCAGTTCTGATTTGTGATGAAACGGCGGGGTACTAATGGAAAATTGGCCACATTTCGTGTCCCCTGTAATGCCATTACGAAAGCAATTTTTATTCGCACGAATGTAATGAATTGAATTTTAATTTTGACGCCGTTTTTCGGCAATTTTGCTGTCGTGTGAGTGTATATAGTGAAAATTACTACGTCAGGCGTGAGATTTTTTTATCGAGAGAATATTTTTCTATCGTGTTTTGGTATTGCTTGAGATACATTGCACAGTAAGATGGAAAATTGTAGATGCGAGCGTGCACAACAAAACGCGGCCGTGCAGTGTATATCAAATATCACTAGAAATACTTTGTTTTGTGTACCTGTGGAACAGGCCCTTCGGGAAATCGTGTAATTTCCGTTAAAACTGGGTTGGACAAACAAAATGTTGGTAGCAAAATGTAACCTCTAAACACACTTAGGGCCAACGCACATCTGTCGACAAAACTGTTTTGTCGCGTACTTAGTGACGTGAAAATAAATTTTCTGTTATAACGAAAACAGCATATGATGAATGCTTCCTCGTCATATGCTGTTTTCGTTGTAACGAAATTCACATCAATTGACACGACGCATGCATAAAATTATGTTTACCTATCTATTATAGCATTGTTTAGTACCTACTTATTAAACATTGCTTTATACGCACATACCTAGAGAATGAACTGTGCTTTTTTAATAAATAAGAATATGAAGTAATTATGTAGTGTACTTAATAATATTATTAAGTACTTAGGATGATTCTCATTTAATAAGCAAGTAACGAAAACAGCAAATAAAAAGAAGCATATCGTAACTAAAAAAGTTTTACTGAGAAGTTTCACATCACTAACTGTTCGACAAGACGTTTTGTCTTTGGTTTGCGTTCTCCCTTAATACATACTCCATACAAATGGATTTAATTGTACTTCGCTCTATCGATCCCTTGTCAAGTTGGCATTCCACAAAGGGTAGAAACTATTGCTCATTTTATGTGACGATTTATCTCCTATATGACGATATTATTCTCTAGCAACCATACAGGGTGCAACAAAACAGATTTTCCATACATTTTTGCAAAGTAGGTAAGTACTTATTAAGTAAAAGCTGATGGCCCACCATTTTATAAAAAAAAAGAATATGCTGATGTTATATTACTTCACAAGGGACACCCTCAATAAATGTGCCCTGTGAAGTATTACATTGTCAAATTCAAAAGTTCAAAAAAAAAATCAAATAAGTATTACTGCAAGCTTTCAGTTGCTGAATTTAAATGATACATACTTGGCAACCCTAAGGGCGAACGCAAACCGAAAACAAAACGTCTTGTCGAACAGTTAGTGATGTGAAACTGTCAGTAAAACTTTTTTAGTTACAATATGCTTCTTTTTATTTGCTGTTTTGAGTTACTTGCTTATTTAATGAGAATCATCCTAAGTACTTAATAATATTATTAAGTACACTACATAATTACTCTATTCTTATTTATTAAAAAAACACAGTTAATTCACTAGGTATGTGCGTATAAAGCAATGTTTAATAGGTAGGTACTAAACAATGCTATAATAGATAGGTAAACATAATTCTATGCATGCTGTGTTCGCTTTTTTCGCTTTTTCGTTATAACGAAAACAGCATATGACGAGTGCTTCCTCGTCATATGCTGTTTTCGTTATAACAGAATTTTCACGTCACTAAGTGCGCGACAAAACAGTTTTGTCGATAGATGTGCGTTGGCCCTAAATGAGGACATCATAAACAGTTTTTTAAGCGTGGCGTGTTTATGGCAGCCCTGATGGCGGTATAATTCACATTTTACGCGCAATAACCTTTGGAGGCTTTTTTAATACAAGTAAGTACATACAAACGGACGATGGGTGCCTTAAAAAATGGTACTTAGGAGAAAATTATTTTTAAAATGGTTTTTAAGGTGCAAGTTTTTGAATATTTTGTGTGTTTAGATAGATAGATAGACATTAAATTTATTCAAACCTTTACAATATTTAATAATACAAGATAAAAAATACATATAACAGAGCAAACATAAAACTTAAAATTAAGGTGTTTCTTCAAAAGTTCGAATTAAATAAATATTCACTGCTAGTTTTTCCAATCGGACGAACGGGAAAGCGCAGTGTTGGACGCCATGATTGTAAAGATCCCCTTAAATCATTCTATCTATCAATGGGCTATACTTCCACAGGCTAGTGCGATGATGATGCGTTTTTCAAATGTGCGTAATGATATTGCCCTAATAACAACCACGCGGGTGAAATCGCGAGCAACAGCCAGTTATGTAATAAATTGCAACAAACTCTTAGGGCCAACGCACATCTATCGACAAAACTGTTTTGTCGCGTACTTAGTGACGTGAAAATAAATTTTCTGTTATAACGAAAACAGCATATGATGAATGCTTCCTCGTCATATGCTGTTTTCGTTGTAACGAAACTCACATCACACGACACGACACACACACGACACGACACGACACGACAGTCTTTTCTTACGTTTTTTTATTAATAGGTTCGCAAACCAGCCGTTAAAACAATTTAATTAATTAATAAAATTGGCCGAGCGGCCTTCAAAAGCAAACATGCATGCATAAAATTATGTTTATCTATCTATTATAGCATTGTTTAGTACCTACCTATTAAACATTGCTTTATACGCATATACCTAGAGAATGAACTGTGCTTTTTTTAATAAATAAGAATATAAAGTAATTATGTAGTGTACTTAATAATATTATTAAGTACATAGGATGATTCTCATTAAATAAGCAAGTAACGAAAACAGCAAATAAAAAGAAGCATATCGTAACTAAAAATGTTTTACTGAGAAGTTTCACATCACTAACTGTTCGACAAGACTTTTTTTGTCTTTGGTTTGGGAGAACGCAAACCAAAGACAAAACGTCGAACAGTTAGTGATGTGAAACTTTCAGTAAAACTTTTTTAGTTACAATATGCTTCTTTTATTTGCTGTTTTCGTTACTTGCTTATTTAATGAGAATCATCCTAAGTACTTAATAATAATATTAAGTAAACTACATAATTACTCTATATTCTTATTTATTAAAAAACACAGTTCATTCTCTAGGTATGTGCGTATAAAGCAATTTTAATAGGTAGGTACTAAACAATGCTATAATAGATAGGTAAACATACTTTAGAAAAGACTGTCGTGTCAATTGATGTGAGTTTCGTTGTAACGAAAACAGCATATGACGAGGAAGCATTCATCATATGCTGTTTTCGTTATAACAGAAAATTTATTTTCACGTCACTAAGTACGCGACAAAACAGTTTTGTCGATAGATGTGCGTTGGCCCTTAAAGTAAAAGTTTATAAAAAGCTTCTAAAAGTTTAATAAACGTTAACGATAGCTCTTAGTTCACTAATCCACCCAAGCGGTTGTAATGGTCATGGTTTTAAAAAGCAGAAGCCGGTATATAGCAGCCGTCATCGAGTGAAGCGAGCAAACATCAACTTAAAAAAAAACAATCAATGTCAGGTTAGACCAAAGAGGTAGGAAACCATAAACATGGAGAGGCCCCATTCTACTATACAAATTAAATCGACACATAAGCCGTCAAATATTATTTTGTTTCTTTTTAACCAAACAAATACTGAATGTGTTGAAAGAGATAGACAATATTTTGTCCTTTCGATTTTTTTTTGTGACGTCATGATTTTATGTTTGCGTAACCAGCGCCGCCATGTTTAGTTCCGAGTTTGTGGTAGATCTTCTGTCAATACTACTAAGAAGGCAGCCATATTATGTTCCGTAGTTGTACGCTTATTTTGTTGGTGAGGCGTATCCATTGGTTTTCTGTATCAGAGGTGGGTTGGACGAATCGACGTAGAATGTTTATTAGAGCTTAAAGCATAACTTTCGAACCGTTTGACCGATGTGCATAAAATTTGAAAGGTCTACAGATAGCACTACTATAGTTTACTGCTTGAAATATGAGCTAAACTGGCCAAGAGTTTGTAAAGTTATAACTGTTATAAGGGTCCAAAAGACAGTAAATTCAATAGATTTTGAAGATATCTTGTAAAGCAAAGACAATGTTGAAAAAACAGATAAGAATATCGACCAAGAAACTGTCGGTACATGTATTTAACTAATCTTCAACCCAATAATTAGTGCTGTCCTCAAAATCCAGACACAATCTTAGAAAATTAGAGATAGCTTTGGATTGTTTTTCTATCGAGAGAATATTTTTCTATCGTGTTTCGGTATTAGAGCAAAAATCGGAAATATAATGAATTCTCTGTACCTATTTTACCTATAGTTTATGAATTTTATTTACGGATTACCAGTGAAAAGCAACTTGCGATTTTCACTATACCCGCAGCCTTAAAAGTGGACTTTAAAGTAGTTATACTTACTCAAGTGACATTTTTATTCAATGATAAAAACTACAGCTATAAAAGTATAAGCTTATAAACCAGTTGGAATCAGCTGGGAGTTTACCAAGAGCGGTTATTTCAAGCTATTTGTAGCAGCTTTTCATTACCATGAAGTTAGACTAGCTTTGACCCGTGGCTTAAGTTTGCGTTTCTTTTTTTTAAATAGTACATATTAATTGACAGGCGTCACAGCTCAGTCGGTAATATAAGGCCTTCCGTGCTGTGGGTCGTGGGTCGTGGGTTCGACCCCCACCAAGAACAAACATTTGTGCGTGGAAAACATAAATGTTTGTTCTATGTCTGGATGTTACTATGTAATTATAAGTATGTATTTACAAAAAAAAAGTATTTAAGTATTGTATCAGAATCTAGTTCCCATATCACAAGCTTTGCTTAGTTTGGGACTAGAGGGCGTTGTGTGTAAAGTCCATGAATATTTATATTTATTTATTTAAATGTTATTGTAGTAAAAATTTAAATAAATTAAGTCCCAGAATCCCAAACAAGGTATATCCAAGGGAAAAACATGGATTAACTGCTTACAAGATAAAAACGGCGGTAAACACAACAGTCGCCAAAAAATACAGGACATTTGCACAGATTTTTACAAAAACTTATATTCAGATCCATCAAAAGACTTATCAGATATTAACTATACCCTTTCCGATACCATCCCTTTCATTACAGGACGCGAAGTCCATGATGCTCTATGAAAATATATATATATATATATATAATATATAATATATATATAATATATATGCGTTATGAAAAGAGCCCTGGAGAGGACGGTATCACAACCGATTCGCTAAGGATTAGATCTAAAGCCTTGTTACCACATATTACAAATTTTTTCAACACGATCCTTCAAACAGGCATTTTTCCGGTGAGGATGTGTCATTCTAGCATGGTACTCCTTTTTAAAAAGGGTGATAAATGGAATATTAACAACTACAGACCGATCAGCTTAGTGTCACATCTTTACAAGGCCTTTATTAAAGTAATCCTGAGGCGTATCGAGAGGACTCTTGACCAGCACCAGCCGCCACAACAAGCGGGATTCCGGCCCGGATTTTCCACCACCGATCACTTGCATACATTGAACCAAATTATAGAAAAATACTCCGAATACAATAAACCTTTGTATTTGGCTTTTGTAGACTATACAAAAGCCTTCGATAGCATCACACACACATCCATATTTACAGCTTTAGAAAGACAAAACATAGATAAAACGTATATAGACCTACTTAAAATTATTTACAATATCAGTACTGCAGACATAAAACTTCATGGATCCGGTAATTCATTCAAAATAGATAGAGGCGTTAAGCAGGGGGACCCTCTCTCTCCAAAGTTGTTTACCAGCACGCTACAAGAGTATTTTTAACACTAACAACCGCATGGTCCACAAAAGGCATCGAAGTTGGCGAGAAAAGGCTTATACGAACCTGAGATTCGCGGACGACATCGTCCTTTTTGCTTCAAGTGGACCCGAGCTACAAACAATGCTGCAAGATCTCAGCACTGCAAGCAACGAGGTTGGTCTTCTGATGAATCAATCGAAGACTAAAGTCATGACCAACAGCACGAGACGTAGGGTCGAGGTAGACGGGCAGCAGATACACTATGTCGATGAATACATCTACTTGGGCCAGATAGCATCCTTCGAAAACAGGCAAGACAAGGAAGTCGACCGACGCGTCGACAATGCCTGGAAGAGCTACTGGTCCATGAAAGAGCTGATGAAGGGCGACCTTCCACTGTCACTGAAGCGAAAACTCATCGACACGTGTATCCTGCCTGTCCTAACCTACGGTGCTCAGACGTGGTCGCTGACTGAGTCTCAGAAGACCAAGCTAGGTGTCTGCCAAAGAGCGATGGAGCGAAGTATTTTAGGTGTGAAAAGAATAGATCGAATTCGGAACACCATACTTCGCTCCAAAACTGGAATCGCTGATGTAGGCCGTAAAGTAGCAAAGCTGAAGTGGGAATGGGCGGGCCAAGTGGTTCGCATGGACTCGGAAAGGTGGGCTCAAGGAGTCACAGGCTGGATACCACCAGGAGGTAGAAGACGTCGCGGCCGCCCGAGGAAGCGCTGGCATGACGACCTGGACTCCTTCGAGCGGAAATGGGCGGAACAAAGATCGCGAGAAGTGGAAGACGAGGGGGGAGACCTTTGCCCAGCAGTGGGACAGTATTGGTTAATTTAAAAAAAAAAAAAAGTCCCAGAATAATGGACGCAGGTGAGTTGCCTCACCCAGCTATCCTCAAGGAACGTGCTTAAAGAGGCAATACATTATTCAAAGTATGGGTCAAGTGGGCCATCTGATTGTTGCTTTATAAATTCTTTAAAAAAATTAGTGTTGTTTACGGTCACTAAAACATTGAAGCTACCATCATCATCATCAGATGATGAAGCAGGAAGGTAGTCAAATTGAAGTCGTTTTTCTTATTTAACTTAACTTGTAAATTATGTAGGTACTAAAAAGCGCAATAGAAGTCATTTTGGCCTAAAATGTTTTTTTTTGTATAGTAGTAATAATAGTTTTAGGTATGGACTATTATACAGTATAAGAGCCAAGAAACACTGAACGCAAGTTTCGAACCCACGACCTAAGCACAACTCACCACTACACCACGCTACAATAAACAAACCAAATCAACAGAATTCACATTAATATCATCACAATTTAAGATTAACTCTGGTTAATTAAATAGCTTAATCAAAGTTCGTGATTAAACAGTTTGAGCTACCCTCGTCACAAGATGGAAACCCTAGTGGGGTAATCAAAAGGGATAGTCGAAAACATTTATTTTATTTCATTTGGAATCTTCGAAGTTTGTTTATGGTCACCCTGGCATTGATTACTCGACCAGCTCAGTCGTTATAGCTCTGGCTTCTGTGCTGTGGGTCATGGGTTCGATTCCCACTGAGGACAAAGAGTCGATGTCGCGTCCAGTGATAACAACTTTTAGCTATTCCTTGTAATAAAATATTGAAGATTTAAGATTGGACAAGCAAAGGTTGCCCATAACATTAAGTGGGGTTCTATCTTCGGGAAAATTTATGTACGATTTAGATAAAGATAAAACAGTGTTTAACGGATTGTGGAATAAGGTAATATTTTACTAAGCGTAATAATATAGTTTTATTTTATTCAACCGAAATAAAGTAGATTTCGACATAAACGTACAGCCCCCGTATTCCAATCTTTTGCTGTCAAGTTATATTTCACTGCCCAGTGTAATTTCTTTAGGTCACGTGGTACAATTTTGTACCACGTGATCATTCTTTTTAGACACTTGACAGCAAAATATGCGCGAAAACAAATTAACTGACATCATAATGTCACTATTTAGTCACAGAATAACTATGAGTTAGTATGAACTGACCATGATTTAAAACTTTGCAGTTCAACTGAGATTGGAATACCCCTGCAGACATAGACATTATTATTTTGATTTGCAACCAAAACACACAATCATAACAAATTTGTAAAATAGATTAAAATAGTATTTACTTAAAACGGATGAAAAAATATTCAATAAAAAAAATCAGGTTTAAAATTATTGAACCCTAACAAGGATAATAATATCCTGTGACATGAATAAATAAATAAAATAATAAGGGCTTAAAACCCTAAGGTTGGAACTCCATTAGGATCGATTTATTATGTCCTCGACCCGTGACGTCATACATTAATGGGGTGACGTCACTGACCGGAAGCGGTCATGTCACATGACCCTTGGGACATTCGATGAGAAAATAATAGATCTAATCAAATGAGTGTCCATATAAATATTTATTGTCAAATGATTTATTTTCAAACATTTACTTATCAGAAAAAAAACATGGCGTCTTTTTCCAAATTTAAAAAAAAAATTTAAGAACTATTTGTATCTATTGCTGTCACAATGATTTCGAAATATGGTACAAAAAATTGTTATAAATTTTACAAACATTCCTTAGCACTTTGCTGCCCCCGTATGCCAATCTTTTGCTGTCAAGTGATATTTCACTGCCCAGTGTAATTTCTTCAGGTCGCGTGGTACAATTTTGTACAACGTGATCATTCTTTTTAGACACTTGACAGCAAAATATGCGCGAAAACACATCAAATGACGTCATAATGTCACTATTTAGTCACAGAATAACTATGAGTTAGTATGAACTGACCATGATTTAAAACTTTGCAGTTCAAATTTGCAGTTTAACTGAGATTGGCATACCCCTACTGGAGTATTAATTTAAGGCTGCATGCGCACTATACGGCCAGATCAGTGTTTGAAAATGACTTTTATTGAAGGCGTTGTCTCAAGCTACCCAGACGTTCTCAGGGATGTTCCTGGGGATTACAATTCAACGTTTTCAAAAAAACGGTTCTAGTAACGGTTATTGTACGGTTACCGTTTTTCAAAAACCGCAGCTTATGAGGTTGTTTACCGCAAAATTAAATCACCTTAGTTTTGCGCTTATTAATAAAGTTGGGGATTTAGTGCTTAGTTAGGCGTAGTCGGGGGTAAGTATATAAAAATAGTTGTGAACTTGTCTGGGATTGGTCACATAACCCTTGTAGGTTATGTATGTATCATTATATAACTAAGTTGGGACTATGTTGTCCCAATAAATGAACTTTTATTATTTTTTTATTATTATTATTTTAGATGCCCTCGAATAAACACGTAATTAAATTAAAAATTTTAAATCTTGGATCGATTTTCATCAAACATAGCTAAGAACACTCCCGACTAATTCACCTTTCAAACAAAAAAAATCAAAACCGGTTTATCCGTTCAGGAGCTACGTTGCCTCAGACACACACACACACACACACACAAACACAGACACGTTAAACTTATAACACCCCGTCGTTTTTGCGTCATGGGTTAAAAAAGGCGTGGTTTATTTGAGGCCTAGAGTGTCTGGTGACCTCGTAGCTTTAAACTTATAACATCCCTGATTTTTTCAATAGGGGGTTAGTAAACAGACATCATTTATTTATCCTCTGAGATTTGTTCCGATCAGTGATCGATCACCCTTCAAAGTAGTTGTTTTCTTTTTTGCGCTCACACTGTTGGTTCTATAGAAATATTCATTCATTCATTCTTTCATTCATTCATTATTTCATTCATTCATGCATTTATGTAGTACCTAGTTCACATTATAAACTATAAACTATATTCATGGACATTTAACACGACGCCCTCTAGTCCCAAACTAAGCAAAGCTTGTAATATGGGAACTAGATGCTGATAGAATACTTATATACTTTGATGGGTTCTTTAACCTCTCGAAGTTTTCGATAGTGACCTTATTAGTAAAGCTAATACACCCTTTTCATAACCAATAGAGCACACCTCCCAAGACGTCGATAATCGAATCAGACGCTCCTCTTGAGAATCGATACGTGATAGAATCGAATGACTGTAACCTTCCCCTTTATACTCTAAGAAGCAGATGATCTCACTAATATTATAAATGTAAAAGTTTGCGTATCAATCACGTCAAAACTACTGAACCAAGTTGGATAAAACTTAGAATATATATAAAATAAAAATAAAAAAAAAAAAATATTCATGGTCATTTTACACGACGCCCTCTAGTCCCAAACTAAGCAAAGCTTGTAATATGGGAACTAGATGCTGATAGAATACTTATATACTTTTTTTTTTGTAAATACATACTTATAATACATAGTAACACCCAGACATAGAACAAACATTTATGTTTGCCACACACAAATGTTTGTTCTTGATGGGGATCGAACCCACGACCCACAGCACGGAAGGCAGAGCTATACCGACTGAGCTGTGACGCCTGTCACAGCTCAGCTCGTAACCTGGATTAACACATAGGCTAATTTTTATCCAGAATAATTAACAGGGCCTATAAGATAAGAATGTCTGTGGACGGCATTGTTCCTTCTGAAGATCTATAGGAGAGCCATTGAAAGTGTAAAACGACTGGCTGACTTGAAAAGACAGCAGGCAAGCGATTAGTGACCGCTTCGGCCGTCGACTGAGCTGGCCTGTCAGACACTACACGACCATACACTAGTCAATTAAAGTTACTTTATGATTCTAGCTGTAAGGCGTGTAGCTTTATACTGGATCATGTCTACGATTACAGCGTCTTTGTGAATAAGAGGACTGTGAAGACGATGCAATAACGTGTTAGGTGATACCTACTTGTTTACGCTTTGAGTAAAAGGGTCTTATTGGAGTTGACGTAACCAATTTACTAAGTTCATTTTCTGTATAAAAATTCTGGGCCGGATATGATGAAATTTACGAAGGTTCCGCACGTTTGCACTGGCACGACACACGATACCGACATATCGGTGGTCCGGACAATAATATCGTTGTCGTCGTCGGCACGGTGTATAATAAATGTCTATTAAATGTATTATGTGTATTAAATGTATGATATGGCTGACTAATAGCTCTGCATTCCGTGCTGTGGGTCGTGGGTTCGATCCCCACCACGAACAAATATTTGTGTGTGGCAAACATAGAATTTGATCTATGTCTGGGTATTACTATGTATTATAAGTATGTATTTACAAAAAAAAAATATTCATTCAGCATCTAGTTTCCATAATAAGTTTTGCTTAGTTTGGGATTAGAAGACGTCGTGTGAAATGTCCATGAATATTTATTTTATTTTTATTTCATTCATTCACTCACTAAACAGTCTCCAGCTCGACCACAGATACAATAAGCAGCTCGACTTTACATCTTGTGTAAGAGCTTACAATTTGTCTTGCACGTGAGCTGCTAGTCAAACAGATAATATACTTACTGAAACTGTGTCGTTCAGAAGAAGTTATACATTTTATTTATCTAACCTTCGCACTTGAGAAATGCTATAAATAAATAAATAAATATTCATGGACATTTGGGTTAGTCTCATCATCTCGTCTAAAAAAGCAACTGGTCTAATTATCACACGACGCCCTCTAGTCCCAAACTAAGCAAAGCTTGTAATATGGAAACTAGATGGCTGATAGAATACTTATATACTTTTTTTTGTAAATACATACTTATAATATATAGTAACACCCAGACATAGAACAAACATCTATGTTATGCTATGACCAGTTTCTAGCTTCAAATTCAACTTCTTGATTTAATGGCGTTTGCGACTGTTGCCACAATTCTGCCAGTGTCGAGTCCGTTATATGCTAGAGTCATAAACATGAGGGGAGTGCGGAATAAGAATATGGTCGGTGCTCAGCAGGGGTATTCCAATCTCAGTTGAACTGCAAAGTTTTAAATCATGGTCAGTTCATACTAACTCATAGTTATTCTGTAACTAAATAGTGACATTATGATGTCATTTAATTTGTTTTCGCGCATATTTTGCTGTCAAGTGTCTAAAAAGAGTGATCACGTGGTACAAAATTCTACCACGTGTCCTGAAGAAATTACACTGGGCAGTGAAATATAACTTGACAGCAAAAGATTGGAATACGGGGACTGTCAAGTTATGTCAAGTTCCAAGTAGGTATTACATTTTGTAGGAAAACCTCTTTTTTTTTACGGTAAAAACACATTAAAATACGGTAAGTAAATGAGAAAGCTGTCATAATTACCTAAGTTACGTAAAAAAAAAGTTAAGTAAGTAGGTATGTTATGTTTCCACATTATTTTACAAAAAAAATCATTCTGAACCAGTGATCCAGAAAGGTATTGGCTTACCATGCTTTACTACCTAATAAAGTCTCTTTTACGCGCAAGACGTAAACGTAAATCTACTATGGAAACGTATTAACTGTCGAGCAACAGCGTAAACTCAAGGAATTCCGATATTAGGTGTGTAGAGTGCCATTAGCACGGGACATCAACTTAAAATAAACTGGGAGGCCTATGATACAGGTTTTCTGAAAAAATCATCCATTTTTGCCGGGTACTTTAAGAGAAACCCGTCTGGAATGAACTATTCCGCACAAAATAAATTTTTTTCTTCAACAAAGTTTATTAATAAGAAATCTAAGTATGAGGTTCTCTTAGTTAAGCTCTAAGCTTTGATTAGATACTCCACTCAAAGGGGTAAAAAAAATTTTTGTTTTCATATCCCGTTTGACCCCCCTTAGTCACATATGTTTGTGCTCAGTGGGGATCGAACCCACGACCCACAGCACGAAAGGCAGAGCTGTGACGCCTGTCAAACAAAAACATTTAATTCTGTAGGTATTCCTCGCGTCCTTTCAGTGAAATTCAGTGTACCTACTCCCACCCTTTTAGAAAAACCCTAGAGACGTCCAAGTCCAGCCCCCGTATGCCAATCTTTTGCTGTCAAGTTATATTTCACTGCCCAGTGTAATTTCTTCAGGACACGTGGTACAAAATTGTACCACGCGATCATTCTTTTTAGACACTTGCAAAATATGCGCGAAAACACATCAAATGACGTCATAATGTCACTATTTAGTCACAGAATAACTATGAGTTAGTATGAACTGACCATGATTTAAAACTTTGCAGTTCAACTGAGATTGGCATACCAATGCAGTTGTAATAAAAGTGTTGTGCTGATATCGTTCAAAACATCAAAGTTCTAATATTCTTCAGGCCTATTTGCTCAGAAAAGCCCTGAAATCCCTTCAAAACGACCGGAAATAAAAGTTACAAGTTGGAGAGTTTGAAGCACTCTGTGTCTGTGTTTGGTTCCCGTTTACCGACTGCGGTGAACAGGGGATTAAGGGGGAGGGGTAGGGAGGGGTTTCTAAAATAACGGTGAAAGTAAAATGACGACTTTTTTTATTTACATTTCATAACTGTTAAAAAAAATCGTAAAGCATATTATTTTATATTACAGCACTAGGGAAATCACGCAAGGTTTTAGATATAATAGGGATAATTAGCCTGTAATTACCTTTTAAGTAACCAATTTAACTACCTATACTTCGTTTAGCTGTAAGTTTTTCTAAAATGAAAAAAATTAAAATAAAATAATAATACTATTTCAGTTCATATCAATAACTTACAATAAGGTTTAAAATTAGATAGGTATAAGACTATGTATAAGTGTTTTCTATATTCTAAGGTATAAGTACGTGTATTATAATTATTTAGATACTGTGTTCTTTAATTATTACTATCGATATCTTCAATTTTTAAACAGCAGGGGTATTCCAATCAAAGTTGAACTGCAAAGTTTTAAATCATGGTCAGTTCATACTAATTCATAGTTATTCTGTGACTAAATAGTGACATTATGACGTCATTTGATGTGTTTTCGCGCATATTTTGTTGTCAAGTGTCTAAAAAGAATGATCACGTGGTACAAAATTGTACCTGAAGAAATTACACTGGGCAGTGAAATATAACTTGACAGCAAAAGATTGGCATACGGAGGCAGAGCTGTCAATCGAAAATCATTTTAATTCTTCTCACAGCCACTGCTACCGGCCGACCGCTGTATTACGGTCGCCGATTCCCAAGAATCCAAAGCCAACTTCAGCAACTTTGAACGAATAAGTTTTATGGCACCTGCCTCGTGTTATTGAGCGAGCTGCTTCTAACAATACTTGGCTTTCGAGAGAATTCATAATCACACCTTGTTTTGCTTACCTTAGATATAAAAACAGTAACTAATCTGATGATTAAGATCGGCGCAGTGCAATGCATCACAGTGCACGACCTCAGTAGACAAGCTCGGTGAGGCAATGCATTGTTATAGGGCGAGGTAACCACTTAACATCAGGCGGGACATCAGCTTGTTTCATCATTCATAAAAAAGTAGATTGACAGACAACCATCGAAATTACAAAACCGAGTCACTAAAGTTTTTAAGGTTGTGTTTTAAAATAAATAAATAAGTAATTTTTATTTCTAAAAATATTTCTAACTAGCTTCCGCCCGCGATTTCGTCCGCGTTCCGTTTGATCCTGTTGATTTTCCGGGATAAAAAGTAGCCTATGTGTTAATCCAGGCTACGAACTATGTATTCCAAGTTTCATCCAAATCGGACCAGTAGTTTTTGCGTGAAAGACAAGAGTAACAAACACCCATACATCTATTTAAAAAACTTATATTAGTAAATAAATAAATATTCATGGACATTTCACACAACGCCCTCTAGTCCCAAACTAAGCAAAGCTTGTGATATGGGAACTAGATGCTGATAGTAGGATAAATTTTAGTTTGGCGGCTCAGAAACCGGAATTCGAGCGCGGCCAAACTGCGATAGCCCTCTTAAACAAACAAACATAATAACTATGCCGAATAATGCCGATACCTTTAATACTGTTATTCCATACATTGTTGCTATACAAACAGCTTCGTTAGCTATTACCAAAGATGGATATCATGGCAAAAACGTAATAAACTCCAGTATAACTGAATTATTCAGTAAAGCAACTCCATATTTGCTAGCAGGTCAAGTACGCTAGTGGACGCGGATTTAATAACTTACCGTGTTGACTTAGGACTGACACAGTAAATGTTACACAGTAGGGCAAGTTGAATCATCTGACTTGACCTACTGCTGGGTATACAGGGTGTAACATAATGTCCCTATAAGCCCGAAAGGGGGGTATTCTACACGTCATGGCGAACAACGTTTGTTCTACGACTATAAACGTTTCGAAAGTTTTCATTCACGAAATAGCATTGCACATGTGTGGGTGTGACGTGATAGGAGGGTGCGTGTGCATGTGTACTAACAGGCTGGATACATACGCAAAGTAAACAAATACTTAGGGTTGTCTCAAATTTCAAAGATAAAAATAAAAATTTCAAATAATATGTTGTATTTAACTTTTGCACATGCCAATCTGTTCACGTGTTTGGTCTGAATAAGCCCTTTTTCGGCTTATATGGACATTATGTGACACATTGTATAGTAAAAATATAATTGGGATAGTTTTGGGATGTCATAAAATGGCCGCCGAATTTGTATAAATCTTAATAAAATCGTAATGATCATCATCATCATTCCCCTGCCATTATCTTAATAAAATCGTAATGATATTTTTGAGAAAATAAAAAATCTATATAGGTATTAGGTACAGCCCCGTATGCCAATCTTTTGCTGTCAAGTTATATTTCACTGCCCAGTGTAATTTCTTCAGGTCACGTGGTACAATTTTGTACCACGTGATCATTCTTTTGAGACACTTGACAGGAAAATATGCGCGAAACGAAAACACATCAAATGACGTAATAATGTCACTATTTAGTCACAGAATAACTATGAGTTAGTATGAACTGACCATTATTTAAAACTTTGCAGTTCAAATTTGCAGTTCAACTTTGATTGGCATACCAATGCTGTACGCAGTACGCACAACGGATCTTTATCCGTCTGAATTTAGGTGCAACAAACGATTGGGCTTCTACAGGTGCCGAAAAGTTCGCTTATCTACCTCCATCCAATTCGACCCAAACATAGGTTCTACGCAGACACTTCGAGGGACAAAGATCGCTACTATACTTGTGAATAACATATCTTCTTAAAAAAACCTAAATAACTAACAACAGAAGAAAATGGAGTAAGACAATATTATTTCAGCTTCAGCCGAATTTTCGCTAAGTGAGGGTTTTTAAAATAGGGATGGGAAAAGGGTTGGATTTACGGTATCGGAATAATTCAGGAATTATCACAGAAAAGTACTTAGTTGGTTTTTGAATATTCCTCTAAAAATTGTTTAGTCAGAAAGAAAATTACGACTAATACTATTTACAAAATTGACAAAACTAATCTGGTTTATGAAAATGACAGCATTGTCACTTAACATCTGGTGAGAACGGGATAACCTGCTAGACGGGTGCTGGTTGAAATTTTTTGGGGACTTTGAGACAAAAGGTTTAAAAATCCCCTTAAAGGGGAAGACTCAGAGGTTATTGAGACTAGCCCACTGTTCAGACTCTGTTTATAAATTCGTACAGCACAAGGCTCATTTTTGACCGACTTCAAAAAAGGAGGAGGTTGTACTCTTCGGTTGTATTCTTACTTATGTTAATTTTAGGTTGGTTACCTTAGAATTCCGTCATTTATGAACCGATTTTTAAAAATTCTTTTTTTATCTGAAAAGATATCTTTCCAGGTTGGTCCCATTCAATTTTCATCAGAATCGTTTCAGTAGTTTGGGTTATAAATAGAAATAACTGAAAAAATATGCCAACCGCGTGCACGAAATTGCGTATTTAGCTTTCCATTTACTTATAAGTGGTGTTTATAGTCACTAGAACATTCCCAATAGACTATCATCATCATTCATCATATGGTGAAGCTGGTAGTCGAATTGAAGTCGGTTTTTCTGGTTTTTTTAACTTATAAATTATTCCATCCACGGGTGATAAGTTGAGACACTACGTACATTCAGGTACTATCGGCAAAATTTAAGGTGGTAAGGCAGAACTTTTGCTGATGGTACATCCGAACCTAATATTTTATTCATTTTGAAGGCTCCCTTCACTAATCATGACCTTTTTTGACCCTCTTCTAGCTGACTTCAGTGATACTGCCGTCTTAAGAGGACTCCTACTATGAATTGCACGTACAAATGTCCACCTATACTGTTTGGACTTTGAAATATTAGAAGTTGAACGTTGCGAATAGTGCGAGAGGGACGACAGTGTGTTTGTGTAGGACAGGTGCGAGCGCGGCGCGCTCCTATTGCGCTCCCTTTCCAAGGGTTCTTTACATTGTATGTAGTTATGGTTTTATTGGGTGTATAACCTGACTTGTGGCCGTGTGTACCAATATTATTTTTAACTCAAGTATATATCTAAAGTTTTGTGATATTGTGGAGATTCTTTAATTTATCTAGTAGTAGTTATTAGTTTTCATTTGGTTTTAAAATTATAAATTACATTTAATTGGGTTAAATGTAAACAAAAAGAGTTTTGCTCATTTTAACGTGCATATTTGATAGTAGGGGAGCCCACGATGCTAAATGGGGATTTACTCGAGCGTCGTAGAGACCTATTGGGATGCAAAGCTTAGATGATAAGAAGAAAAAAATGTTATATGATATATACCTTTACATCGGTGGGGGAAGCGGCTATAGATTTTTAAATATGTAAAAAAAAACTGTTGCATGGACATCCTCGAGCGCGTCAGATATTGATAGCATCAATGTCCTACGTATTTTTAATAATGTACGTATGTTAATCTGATCGTTTGCATGATGGGGGTGGTTGTATTTAAGGGTTGAAAATGAAAAAAAAAAAAAATTATCGAGCGCGTCAGATTTTCTGAGGGAGTGTTAAGTGCACCAAAAAAAAGCTCTCATTCACTAATCTGACGATTTCGATGGGACGCAAACTCGCGGCCATTTTCATAATGTGCAAAAAAAATTCGCCATTTTGAAATACTCAAGCGCGTCAGATTAAGATATATATGGTTCATCTTTATGTTCTAAACGTACTGTCTCATAATCTGACGATTATCTAGAGGGATTTGCCTGATCTGACAAAAAAAATTAGAAAAACGGTTCACCTTAAAGGCCATCCCTGCAACTTCCCGCTAATTCCATTCCTGGGTGCTTAAAATTGAACTTATGACATTTCTGAGCTCAAAATATAATTTATGTGATACTAGCAGTTACCCGCGACTTCGTATGCGTCTACAGTTTCCGTGTACTATATATTATCTGTGCGTGTACCGAGCGGATACTTCTTTGAGAAACTTGACATTACACCGAACCCGTACTCGAATGTCAAACGTTAGTCGTTAGACCAAAGAGGTAGTACTACGTCCTGTCAAACTGACGTGACATCATCCTCTTGCCAATAATTGGCGCTGCTAATCCCGTTTTTTTCATTTTATCCTGTGGATCCTGTTAATTATTCGGGATAAAAAGTAGCCTATGTGTCAATCCAGGTTACGTACTATATATATGCCAAGTTTCATCCAAGTTGGTTCAGTAGTTTTGACGTGATTAAAACACAAACATCCAAACATCTAAACATCCAAACATCTAAACTTTCGCATTTATAATATTAGTAGGATAGGATTTTGAGCTCGCTGAGTTCAAAGAAATAATATTTCTATGCATTTGAGCTCTCCCAGCTCGAAAGTCTGATAGAAGTTTCATAGAACACTATTTTTGGAATTTTCAAACCGCAATAACTTTTGAATGGATCAAGCAATTTTCACGCGGTTGGCGCAATTCGACGCAGTTTTATCATCCTCATAAGTAATTTTGCAATTTTAATTGATCGAGCCTCAAATTTCGGAGTAATCCCGAAAAAACTTTTTCGGGTTTCTTTAGTTCACGATATCTCTCGAACGAATCAACCGCTTTTGACCAGCTTGGTGGCGATCGACGTAGTTTTTCAAGCTCGAGAGTAATAGATAGAGAAAGAGTGAGAGAGGAATAGAAACGCGGAGAAGGAAATATAGGCATCACGCAGCTGCACGCATTTAACTTTATCGACGAATTTTTGTTATTTCGGCTTGCGGAAATCGTCAGATTTTATATTTTTCATTATTCTTGAATTATTTCCTTCAAAATAAAAAAAAATTTAGCTACGCTCGAGAATGTCGAGATGACGTTTTTTTTTTACAACTTTGTTGCCCTTCCTTTTTTTTACGTCACTCTCAAATTGTCAGATTAGTGGAATATACACTTTTTAGGATGTAATTAACTCACCCTACCTTAATCTGACGCGCTCGAGAATTTCTGATGGTCAATTTTTTTTTACTAATCTGATCCTGTATCCTTCACGGGCGGCCTTATATATGGGCCTCATGTTTTGTGGAGGTACTTAACCGGGTACAAGGTATCCCCCTGTATATTAATCTGCCGCGCTTTAGTAAATCCCGAAATCCCCGCTTGGGCTCCCCTACTATGACATGTTTTCATCTTGTTTGTTTCCAAACACAATGTGAAAAACACAATGCAGTTTTGATTCATAATTTTTGGTATTGCAGAACACGAATTTTATAGAAAATGAATTTGCGAGTGGTAGTTCGTAGGTGCCTTAATATTTTTATATCAAATATTCACTTGTCTTGCTAAGAACAAAAGATTTTGTTATTTCACATGAAAATGTCTTGGGTTTTTTCAGGCAACGTGAAAACGTTTTTCGTTCATCGCACTTGTACTTTCTTGTTTATATTTTTTTGAGTTCTTGTACAGTCATCATCATCATAATCACCCTGTAATAAATAGTCCACTATCAAACATATGCCTTCTGCATATTATATTTTTAGAAATAACGAATTTAGACACAACACATAAAAAGCTTTGGGGTAACTTTTAGTTAGTTTTACATATTAAATTAAGACAATTACTTAAATTAAAATTCACAAAGAAAATTAGGACAAATACAGTAATAATATTTACAAAATACACATGAAGCAGTTGAGCTATCTACACACCGTTGCAAACGATTCATAGATAGCTCAACTGATCCAAATCAGTAGCAATCGGAAGCGTGCCCAAGACACTGGCTGCATTGTCGCGCTGAATAGCAATACTGATACGCTGGGCCAGATAAATTAAATTACTTCCCCCGTACTTTTGCTGTCAAGTTATATTTCACTGCCCAGTGTAATTTCTTCAGGTCACGTGGTACAATTTTGTACCACGTGATCATTCTTTTTAGACACTTGACAGCAAAATATGCGCGAAAACAAATCAAATGACGTCATAATGTCACTATTTAGTCACAGAATAACTATGAGTTAGTATGAACATGAACTGACCATGATTTAAAACTTTGCCGTTCAACTTTGCAGTTCAACTGAGATTGGAATACCCCTGCTTAAGTACTTTTTAGAAAGACTAGCCAGATGCAATTTGCTATTTTAAACTAAGAGCCACTTCAAACGAGCTTATTGGTTTAACTGCACCTTTCCACCTCCAGAGTATACTAAATCCACCACAAAATAGTATTCTTAGTAAAATTTAAACACAATTTAAGTGCGAACATCTGGCGTCGATAACCACACACTTAAAAAGTAGTAAACGGCAGAGAGGTTAGGCTAGACGCGCATTTGTCGGCCAAATCTAGTCTTCTATTTAACTAAATCTGTTTAGCGGTTTAGTTTGTGAAATGTAGTTTTTCTTTTTTGCACCGTCACTATCGTATATTTAAAATCCAGTCCATCCAAAGGTTACCTGGAAGAGATCGCTCATAGCGATATGACCGCCCATTGTATACTTCGCTTTAATATAGAACTATGTCTAATTTCCGGTGCAGTACAATAAAGAGTTTTCTATCTATCTATCTATATCATAAGCCATATAATCATATTTAGCGATAAGACCGCCCATTGTACAATTAGTTAAGTTTTGTATTTATTCCCTAGGTTAAGGTGTGCAATAAAGTATTTTCTATCTAACTATCTAAATCATGTCGCATGCACTGTAGCGTCGTAGATAAAAAGTGGCTCCTGACATTGTAAAAATCATCTAGATCTCCTAGGTAGCTAGGTGAACTGTTTGGCGGACTGTTTAGCCATTGTTCATGAATTCTGGGGGCATAGTTATTTTTTGTTGACTCGTATTCTAAAGTTAAGCATAATTTTTGACACAATTCAATGTAATGTAAAAAAATTATTCAGATTTGGGCAAACTTACATACGAGAATTATAAATTTCAATAAACCACGACCATGGTCGTTAAGTGCGCCTGCAGCCTTAGTGCGAGAGTCAGTGGCATTTCTTTTTATTATAACATGAAAATTCTGAAAAAAGAAAAAATTCTTAGTAAAATTTAAATAGATTCAGAAAGCAGCATCTGGTATCTGCGATACTAAATACACTTATAAAAGTCGTAAACTCCAGACACAGCTAGTGCGAGAGCTAGCCGCAACTTTTTTACTTAGTATTAGAAAATATTATGTTGAGATGTTCAGATGAGAGAATAAACAGCTTTTCTATACAAAATGCAATATCTACTTAGCAATAAAAAGTAAGTTTTAAAATTAAAACCAGACTACTGAAAACATTCTAAAAAAACGCTCTAAACAGTATGAAACAAGAAAATATTCTCTTCTGAAATTGTTATGAATAGTGATGTTCAGAAGATAGCCGAGGTCTTAATGCCACTTTGCCCTAAAGCTTATATCTTTCGTTTACTGCCCCCGTATTCCAATCTTTTGCTGTCAAGTTATATTTCACTGCCCAGTGTAATTTCTTCAGGTCACGTGGTACAAAATTGTACCACGTGATCATTTTTTTTAGACACTTGACAGCAAAATATGCGCGAAAACAAATTAAATGACATCATAATGTCACTATTTAGTTACAGAATAACTATGAGTTAGTATGAACTGACCATGATTTAAAACTTTGCCGTTCAACTGAAATTGGAATACCCCTGCTGTACGATTTTATTATTTTGTTAGAATAGATAAATTACCATAACTTGTTTTCCTGGAATCGCAAATTCTTTAAAAAAAAATTCTGTAAATGATGTAAAAAACCGCCGATGTTCTCTCGGACTATCTACTTTACTACACCAAACTGGTCTAAGAAGAAAATAGAGCCTCGCTTTAGCTCATTGCATTTTATATTTTACTAGACTAGAAGAAAAACCGTGACTTTGCTCGTGTTTTTTTTAAGTGTTTTAAAAATAATAAATAATACAAAAACTTATGACGATTCAAAGTGATCAGTGAGTTTTTATTGAATAAAAACATTTTTTAATTTCACTTTGTGACTATATTTTCTATTCTGAAAACTTTCAACTTATTTATTTTTAACATTTCTATTTAATATTCTAGCAGCGAGTCTCGAAATCTGAGGCATTCTGGGAATTATAGCGCCGAGCGGTGGCGCGAGAGAATACTAATCGCCAATACCTACTTACTGAAGTCTAGATTGTATCTTGACCTATATCAGTCAATAGATGTCACTAGGTTAACAATTCACGAAGGATTAACTATCATAGTGGCTTGATAAAAGAAAGGGCAGGGCACGTCCTAAATAAAAGTGCTAGGTGAGGCAATGCTTTGTTATAGTTGAGCAATATGCATTGTCATAAAAATCTCTCTCATTCTCTATCTATCGTTCTTCTAGGCTCGGGTTCTCTGGTCGTTAAGACCTAGAGGCTCTGGTCGTGAGGAATTGGCACCTAGAATCGCCGAGTGTACACACGGTTACACGTCAAATTAGACACACTAGAAAACCATAACCCCCCTATTTAATGTGCAGAGAACTGTTGGAAAGAGAGCGCAATAAGTGTAGGCGCAGCGCGCGTCTCACACAAAAAAACAATCGTCTATCTCGCATAATTTGCAAAGTTCTAATAGTTCAAAGTTCAAACAGTATAGGTCGAGGTGTCTCCGTGTGTACATAAGACGACTCTAAAATCATTTTCTGATCCTGATCATGCTTTATCTGCTATCGGACCAAGGTACAAACTTACCCCTTTTAACCCTAAGGCGTAACAACCCCTTGGGGATTAAAGGGTAAAACAAATGCAAAGCAGATGGCATCTCTCTCATAACTTCACGAGAACACCATAGCCTTTTAAACAAAATTACTTACGCAACAAGGAAAATCTTATCTGTTCATACAGAGTGTAAAAATACAAGCACCAACATTAAAAAAGGCTCTTTTTATAAGAAAAAAAGTCTTGGGTTTTACATAATATACGCACACACGCCATGCGAAACACCAACATAATGAATATCAAACGACAACAAAAAATGTCGTCGTCGACGACACAATGTGAAAACGTCTAGTGTATGTGTGTAATGTAGCTAAGTGTACTTACGTGTAATTGAAGAGATAAAAAATTAAAACATACTTATTTTAAAAGAATTTAAAACATATTTATTTTTTATTACGATATTTTGTTCGATCAAATCACATAATGTCGGTATATTGTATGTATTTACAAAAAAATATGTAAGTATATAAAAGATAGAGATAGAGACACATTTATTTGAAAAACACAATCACCGTACAGCCCCCGTATTCCAATCTTTTGCTGTCAAGTTATATTTCACTGCTCAGTGTAATTTCTTCAGGTCACGTGATACAATTTTGTACCACGTGATCATTCTTTTTAGACACTTGACAGCAAAATATGCGCGAAAACACATCAAATGACATCATAATGTCACTATTTAGTCACAGAAAAACTATGAGTTAGTATGAACTGACCATGATTTAAAACTTTGCAGTTCAACTGAGATTGGAATACCTCTGCTGGTCCTTTTAGGGTGACTTTACAAAATTATCTAATAACAAAATGTAAGGTCCTTTTTTCGTAATGCCATTGGCTTTGTAACCATTATTAACCTTGGGATGAAATAGAAAATGGACGTTCATAATAACCCGTAAACTTCGATTTCATCCTCAATATTTTACGACAATCGCTTGAAAAGTAATAAAATGCACAAATTCGAACCACTAGTAGGTATCTATAAATTGGACCGTTCCGGACCAGCAATAAATCCGAATAATATCGGACTCCTGTCGGGGTAAGGACCGGAGTAAAGGGACCAAGATACAGCTTTTTATTACTAACATTATTTCAAATATGTAAGGACAGGTGTCACAGCTCAGTCGGTAATAGCTCTGCCTTCCGTGTTGTGGGTCGTGGGTTCGGTCTCCACCAAGAACAAACATTAATTGTGCGTGGAAAACATAGATGTTTGTTCTATGTCTGGGTACTATGTAATGTATTATAAGTATGTATGTACAAATAAAAAAGTAAATTAGTATTCTATCAGCCATCTAGTTCCCATATCACAATCTTTGCTTAGTTTGGGACTAGAGGGCGTTGTGTGAAATATATCCATGAATATTTATTTATTTATTTAAATATCATAACTATTGCACGAAGACCTTTACTTCAAGTAGGGATTTCAAAGGAGAGTTCTGAATCGCCCTAGGACACTGGGCCATAGATAAACAGAATCAAAAATACTGTACTTGCATTTGGAAATGTATTCGCTTTAGCCGTGGATAAGTTTAATTAAGCCTAAAGATTGGATTTTGGGTATTTTCAAAAAATAATTAGTACGACGACGGGGTGTTATAAGTTTGACGTGTCTGTCGGAGGCAACGTAGCTCCCGAACGGATGAACCGATTTTGATTTTGTTTTTTTGTTTGAAAGGTGAATTAGTTGGGAGTGCTCTTAGCTATGTTTGTTGAAAATCGGTCCAAGATTCGGGGATTTTTAAATTTTTTATTTAATTACTTGTTGTTGGAAAGTTAGGTATGCCGTCGGAATGTTCCGGTATAACAAAAGGCTAAAAACCGATCGGTGCTTTTCGTGGAATAGTGTAGGTCCTCTATCGATCGCGCGGTGCTCTAAAAATAAGTTCTCCTTGCGGAATATCTCCATTTACATACGCTGGAATTCATAATTGCGGATGAAATACGAACAGTCCCCTAAATTACACTTCAAAATTATTATAATAAAATATTCTGTATCTACTTACATTAGAATTGAATTAATTCTAACGAACAAGTCTACGTAACACCTTTAAGTTACTTTCGCAATACAAAAGCGTAATCAAGAGTAATTCATAATTCAGTGCCTTGATCACGAATAAATGTGACAAATCAAAATTCGTAACGCTAGCGTATCCGAGATACACTGCGCGGTGACGCTACAACGTTCGGCAGTCGGGCTGACGTTGACGCGCAATATCACTTGAATACGTTAGGTTTATTTAACGCGGCGACTGTCAGATTTGTTCGTGATTACCCCTCAGTTATTACAAACGAACACTTCATTTGTACAATCTCTTGGCTCAGAATAATTGTAAGTATTTTTTTATATAGGTATGACAATTGTCCGTAGTTGGACATTTCTGCCAACGTCATTTCATTAGAATAATTATAAGTTGACTAAGAAATGTCAGTCTCCACTCCACCCGCGTTTTCCTTACCCGCACCTCACTTCTTAGCTGTCGAAAGTCAAAGTGACACTTCATAGAGCTGCCAGCTAAAGTCGTAAAATCCCCAAGGGAGTTTTGAAACTAACCTAATTGAAAACCTAAGAAAATTGGTCCCTTTGGAAAAATATTTGAGACAGGTAGGTATATCTTTTTATTTTTATTTAGGCTAATATAGACATGTGTGGAATTATTAGCCATGTACACACGGCCGTACGTCAGGTTATACACCCAATACAAGCATAACTACGCTACATACAATGCAGAGAATCGTTGGAAAGGGAGCGCAATAGGCATAGTCACGCACCGCGCACGGAGCCCGTCCTACACAAAAACACTGTCGTCCCTCTTGCACGATTCACAACATTCAACTTATAATAGTTCAAAGTCCAAATAGACGTGTTTTGTACCAAGATAAAAATAATTTAACACGGAATAAAAATGCTCACTGAATAATATTACTCTGACGTTTTTCCAAAGCAAGGGTTCTGTATAGCTTTTGTGGATATAACATTTTTATATCCTTTTGAAGTTATATGACTTCGGACGTGATATGAAAATTGTATTTGTTTTATGAATAGCTTTTACAATACGAACCTACTTACACCTCGGTTTATTTTACATGCTTCGTGTGCATGAATATGTAATGTAATAAAATTATCTCATCCCCACTTTTCATGACGTAGACGTACCTAATACCTTTTTTAACCGACTTCAAAAAAGGAGGAGGTTCTCAATTCAATTCTATGTTTTTTTTTTAATGCTTGTTACCTCAGAACTCCGTCATTTATAAACCGATTTCAAAAATTCTTTTTTTATCTAAAAGGATATACTTCCAGATTGGTCACATTTAATTTTCATCAAAATCGGTTCAGTAGTTTTGGTTGTAAATAGAAATAACTGAAAAAAATATGCCAAGTTGCGGCGCAGCGCCTACCATTTTACAGCTAGCAACGATGCTCGCGTGTTCAATTGGCTAATGCATTACTTTCGGACCTTTTGTGCTGTGCACACCTAAATTTGCACGAAATTGCGTATTTTCCTGTGACTTTTATGTGGTGTTTATAGTGTCTAGAACATTCCCAATGAACTATCATCATCATCATCTGATGATGAAGCTGGTAGTCGAATTGAAGTCGGTTTTTCCAGTTTTTTAACTTATAAATTATTGAAAGATATTGTTTCAATTTTTCTTTCCATACAGAATTTCGGCATGATAAAACTACTTGATGATCTGTGACTAAAACTAAAAATAGTCACGGCGAAATTATAAAGGTTCAATATATATATGAAACTTCGGAACCCTAAAAACTCAACAAACAAAGTCAAAATGACCAAATTTTAGACCAAAAGTTGATACGTGCTATCTCCCTCCATTATTTGCTCCGAGATCTACGTACGTGAGTTGAAAGCCTACAGCCACCAGTTTAGCTTGACCTCGGAAACTTCGTTAATTAGACATCAGTGCGGCTTATTTTGTCAAATTGAGAGCTCAAGCTGTATTGGCGGGATTAGATCTTTTTGTTCATTTAGAGGTGGGGTAAGGAAGCATCTGAGGCGTAATTCTCTTAATAAAATCTAGTAAGTAAATACAACAACCTGATTTTCTTAAGATCTTGACTGACATTTTGATACTTTTATGGCATCCCAACAAAATTGTAATAATATTTATTTAACCGATTTAGAGAATTGCTCCTGGTATTTTGAGACACTTAGCCAGACACAAAAGCGCTGAAAATACCTTCGTTATCAATTCAGCCGTAGGGCATTTATTGCTGAAAAGTAAATTTTACAAGATTCAGAAACTGATCTTGAAAATGGCTGCTTTAAAATCATCTGAACTTACAAAAAACTATTTATTGAATTTGTGAAATTTCTAAAGTACCTACCTATAGGGTGGACTTTTGAGATGGGGCATAAGGGAAGCTACTTTGACCCTTGTAGCTACTGGAGAACAATCGTAGGAGACTATCTTTTAAAAATATTTAGACATGCACACCTAGTAGGTAGGTACTCGGTAAAATGGAGGAGTTTGTGTACTACAAATACAAATTGTTTATTTAACATAGAGACATTATCTTTGACTCCTTTGGCAGAAGTTGTCATTGACCACTTCTCATAATTCAATATCTCTGCAACTTTTGTAAATGCTAGGTTAAGTGTACTAGCTATTCTCAACATAGTCTTAAAAGGATGTTTAAATTAATTATATCCGTAAAAAGGTCGTCCATCTGTGTTAAATGCTAGATAGCTGTCTGAATTGCAGTGATAAATTTTAATGAGTCTGATAACACGACCTTTTAAGCACATGGGTTAAAGAGAAACTTGTAAATTGTACAGTCAGCTACACATCAACCTATCCACTCTTTGAACTTTGAACTATTATAATTTGAATGTTGCGAATCAGGGATCGCAATAGGTGTTGGCGCGTGGCGCGCTAGCAGCGAGTCTCACAAAAACATATCGTCCCTCTCGCATGATTCGCAACATTCAAATTAAAATAGTTCATAGTTCGAACCGTTGTTAGGTTAATGTGTAGCCGACTGTACCTAACAGGGTACAATTTGCTACGTCCAAAAATCGGTATAGTTTAGATCTTGTGACCTCATGTGGGCCTAGGATGCGCACGCAAGATATTTTGTCCACTCGTTCTGCCAAAATGTAGGCATTTCGCATTATTTTCTGAACTATTACATTATCTGTGGTAAAGTGGTCGACAAAACGCTCCTTGTCTATATAATACTCAATACTCAATACATTTATTGCTTTCACATGGTATTATAGTTGTTACATTGTAGGTAGGTATCACACATGAACCCTGTTCAGGGGTATTGCAACAGGAAAGTAGGCAGACCGAGGTTTTATCCACGTCAATTTTTCAATTCAGTTAATTTCTTGTGTTAATTCAGTATTATTATATTCGCACATTTTGTCATTCATATAATCATTTAATTCATAATAACATTTTTTAAAAGGAATCAGAAAAGGAAATTTTTATTATCAACTTTTCACACTTCTGCGTGACTATTATGTACCTTTTTGAGGACGAGATAATAGTCGATATTACTCGATATATCGACATATTTAAGGAATGTTGTGCCTTAGTAAGTAAATGATCTTACATTGTGAGGAGTACGAAATTATACATCTTTTTATTAAAAACACGAACGCAATAATCGGAAAACGCACTGAAAGAGAATCGGTCGTCACTCCCACGTACAGTCGAAGACACGTCCAACGTTGCGGATTGTGCGAGAGGGACGACAGTGTGTTTGTGTAGGACGGGTTGCGAGCGCGGCGCACGCCTATGGCTATTGCGCTCCCTTTCCAATGATTCTCTGCATTGTATTGTAGCGTAGTAATGGTTGTATTGGGTGTATAACCTGACCTATGGCCGTGTGTACAAAACTTGTTGAATCACGTGTGACATGTCACTGGCTGGCTGTATTCAGACGCCACCCCCATTTGCAATATTTCAATAAAAAAATAACCTCAAAATGGTTACCTAAGTATTTGATATTTCATCACTTTCAATGCAGAATACGATGCCCAACGACATTAGCCATTGAATGGATCAAATTGAATCATGCTAAATGGATTTAGGCTGTGCATAGAAATGGTTAGATAACCATTTACATAACCATTGCCGTTCCCACTCAGTTACTGTCGGATTTTAACCGGAAGTCGCCGGTTATATTCAAGACGGCTTCATAAGTTTTGCCGGTAGAGCATCCGACATTTTATCGGACGCTATACCCGACAAATGGGAAGGTGCTAGATGATTTTTTAGTTTTATAAATTTATTTTTTGTAGAACAAAATGCGTTGTATTTTATTTCATAGCACCTTGGTTTAGAGGAGTAAAAACCTCAAGGCATATTATTATGAAGATAAATAAAGTATTACACTTAGGTGTTATATAAGTAGTGTTTATGATAATAAATCGAGGGAAATATTTCTTTGCCAGACACGACAGACATCTAGATCTAGGGCGTCTATGAAAAAATCCAGCGAACGACGAAGAAAAAATTCTTTTGATTTAGAAAAATAGCACCATCGCGTCTGACTAGGTACCTATAAATAGTAAAAGATAAGCTTTACAAACCGTATAAAATATTTCGGAAAAACCCACCGCTAAAGGAAAGCCGAGTATTATCGTAATCATGAAGAAAACATTTTCCTTACTACCATAGAATATTTTTTCTTTAGCCCTCCATCAAACTCTTTGATGCGTGATTTGTCTGAAATCTCTGAAACTAGGTTATACTGGTATTTTGTGACAGAGTAGGCGCGAACAGAGATAGCGAATGTTGGGAACAGAATGTTTCAGAGTTATTGGAGCAATGAAAATGTAGGTTAGGTATCTGTCTGTGTATGTGTGTACATATACATAATATCTAAAATCATGATATCTAAATGTTTCGCGTATCAACAAGAACTTTAATAAATATTTATAACTGGCGTGACAGGCGTCACAGCTCAGTCAGTAATGGATCTGCCTTCCGTGCTGTGGGTCATGGGTTCGATCCCCACCGAGAACAAACATTTGTGCGTGGAAAACATTGATGTTTGTTCTATGTCTGGGTGTTACTATGTATAATAAGTATGTATTTACAAAAAAAAAAGTATATAAGTATTCTATCAGCCATCTAGTTCCCATATCACAAGCTTCGCTTAGTTTGGGACTAGAGGGCGTTGTGTGTAAAGTCCATGAATATTTATTTATTATTTATTTATAACTAAGTTCTAAATAAAGTAGGTAATTATTTACATATTTAAGAAATTGTACGTTATTTTGTTTTATGGGAAATATGTAGACTAGATATAAGGATATATCGACGACATAGCTAGGTAGGGCGCGCTGTGTCAATAAATCAGCTTCGAAACGGCCATCTTGATGTTTACTTTACCTTATTTATCAAAATAAAAATATCTCCACACAGATATTTTTATTGCATAAAACAACATATTTTTATTGACAAAACCAAGCTTCTCAAAAAATCTGCTCAGTGTTTCCATACCAAGCAGCGCACACCGGTGTGCTCGGCGTCATACATTTCACACCGGTTTTTACATTGTCAACTCGTAATTGCCCCCGGGTTAGTCTCAAAATCCCCAAAAATAAAAACGCGAACTCTATTGGCAACAACAAAAAATATCGAACACGTCAAAAAAATTTTTAAGCCGAAAGTTTAGCCGAACTATGCCTTATTCGGCACACATTACTTACACTTTCCGAATTTATAGCCCGCTGGAGGGCGAGTAGATACTGTACTAACTATAGTGATGTTCATGTGGTTAGGCCGAACCAAACCCACACTTCTATCTCGACATTTAATACGTCCGCAACATCACTAGGGTAAATCAAAACCCTTGCTTGAATATTCGGTTTAAAGAACTTTATTATTACTCATCGAAGAACTTTACAGTCCACTTATAATGAGCTTAAACTATAATTATGTAAGTAGGTAGGAAGTAGGTAACTATATTTAATTCACAATAAACAAAATATCTATCGAGAAAGGGGATAGAACCTTTGTGATATACCCGCCCGCTATTTTGAATTTTGTTTTTTCAAAGTTTGATTGTTTTGATTTAAGCTAAAAAAAACCGGAAAAAAATGTAACTCAATTTACCTCATTGGCGATTTTTAACTACAAATATCTCGGAAACGTGACACTTTAGGATAAAAAATATAATATAGAACATTTTTCCTTGTATTCGTTTCCTCTACCCATATCTATATATTTACTACTTTCATCGTGCGTGGAAACTTTGAAAAAATTTCAAAATGGCGCACGATGCATATGCCAGCTTCCATACAAAAATGTTTGAACCCCTTTCTGGACCAAGTAGTTTAACAAAGGACTTTACCTACCTACTCACCACAGCATGTTCCAACCTAGTTCTACTCCACACCTGATTAACTAGACGCCACAGACCGCAAGCCGGGAAACGTACCTACATTTAGAACTAAAGGTTCGGTGCCAAAAATTCACGGTCAATTCAGCTGTAAAATACACAGAGGTGCAGTACTCACAACGGATCTTGGTCTCTCTGAAGTATCAGCGCAGAACTCATTTTTGAGTAAATGGAGGTAAGATAATTTTTCCGCCCAATATTAAATACATAACACACACAGACGTAAGTTTTACTAAATTACGTATTATGTACACACATAGACGCGTCAAATTTATAACACCTCGTCGTTTTTTCGTCGGGGGTCGGGGGTTTGGGGGCACCAGAATCGCTAAACGCGTTTAACTATTAAATAGTATTTAGCGAGTTGTCAAGTCATATAAAATGTGTATGACTTGACAACTCGTATTTATTTATATTATAAATACGTCAGATTTAAATCTATTTAGCTGTTAAACACGTTTAGTGATTCTGGTGCAAACCACCCTTAATATTCACTAAGGGCGGATTGCACCAGAATTGTTAAACGCGTTTAACTCTTAAATAGTATTTAGCGAGTTGTCAAGTCATACAAATACGTCAGATTTAAATCGATTTAGCTGTTAAACACGTTTAGTGATTCTGGTGCAAGCCGCACTAAATGACCGAGCTGTACTGACAATCTGTCAAACTTTCGGCTAAATTATTTAGGCCGAATGTTTTCCCGAATTTCAGATATTCACAACACTATCAGCACCACTACACCCGGTGGTCTGAAATAAACTGCATTTTTTAAATTTACGATCTTTTTTATTTGTTTTTAGGTCGTATTTCTGCTAACAAACGATTGTATGTATGTTTTAGTTATTACTTCTGTTTCTGTTGTGCGAGTTCAGTTACTGTAAAAAGATTTGTTGTTTATGTCATAAGTACCTACCTACTAGCTGTTACCCGCGACTTTTTTTTAATAGATAAATAGATGTACGAGTACCTATTTCGTTCGCCTGCCCCCGTATGCCAATCTTTTGCTGTCAAGTAATATTTCACTGCCCAGTGTAATTTCTTGTCATCATCGTGTCATAGTTTTATTGGCGCTGCTACTTAATCCCGTTCGTTCATTTTATCCTGTAGGTCCTGTTAATTATTCGCGATAAAAAATAGCCAATGTGTTAATCCAGGTTACTATATATATTCCAAGTTTCATCCAAGTTGGTTAAGTAGTTGCAACGTGATTGAAATGAAACACAAGCATCTAAACTTTCACATTTATGGGACGGAATGGGATTACTGGGATTGGGTATCGGCTAGTGTAGAAACGCCTTATTTTGATTTGGCAGCAAGGAAACTTGATCAAGTTACTGAATAATTCCTCAATATTATTAAAACATAGATATAAATATGTCTATGAACGTAACTAAGCCTCGAAGTTCTTGACCTCACTTCCGGTCAAATGCCTATCCATAAAAAACTATGGATACTTGAGGGAGCGAAAAAAACCACGAAATATTATTTTTTGGAGCGTTTTACGAAAGTAAAAATAGGATTATTTTCCTTGAAAAGGTTTGTTGGAAGAAAATAAGGTAATTTTAGGACCAATTGTTTCACGCACAAATGTTTCTTCTTGGTGGAGATCGAGCACGGAAGGCAGAGCTATAACCGCATTACCAACTGAGCTGTGACGCCTATTTCTGTTGGGTGATATTAAAAATAGAAAAACTGGTATTTTATCCCATTTAAAATGTACAGTTTATTCTTGGATGTGAAGCGTTATGTTCATAAGATACTTATTACCTGGTGACAATACGATAATTGGACGTCGTGTAACCTAAAAAGTTTGTAACATTTTTGCCTAAGAAAGGAAAGTCGAAAACGCCAAAGACCAATACAAGTCTATACTAATATAGTGCAACCCTACTATGATAGCCCCAACAGAGGCAGGTCATTCAAGGCTTAAAAGCCTAACATGTTGGACGTGTGCCAGCTTCAAAATATTGACCAAGATTTATGATGTTCCAGCCCCCGTATTCCAATCTTTTGCTGTCAAGTTATATTTCACTGCCCAGTGTAATTTCTTCAGGTCACGTGGTACAATTTTGTACCACGTGATCATTCTTTTTAGACACTTGACAGCAAAATATGCGCGAAAACAAATTAAATGACATCATAATAGGGGTGTAGGTAGCATATTCCAAAGATTTTTTATATGTACAAAAAGTTCATTGACCTACCTACCCAGATATTTTCAAACCAACTTGTAACCTACAGGATGTTGTAAAAGTAATAGGTCTTTGAACGGGGAATTCCCGCTTAATCAAATACTCTTGATACTTTCACAGGCATGTCGGCACTTCCACTGGAAAAACAATTAAAAGCTACTCACCCTTCATTTGACTCGAGGGTACTTGTACCGGTCTCTGCCCAAGGCATAAGCTGAAGCGTTAGTCTAGACTAACGTAACGTAATTAGGAATGTTGTGAAAAAATACAAAAACGGGGAAATTTTAGGTTTAGATTCGATAAAAAAAAGTTTATTGCACACAATAATAAAATTGTACACAGGCGAACTTAATGCTATTTGGAATTTTCTTCCAAATAACCTTTGCGTAGTGTGGAGAAGATGGCAGTCAGATATTTAAAAGAAGAAACGGCTCTATGAACAGATAAAAAATATTGATATAAACCACCTATTTTACCTACTTTAAAAAAAAGGTTAAAAAAACGCTATGTAATACGAAACGAATACCGTAAAACTGGGTAAGTATGTTCTTTATTTACAAGCATGGCTTTTTGATCAAAAATTCTAATTTACAAATCATCTTAGTCTGGATTTTACTAATTCGGAATAACGCTAATCGATAGATAAAATACTATCCGTCTCTACTTTAAACTTCGAAAACCAGTTTACCGCATCGTCACTTAACATCGGGTGTGATTGCGATCAAACGTTTGCCTTTAATACAAAAAAGCATGAACTATTTTAATCTAAAGAAGAGAAAGGTGATTGCGATCAAACGTTTGCCTTTAATACAAAAAAGCATGAACTATTTTAATCTAAAGAAGAGAAAGTTAGATAGATCACATTTATTCACCACAACAGAAATACAATACATAAAAGAAAAGGTAGGTACTTAACAAAAAAGAAAATGAAGAAGAAGAGTGTTGGTATAATCCAACCTTAAACGTGGATCGACTAAACTGCAAAAAGAAAAGCTTATAGAATAAGAATAAGAATCATTTATTGTAAAACTGTGTAGAAGAGATCTTAGGGCGTACAATATTTTATTATACCTATTATCAATAGGTACCTACCTAGGTATTGTAGTGAGGTAATTACAGTTAGGTACCATAACTAATAACAACTCAAATACTTAGCAATTAAGTATCATAATATTCCTCTAGATTATAATGTACTTTATTAATATAGCAGAGCATTGTCATTCTTCTTGCAGCTTGCTACCTCTACCTCTCATCACTTGCACGGATAATCACAGTACTCTTAAACTTGCTAAAGTAAATGTTAGTCTTCAATTTGCCGTGTTTTCTTTGTCTCACGTTACGGGCTTGGCTATCTTGTCCACGTGGCGCGCGTGTTTGTAGTAATCGAAAACTTTTCCGAGACAATTCACGCGCCAACCTTTTGGGCTCTGCCTGTCGGTGATATGGACTCTGTTTACCGACTGTGGAAGGTAGATACGAATATACGGTGTGATGAGTAGAAAAAACAACATTGTTTCATATTAGTATGATATCCTGCAGGGGTATGCCAATTAAAGTTGAACTGCAAAGTTTTAAATCATGGTCAGTTCATACTAACTCATAGTTATTCTGTGACTAAATAGTGACATTATGACGTCATTTGATGTGTTTTCGCGCATATTTTGTTGTCAAGTGTCTAAAAAGAATGATCACGTGGTACAAAATTGTACCACGTGACCTGAAGAAATTACACTGGGCAGTGAAATATAACTTGACAGCAAAAGTTTGGCATACGGGGGCTGAAATATATGTTTACATCTTGAAACTATAACTTACAATAAAAAGTTTAAATTATTTTAATTGTTGTATGCACGATTGATCTCCTAAAGATTTTTTTTACTTTTTTAAAGCTTCGTCTAGTCGAATTTGCAATAAAAAGTTTAAAATTAATTTAATTGTTTCAAAATTTGCACGATTGATCTCCTAAAGATTTTTATTACTTTATAAAGCTTCGTCTAGTTGAACAATTTGCAATAAAAAGTAAAAAATTAGTTCAATTGTTTCAAAATTTGCACGATTTATCACCTGAAAGATTTTCTTACTTCTTTGAAGCTTCGTAAGTCGTTAAGCTTGCAATAAAAAGTAGGCCAATATCTCCCAAATTAGCAACGTACCTATCACCACGGTAGATTGACCTCAATAAAGTATTATATTACATCCCGAAGCATCGATGTGCTATAAAAAGTGTCCGGGCGATCAAACATTATTGTGTAGGGACGCCATGTTTTATTTTATTTTGAGGATAGAAAATATTTTATGCGTTTTTATAACTTTCTGTTATGCTAGGTCCACACTACACTACCACCCGTTATCGCATTAATTATTTCATTAATTTGTAAGCAGTCTGCTTATACACTCGCGTATGTAAGCTCTACCGCCATAATTGTGCCATTGTCATGGCTAGAAAGGTAAGATAAGATAAGTCTTTATTTGTCCTCAACAGGTACAGAGGGGCGAGTACGAGTTTACAGTGTGCAATACGTCTGACGTCCAGCACACCGGTGTGCGCTGATTGGTATGGAAACACAGCAGATTTTTTGAGAAGCTTAGTCTCGTCAAGCTCTCGTCAATCCGCTCAGTGTTTCCATACCAATCAGCGCACACCGGTGTGCTGGACGTCAGACGTATTGCACACTGTAAACTCGTACTCGCCCCTCTGGTACAGGTGTAGCGGCGACTGTCAGATTTGATGTACTCACCGTGACTCTACTCACCTCTCTGCATGTACTTAGGAGGTTTGATATCTTATTCGTATTTTACCATTGCTGTTATAGAATAATGGTCTGTGTCACGAATCTCACGATGGCATAAAAGTCATTAAAATAAATAGCTTGTCTTCAAGGACTCGCTGTCACTTGTGTGACGCCTTGATCACGAATAAATGTGACAATTGTAAACGCATCGTAACGCTAGCGTATCCGAGATACACTGCGCGGTGACGCTACAACGTTCGGCAGTCGAGCTGACGTTGACGCGCAATATGATTCGAATACGTTAGGTTTACGTAACGCGGCGACGATTACCCCTCAGACCAGTGACCACCCAATGCGTATAAAACCTGTATTACGCACACATGTTGGTAAATTTTAGGGAAACAAAAAGGTTCGGGTCCAAAAAGGTGCACATAGGACCTTAATAAATATGTCATAACATGGCAATAATTTATACCGAACGGCAGTAGAATTTAATAAACGAATATCGTAAATTTTATTCAAAATTTCTCATAAAACTTTTTTGTTCCAGGTTCATAAACTGAAAAAGGAAATTAAGTAAGTATTTTTTTTCATATTCATAGACATTTCACGCCCTCTAGTGCACGGGTCTTGAACATTTTCCACGCAGTTTTGCTTGACGAACAACATTCGACAGTTCAAAAAGATTCGCTAAACCTCTACCTAACTTCAAAAAGTTCTTATAAGCCAGAGTCCAAGGTACGATAGTTTGTCACCACAACTGACAGGCGTCACAGCTCAGTCGGTAATGGATCTGCCTTCCGTGCTGTGGGTCGTGGGTTCGATCCCCACCAAGAACAAACATTTGTGTGTGGCAAAACATAGATGTTTGTTCTATGTCTGGGTGTTACTATCCTACTTCCTACTAATATTATAAATGCGAAAGTTTAGATGTTTGGATGTTTGTGTTTCAATCACGTCTAAACTACTGTACCAACTTGGATGAAACTTAACATATATATAGTTCGTAACCTGGATTGACACATAGTCTACTTTTTATCTCGAATAATTAACAGGATCTACAGGATAATATGAACGAAAAGGATTAGCAGCGCCAATTGGCAAGAGGATTTCATTGTCGTGTCATGTCACGTCAGTTTGACAGGGCGTAGTACTACCTCTTTGGTCTAACAACTAGCATTTGACATTCCAGTACGAGTTCGGTGTAATGAGGTGTAATGTCAAGTTTCTCAAAGTATCCGCTCGGTACACGCACAGATAATATAATGTACACGGAAGCTGTAGACGCGTACGAAGTCGCGGGTAACTGCTAGTGTATTATAAGTATGTATTTACAAAAAAAAAGTATATAAGTATTCTATCAGCATCTAGTTCCCATATCACAAGCTTTGCTTAGTTTGGGACTAGAGGGCGTCGTCGTGTGAAATGTCCATGAATATTATGTCCATGAACTTCACAAAACATGGCCACTGCATCCTTAGACGCGGGGGGTTGATTAATACCCGGGGGGTGAAACCACCCTTAAGATAGTGCCTTCGGGGATGACTGAAGGGAGTAGAGACGGTGTCAAATCAAGTGAGGTTATAGATAACGTTATAGAGCCTTTACAGACACCTACTTGTGTTTTTATTATTAGGCCTACTGAAAAACAAGAACATGAAACGTAGTTTTTTTAAGAGTTTTTCTGAGAACTTAGGTACCCGTTTCTGCTGCCAAGCAGTGACGCTCGCATTGCTGTGTTCTGTGCTGGTGCTAATACAGGCACATGAGACTTAACACCTTTGTGACTCTGTGTTTGAGACACATGGTAATTCATGGAGGACGTGCTTCGTGTGGTAGTGCGATTGCTACAGGCAGAAGGTCGACGTTTTGGTAAGATGGTTTCGTCACATTTTCTTACAGAAAAATATATGTATCTAAGATGTATATAGTCTGTGTAAACACATGATTCCGTAATAAATATTACTAACATAATAATGTAATTATTAGAGTTGGGCGTTGATGTGGAGGCTAAGACACTATACCACTGTAATCAATAGGTTAGGAGATGACGAAGCTTATCCAGAAATGAAATTCACAGGGTCCATTGCAGTTGATTTATTTACTAAATCATTCAACACAATGTACGTCAATAACGTATGATTAGCATGATAAAGATTGATTAATTATTAGAATAATATTACACATATTTACAAAATTACATGGCGGCCGGTGTTAGAGGTAAACAGCAGAAGAAGGGAGGGAGCAGGCAATACATTCTACCAAAGATATCTCTAATGTCATACTGACATCTGACAGTGATATATCTAGCTCAAAATACTACCAAATAACAACAGTAATTACTAGTTGTAACTATAAAGACACAAACCCTGTCATAGAATAGAAGAATAATCTAACTTCCTAAGGGTTTTTTTAGTACATACCGTTTGGGTACGGAACCCTAAAAACAATTATTCTCTTCAATCCATAAACAATAGACGACCTTTTCTAATAGCAATAATACCGGAGGGGTGATCACGAATAAATCTGAAAATCGCCGCGATACGTAAACTTAACGTAATTGAGTCATATTGCGCTTTAACGCCAGCTCGACTACCAAACGTTGTAGCGTCACCGCGCAGTGTAAATCTGAACAGTGATCACGAATAAATGTAACAATCGTAAACGTATCGTAACGCTAACGTATCCGAGATACACTGCGCAGTGGCTAGGCTACGTTTGGCAGTAGAGTTGGCGTTGAAACGCAATATGACCCGAATACGTTAGGTTTTACGTAACGCGGCGACTGTCAGATTTGTTCATGATTACCCCTCTGAGGCCTCAGGCAAGGTTGAAACCTATGTAATATTAAAAGATTTATTATCTAGTCCATTGTTTCTAGAACATTCAGTGATTTTAATAGAATCGCCCCAAATGGGCTACCGTAATTATTTAGCTGTCAAACCTTAAGTTATTAATGTTTTAATAACCTTTGCCAGGCTAATGAATTGCTTTTAAATCAGCATTAATTAACTTGTCATATATAATGGGTAATTTCGATTAACAAGTAATTTATTTATTTATTTTAAAATTTCACACTAATAGGTAGTGCTAGGAGGACTTAATGCTAAGAGCATTTATTGGGAAATTCAATTTAGCCTATTATTTCTTCCGTGATTTGACAAGTGAGCCATCTGTCACCCTGCCACAAAAACAGCCACAGATTGGACATTTTTGTCCAATCTGTCGCTGGTGACAGATTTGGGTGACAGAAGGGAATAATCCACCTAATTGTGTAATTTTTTTGTGCAACATGGATTTTAAATAATAATTATTCTTACATTATACGAAGTGGGTATATGAAAAATACAAAAGTTGCTAGTTCACTATATATTGTATTGTTTTCAGTATCTCTGCTGCTGAAACTTTTATTCGCACCTTGAGACTTGAAGCGAACGTTGAGTGAAAATAATGTAATTCTCTCGAGAGAATGTCGTAAACTGAAGGATAGAGAGAATACAATGTAGTAAAGCATTGGATAAAGCAGTAAAATGAAGAGAAAATACCTACTGAATCATTTAATTTTAAAGAAAACCATCTTTTCTACAAAACATTTAAGTATTTTTGCACATTATTGGAAAGATGTGCAAAAATACTAAATGTTTCACTGAAAAACTCGCCAGTGATACGCACTTATGAGTGTGTAAATCGGCCTTACGATTGTGTAAACCGCGCTTCATATAACTTGTCACTGTATGTAGCAATCTAGTTCCCATATTACAAGCTTTGCTTAGTTTGGGACTAGAGAACGTTGTATGAAATTTAAAATGTGAATATGAATGTGAAATGTGAAATAAATAATTATCTTATCTTATCTATATGTCCATTATTCTACTTGTACTTACGAGTGTGTAAATCGGCTTCATACATGTGTAAGCTAGCTCTTCACATAAAAGTGTAATTCTACGCCTACTTAACTCGCAACTGTACTTATGAGTGTGTGAGTGGCTTTATGGATGTGTAAATCAGCTGTTAGAAAATAGTATTCAACCTATTTAACCTTCTAAACGTTAGTGTGGAATTCAAATTGTCATCCCTTGACGCTTTCAATCCCATCCCCCATCCCACTATCTTATCCTATCCTACTAATATTATAAATGCGAATGTTTAGATGTTTGGATGTTTGTGTTTCAATCACGTCTAAACTACTGAATCAACTTGGACGAAACATGGCATATATGTAGGTAGTTCGTAACCTGGATTGACACATAGGCTACTTTTCATCCCGAATAATTAACAGGATCTACAGGATAAAATGAACAAACGGGATTAGCAGCGCCAATTTGCAAGAGGATGGTGTTATGTCATGTCACTTCAGTTTGACAGGGCGTAGTACAACCTCTTTGGTCCAACGACTAACGTTTGACATTCGAATACGGGTTCAGTGTAATGTCAAGTTTCTCAAAGTAGGTTGGGTATCCGCGCGCTACACGCACAGATAATATAATGTCGGAAACGGTAGTCGCGTACGAAGTTGCGGGTAACTACTAGTGTAGGTATATGATGACAACCGCAAATTGCTAGAGATGTAACGTGCCGCGTAGGGTAAAGGTACTATAGTTTATATTATCTGTGGTAAAGGTAAGGTTATAATACACGGAACCGCACGTTGCACCAAATTGTAACACTTATTTTGGCAAATAAATGTATCTTGTATCTTGCTACACGTGCGCGGTACTACAAATTTATCATAGAAAATAGAGAGTTAAAAAAATTTATCTAAGTAGACTGATTTGTAAATTAATAATCGTGCAAACCCTAGTGAAAGCTTAGATTTTTTTGAAACTTCTCAGTGAAAATGTATTTGATAATAATGAGTTATTTTTTTAAGAGAAATTATTTTCTAAATATAACCCGGGACAATAGATTGTTTGCTTGTATCCAGAATGGATGCTTCCATTAGAAGAGAGCTAATGTTTTTTGTAAAACAACTCAGATGTTATTGTCAAATGGTTTTTATTTTAAACATATTTTCCGGTTTTATTTGTTAACGAAAACCTTATTTTGTGGTTTACTCTAGTATAGTACTTAGTTTACAGTACAACACAACGGATCTTTATCCCTCTGAAGTTAGATGCAACAAACAATTACGCATGTAGGTACAGGTTTGTGAAATGTAGTCTTTGTTTTTTGCACCGTCACTATCATACATTTAAAATCCAGTCCATCCAAAGGTTGCCTGGAAGAGATCGCTCATAGCGATAAGGCCGCCCATTGTACTTCGCTTTAATATAGAACTATGTCTAATATCTAATTTCCGGTGCAGTACAATAAAGAGTTTTCTATCTTCTATCTATCTATCTACAGGCGGAAAAATTCGCCTTCAATTCGAGCTAAAAATGGGTTCTGCGCAAATACTATACAGCAGGGGTATGCCAATCAAAGTTGAACTGCAAAGTTTTAAATCATGGTCAGTTCATACTAACTCATAGTTATTCTGTGACTAAATAGTGACCTTATGACGTCATTTGATGTGTTTTCGCGCATATTTTGCTGTCAAGTGTCTAAAAATAATGATCACGTGGTACAATTTTGTACCACGTGACCGGAAGAAATTACACTGGGCAGTGAAATATAACTTGACAGCAAAAGATTGGCATACGGGGGCAGAAGGACAAAGATCCGTTGTGACTACTATCCCACTACTATTATAAGGGCCAACGCACATCTATCGACAAAACTGTTTTGTCGCGTACTTAGTGACGTGAAAATAAATTTTCTGTTATAACGAAAACAGCATATGATGAATGCTTCCTCGTCATATGCTGTTTTCGTTGTAACGAAACTCACATCAATTGACACGACAGTCTTTTCTTACGTTTTTTTATTAATAGGTTCGCAAACCAGCCGGTAAAACAATTTAATTAATTAATTAAATTGGCCGAGCGGCCTTCAAAAGCAAACATGCATGCATAAAATTATGTTTACCTATCTATTATAGCATTGTTTAGTACCTACCTATTAAACATTGCTTTATACGCATATACCTAGAGAATGAACTGTGCTTTTTTAATAAATAAGAATATAAAGTAATTATGTAGTGTACTTAATAATTTTATTAAGTACTTAGGATGATTCTCATTAAATAAGCAAGTAACGAAAACAGCAAATAAAAAGAAGCATATCGTAACTAAAAAAGTTTTACTGAGAAGTTTCACATCACTAACTGTTCGACAAGACGTTTTGTCTTTGGTTTGCGTTCTCCCTAAATGTCAAAGTTTAGATGTTTGTGTTTCAATCACTCTGTAACTACTGGTCCGATTTGGATGAAACTTGGAATATTATAATTCGTACTACTTTTCCCGCTTTTTTTAGTTATATTTTTTTTCGTGGATGAAGTCGCGTATAACTGCCAGTACCAAATAGATGTATGTTTACAATCAAGTAAGCGGTACCGTGTGTATACCGCCTGAACCACAGATAATAAACGCCTGAACCAAACATGTAGGCTTTGTAAACCGATACATCCACGCTACATTTTCCTCGTATGCTTGGTACATTTGCTATCGTCGTAAACACAACCAATAAACCAAATGAAGTGTCTTCGAGACTAGGCCGTAACTAGGCGCTGATATCCAGCGTCTGGGGTGGGAACAATCAATGTTTTTTGATCGAATGAGCGAGACGAATAAGGGAGAACGCAAACCAAAGACAAAACGTCTTGTCGAACAGTTAGTGATGTGAAACTTCTCAGTAAAACTTTTTTAGTTACGATATGTTTCTTTTTATTTGCTGTTTTCGTTACTTGCTTATTTAATGAGAATCATCCTAAGTACTTAATAATAATATTAAGTACACTACATAATTACTTTATATTCTTATTTATTAAAAAACACAGTTCATTCTCTAGGTATGTGCGTATAAAGCAATGTTTAATAGGTAGGTACTAAACAATGCTATAATAGATAGGTAAACATACTTGAGAAAAGTCTGTAGTGTCAATTGATGTGAGTTTCGTTGTAACGAAAACAGCATATGACGAGGAAGCATTCGTCATATGCTGTTTTCGTTATAACAGAAAATTTATTTTCACGTCACTAAGTACGCGACAAAACAGTTTTGTCGATAGATGTGCGTTGGCCCTAACTTCCCAAACGAATAACCGCTGTTATACAAAAGAAAGAAAGAGAAAAAAAAAGTATAAGCCTATTATCAGTGCTGTAATGCAAAAATAGGAGGGAAAAAAGGAAAGAAAACAAGTAATTAAATTAAAAATTTAAATAACCGCCGAATCTTGGATCGATTTTCATCAAACATAGCTAAGAACACTCCCGACTAATTCATCTTTCAAACAAAAAAAAACAAAATCAAAATTGGTTCATCCCTTCCGGAGCTACGTTGCCTCAGACACACCCACACACACACACACCCACACACACACACACACACACACACACACACACACAGAGAGAGAGAGAGAGAGACAGACATGTCAAACTTATAACACCACGTCGTTTTTGCGTCGGGGGTTAAAAATGCTGAAATATAAAGCAAAAGTTGACCACATTGAAAAAGCATATTGAAGTAAATACAGCGGTTTTTAGGTAAAAACAAGTAATCCCCGGCTACAGTAACCGCCCGTTTTCTAGTTGGTACACCTATCCTAAGCACCGTCTAAGTTTGGTGGTTAGTTCTGATGTGGAAGTTCGTCGGCTTAAAGGCTACTTACTTGTTACGGGATAGTCTACCTTGTAGGTACCTATATACCTACCTAATGGACAGGTTCTGAGTTCTAAACAAGTAGGGTAAGAACGGCAATCGGGACCACTTTTATTTTAACTTTCATTGTATATTTTTAACCAACTTCAAAAAAGGAGGAGGTTCTCAATTCGGTTGTATTTTTTTTTAATCTCTGTCATTTATGAACCGATTTCAAAAATTTTTTTTATCTGAAAGGTTATACTTCCAGGTTAGTCCCATTCAACTTTCATCAAAATCGGTTCAGTAGTTTGGGTTATAAATAGAAATAACTGAAAAAAATTATGCCAATCACGTGCACGAAATTGCGTATTTTGCTTTCCTGTGACTTTTTAGTGGTGTTTATGGTCACTAGAACATTCACAATGAACTGTCATCATCATCATCTGATGATGAAGCCGGCAGTGGAATTGAAGTAGGGTTTTCTAGTTTTATAAACTTATAAATTATTCTACTTGCAAAAACAAAACAAACTAGCCTCAATTTGACGCGCGTTAAAAACAGGTGGGCTAGTCTAATCGTATAGCTGTATAAAAAAAAAAACAAAATAAAAGACACGCCCAAAGTCCAAAACGCGTATGGCGTTTGCAGGGTACGGAGGTCCAAGTTTTTTTTTACAATTTATAGGCAAGCGTTTGCCCAATCTCACCTGATGTTATTATATACAGGGTGTAACATAACGTCCCTATAAGTCCGAAAGGAGGTTATTCTACACGTCATTGGCGAACAACATTTGTTCTATGACTTTTAATATTTCTGAGTTTTTCATTCATGAAAAGCGTCTTAAAGTTTCCTTAAAAAAAACATTGCACACGCGTTAAAATGTCTATGTGTGGGTGCGATGTGATAGGAGGGTGCGTGAGCATGTGTACTAACAGGCTGGATACATACGCAAAGTAAATAAACACTAAAAGTGGTCGCAAATAATTAGACAAAAAAATTAAAAAAAAATGGAAATTTCCAACATGTATTCAACTTTTGCACATGCCAATCTATTCAGGTGTTTGGTCTGAATAAGCCCCTTTTCGGCTTATAGGGACAATAATGTTACACGTTGTATAAGTAATACATATCAAAACTTCATCATCCCAGTATCTCTCCCGAACAAACTTTCAATATCTACTTTGTGTCAGAAATTGCTCTTTAGCAATATATCATGCTTGCACTATCTTCAATAAGTTACCAGCATTGGCAGATTGATTTATAACGCTGGGAATATGAGACGGTGTTATTTAGATATTTTATAAGTTTATAAAAGTAGAAAAACCGACTTTAATTCGACTACCAGCTTCATCACCAAATGATGATGACAGTTCACTGGGAATGTTCTAGTGACTATAAACACCACTTAAAAGTCACAGGAAAGCAAAATACGCAATTTCGTGCACGTGGTTGGCATATTTTTTTTCAGTTATTTCTATTTATAACCCAAACTACTGAACCGATTTTGATGAAAATTAATTGGGACCAACCTGGAAGTCTGGAATTAAGTATATACTTTCAGATAAAAAAAGAATTTTTGAAATCGGTTCATAAATGACGAAGTTATGAGTAAAAAAAAACAATCGAATTGAGAACCTCCTCCTTTTTTGAAGTCGGTTACAAATAAAGATCGAATTGATTATTAGGTATTATCTGCATAGTGCGAGACATGCAAACAATAGGTACATGACAGCTCATTACCACTAGTTACCTAGATGTAGCTAGTTCTACTTCTTTATTTGCATGCGATAAAGATGGTCAAGTTGACCATCTTTATCGCATGCAAATTTCGAAGGTTGACCAGGTCAACCTTCGAAACCACAAAAACTCTCTTACGTCCATATTTTAATAACACATAGTTATGGCTTTGATTCAATTTCATTAATGACGTCACCAATTTATGACGTCACGCGACGCGCCTTCGCTCTACTAAAAACAATTAAAATATGCCCTATGTTGCTCTCAAAAATGACCGAACTCGAAACCCCACCTCTAGCTACAAGTCACTAGAAGAGGAAAAAAATATCCTTTTAAATAACCAGTTATCTCAGAGGTTTTTTTTTTCCTAACAGATAACCGTATTTATCTACGAGAGAGAAAAAAATCCTCTGAGATAACCAGTTATCTGGTCTTGGTTATCTGTCAGGAATAGGCCAAAAATAATAAAACGTTAAAAAAATGTAGTTGACGCCAGAGTGGAACATGTTTTATGGCATCTCACGCAGCTCAGGGAACGTAATCATTTGAGGCGCAGTATGGGGCCATGTTGATGAGTTTTATAGGACCATAACCTATGGGCTAGTAGGTAATGTTATTAGCCGGTAGATGTAATTTGGAAAATGGAGGCAATTTTATGATATTTGTACGCTAGTCGCAGGCTAAGGTGTGGGAAAAATGGGTCTGTAGATAAGATTTGAAAATCGAACTGCATCTCTCATTGGTCAACCAATACAGACGAGCGAAGGTGCGTTAGGTTGCAAGGAGGTTTTATTATTTTTAAATAGATTCTCCTTGGTTTGTTCAATGTGGTTCTCGCAAGCGCTTTGTGATTATCACGTTTTGAAATTCGAATAATGTGAGGGCGAATCGAAATTCAAACGATGTGGATGAGTGTTTGAGTTTAGTTTTTAAAAAGTTTGAAAGAGTGGCAATAAAAATTAAAAACTTTCTAAAAAGGTTTTAGCTCAAAAATAAATTATCTGTAGTGAGGGATTTCAGTAAAACTGTCTTTGTGAAGTCGGAAGCCGGAAGTAAAGGCACTGTAATCTCACCCCAGACGAACAATAGACAAAAGCTTAAACAAGTGGTCTATGTATAGAAGTTTCACTACGATTCTCACGTATATATTCGTATTATAGTTAGTTTCAAGTCACAACCTCGCGGTTACGTTTGCACCATTGATTTGCCCCATTAATGGTGCAGACGTAATTGGGTACATGCGCAATCGTTTGTTGCACCTGACTTCAGAGGGATAAAGATCCGTTGTGCGTACTATATCTTCTAAAAAGCTGCTAGGTACAATCGTCTATTAATCAAAGGGTTTATAGCAACTTTTGAACCCCCCTTCCCCTCTCCCGTGATACGTGGTGAAGTTTTAGATTAGACATAAAAAATAGACTCATTTTCCGAACCCCCCTTTCAAGCCTCACGTGACCTAAATAGAAGGTAAACAAAAACCTATACCTATTATATACTAGTAGTTACCCGCAACTTCGTACGCGTCTACATTTTCCGTGTACATTATATTATCTGTGCGTGTACCGAGCGGATACTTTGAGAAACTTGACATTACACCTCATTACACTGAACTCGTACCTACTGGAATGTCAAACGCTAGTTGTTAGAGGTAGTAGGTACTACGCCCTGTCAAACTGACGTGACATGACATGACAATGAAATCCTCTTGCCAATTGGCGCTGCTAATCCTTTTCGTTCATTTTATCCTGTAGATCCTGTTAATTATTCGAGATAAAAAGTAGCCTATGTGTTAGTCCAGGTTACGAACTATATATATGCCAAGTTTCATCCAAGTTGGTTCAGTAGTTTAGACGTGATTGAAACACAAACATCCAAACATCTAAACATTCGCATTTATAATATTAGTAGGATAGGGTTTTAAACCACAAACACAGACAATATAAGAGCAGTTTTACTGCCATCTGTAGGTACTGGCGGATTTATGTCCCAACCGTACTTTAAGTTTTATTCCTTTCAAGTACATTTCCTCTGTGGAATGCTATTTGAAACGACTTTGAATTCGAAATTCGAATTTCATTGAAACGAACACAGTTTATAGTTTGATTTGAATGAAAGTTGATTGTATTTAGAGATGTCGCTTCGTGGTCAACTTTGGTGATGGAATTTTTAGGCCGCCTTGTGGCTGCTAGTGCCGGGACCAGTACGTGCCCTCTGAAGCACAGAAGCGCTGAGATGTAAATGCCATCCAAATAATTGGAGTAGATCGACTAAGCAAGCTGCACCACGAGAGCTTTGTGGTAATTAAAGTACTCAATACATTTATTGCTTTCACATGGTATTATAGTTGTTACATTGTAGGTAGGTATCACACATGAACCCTGTTCAGGGGTATTGCAACAGGAAAGTAGCCAGACCGAGGTTTTGTTCACGTCAATTTTTCAATTCAGTCAATTTCTTGTGTTAATTCAGTATATTTATTATATTCGCAGATTTTGGTATTCAAGTAAAATGTTACTGTGCGAATCGTCCATGAATATTTATTTATAGCTATAAGTTAATAAATTATCTAAAATATGTGTCTACCCCAAGAAAAGCATTTATTTCTAAAAAGTACACCTTTGTGAAAATGTCAACGAATAGGTTCAAATGAAAATAGCTCCAAAAATTTTTCCAAAGGTTGTCTGGAAGAGATCGTTTTTAGCGATAAGGCCGCCCATTATACATTAGCTTTAATTGTTTCTCTTGTGTCTTGTATCTTCTTTGTGTACAATAAAGTGTTTATCTATCTATCTACCTTTTCGACTCAGATCAACGCGCTGGTCAGCACACACACCTGCCCAGCCTACCTACCTACCTACCTAGCTAGTAGTAATTGTGTAGGTGCTTATTGTTTTCTTTATTTTTTTATGCTTGTTCTGTGCTGTATCTGTGTTGTGATTGTGTTTCAAATAAATAAATCTCTATCTCTCTCTATCTATCTCTAACTACCCGTATTTACAGGAACTGTAGAAAAAATCAGTTCATTTATCACGGTCTTGTCTGAACCGTCCATTAGTAGGTACAATAATATTTAATTAAGGATTTGTTTTAATCAATTTACGCTGAAATCGTATTTTACGATTCCAAACACATTTTGAGATCGCCGAATTTCGTAATTTAGAATCAACGTTTCATTGTAACGGACGTTTCGTTAAGGCTTATCAAATATTCATCTCTAGCAGTTAGCCGCGACTTCGTCCACGAAAAAAAAATTAAAAAAATAAGTATAACCTAAAAATAAGCGGGAAAAGTAGGCTTCCAATTTCGATAAGAAAGCTGTAGAAATCTTCCTTTGACAGAAAGAAATGTGAAAGTAATCAGTTCCCAATAAATAGCAGGTACTTACCTATTGAAACACCCACACAGAGCCACTGGGTGTTATCTAACTGCGATCGATATCGATGGAGATGGAGATCCAGTTAATCTTCACCGAACATTAAAAAACAGACTTTTATCATTTACCTAACACAATCCCACTATCCCACTACTATTATAAATGTCAGAAGTTTTGATGTTTGGATGTTTGTGTATCAATCACGCTGTAACTACTTATTCTACTATTATATTTCGATTATATTACTATTATAGTTCGTAACCTGGATTAACACATAGGCTACTTTTCCCGATTTTCTTTAGGTTTTTTTTATATATATACAGCGTGTAGCTACAATGGCGACATTAAATGAACACACGGGTAGAGCTACTTATAAGTATTCATAAAAAAAATAAAAAAATAATTATAGTCCAAAATAGAAATTTCGAATTTTTCAAACAAACTTAATAATAAAATACGCAACAAAAATTAATCACCCTATGAGTGTCTTGACCTACGTGTTACCGCGCCCGCGCCCGCGCCTGCCTGCCCGGGCGGCTCGGTGGCGGCAGCGGGGCGCGGGGCGGAGCGCGGGGCGGGGAAATCAAGCGACACCAAGGAATTCAAAGAAATCAAATAATTTCACTTCACCTTGTTCACTTTACTATTAATTTTATTGTGACCTATGCACCTAGCGCCTTACACTTATTAAATCTTCAAGTTCTCAATGTAGCCGCCGCGCCGCCGCCACCACGTCGGACACAAAGATGTAACCGGCGGCGCTGAATATTTGCCCTCGCTTTTGATAATACATTTTATTTTATTTTAGCATGAACGTCGTCTTTCACAAAGCCCCATAAAAAAATCGAGGGGCTTGAGGTCAGGTGACATTGGGCCACCTAAGAGCTCCGCTCCGTGTCGTGTCGTCCTATCCAGTATCCACTGAGCACCAAACATTTAATTTACCCGCTCCCTAGTCGCAAAGGTAGACAGATAAACAAATAATAAATCAAAGCGTCTTTATCGCTTTACCTACGTAGACCTGATTGGGTACTTAGAATAGAAAAGCTAAACTAACAAAACCAAGCGTCTTTTTCGCGAAACATTGAGAATAGGTAGATAATTAGCAAAATTATTAAAATAAAGTGTGTCAAGGACACCGGCCCGCGTATCACTGGCTAGGCGGCAGGACGAGTCGGTCGAGCGAGCGGCGCGGGCGGCGCTCTTCAATAGTTAGCTATCCCTTTCATGCAACGGCGCAATTTCGGGTGTCCTATTCTAACAATACTTTCTTGCTCTTCATACGCGGTTACACGCGGTTATGACCCGTGAACCCGACAGATGACCTCTGCTCTTACGTACAGGTTGCTCCGAGGCGTTATTTAAGAAAATTGATTTATTTCGATAAATCTTATGTTTAATGAAATAAAAAATATGTCTATATTCTGAAAACGCGAAACCGGATACGCTGGTTAATTTAATGTCGCCATTGTAGCTACACGCTGTATATATATAGAATGTCCTTTGGCCACAATCTCACCTGATGGTAAGTGACGATGTGGCCGACGATGGAGCAGGACAGTCTAGAAGACACCTATTCATTCTTGCCTTGAAAAGACCCAGATTATATTTCTCAGGAAAGACAGAAGACGGCAACGAGTTCCATTCCTTGGCAGTTCGCATAATGAATGTAGATCCAAAACTTATATATATATACCTATATGTTATATTTTTTTTTTTTTTTTTCGTGGACGAAGTCGCGGCTAACTAGTAAAGCATAAAGGTAAAGCCAAGTAGCCTTCCTCATTCAATCTCATCTCTGAATGCGTAACATGTACCACACAAAATTGCACATTAAACAATGCATAAAAGTCTCATAACGAGGTACTTCTACCTTTAATAAGCGAATAAAGAGTTTACACCCCACTTTACAGGTAAATCCCTGTCGTTAAGGTTCAAAATCGTATACCCCACGAGCTAGACGTCTAGACTAGTTTATTACTCTTCCAAAACAGTTCAGCATATAGATTGGATGCTTTAGTTTTCACACAAAAGGTTGTGAGATGGAATGGAAAGAATGAATGACTAGGTGATTCCAATGTTTCCACATGAGTCACTAAAATCGATTTTAATTAGCCTAACACCCTCTTTCCAAACGGCTTATTCCAAAAATCCCCTGCGTGTTGCCTCGGCGAAGGGGATTTCTGGACTTTTTGTCCAGAAATCCCCTTAGTCGGCCCTGTGACTGCCGGCAGGGGATCTTTAGACCAAAAGTCCAGAAATCCCCTTCGCAGGGGCAACACGCAGGGGATTTCTGGAATAAGCCTTTCCAAACGTAGGATGTTAGGCTCGACAAAATGTCGTCTATTCACACTTTTATGTATTGACTAAATAAACCCAATTTCATGTATACTTAGTATAATTTTTTTTTTAATTAATTTAGTGTACATGTACTAATAAATAATACTAATACCCTAATTATATTGCGATCTAGCCACAATGCAGGCTAATTAGTAATTTTACATTGACCTAAATTTTTATCATAAACTAATCTAAGAATGTGTCCATTGGCACTTTTCTTATTGTCTCTATTTACTTAATTTAGTAGAATATCCCTCTGAATTTAGCTGCAACAAACGATTGCGCATGTGCGGAAAAACTCGCTTAACTCCAATTAAATTGGCTTACCAAAAAATAGGTTCTACGCAGATTATGAAGAACAAAGATCCGTTGTGACTACTATACCTACAAAGACCTACAAAGCATTTATAAATAGGTATGTCAAAATTATAATTCCGAGCACGTCGAAACATCTCGCTTGTTCAATCTAGTATGCTACATAAAGTCGTGAGTGAGTAATGTCAAAGAGGAAAGTTCCCCTTAGGTATCACGTAGCTAAAGGTTTTTATGAAACATAAAACTAACAAGTAGAACCCTCTCAAAATCCCCCCTTTACAGTGCTTCAAGCACGAACAACCTAACGTATTCGAGTCACATCGCGCGTCAACCTCAGCTCGACTGCCGAACGTTGCAGCGTCTCACCGCGTAGTGTATCTCGGAGACGCTACCATTACGATAATTTACTATTCTCATATTTATTCGTGCTGTAAGCACACTCGTTCGTTATCTTAGCAAATCACAATTGCAAACTCAATGCAAATTCTAAAATTCAAATTAGGAATTTCAAATTCTTAATTTAAATCTTTGAAAGGAATTGTTCAACGGACAGAATTAAAAGAGGTTTCTTCTTGAATAAAACATTGGATTGGCTAAATAAAATATGTATCAATCATAAATAATTTACCATATTCATAGAGACCATATTCTACATCGTTCGCAAGACGCGAGAAAGATTGTCGGAAAAACGCAAAACGCGAATAAGTTCGCTCGAGTTAAAAGTAGCCAAATCTAAAAAAAAAGAAAAAAAAACCTCTGGTGGCGGAGTTTTAAGGCCGCCTTGAGTCCTCCATCATGGCTTAATGACTGCTAAAGCCGTGACCGACAATTTAACGTGCCCTTCGAATCCGAAGCGCTATGTAAATGCCACTAGCGGTGACCAATCCAAATAGTCAGAAATCAGAAAATTTTATTGTATAACTGATTACAAAAGAGATCTTAAATTTATTATTAAGAAGTACAAGTTTTTACAGTTGGTCGTTTCCGGACGTACAATAAGAGGGTAATGAGTAAAATGCGCATTCAATAATCAACGTGTACCTAATCAACGTATCAATAATGATAATGAACGTGCAGAACTTCGCTTAACTTAGATTTTTTTTTCTAGAACAAAAGCCTTGATGGGGATGGGGAAAGTCTTTTGAGCATCGAATTCCATAAACAACGATTTAAAAATGAAACTTTTTTTTCTAAATTGAAGTTTGTGGTTTTGAAATCGGAACGAAGAAAATACTTACAAGTATAGATAGGTACTGCGTGATCATGCGTTTTCACCAAAACCATTCCTAAGTCATAAAAAACATCTCGGGAAAATGCCTCCTCACGGTAAATTCCAGCATCCCAGATGATAAACATTTATTCAGTTTTTTTTCATGGCGGGAAATTATGAAAACTCCTTTGTCATGAATAAAACATCTTCAACATAAATGTTATGTGATTTTTATTGCGTCAATAGCAATATACGTTTTTAGGGTTATGTAGATTGTAAAGACCAGTTTCTGAAAGGCTCGCTCGTAAATTAGAGGGTAAATTGGCACTTTTTTTCGTAATGGGGTTATCTGCCTTGTTAAATACAGGGTATTTGTACATTCAATAACAACAGCTGTTACATATATTTCTGCCATTTAGCTGTTGTATTTTGTATGAAAGGACAACACGACAGTTAGCAGTGGGGCTCTTTGTGAAATAACTATATTAATGACAAAACTGCATAGCCCGATGTCGCTCCACCCATCGACTTGCAATGTCAGTACTATTCTCGTGTTTTATGTATATTTCTTTTTAAAAAGGATCATACTAAAAAACGCTAGGAACCAGGCCGTAGTTTCTTGCCCGTTCTTGTAGGCTCTGGTCGCGTGGAACTGGCACCTAGAATCACCTAGATAAGACGATTCTAAATTATCCTTGTGTTTTTATTGAATAAAGAAATTTTGACTTTGATAGCTCGTCCGGGGAAGTACTACCACTGAACTTCTTTTTGCCACCAAGCAGTGATGCTCGCATTGCTGTGTTCCGGTTTGAAGGGTATGGTTGCCGGTGCTATTACACGCACATGAGAACTAACACCGACATGTCTCAGAGTGATGTGCGCAGCGCAATGCATCACAGCGCACGTCCTCAGTGGACATGCTCAGTGAGGCAATGCATTGCTATAGGCCGAGGTAACCGCTTAACCAGGTGGACCATCGGCTAGTTACGTCATTTAATTGTACACAAAAAAGGAAAAGTTGTTCAAATTGATAGAAGTAGGTATAGATAGGTTATAACGTTTTATCATCACCTTACTTTTCTGTGAACCTTTTTGAATTCCAATAGCAACTTATATTGTTCCGAAAAATGACAGAACTCGAATCCGACATGTTTCCAATTGCTCCAAAGAGGTAGGAAACCATAAACATGTAGGGGCCCTTCTACTATACAAATTAAGTCGACACGTATGCCGTCAAATATAATTTTGTTTCTTTTTAACTAAGCAAATACTGAATGTGTTGAAAGAGATAAACAATATTTTGTCTCTTCGAATTTTTTTGTGACGTCATTATTTTATGTTTGCATGACCAACGCCGCCATGTTTTGTTCCGAGTTTGTGGTAGATCTGCTGTCAATACAATTACGAAGGCAGCCATATTTTGATCCGTAGTAGAACACGTTTTTTTTTGTTGGTAGGACGTATCCATTGGTTTTCTGGATCAGAGAGTTGCTCATACAAAAATAACAGATGACGTCACAACTGCTAAACCTTCCATAAGTTCAGTATGTACATTACAGTTCCATAAAAGTGCGAGCGGATCATAAACCTAAACATGTTTTCTTTATAAGCAAATACAATGTGTAGGTCATTTTTATAGAGTCATAATTTTTATTACAACGCCAGTACTCGTAAAAGCAAAAGGTTATGTTGTCAAGTCCGTGACTGACTGACGGATGCCTTTCTTTCCTGGGGGAATTTAAGGGTTTAGTTACACGTAGCGTTTTACACGGACAAATTGCAAACGCGACACTCGGAAGCGGTCGTGCGGTGATAGAAGTCATATTTTAAAACCAAACTATATAATATTGCTTTTACAGTATTTTTGTTTTTAGACTTACGGTTTGTATACTCCATAGCTTGAAACTCTACTCACAGCGACTCCCCTAGCAATTTTTAGTAGGTAGGTACTTAGTATGTACTAAAAAGAACACTGAAAAAGAAAAAAACTCATTTTTAGCTCAATAGAGCTTGGGTCAAACGTGACACTAAGGGCGGCTTGCACTAGAATCGCTAAACGCGTTTAACTATTAAATAGTATTTAGCGAGTTGTCAAGTCACATAAATAAGTACGTCAGATTTAAAACTATTTAGCTGTTAAACACGTTTGGTGATTCTGGTGCAAGCTGCCCTAAATATGTTACAGTCAAATCAAACCTCATTTACTTTTTCTATGTCACGGAATGGTTGTGATAGAACAAGCCCACCTGATGGTAAGCGGTTATAGTCGCCTAATTGACATCCGCAGCACCAGCGGCATTGTTACAAGATACAAGATACATTTATTTGCCAAAATAAGTGTTACAATTTGGTCTTATGCTGATGCGTTTCACTGAGAAATTTCAAAAAGTGTAATAATAATGAGTTTCGAATAGGTACCTTATTTGAAACTCATTATTTCAACATTTCTTGGTGAAACATTTTTTTCAGATAAACAAGTAATTAAATTAAAAATTTAAAAAACCCCCGAATCTTGGACCGATTTTCATCAAACATAGCTAAGAACACTCCCGACTAATTCACCTTTCAAACAAAAAAAACGAAATCAAAATCAGTTCATCCGTTCGGGAGCTACGTTGCCTCCGACAGACACACACAGACACGTCAAACTTATAACACCACGTCGTTTTAGCGTCAGGGGGTTAAAAACGCGCCGTGTGTTCTCAGCTTAAGGCTTTGAGCAAGGCATTCTTTTCTGGAATGTGGTTTTTGTGTTTACATCGCAATCTTTCCACACTGCTCGTGCAAAATTTTATGAGCCGGTTGAATAATTACAATAACCAACTTTGTTTTATGTCACAACACAACGGAATCTTTAGTGAAAACATAAACCTTAAGGCTGCGGGTATAGTGAAAATCGCAAGTTGCTTTTCACTGGTAATCCGTAAATACAAGTAATAAATAATAAATAAAAAAAGATACAGAGAATTCATTATATTCCTGACCTTTGCTATAACTCCAAACACGATAGAAAAATATTCTCCCGATAGAAAATATCCCAAAGTTACGACAAATTTTGGTATAATCCAGAAATCCCCACCAGTGGGGTACCAGCTACGTCGTAGCCTAAGGGCGGCTTGCACCAGAATCGCTAAACGCGTTTAACTATTAAATAGTATTTAGCGAGTTGTCAAGTCATAGAAATACGTCAGATTTAAATCTAATTAACTGTTAAACACGTTTAGTGATTCTGGTGCAAGCCGCCCTAAATAATAATCTGTGACCGAACTAAAAGAGAATTAGTTCAGAAATCTCATTAAGAAGTTTCGTGGGAGGCAAGGGAAATCATACTTTGTAACCTGAGAATTATTATTATAAAAGGTAATTAGACTCGTACTGTATTCCTCAGGCACGGTAGACAAAAGAAAAAACCTAAGTATAATAGTATGTAATATGTAAAATAATGTATGTAGTAATATGTTTAGTAGTGTGTGGTATATAGGTATCTAAAGTTTTAGTAACGCATAGACCTATCCCTTACTGGCAATGTGACTGAAAAAGAAAACTAGAAAACTTGCGCAAGCAGCGAGTCTCACATATAAATAAACATATTATCGTCCCTCTCGCATGATTCGCAACATTCAAATCATAATAGTTCAAAGTTCGAACCGTTGATAGGTGGATGTGTAGCCGACTGTACATGCTAGCAGAATATCAAAAGTCGTTTGAATCTACAAGGAGGATGTAATTTTATCTGGAAAATGAACTAATTTCTTCGAACCGGATGCGAGGGAATAATTATATTTTGCTTTGATGGTTATTTCTGGGCATACTAGTACATGTTCGTGAATATTTTCCGATGGGTTTTTTAAAAAGCTGGTCGAAGCTAGTTTTTAATAAAATGTGACTTCGTCAAACCAGCCGAGCGTGTACGGATCAAAATATAACTGACATAATTGCTCACATCATATAGAAGTAAAAATAAAATGCGTGAAATTTTCAGTCAAATCCAACTTTTATATTTACAAAATCACGCCTTTATTTCGTGTTATAATTCAATTTCAATGTGTGTATTTAGAATTTTATTTTATTAAATAATTCTCCAAGATTTATTCGGTGTTTTATTTCAATGAGAAAATTGTGAATAACCAATTAACTTGTAGATTTTGAATTTGTACCTATATATAACGGTCGGTAAAGCCACAGAGTAAAAATATCAATAACATTGGAATATTGTTATGATAATATGATAAAAGTTACAAAATGGGGTTTTGTGAACAAAATTACAAAATATATTTTTGCCTAATTTTATTAAAAGAATTGCCCGTCTTGTTACAGCCAATACCCTAAACCTACCTATTCTAAATGGCATTCCCCAACCTCTCATACCTAAGTAACCTAATACCTACCTACAGTAATAATGAATGAATGTCAATACAAATTGGAAAATTCGGAAAAACAACCGTCTAAGTAATCGAGCGATAACTTGTAACCAATAAATAACCAATTTTAATAAAAACATCCATTGTAGCATTTATTGAGTTTTCCAATAATTGGCTTCATTTAATTCCCGTTGTGTACAGGGATGTACCCAGGGTCAGTAGACGAAACATTTTAAATTATTTATTTTCTTACAGAGACATTGGTTATCTGTTGTTACAACAAACTAACTAATATTACGTAAAAATATATAGGTCTATAAGGTTCAAATTAGCATACCAACTCGATGGCAATCTGACTGCCAATCGTGAGTGCTTTTTCGTCAAATTAATCGACATCTTTTGGTGCTGACTTATTTGATTAAAAGAATGACTATTTTAGAATTTTCACTGTTGCGAATGACGTTTCGATTGACGTTGACAAGTCACATGACGCAAAACGTCACTTTCAAAATTCTAATTGTTTTGACATCTACTTTCACAAGGACACAACAACGCTACGCTAACCAAATCACAGCTTTCTGTTACTCTGTACTTTTTATTCAAATACATTTTACGCAATTTTAATTCGAGAACCCACTAGTCTGCGGATACAGTCACTCATTAGTCATTACTGTTGTTGTCAATTTGAGCCATAGTTTAAGCGTAAGTAATAAGAATTTTTGTATTTTAAACACTTTTAGTTACAAGAGCAATAGAACTATCACCAGTGTCTGCGTATACAAGTATATTGAGAATTCTGACAGCATCAAATAGTGACTCTCTTGGTGAACTGTAAGGGCCTGGACCCGTCATCACGTCAACGCTGCGGCGCCGTGGCGCGGCACGGCCAAGCCCCACAACAACAAGTCCTAGCTCCGACCCTGTCTTCTTCAACCAGTATTGTATTATCGAACTGATTTGCGACAGCCATTCTTTAGGACACCTACCTTTGTTCAGCAGCTTTTGTAATTGCTGTCCTGTTTCAATTGTGCTAGGTTTTAAAATGGTGTGGCAGAATCAAAAATATTTTAATCCAATTAAAATTGTACGGTTTGTGATAAAATTTTATTGGTTTCACACCTTTAAATAGAGTATCTACTCTATTATACTTACCTAGATATGTGTGGAATTGGAATGGAAGAATAGAATGAATAGGATTCTGAGTGCAAGGAAACGCAAGGAATGTGTGAGTGAGATCGATGAATGAGTGAAAGGGAAAGGAATGAATGGCATTATGGAGGAAGAAGAGTAAAAGACAGTCGGTGTAATTTTGCAAAGAAATATAATAAAAGTGCATCCTGTAAATTACTACTGGTTTTCTGTCAGTCCGCTCCCCTGTCCTACATATGTATGCATGCGACACTAGACTCATAGATACTTAGGTATCTATTCTAAAAAATCATGATGAATTTACAATATAATTACATCATAGTCATTAGCCTTGTCATAAATGTGTTTGATATCATCCGTTTCTTTTCCGTCATTAAATGTTAGCATTAAATTTTGATTGTATATTATCTGAAGTAGCGTTATTTGTAAGGAAACACTATGAACTGTTTGAAGCTCAAGATAATAAGAATAGGCGGGAGGCTGTGCAAAAACCTTTAGTGATGCCAAAACCAAGGTTAGAACTTTTTAAGCGGAATTGTGTTTTCATGTCATGTAAAATATATAATCATTTGCCTAGGTCAATTTTAGAGTTGCAGGGAAATTTATTTAATAGAGTTTTAAGAAACTGGCTAATAGATAACAGTTTTTATTCAATTAGTGAGTTTTTGAAGTCTAAGTTTTGACATTTCACCTACATGACCTAACATTATTTGTATGTTATCTGACAAATAACTGAATGTGCTGAACTTGATAATATTATTATTTTTAAAACACCTGTATACTGTACCTACCTACCATGTTCACTGCAAATAAAAATCTTTATCTTTTATCTTTATCTGTTTTTAACCCCTTGACGCAAAAACGACGGGGTGTCTTAGGTTTGACGTGTCTGTGCGTGTGAGTCTGTCTGAGGTAACGGTAACGTAGCCCCGAACGTTTTGTTTTTTTTTGTTTGAAAGATGAATTAGTCGGGCGGGAGTGTTCTTAGCTATGTTTGATGAAAATTGGTCCAAGATGGCCGCCGCTACAAAATGGCGGATTACATTTTTTCACAACTCCCTCAATATGGGTATCAAAGACGGGGGTTTTTTAACTTTTTAATTTAATTACTTATTAATTGTATATTTGTCAAAAACTCATGGTATCAGAAAACAATCCCCCGACAGGAATAATCCAGACATGTTTTTCTCACGAAACTTCCATTCACCGTTTGAAGTGAAGCTAATAAACGCGTGCAAAAACAGATTAACTTAATCAGGATCTATTTTCTCTACTAATAATAGTCCCCTGTTATAAGTAGCTGTTTATCCCGTAAATTCTTCGGGACTTAATTAAACTATCGACTTAAGGGGGCGCTCCACTAAAAATGAGCACCTCGACGTGTATAATGTCAAAATGTGGTTATAAGATTGTTGGATTAATGTTCTAAAAAGTACGCGCTTCGAAATCTGAGAATATCGCCATTTTTCGATGATATCTTGTAAATTAAAGACAATTTTACAAAAGCACTAGATCATCTTATTGGTTAGTTTATGTATCTAACTTGAAAATAAAATGTCACGAAGATTTTTTCAAAAAAACATTCTTTAGATAGGCCTCTGTATGGGTTAGCACTCAGAATGATAATTTTTATACAAGTAAATGATGGAACAAACCAATTTCCCACCTGATATTAAGTAACCACTGCCTATAACGATGCATTGCACTGAGTACATATTTTGTAAATAAATATGCAAAAAAAAGCTTATTTGCAATTGCCATTTTGGTGGATACGCCTTCTTAATCCGTTTCCGTCTAAGCCTTGTAATCTGCTGAGGTATTGTTAATCGAAGAATCTGCTCCAAGTTCGGTTGGTATTTGGAACTAGAATTTCTCAACAGCTTTTGACATTGTTAACTCCACCTAGTTTACAAGACGATTTGAAATGACCCTTGTGAATCCATTAGTTCAGATTACATTGACTTATCTTACGATCCGAACAAAGTACAATCAGCGACATAAATTTATTAAATTAATAAGTTGATTATTGTTTTTAAATTTATTTTTTTTACTTTTAAAATAGAATATTTATTCACAAAGAAAATTATGACTAATACAGTATTTACAATATTTATAATATGTACAAAATACACATGAAGCAGTTGAGCTATCTACACACCGTTGCAAACGATTTATAGATAGCTCAACTGATCCAAATCAGTACCAATAGGAAGCGTGCCCAAGACTAATTTAATTATATTTACTACTTTCTATTTTATTTTAATTAGTCATTAGATTTTATTTTAATTTTACTGCACACTGTATTTTGTTTCTGGAAATAAATAAACTATGAACAAACAAATCTAGTTTTTAACACTTAATATTTACTATTATGTTATTGTTGTAAGATGAAATCAACCAACCCAAACGCAAACCTTTCAAATTCATAGAGGCCATGAAGAGTATTAAACGCTGTTCATAAAAATAGCAAGAGCTTAGCGTTCCCTTTTCTGGCTCAAAACAGAATGAGATAAAATGATGTGCTTAGTAAGAACTAGGTATACCTCTCTAATCCTGATTATCTGAGGGTTAATTCTCTAAATATACTTTTAAGCTCGTGAAGGAGGATACTTTTACTTTTGAAAGGTTTGTTGCGTCGATCACTTTTAGACGTAAAGATGTTAAATTTCATGTGCATGTAATTGCACCGGCAACTATACCCTTGAAACCGGAACACAGCAATGCGAGCATCACCGATTGTCAGCAAAAAGAGATACGGAGGTATCTTCTTCGGACGAACTCTATCACTCTAAGAAATACTACAACATAATGGATAAAATAAAATCTAGTAAAAATAAGATTTAATTTTCACCAAAAACAGGATATTTACCATTATTTGTGAGTTCTATTGTGTCATGATATTTCGCCACCAGTTGCATGCGACATGATCACGGGTCCAACTGAAGTCTGAAGTAAATCTCAATGGGAGACGTACTAGCCCTCTTTTACACTCCTTTAAAAATATGATTGTATAGGATATCATAAAACTGGCAGCTTTTGTGAGTTTTATGACATCCCAATTACAATTGCTGTGTCAGTTGTGCTATCAAGTTTGTCCTGGTTTTTACTAGATTAAGAGACCTCCGGTTGCGTACAAGAAGGTTAATTCCAATGCCAGTCAGGTTGAAATTACTTTTGGGCTCTTTGCTTATTTATCCGGTTCTAGTATGTAGTACCATCGTACGAGCTGGTGTCCACAACAATCTTGATTGGGAACCCTAATAATGATGTCAGAACCCAGAATTTAGTTAGACTTTTGGCTATTTATTTTATTGCTCTCATTTTTATACTATGTAGGTAATGGGGGGAAGTTGATAATGAAATAAAATAAAACGAGATGATTTATTGCGTGAAGAGTTTTATTACGAACTAAAATAGGTTATTGATTCTAACACTTCACTAGAGAAACCCAGCATCGAATGAAGGAAAAACACAAAAGTTATAGTGTAAATTTGAATAAAATTGAGTAAATTAGTGTAAATTAGAATCAATAAATTAGATAAATCACAATTACTTATTACAAATTTAAAATTAGATATATTTTTGCGAACATGTAACTTTATAAAATAATATTATCATACAAAAAAAATTCTTGATGAGGATCGAACCTGCGACCTACAGCGTACAAACCAGAGTTATACCAAATAAGCTTTCTAAATCCATAAAATAGGGCTCAAAATCCTTTATCACATTTTGACTGTACGTTAACAAGCTAACCTGACCTATGCATGATTTAGTCTGCATCTACCATAATCTTGTACCACACACAACATCTATTTATACACAAGAGTAATTGGAATAATAAACCTTATCTCCAAGGAATAAAAGTCATCGAGGCTGTCAATGTCATGGTCGTTTAATTTGATAGTAAACCCCCAGTTAATAGCTCCGTAGTACCAAAGCACAGAGCAGAAAACCTACAGAGCAACAGCTGCCTGAGAGCGTATTTTATAAAAGTCTCATCTGTAGAGCTATTGTAGCTGGGAGTGAAATAACATTCAAATGTAAGTATATTTAAGAGAATCATCGGAATTCTAATGAAACGACGACGTGTTACACTATTCATTCTATGGTGAAAAAAACAAATAGGACTTGGCAAAAGGACTATCCAGCGCTAGAATAAAGTAAAAAAAAAAGGAATTCTAAATTCAAAATTTGTTTCGCGGTTTTGTCACGTGACGAGGCGCGTCGCAGCGAATCACTGTCGACATTCACCCGCTCGGGTTACCGGAAACACCCGAAGTTCCTGTTCGTCATTGTACACTGTGTGAATGACTTACTGCAGCGCGTTCTTCGAAACTAGAACTCTAGTCTCTAGTTAGAGTTTTATTCATATTTATATCAGAGTATTGTTGATTTGAGAAAAGTATTTCGCAACTTTTGTACTTATAGAGACAAATAGTTTCCGACTAATAAAGTGAAACGAAAACAGCTTTGCTCCATTTAGAAACTGCGAATCAGTATTTGCGAATCAACAAAAAAAAACTCATACTAGAGGCTCTGTTACTCAGTATTCTGCTCTGTAACCGAAGCCACCAATCTGTGCGAGTTAAACGGTTTGCGCGGAAAATTGCTTGTGGCATTCATTTGGCGCCGAAATGACCCATCTTGGGGTTAATGAGCTAGATTATACTGAGCAGGTTTCACCAGTATAGATAAATAGTCAGATTATAGTGATATCGAAACAATCTGCCTACTTACTTAATACAAATAAATGAGGCATGGCATCCAATCGTGATTAATTTTTGTATAAAGGAAAATCGTTTGCAAATCTCCCACTAGAGGTGCTTATCGGGTTTTCATATAAAATATCTCGCAAGTCGCTATTCGATATTCGTTACCACCAACAAAATGAAACTCAGAGTTCGAGCTCAGTGAACGAATGTGAACCGTCCACGCTTGCGAGTCGGTCGTATCGTATCAAAGAGGTAGGAAACCATAAACATGGAGAGGCCCCATTCTATTATACAAATTAAATCGACACATAAGCCGTCAAATATTATTTTGTTTCTTTTTAACCAAACAAATACTGAATGTGTTGAAAGAGATAGACAATATTTTGTCCTTTCAAATTTTTTTTGTGACGTCATGATTTTATGTTTGCGTAACCAGCACCGCCATGTTTAGTTCCGAGTTTGTGGTAGATCTGCTGTCAATGTCGCGCAATGCACGAGGTCACAGACACATAAGTAAGTTTCTCTTTAGCAAAATTCAGTTTTATATGTTGGCAACTCTATATCGACAATAGGTTGGTATTTTTTCTCGCCTGTTTTTATCTTTTGTAGGGTGGACCGCAAATCTGTGCGCACCACCGAGAAGAAGTTTTTAACCTTGACCCTGGGAGGAAAAGGCCTGGATATGAGTTGAGACGTTGTGGAGTCGAACGATTACCCTGTTCGAGTACAGAAGTACATGGTAGTACTGGCGTGGAGGAGTAAGGTAGCCCATAGCCACAGGGTAAGTGCTAGCGTATAACCTGCTACTTTTACGGAGAGGCTAGTGAGATTTTGGGAAGACAGTTCCGCGATAAAATCTGTTCTCCGCGATTATTAATCTGAAAGTCTACTTGCGTACCTTTGTACATGGACTAGTTCGGTCGATCGGGGAAGAACGTTGTATACGTTCGGGTACCGGGGCTTCTGACTTGGTTCAGAGCCCATCGAGCACAGCTCGAAGAAGGGCATTAGTACTTGGGAGTCCCGGGGTATAGCCGGCTGGGAAACCGATGACCTTCGAATATCTTAGTTGGTGCATCAGATCTCACGAGTACTAAGGGTCCGGGCTCAGCCGAAGGGATGTGCCTCTGATAGCGATCAGAGGCACGGAGTAGCCACATGGCTGTGGTCGACCGGATGAGAGGAAGTGGTGTTTGCTCGTGGGGAAGGATGGTGGCAGCACTTGGCACAGCCAAGCTCAACCGGTTGTCCTTTGAAGGACTGGAACAGCCTAGTTCTGAGAGGGCTGGAATCCGGGCACATTCACAGGCGTAACTGCTTGTGATTGTGTAAGAGAACACGGTCGACCACGTGGCCTTCTGCCAGCTTAGGGCAGTAAAATCATTTGCGAAGCAGTGCACATGACGATAAGTCAACCCATAATCTCATCCTCATGTTATCTTTGTCGCGAGGGCTTGTCACCGTTTTGTGATAGCCCTAGCATAGTATAAAGGCGCGACAAAAATGGTGGAGATGCAGGGATCTCTGGAGCCCTTGGATGCCAGATTTTTTTTCTGGTCCCAACCACAGGGTTGGGTCGAAGTATGTTTGGAGAAGCCTGATGCGTTCGGGTTCTCTCCAGATATAAAGATTTTTATTTTTTATTACTCAACAAAAGAAAAGATGGGAAATATAAATATTGATAAGAGTGTACGTTGTTTTATTTATTACTTTTTCCCATTACGTTTATATTTTGGTGTCATTTTTTCGTTTTTATTATTCTTTTATTTTTACCGGATATTTTTGCGTTTTATTATGCGTTTTGCGTTTTCTATTTTTATCTGTATCCAATTTTTATTGAAAGTGTGCGTTCTCCCTAAAAAGAAAAAAAAAAATCCTTATTCCAGGAGGTTTGCAAACGATATAGAAGACAGACGTGTCTATAGTTAAGTAAGCTCATCTACTTTGACTATGGTTAATATTACGGACGGAACGTTCCGTTTCGGTGCGTTCCAGCTTAAGAATTTTATTTAGAATTATTATTTATTTAGTGAATATTGTCTAGATTAAGCCTATTTAAGTCTATACAATGTTATCCTAGTATAGTTTATGGGATAAGTTTTATATATTATAAGAAATAAAGATAAGAGTAGTTTTAAGAAAGGATTGTACAAAAATTTAAAATTTGCCGCCCTGTTATGACAATGTCCAGCGTCTTTCCGCCCAAAGTTGTTCTTTCCGGTTTGTAAAGCAAGTCAAGATCGGTAAACTTTAAAAATCGTCTATTGTATTACAATTCTGTGTTTAAAATGGGTGATATCAGTGCGTAATTTACATGGAAATAGGTAGTGAAAGTGACAATGTGACGATGAACAGTGTTCTAAAGGAGGATCGCTGAATAACTTGAGGTAATTTCTGGGAAGAAATATAGGTGTGCGTGCCTGCCTCCTTCGATGTTGAAAACGAATATTATGCTGTTTTTTACGTTTTATCTTTAGGTATTCTGTTCTTATTTTCAGTCAGCGTCACGAAGAGAATCAGTCGAATCATTTGAGTCACTAACCATATTCCAGATTTCGCAAACGTTCAAACGATTTTAGATCGAAGAATATCTCGATAAACCGTAAGTATTTATTATTGATATCTATATTATAGCAATATTTGTAGCAGTTATAACTTAGTATTTATGGTGTAAATTCCAGTTGGGAAAATGGACGAGATTTCTAAAACCCGCCTGAGAATGCGACATCAAAAATTGAGTCAAATAATTAGCGAGATACGAAACAAGTTTGAATCGGGACAAATAGCGGAAGAAGACCTCCTGATGACCCGGTTGAAACTAAGACAATTTATTGAAGCATTCGACAAGGAACTGCGGTCGAGTTCTGAGCATCTGGAAGTGTCAGAGTTTACAGAATATATGAACGAGCAGCTGGAGGCTGAGGAATGGGAGGTAAAGCTCAACTCAGTTGCTGAGATGTATGTTAAGACTAATGCTCCGAAGCCCAGCTCTTCCTCCAAACTTCCAAAACTTGAGTTAGCCAAGTTCAACGGTGACATCCTCCAGTGGAGTGAGTTCTGGGACAGATTCGAAGCCAATATTGATTCAAAGGAGCTGAAAGATGTCGAAAAGTTGGCCTATCTCCTCAGTTCATTGGAGGGTCAAGCATTGGAAACTGTAAGCGGTCTATCCACTACCAACGCAAACTATGCCATTGCGCTCGAAGTCCTACAAAAGCGGTTTGGATCTAAAGACCGGGTGATTGATGCCCATCACACTGCAATCGGCAAGATCAAGGTAGCCACCGACAAACCTGCATCCTGCAGATTGACCTTAGACATGGTTGAGAAACATCTCCGAGTGTTACAGACATTGGGTGAGAATATAGAGAGCAATCACTTGAGGACAGCTATCGCAAGCAAATTCCCGGAACAAATTATATATCAGGTGAATATTCTTTCTTCCAATGACCATTCTGTACCTGCTCTTAGATCAAGTTTGGACAAAGTTATCACTGCCATGGAGAGGTCTGGACTGGGCAGTGATATAAGAACTGTCGATAACCCTCCTTTGACAACAACGGAGGCACTGCAGGTTAGGGTTGAACATGATAACCGGAAAAATACCTACAAAAGAAAAGGCGGAAACTTCAAACAAAACAAGGAAGTACCAAATAAAAGACCTAGACGCCCGTGTATCTCTTGCGGTAGGCATAACCACGTCAGTTCAGATTGCAAGGCGTTTAAGACCATTGAAGCTCGAAAAGAGAAACTAAAAAACAAATGCTTTAAATGTCTGAAAGAGGATCATAAATCTAAAGAATGCAAAAGGAAAATATCATGCTATAACTGCAAAGGGAATCACCTAAAGTGTCTGTGTCCAAAACCTATAGGTGAGAATTATAATGTACCTAGTGTACCTATCCAAGCTCAGGTACCTACAATAGTATTCAATGCATCTAACAAATACACCTATTTGCAGACCGCAGTAGCAACAATAAAGAACCCGAAAAACGAGAAACATAATATAAATGTCAGAATTCTTCTGGACAGTGGAAGCCAGCGCAGCTATATTACAGCAAAGGCAGCAAAAGACCTTGAACTGCCAATGGAAAAGAAGGATCTGCTGCTGGTATATACATTCGGAGCTGCTACCCCACAAGAAATGTCCAGCCCCACTGCTAACATCATCATAACAACCAAGCGTGGTATCAGTAGAAAGATACAGGTAAACATTGTACCACGTATAACAGATCGTGTTCCAGTAGCAAAGCTCAAACATAATAAGGTGGATATACCTGCTGATGATGATACAGTGGGTGAGAACATTGATGTACTTGTGGGCAATGACTTCTATTGTTCTTTCTTGCGTGATGAAGACAGAATCAAAGTTGACGCACGCATATACCTACTGGATACAGATTTTGGATGGGTGCTGTCAGGTAGTACTAGCCAATTGGAAAACGACGTTTTGTCCGTCACTACTTACTGCCAATGCCACGTACCTAGTTGTCCATATTTGACCGAACCAGACCTACCATTGAGGAACATAGATATAAAATTTTTATGGTCATTAGAAAGCATTAATATAACCGATTCACCAAAGGCGACAAGACAAGAGCAAGCAGTTCGTCACTTTAATGAAACTGTACAGTACCAAAACGGACGGTATGAAGTCAAGTGGCCTTGGATACAGTACCCACCTGAAATCCAGTCAAACTTTGGACTTGCCATAGGAAGGTTAAGAAGTTTAATCAAGAAGTTAGATGATGAGTCTATGACTGAATACAACAGCATCTTAAAAGAACAACTGGATCTTGGAATCATTGAGGTAATTGAACCAAGTTCTAGCCAAACTCATCATCCAATTCATTACCTTCCTCATCATATGGTGAAACAGAGGGGCAAAAGAGGACGACTTGTCTATGATGCCTCAGCAAAGACAACAGGACAAAAGAGTCTTAATGAATGCCTATACAGTGGACCTTCGATGCTGGAAGATTTGACAGCGCTCCTTCTCAACTTCCGGACAAAAAGAATTGGCATCATTGCAGATGTAGAAAAGGCTTTTCTTCAAGTTGGACTACAGCAAGAAGATAGAGACGTCACAAGGTTCCTGTGGATCAAAGACCCCAACCAGCCAGTTACAGATGATAACCTGTTGCATTTGCGCTTCTGTAGAGTACCTTTCGGAATAATATCAAGTCCATTCCTACTCACTGCAACAATCAGGCATCACATGACTCTATCAAATGAAAACTTACTGAAGACGATAGCCAACAAATGCTACGTTGATAATTTAGTAACAGGAGCTGAGTCTGTCCAAGAAGCTAGTCGCATGTATGTACAAACAAGGTCAACGTTCGGGCAGCTCTCAATGAATATAAGAGACTGGGTTTCAAATTGCAAACAGTTTATGGATACAATTCCACAACAACACAAAGCTGCACAGTGCGAAGAAATGAAAGTTCTTGGTTTGTCATGGGATGTACAAAAGGATATGTTAAAGCTGAAAGTGTCAGAAAACCATTTCGATCCTGACACACCGATAAACACCAAAAGAGAAGTTCTCCGTACTCTAGCCAGAGTGTACGACCCATGCGGTTTTGTATGTCCACTGATTTTACCAATAAAGCTTCTTTTCCAGAATATTTGCAAAGAAAAAGTGAAATGGGATGTACCGTTGCCTGAAAACCTGACACGAGCCTTGGAGAAAATACTGTTAGACCTAAAGGCTGTGACGGAAACTGAACTTCCAAGGTACATAGGAATTGATGTACCAGGTATCAAGGCTTATGAACTACATTGTTTCACGGATGCATCCAAACATGCTTATGCAGCAGTCGTATATCTGAAGACAAAAGGGGATCAGCAAACTTCAGTTTCCTTGGTGATAACAAAGTTTCGCATTTCACAAATTGAAGACAGAGATGATTAGAAGATACCCAAACTGGAGCTACTAGGTTTCCTGATAGGAAGGAGTATTGAAGTATGTGAAAGCAAATCTAAACTTACCAATTGAAAAGGAATATCTGTGGACGGACAGTCAAATAGTTCTTGCGTGGATTAAGTCAAACAAACTTCTACCACCATTTGTAGCAAACAGAGTCAATGAGATTAAACGTCATCATCAGCAGACAGAGATGTGTTATGTCAATACAAAATCTAACCCTGCAGATATTGCTACCAGACCGGAACCTGAACTTTGGGACCAAAAGAAAGAGCTTTGGTACAACGGACCCGAGTTTCTTAAAGATGAAGAATCGCAGTGGCCAATGAGTCGACATTACTGCACAGACAGAACCTTCGTTTCGTTTGGGGAGGCCCTGGAGGGGAGTCCAGGTGAGTTGGAACCTCATGACTGGTCAGAACTAACCAGAATCCAAAATGTCCCTATGGAAATTGAAGACCTACAAGAAGAAAATACTAGTAATGACAGCTCACAAGACAATACCTCGGTACAAATTAAAAAAATCCAGTTGGAACATTTCCCGGATGAGCTGGCAGGCAAGAAAACTCATCTTGTAAAAAGCTTAGATTTGTTTGTGGATTCTGAGGGTCTACTGCGTTGCGGTGGTCGTATGGCTAACACAACATGGGACTACGATATGAAGTATCCGGTGCTACTTCCAAGAGATTGTGAGTTCACAAATAAAATTATTATCGAAACTCATGAGAGTAATTACCACGTTGGTGCTTCACATACGCTGAGTATCATCAGAAGGAAGTATTGGATACCGCAAGGCAGAGCGAAGGTAACTAAGATGCTCAAGACATGCCAGCAATGTGTGAAACATGGAGGTGGTCCTTATAAATTACCAGATACACCAGCCTTGCCACCAGAAAGAGTGAACTTCAGTGAGCCCTTTTCATTTACTGGTGTAGATTACTTTGGTCCATTGTATGTGAGTACAGCAACTGGTAAGGAAAAAAGATGGGTATCTTTATTCACATGTCTGGCTGTAAGGGCGGTACATCTTGAAATTGTGAAAGATCTCTCAGCAGAAGAATGCCTCCTAGCCTTGCGGAGATTTGCAGCCACAAGAGGAATCCCAAAAAGAATGTACTCTGACAACGCCACTTGTTTTAAATTGACCTCTGAGGTAATGACAAGTCAATACTGCATAGACACGGAAATCAAATGGAAATTCATTCCTCAACTGGCTCCATGGCATGGAGGATTCTATGAACGCCTGGTTGGTCTAGTCAAGCATTGCCTAAAGCGCACTTTGGGAAAACACCTACTGAGTGACAGCAAGCTACTTACAGTGATGAAGGAGGTAGAAGCGGTTATTAATTCAAGACCACTGACCCGAGTCGGCACTGAAGTGGAACACATTCTGCGTCCAGCGGACTTCCTAACATTAGGAAAATGTTTAATGGCGAAACCCTCACCAGTAGAAGCGCCATGTACTGGATCAAGACTTAAATCAGACTTGATAGAAAGCTGGAAAAAGGGAATTAAGATTCTGGAAGAATTTAAGAAAATGTTTATAGGGCAGTATCTCACCTGTTTAAGAGAGAGAACACAACATTCGCCTAAGCAACCCAGAATCAAATCCGACCGAGTTCCACAGGTGGGAGATGTCGTGCAGATTAAAGCAGACTCTAAGAACCGACAGAATTGGAAAGTTGGTAAAGTTATTGACCTAATAGAAGGTGTAGACGGCGCATGTCGAGTCGCGAGAGTAAAGGTCGATGACTCCATTTTTACTCGTTCTATAGGACATCTCTATCCTCTGGAGGAAAGTTATGAAGAGAGTCCACAGCCTCCTCAGATAGTAGAGCAGGAACCAAGGCGGTACAGCGCACGTTTAGCGGAAGAAATAAACCCAGACTTTGAGTCATTTCAAGTTCAAGAAAGTGAGATTCAGTCTTGTGATCAGACGACAACCAGTGGTCCTGAGAAGACTTCTCAGATTGAAACCGAACCTGTCTGTGAGGCAGACGATTCGGGACTTAATAATAACTTCAATGATCGAAATATACCATTGGAAGATTTCAGCCCAGGTGACGAGGCTGAAGAAAGTCCTCTGCAGGAGAACGAAGTAGAAGGAAGAAGCAGAAGGGGCGCCGCCATTCGTGCAAGGGAGAAAATCCTGGAATGGACGCGTCATCTGCTTGCCCTGCTAGAGTGAAACTTTTGTTTCGTTGGGTGTGTCGCGCAATGCACGAGGTCACAGACACATAAGTAAGTTTCTCTTTAGCAAAATTCAGTTTTATATGTTGGCAACTCTATATCGACAATAGGTTGGTATTTTTTCTCGCCTGTTTTTATCTTTTGTAGGGTGGACCGCAAATCTGTGCGCACCACCGAGAAGAAGTTTTTAACCTTGACCCTGGGAGGAAAAGGCCTGGATATGAGTTGAGACGTTGTGGAGTCGAACGATTACCCTGTTCGAGTACAGAAGTACATGGTAGTACTGGCGTGGAGGAGTAAGGTAGCCCATAGCCACAGGGTAAGTGCTAGCGTATAACCTGCTACTTTTACGGAGAGGCTAGTGAGATTTTGGGAAGACAGTTCCGCGATAAAATCTGTTCTCCGCGATTATTAATCTGAAAGTCTACTTGCGTACCTTTGTACATGGACTAGTTCGGTCGATCGGGGAAGAACGTTGTATACGTTCGGGTACCGGGGCTTCTGACTTGGTTCAGAGCCCATCGAGCACAGCTCGAAGAAGGGCATTAGTACTTGGGAGTCCCGGGGTATAGCCGGCTGGGAAACCGATGACCTTCGAATATCTTAGTTGGTGCATCAGATCTCACGAGTACTAAGGGTCCGGGCTCAGCCGAAGGGATGTGCCTCTGATAGCGATCAGAGGCACGGAGTAGCCACATGGCTGTGGTCGACCGGATGAGAGGAAGTGGTGTTTGCTCGTGGGGAAGGATGGTGGCAGCACTTGGCACAGCCAAGCTCAACCGGTTGTCCTTTGAAGGACTGGAACAGCCTAGTTCTGAGAGGGCTGGAATCCGGGCACATTCACAGGCGTAACTGCTTGTGATTGTGTAAGAGAACACGGTCGACCACGTGGCCTTCTGCCAGCTTAGGGCAGTAAAATCATTTGCGAAGCAGTGCACATGACGATAAGTCAACCCATAATCTCATCCTCATGTTATCTTTGTCGCGAGGGCTTGTCACCGTTTTGTGATAGCCCTAGCATAGTATAAAGGCGCGACAGTCAATACTACTAAGAAGGCAGCCATATTATGTTACGTAGTTGTACGCTTTTTTTGTTGGTGGGGCATATCCATTGGTTTTCTGTATCAGAGTATCGTATCGAGCCATATCTTCGGGATTTTCTCGTTCCAAATCTAAATCGAAAAGCATGATCAAAGATTCAGAGCATTAGCGACATTCAATCGAATTTTCATATAGACTGTACTTACTTACGTTCTAGGTTTTTCTGTTCTTTGAACCGTAAAGACGTGTTTTCTATATTCTAAGGGACGAGGATAGCTAACTGTATAATAATGTATGGGATTTCAAAATTGATTTCCGTGATTTGCATAACAATAGACAGTAGATACAGGTAGTATAATTAGCTGTAACCAAACCTTAATTCATACGTATAGGTAAATACTGTATTAGTCGTAATTTTCGTTGTAAATGAAATCTTTAAAAGCCCACCTTGCCATAGAATGATTTTCTATACCTACATATAAAAAATCTTTGTTATATTTTAGTAGAAGACAGTAACCGCTACTAAGCGGGTACAGACTCCGTATGCCAATCTTTTGCTGTCAAGTTATATTTCACTGCCCAGTGTAATTTCTTCAGGTCACGTGGTACAATTTTGTACCACGTGATCATTCTTTTTACACACTTGACAGCAAAATATGCGCGAAAACACATCAAATGACGTCATAATGTCACTATTTAGTCACAGAATAACTATGAGTTAGTATGAAATGACCATGATTTAAAACTTTGCAGTTCAACTTTGATTGGCATACCCCTGCAGACTCAAACTTTCAAAACTACAAAATACTAAAGTAGGTATTATTCAACTTTTTATCAGTACTTAACTTTCTAGTTCTGCGGCGGAGACTGCGGTGAGACGTGCATAAACTGAACAAGTGAGTATAGAAAACGTGCTGTTTCAAACTATTTGTTTAAACTTGTTTCTGAACTATAACTCGAGATAAAAGCTTTTTATATTAAACTATTAAAAAAAATGCTTTATAGCTACGCGGTGAACAAAGGAACATAAAAATATTTTAGGGAAAAATTGTCTATAGATAATAAACTATTTTTTAATGATTGGTCGTTCGTTCAAATAATGTTGTGGAAGGCTCCACTGCAATAAGTTGGTAGTAATTTTTAATACCAATCCAGGTTTTGGCACGAGAGAAAACATTATTGCCACAATAACCAAGCGGCTCTTGTCAATTCGCTGGCTTGTTGCCCGAAACCTAAGCTTGAACAATTTTAAAACGAGCATGTTTTTGTTAGTTTAAATTAAAAACAAATCGTCTTTATTATTACAAACATCTGTAAGTAAGATTTTGAGTTCTGTCATTTGTAAAGGCAACATAGCACATATATTTTAATTGTTTTTCTTGGTGTTTTATTGAGTATTGTTCTTTAATTTTGGTGGAAATTAAACTAATAATTCTTGCAGTCATAGCATAAGGTGTGAGCCATTGGAATAAATGTGTATTATGTGTTTTTATTATTTGATGGAATTCGTTTTTAAGTTTTGAAGGAAAAACCACGATTTTGTCTTGAAAACAAATGACTTGACGCATGACTCGACTTGACCAAACTTGATTCAAATGATTCACTTGACACTGGCAAAATTGTCTGAACAGACAGAAAACATATAAAAAAATCTGTAAGTACCTATATATTTTTATGTGCCCCGTTCTTATCTAATCTAATGTTTCTGCCCATCCAAAGGTTGTCTGAAAGAGATTGCTTGTAAGGCGGCCCATTGTAGATAGATAGATAGATAGAAAACTCTTTATTGTACCTGCACCATGGAAATTACATACTAAACACAAAATTCTTATAAAATAAAATTATTGTAATATTATACTTTCTAGCATACGAGTGTTAGAAACCCTACTGCATTATACAAACTGAAACAGCAACAAGATTGTAAAAAATAAAGTTACGAACCACAATAGCAATTCCAATAGCGATATTGAGAATTGTTAACAAGTTTTCCGATCGAGACACACGGCTGGAAAAAAGAAACTAAAACAATATTATTTAATTTTTTTGTTACTGTCAAAAATCTACAAAAATGGCCTCATTAAATAGTCCTACTTATTCATTCAGGAAACATTAACGGACCGATACCGGCCAGGAAGCGTTCAGATGTAAACGCCACTAGCAGTCACCCATCCTAATAGTGACCGCGTATACTTAGTATGTTTGTTGTACATTGCTGATTGGCACTCAAGCCCTTCTAAGTGTTCAATGATCAAGCCGATAATGTATAACTAAGAAATATGCTCAAGCCCTCGTCTGAGCACAATTATAACGTTTTATTTTCAGAGCGCCAATGAAATCCATTGGCGATATAAAATTTCGTTGATTAAATATGATTATTTTTGCTATTCATCCTTCTTGTCCATGTGTCCAAACAATAAGCCTTGGGCAACTGGAAGTCCCAATTACTCGGAGCACCCGATATCGTTTGAACTTCCATTTATCTCTATTATTGTTACTTTGCCTGATGAAATTATTTTCGCTGTGCACACTGGTCTTTTGAACCGGATTCTGAAACATCCGGTTCGAAGGACCAATCAATAGGTGGTATTGTATTATATTTTCTTAGTGTGCCGACCTTTGTTTTCATGTTTTTGTTTGACAGCAAAAATCCCTCTTTCACCAGTTTGACTTACAATAGGCCAGGCTGCCGCAGAGATAACAACAAAAAAGCTTTTAGATATGATTTTATGAAAAATCTTCTGAGCACCAACTTTTCGCTACAGAGAAAAGTTTTTTCCTATGGTTGATACTGTACAATTAGGTATAATATGACTCAGTCACATGGTTATAAAATTATCAAAGCGAGATTTGGAGGCGTACCAACCGGCTAGACCAATTTAAATGAAACTTGAAATACTCTATAATAGTTGGGACTACGTGACCGAAGCTGCGAGCTACTTTGCAATAAAAAATAAAATTACGACTAAGTAATACAGTATTTACAATATTTACAAAATACACATGAAAATAAGCTATCTACAAACCGTTGCAAACGATTTATAGATAGCTCAACTGATCTAAATCAGTACCAATCAGAAGCATTAGATATTATTCTTGAGTCCCTTCATTCACTCCTTAGCATATGTTTTAGCTGTCAGGGGAACGTAGAAGAAAACTAAGTACATACAAGGGTTGAAAGTTAAATAACCAAGCAGTACCTGACCTTGGTATACCTACCTCGTGTTCTGTGGGTAGGTAGATAACATACCTACCACAGGGTAGGAGTAGATAGGTACACAGAACATTACTTTGTGCCCGGGCCGTACGTCGTAAAACCAGAATAGACGAACCATGACAGAGTGGTGTTCACCAGGCTATGGATGAATGAATGAATGAATGAATTTTGACACTTTTCAACACATGGGATATATTATATGAAATGGATATGTTATTGTAAAATATAAATAAATAAATATTTATGAACATTTCACACGACGCCCTCTAGTCCCAAACTAAGCAAAGCTTGTAATATAGGAACTAGATGCTGATAGAATACTTATATACTTTTTTAAAATACATAGTAAGTAACACCCAGACATAGAACAAACATCTATGATGAACACACAAATGTTTGTTCTTGGTGGGGATCGAACCCACGACGCACAGTACGGAAGGCAGAGCTATTACCGACTGAGCTGTGACGCCGAATTTTGGTAAATTTCAGATTTCACCGTTAAATCCGTAGTTCGGGCTTTTATTACACACCTCAACAAAGTCTAGGGATATTAAACACTTTAAATAAATATTTTAGTATGAAGACTAGGTATGGTTAGAAAGGTAATTTTATACTGATCTTGGACATAACGATCTTTACTAAGGGTGGTGATTTCAACCCTTCCCGTAGGATTTTGAGACTAACCCAAGATAACGTGACCATACCCTGGATAAGGTCTCCCACGCGCTTTGCCAATATACCTACATATTACTTGTTTGTGGTAAACATAAATGTTTGTTCTATGTCTGGGTGTTACTATGTATTATAAGTATGTATTTACAAAAAAAAAGTATATAAGTATTCTATCAGCCATCTAGTTCCCATATTACAAGCTTTGCTTAGTTTGGGACTAGAGGGCGTTGTGTATAAAGTCCATGAATATTTATTTATTTATTCTAGACTACAACTTGAACGACATTATACTGTACGAATCATTTCGATTTAATTTTTTTAAACTATATTTAGTATCATTACTCCGTGTGCTGCCATTCTGGGCAGTAAATTAACAAGACATGCTTTATGGGCGCAAACAAACAAGAATACTTTTATATTCATTTAATAGGAGAGTTTTCACATGAAAGAATTTAATATTTCATATAGCTGCTCAACTTAATTGTGAATTTTATGCGTTTTCTTGGAATTAAATGTTGCTGTGCTAAATATTTTTATGGACTTCGTGTGGACGTGACTTTGCGTACCCTATTTATAAGTATTTATTAAGTATAAATTCTTTTATTATGAAAATATTTGCCTGTTGGTAATCAAAAAACACTACTGACCAAGAATCGTTAAAATGAAAGGTATGATTTTTGAAAAAAATTGAAAAAGGCCTTGGGAAAAAATGTTATTTTAGACTACCTATTTGAGTACCACTATAATATAAATGGAGCAGGGCTTATAGGGGGCTTTTATTATATATACCCTATGGTTATAGATGTCAGTAAATAAGCTTTTTAATATGAAGGTTTTTTGTGGTCTACGAGAAAACTACCTTTTTTTTCTTTCTTTATTCAATAAAATCACAAGGATCATTTAGAATCGTCTTATATAACTAGGTGATTCTAGGTGCCAGTTCCACGCGACCAGAGCCTAGAAGAACGGGCAAGAAACTACGCCCTAGTTCCTAGCGTTTTTTTGTATGGTCCTTTTTACAAAGATATACCCTGAATTACTAACGTTTTAAACGGAACGTTTATTTTTCACTACTTTCTATAATGAAGTGACATCTAGCTATTCATAAAACTCGCGTCACGAGCAGGGGTGCTGCGAGCGAGTTCTTTGTACTACATTCATTGTGGCAACCCTAGCAGTGACATCATATAAGATAATGTAAATATATGATAGACTAGTGAAAGGGGGTTTTTTCGTACTGTAAAAACATAAATACATTACGCGTCATCATCAGTCAGCTAACGATAGAAGGATGTAAGTAATAAACATTCGTATGATCAACACTTTTTTTAATATGGCTTCTGTCTGTCCATACAATTTTGCCAGTGTCAAGTGAATCATTTGTATTAAGTTTAGTCAAGTCGAGTCATACGTCAAGTCAATTGTTTTGAAGACAAAATGGTGGATTTTCTCTTCAAAACTTGAAAAAGAATTGCATGAAATAATAAAAACACATAATACACATTTATTCCAATGGCTCACACCTTATGCTATGACTGCAAGTATTATTGGTTAAAATACCACCAAAGTTAAAGAACAATACTCACTATAACACCAAGAAAAACAATTAAAATAAATGTGCTATGTGGCTTTTACAAATGACAGAATTCGAATCCAATACTTAGTTATAATTTTAACTATAGTGTGTCACAAAAACCATGGCGAGATAGGATTCAAGTTCTGTCATTTTTGGAAGCATTTATTTGAATTGTTTTTCTTTGTATTATTGTGAGTGTTATTCATAAAGTTTAGTGGAATTTTAAAGAATAATACTTAGGGTCGTAGCATAAAGTGCGAGCTATTGAAATAAATGTGTATTTATTACTTCCTTATGTGATGGAATTCGTTTCCAAGTTTTGAAGGGAAAACCCAATATTTTGCCATCAAAACTTTCTTTTCTTTTTGTTTCTTTTCAGCTTTGCTGTTGTCTGTAATATTGTTGCGAATGCTGTGCATGCCTGTAATCGGCACACATTCTATAATATAATTATTGTTTATAAGTTATTTTCGAAAGTGTATTATGTGTGCTGTTGGCGATGCCTATTAAATAAATAAATAAAAAATAAAAACAAACGACAGCCGACTTGACGAATGACTCTACTTGACTAAATACTATTTCAAATATTCACTTGACACTGCCGAAATTGTGTGTCGAAATGACGGACAGAGGTCATAAAAAAAAGAAGAAGGGAAAAAGTATCACCAAAACGTAAACAAAATTTAAAAAAAATACCCGGATGAATGTGTTGAAGTGGGGATTTCGTGAATTTCGTGATGGTGAGAAACGTATGCAATAAGTTGATACCTAAACTAAAGCACAGTATTCTTCTTAAAAATAGTATTTTCCATATAAAAAGACAGCTTTGTCATATTCCATCGCGCGCGTTTATGATAATACAAAACTCTTCATTTATTAAAATAAACTTTACCCCACTTTGTAAAGTATATGATTCACTCAACCGCCGCCCACATTTACGTAATCAGGACCAACACTCAACAGCACACTTTTAAGGTGCAATCTCAGATTTGAGACCCTTTCTGAAACAACGGTAAAGTCTTCGTAGCGGCGAGACTTGAACCCACTTTCTTTTTTTTTTTTTTTTATTTTTTATTTTATTTTATTTGGGAAACAAACAGTACAATGAACTTATAAATAATAACTTAAAAAAACACATAAACCAAAAAAGTTTCCACCGTTACATAGTACAGAGTAGCGGTGAACAGAGTTAATGTACATAAATATAAGGAGAATATAATATGATATAAACAAAAATATAACACAAGAACAGAAAAAACAAAAACTAAATTACTACTAAAAATTATTATTTATCGGCAATGCTTAACATAACTTCTCGGCGGTATTTTGGCAATGATAGGTGAAAAATATCAATATCTGGCAAAATATCATTGTAAACCTCGCAAACTCTATTCAAAAACATATTCTTTTTATAATTTGTACTGGAAATAGGCGTCCAAAAAGTTTTATTCTTACGGGAGGTTAGGCGTGGACAATGAAAATAAGTGTTTTCGAGCAAGAATGGTGATTCAACTGCATTTGAAAGAATTTTATGTAGAAACACTTGATCTCTAACAACGCGACGATTCTGAAGGCTATGCAGGGTATCGGCAGAAATTGACGGATAACGATATTTGCAATGTTTAAGGAATTTATTTTGTATTCTCTCTATAACCTGAATGTGAATGTTATATTGTGGATTCCAAACGGTAGATGCATACTCTAGAATAGGTCTCACAAAGCTGTTGTACAGAAGTAAAAATGTGGCAGGGTTTTTAAACTCCCTACCAACTCTCAAAATAAAGCCTAGCATACGGTATGCCTTAGTTGTTATAGTGTTAAAATGGTCATTAAATGTTAGTTTATTATCAAGGTAAACACCCAGGTCTCTGACAACTAATTCTCTTGATATTGTAGTGTCATTAAGTTTATAGTCAAACATGATTGGTTTAAGCTTACGAGTAAACGATATAATATTGCATTTTTTAGTGTTAAGGAATAAAGAATTTGTTTTACAGTAATCATCTAATCTGCATAGGTCACTTTGTAGTAAAGAACAATCCACATCAGAATTAACCTTCATTAGGATCTTTGTGTCATCTGCGTAAATTAAACATTTGGAATGCAAAAAATTTTTTGTGACATCGTTAATAAAGATGAGAAACAGCAATGGACCCAAGTGAGAGCCTTGAGGCACGCCTGATGTAATAGGCACAAACGAGGAACAGAAACCCTTAATCGTTAATGCTTGGCTTCGAGCCCGAAGGTATGATTCAAGCCATCTTAAAAGATCACCGTGGATTCCAACCTCTGATAGCTTATGTATTAATAGCAAGTGCGACACTTTATCAAACGCTTTGGAATAATCAGTGTAAACCACATCCATCTGAGATCCGTTGTCCATTGCATCGGAGACTAAGTGAGTGAATTCACATAAGTTTGTTTCTGTAGAACGTTTACTAATAAACCCATGTTGTTCTCTGACTATGATAGGTCGTATAATTGGAAACAAAATATCGTAAACGATTTTCTCAAACATCTTTGCGATAGTACAGAGTTTCGAAATTGGTCTATAATTTTTAATATCGTGTTTATTACCTGACTTAAAAACGGGTGTGACAAAGGATTGCTTCCATAATTTAGGTAAGCAACCCGTGCGTATGGAGAGGTTGAATAAGTAGAAAATCGGAACACACAAAGATTTATAGTATTGCTTCAGGAAATAAGGAGGAATGCCGTCAGGCCCGCCTCCTTTATTAACATTGAGGTTTTTTAAATAGGTTTTAACGATAGGTATAGAAATATCAATAGTACTGATAGTAGATACCCAATTATGCTTGTCAGGACCTTTATCAGAGTCACTATTAGTACTAGAACTGGAATTATTAGATGACGGTTCAAAGACAGATTGAAAATACATATTGAACATTTCAGAGATTACGTTTGGGTCCGAACTGGAACAGTCATTATAGGTCATTGACTCAGGGAGTTCATCGGATTTCTTTTTGGATTTAACGAATGACCAAAAATGTTTACTATCAACATTGATTTTAGACTCCGCGTTGGCAATGAATAATTCATAACACTCAGCTTCAATATTTTTCTGTCGTTCCCTTAACTTTTTAAATGTATTATAATCACATTGATTGCCATAAATTTTCCATTTAGTATGATATTTGCGTTTTTCATTAATAATTTTGATTAAAGGTTTAGAGTACCAAATAGGATATCTGTTATTAAATTTAATAACTTTTTTAGGCACATATTTGCAGATAATATTGTTTATTATTTCATAGAATGAATTCGAAGCAATTTCAATATTATCGACATCCAAACGGCAATACCAATCAACGTCATTAAGAGCTTTATGGATAGAGTCATGATCAGCAGAATTATATAAGTAGATTGTCCGAGGAGCAGGGCAAATTATCCTATATTTAAGATTAGAGAGCAATATTTCAAGTGCTGGATGATGAACATTTTCTGGAACTAGAGGTGTAGAGGATCCGTTTAAATTACACGAGGTATTGCTTATTATCAGATCAAGTAATCTCCCATTCTGATTGATAACGTTGTTGTATTGTTGAAATCCAGTAAAAGCAAGGAAACTATTTAGCTCAGAAGCAAAAAGATCAGTATGTGAGTTTATAAGCATAGGTATATCTTTCGTTAGGTCCCATTGGCCCTTGGATATGTTGAAATCACCTGTTACAAAAAAAAAGTCATCCGGATGATCAATATACTTTTGCGATATCAAATCAAAAAAATATTTTAGCATGACTAGGTGCTCAGAACCATGGGGGATATAACAACAGTACAATCGAAGTTTCATTCTACCATGCAAGTCGATAACCAGCTCCACACCTTCAGCGTATGAGTCACCAAATGGTATCATTGCACATGAGGAGACAGATAACTCACGACGAACTGCAATAAGAACACCACCGCCCATAGAGTCACCACGGAGCTTATAGTTCCGATCACACCTATAGACGCTATACCTCCCGTCAAAGCATTCAGAACTAAATATTCCGTCCAAAAGCCATGATTCGCTAATAAAAATAATATCATAGTCAGAACTTAATACATTTTTAAAGATTAAATTAGTTTTGGTCCTAAGACCCTGTGCATTTTGGTAATATACATTTAATTTAGCTATGGGATCCATTGAAATTGAGAACATAATACATAAAACAAAACCAGTAAATAAATAATAGCAAAGTAGAACAACGCCATAACCTAAAAATGAAATATAAAACAAAATGTAAGTTAAGCCATGCAGATATAAATTCAAAATATATTATCAAAGTTTCTGTAGAAACACTGCAGAAGCTAAATAAAACAATAAAAAATAAACCAACCGAAATCAAAATAAAATATAGCAAACTAAGCGAGTTTAGCCAAGTAAAAATAAATTTAGAACAGATTACCTGAGTTGTTATAAAAACATTGCCGAAACAATAGAAATCAAATAAAGTCACAAAAAATAACCAAACGGAAAGGAAATCGGAAAAAATATAATACAGAGCCTGGGGTACGTACGAGAAAATGGTATAAGCAAGCATTACACTCATACAATTTTTTTTAAATCATCTTCACCAGCAATGTGCAATACAGGGCTAGTGTCCGACAAGCGAGCCATTATGGTACAATGCTTTACCCACACGTATTTATATTTTTTCTCCAACGCGACTTTTTTGACTCGCTGCAGGAGAGACTTGTTATACTTGGTTAGGTGATCATTAAAGTATATGGGTAAATCCTTGCCGACAAAGCCCAAGTCTGTCGCCCTGGGCCGATTTAGTTGCCTAAGTGCATACAGAAAATCATCTTTCCTGCAGCGAGCCAACATGCGCAACACGATAGGCTTAGGCTTATTCACATCACTCGTGGAAGGGGCAACACGGGTAACGAAGTCGATGTCATTCGGCAATAACACAAAATGTGAACGTTTCGCTAGATCCCGCACGACGTCCATAAGGTTTTCGCCCTTTTTTTCCGGAATTCCGAATATTTCAATATTAGAGCGTCTGGCCCATTGGTTTTTCATATTAATATCTTTTTCAAGTTGCTTCAAAGACATCCTCAACGTGTCGCACTCAACAGCTGCAGCCTCAAATTGCTTGAATTTCGCCTCCATCTTATCCATTTTGGTATTAATCTTACTATATTCAAGGTTCATAAATTCCATCGAAGCCTTTATATCCTTTAATTCCTGTTTCAGAGAGGAAATCTCGCTGGAGAAAGTAGATCTTAATTCATCCATAGACTTACTCACTTCCGCACCTATAAGCCCAGCGATGTTCAGCTTGGTAACTTCACCTTTTATTAGTTCTGCGATGTTTAATTTGCAAATTTCGCCCTTAATTCTAACGCAATAGTAACATCTGAAGGCTCAGAGGTCAAAATTTTGCATATTCAAATGAAAAGCTTGATTCCAACCAAAAATAATATTGACAGTAAATACTGTTCGAAACTACATAGGCCTTATATAATTCCAACGCAGAATTGTAAATGCCAGTCATTAGTCGCTGTATCTAAAATACTGTTAAATCTATTTTTTTTTTATATTTTATAGACAAAACAAGTGACGATGCGGTCGACGATATAGAGTAGAACATTTGCCATGATGGTAAAAAAAGAACCGCTACAAATGTAGAATAGATAGAGTAACTGTTTGATGCCTTTGGTGAAATGCTCTATTTAATACATTGGCGATTTGCGAGCGAATTTAAAGCGAAGGGTTCTTCTGCGTCTGCTGCGGTTAACTTCGCTTTAAACTCGCCCGCAATTTCACAGAGCACTAAAGTGTGACGCATGAAGTTGTTGCGATACAAGTCGCTCCGCTCATAGTTCGGTCGCGTGGCCCTGTCGCGCTTCAGAAACCGCTCTTTTAGACACCGCACAGATGTGAATACTTGAGCTTCGGGATTCCTACGCTTTCATTCAGTTGCGAAGGTGTGGAAAATGATTTCAGACCCGACGTGTTAAACCCTGAAAATAAAATCAAAGTTTTTGTCATGACAAGCTTTGCCTCTTGAAATGTCGGGATTTCGACCACAATAGATGTTTTATTGTCGACTGACATGGGTTATTTCTATTCTGTGGTAGAAAGATAGTGGGTTTAGAGCTTGGTTTTCATACTCTTTCTTTGTAAAAAGGATTATACAAAAAACGCTAGAAACCAGTGTAATTTCACATTGTAATTAAATTGTAAGTGTAATTTTCACATTTCACAGTGTAATTACACTGCCCAGTGTAATTTCTTCACACACTTCAATAAAATCACAAGGATCATGTATCTAGGTGATTCTAGGTGCTAGTTCCACGCGACCAGAGACAACAAAAACAGGCAGCAAACTACGGCCTGCAGGGGTATGCCAATCAAAGTTGAACTGCAAAGTTTTAAATCATGGTCAGTTCATACTAACTCATAGTTATTCTGTGACTAAATAGTGACATTATGATGTCATTTGATTGGTTCTCGCGCATATTTTGCTGTCACGTGTCTAAAAAGAATGATTACGTGGTACAATTTTGTACCACGTGACCTGAAGAAATTACACTGGGCAGTGAAATATAACTTGACAGCAAAAGATTGGAATACGGGGGCTGTGCCTATAATTCCATGAGTGGCACTGTATTATTGCTATGGCACGTAATACCCGCCGGGTGATAGATGACGCGTGTGGGGAAGTCAGGTAATACTCGCAACTTTTAAAATACTTCACGTAACATCATCATAGCGCGTTCAAAATGTGAACGATTTATAAAATGGCGTAGTTTTATTTTTAACAGACTTCAAAACAGGCGGAGGTTCTCAATTCGGTTGTATTTTTTTTTATGTGTGTTACCTCAGACCTCCGTCATTTATGACCCGATTTCAAAAATTCTTTTTTTATCTGAAAGAATATACTTCCAGGTTAGTGCCATTTAATTTTCATCAAAATCGGTTCAGTAGTTTGGGTTGAGAAATAAGTGAAAAAAAAATATGCCAGTTACGTGCACAAAATTGCGTATTTGGCTTTCCTGTGACTTTTAAGTGGTGTTTATAGTCACTAGAGCATTCCCAATGAACTGTCATCATTATCATCATCTAATGATGAAGCTGGTAGTCGAATTGAAGTCGGTTTTTCTAGATTTGTAAACTTATCAATTAGGTACCTATTATTATTCAAAATTTTACCCTGAAAAATGTTATTACACACATACATTTTTCAGGCTAAAATTTTGAATAGAAGTGAAATAAAAGTGCCAGTGCTCTCAAACGGTGAACGAAAACACCGTGAGGTATTTTTTATGACCTGCTAACAAAATCCATGGTGTTAATGGAGAAATACTCCGGGTAATATATTAAATATTAAAATATTATTATTCACTGTTCATAAGAATGAACATAAAATATAACAATGATTTATCTTCTTCTCTCCGTACAATATATCCAAAAATAGCCTAATTTAAGAAAAAATTGCGAGTGATTTATTTTCCCTATGGAGAAAATAAATCACTCGCAATTTTTTTTTGCATGCAAAGCAACATGATATTAAAATATTGGACCGTCACCGCCAGGGTACGTTACTACAAAGGTTTTGACAAAATTAGGACTTAACCCTATGTGGCCGTATGCAATCGTATTCTGCATTAATGGCATCACAAAATATACACCAGAACAAAGTGGAATAAAATACACAGGTTTAGCTTGAAAACACAATGGGCAGCCTTATCACAGTTTCTAAAGCGATGTTCCTGTTTTTTCTAAACTATCTTTGGTTTACGATATATCATCAAAAATTCACATTCACGCATTTTTGTGCGGTTTTGAACCTTATTCCGAAGATAACAGTGGATAGGTTGATGTGTAGCCGACTGTACCTACCTGTACCTACTGTACATAACTGTTGGGGACGAATAAAGATCTATCAAAAAAAAGTCAACAAGTCTAAAAAACATGAAACGATAACGTTTTTTCTAAATACGAATCCATGCGTTAATAGACAGGTGTGACCTTAACTGAATTACATGTAACTACACTCGCTTTCCCTCCTCACACAATTTTCAACCTATTTGAAGTAAAACACGTAACGTGTTAAAACATCTATGTAGTTTTATGAAACGTGACAAAATGGCGGACGTGTTAAAGTAAATAGTTTGTAATAAAAATAAAATAAATAAATATAGCTACCTTTTTATAAGTATTCTATCAGCCGTCTAGTTCCCTATAACAAGCTTTGCTATGCAAAGAGTTATCCAAAAGGTTGGTGGACGTGACAAATGACCAAAGGGCTGGCGCTTACCTTGCGGGCAGAGAATTAGTATTGCCATACAAAGAGGTAACGTTGCCAGCCTTTTGGGCACCCTGCCTGCAGTCGGTGATTTGAACTCTGTTTTCTATCTCTAGCATTTAGAATTCAGAGTTCATTTTAATAAATTTCTTTGTTAAAAATGCAGTTTTCTAAATTATTTGTATATAGTTATTGTTTTGAACAAATAAAAGTTTGTTATTTAGAGAGCTGAAAACAAAAGCTTTGCTTAGAGGTTGTTGTGCGAAATGCCAAAAAATATTTACTATTTAAACCTTTTTGTATACTCTTTGATGGTTTATAAATAAATAAATATAAATATTCATGGACATTTCACACGACGCCCTCTAGTCCCAAACTAAGTAAAGCTTGTAATATGGGAACTAGATGCTGATAGAATACTTAGATACTTGTTTTTTTGTAAATACATACTTATAATACATAGTAAAACCCAGACATAGAACAAACATCTATGTTTTGCCACACACAAATGTTTGTTCTTGGTGGGGATCGAACCCACGACCCACAGCACGGAAGGCAGATCCATAATAACTTTGAGTATCCAATTAAAAAAGATGAAACAACTTTGAGGTTTTCTTATTTGTAACTTTTGCTTTTAAAGCAAAATAAGTTAATTAAGACTCGATGGGATCCTTAGAGTAATATGAATCCTTAGACTTTGAGTTTACCTAACTTGACTACAAGTATAGTAGACGTAGCTATCTAGTTCCCATATCACAAGCTTGGCTTAGTTTGGGGCTAGAGAGCGTTGTGTAACATGTCCATGAATTTATTTATCGTGTACTAGCTTCTGCCCGCGACTTCGTCCACATTCCGGTTTATCCTGTTGATTTTCCGGGATAAAAAGTAGCTTAGGTGTTAATCCAGACTATGAACTATATGTGATTCAAGTTTCATCCGAATCGGACGAGTAGTTTTAGCGTGGGATTATTATTAGTAGTATTCTCGGCTATTTTAGACCCAAACTAATATTAATATTTATTTGCATTTCTGAGGGATTGATGTTCTGTATTATTTATACACAACGCATTGGCTTATTTCTGACAGATAACCAAGACTGGATAACCAGTTATCGCAGAGGATTTTTTTTCCTAACAGATAACCGTGGTTATCTACGCTATAAAAAAACTAGAATTACTACTACTGGAAGGTGTGGGGTAAATTTTTCACAACATAATGAGGTTAATGAGTGAGGGAAGAGGACAGGCCTTTGCCCAGCAGTGGGACAGAATAGGCTAATTAAAAAAAAAGAGGTTTACTTTGATAAAAAAATATTACAACTAGTTCTTCAAGGCATGTATCTCTTATTATGGTTTTTTTATACAACTCAATGATGGAACAAGCCGATGGCCCGCCTGATGTTAAGTGGTTACTTCGACCTATAAAAAATAAATGTTTTGTCTGTATTTAGCTTTCTTCTTCTTTTTCTTGTAGCTGTTTGGTGGTTTTGATATCTAGCTTTTATCTACTCTTAGTATACTAATTATAATATCATAGGCTTCAGAAAAACAGGGATCGATTTTCATAAGACTTTGAAACCTTTTGATCAAAATTCGTCATTTATTTGGCATCATATGCCTAAAACTTTGTTGGGAGATAAAAATTATGTTTTCAACATGATTTGATCGATCCTTTTTTAAAAGTTTAAACTTAAATTTTAAGTAGATTAAGATCGGCTTGCATAACAATCGCTAAATTGCTCAATAGCAAATTTTTACGTAAAAAATTATATTTACAAAGAAAATACAGTGTTTACAATATTTTATAATATATTATAATATTAATAAAATACACACGAAACAGTTGAACTATATACAAACGGTTGCTAAATTGCAAACAGCTAATTTGTATTTAGCGAGTAGTCATGTCGTATATATACGTCAGATTTAATGTAAAGATATTTTTATTTTATTTATTCCGATAATTATTGTGAAGCTCTGCAGGGGTATTCCAATCTCAATTGAACTGCAAAGTTTTAAATCATGGTCAGTTCATACTAACTCATAGTTATTCTGTGACTAAAAAGTGACATTATGATGTCATTTAATTTGTTTTCGCGCATATTTTGCTGTCAAGTGTCTAAAAAGAATGATCACGTGGTACAAAATTGTATCACGTGACCTGAAAAAATTACACTGGGCAGTGAAATATAACTTGACAGCAAAAGATTGGAATACGGGGGCTGTTAACGCAAGTCGGTTGTCTTCTAAGCAAGCGGGTTAAACTTGAAACAAAACCTCTTGTTCTGTCAGTCGGGTAAGCTCAGAGTTATAAACAGAAAAAAGAGGCGGAATTTCCCTAAAATTAATCTATTTTTCTTTCCCTTATCACGCTGTCATGCTTAATTATGAGCAATTTGCAAATCTGAGTGGAGGAATGCGTAATTTGTGGACTTTTGTGGCGTGTTGGGTAACTGCGAGGATGTTACGTGAAAGGTGTTGGTACAATTTTGAGATTCTATTTGCTATTTAAAAAAAAAGACGATTTGTTAGATTTTTTATGTATGTGTAATTACGTAGATATATTATAATAATATAGCATTTAAGCAAAAATATATCTTATTTTACCTTGACCAAAATCTACTTTAGGTAATTTTAGGTTTACAGCTAAACGGTCAGTTTTGAACAAACGTGTTCGTTTGACGAAAGCAAAGTAGAACGTGCTCGTGAGTTGCAAATAAAACTTGTACCAAAATAAGGTTTCAAAACCCTGTTTGTACATTTTGAAGTTTCGTAGCACGAAGCGTAGACCCTCTACGTGTTCGTAGACCCTCTACGTGTTCGTAGACCCTCTACGAACACTCTACGCGTTTTTAGCTCAAGTGTAGGAGAATTCTGTTTTTAGAGTTGTGTTACGAAAGATATAACAGTAAAGCTATACTGTAATTCTGTCTGTCATAAAGAAGTACTAGCTTTCGTTTGTGGCTTCGTATGGCTGGTAGGTTGACGTGTTATCGATGTATCACGTGGCCTGTTTATTGACAACTTAAAAAATTCTAGACAATGAGCTACTGAAAAACACAATACTGCAAATTGGATCCCAATATTATTATGTGCATACGTAGCTAAGTATAAATTGCGCTGTCTAATTATTATTTCTCAGTTGAATGAATACAGAGCATGCATATTGGTTTGATAGTTAAAATGTGGTTACTCTATGAATTAATGTACTTCCATTGCATGTGGTCAGTCGGCCAAAATGAAATTAATTTCATAATTTTCATTTATTCATTGCATACATGGTTTAAGTAGGTAGCTTAGGTAGCTAAAAGAACAGTTATGTACCCTATGCGGGCGCAGCAATGGTAGTTAAAATTATCTATACTTACATACAATGGTGAAATACGAAAAAAAATTACCTACTGTCTTCTTCTTCTTCTCTTAATTCTGGCTGTTCGGTCGCTAGGGCTGCCACGAATTTGCCAATGACAGTGTTTATTGGCGCTTACTAGTTTACTATATAATCTTTTAGCAAAAGGCGGAGATCTGAGTAGGTGATAAAAAATGACCGGTGAAGAAGGGAGTCTCTAAATACCTACTGTCTCCTACAGTAGGTGACAGTAGGTAATTTTGCTTTTTGACATGCGTGAGTGACAGTAACTGTCACTCACACATATGTCAAAGCTTCTTTTTGTTATCGGATTGAGATAAAGTTGTGTAAATTATATTTTATCTACCTACCTACTAAAACCTCTAATAGAGTAGGTACATAATCATACCTACATTTGTGGTCGAACCCGAGATTTTCCACTTTTTTAACTGAGATTTTTAACTGATTTACCTCTAATTTATAACAGCGGTGGTTTAATTTACCTTTCAAACCTTTCAAGAATAATGGAATTATTAAGAAAAACATAAAATTATATTCAAAACGTTTGATTACATTTAGGGCGGCTTGCACCAGAATCGCTAAACGCGTTTAACTATTAAATAGTATTTAGCGAGTTGTCAAGTCATATAAATACGTCAGATTTAAATCTATTTAGCTGTTAAACACGTTTAGTGATTCTGGTGCAAGCCGCTCTTAGTATAATTATTATATCTACCTATTTAATTATCTGTAAAGTAGGTATCTAAAATAACATTTGATTTGAAAAATGACCTAGGTAGATTTCAAAAGTAAAGCCACAGTAATTGTTCGGCTGAAATCATTATGAAAAACTAATGGCTCTGGTCGCGTGGAACTGGCACCTAGAACCACCTTGTTATATAAGACGATTCTAAATGATCCTTGTGATTTTATTGAATAAAGAAATTTTGCCTTTTGACTTTGACTTTGAATATTTACCTTTCCTTATTTTAGTCTGATTACAAAGTTTAGAATGTCTGACGACGGTTGACTTATAAAACTTCTCTTTGTCCTCAGGTAGAATGCCCTAACCCGTTGCTGCCACAAAAAAACAAAACATGTCAACGTCAAACGTCACATTTGTCAGATCTGTCAGATAACCATAACCAAAATGGCGGCAAAAGATAAAGCATGGGTCGAAGTTTTCGGCGATTACAATGCTACGAGACCGAACGAAATAGATGTTTTGTCTAAGATTAATGACACAGCTGACTTTGAAAATACCACTGGACATTATTTGAACTACACGGGTCGTTATTCGAACTACACCACTGAAGATTACTGTTCTTCGAATCATTCACATGCTTACTTGAATGTCACGTGCGAATTCCCGATCAAGTATGCCGAACCTATGTATGGGTGAGTATTGGAAATGCTTGGAAATTTGAATCACTACGTGTAAGTACAACGGATCTTTATCCCTCTGAAGTTAGGTGCAACAAACGATTGTACCATCAGCAAAAGTTCTGCCTTACCACCTTAAGGGTGCATTTTCTGTGAACCGACTAGCCGTTAATTTTTGAATACCAATAGAAGCAAGTTATTTCGGGTGTAAAAGTTATGAAAACAGTGGGCCGTCATAAAAATAAATAGATGTTTAGGTCTCTGGTTGGTCAAGATAAGAAGACAAAAGAAAAAGGCGAGGGCAGGTAGCTAACTGCTTGCAAGCGAAACAGTTTCAAAAGTGGTAAGGCGGAAATTTTGCCGATAGTACATGTACGAGTGCAAAAAAAATTGCTTGTCTCCAATGGATTCTGTGCAAATACTTTAGAGGGACAAAGAAGCCTTGTGACTATTTAGTTTCATTCTCGAAAGTTACTTTCTTCCACAGAGAATAAATACTATTTTGATTTTCTTTTTTTTGTATGTTGACGATAACCGGGCGAGTTGTAAACCGTATTTCTTTACAAAGATTTTTAATACATTAACAAAAGTAATGAGTAAGTAAGTAATTGGGGACAAATAAAAATTTATCTTATCTTATCTTTAATGAGTCGAATATAAAAATCCTGGATAGGTATTTTCCTTAGTGTAAGCTGTAAATAATAAAAAATATACAACTTTGCCTTTGTTCTTCGAATCAAAACGAAGGAATGTATAATTGAAATACAACTATTCGTTTGATTAAACTTTAAAACGACTCGAAAGTTCAGTTTTTTTTGCATACAGCATTTTTCTGCAGTGCTCTTGAAGTCGGAAATCGGGTTGAGATTAAAACTACTGAAATTATGCTGAGTCAAAGCTCAGAAACACGAAACAAATCTTTCTTATTTCTTTTTTCATGGCCTTATAAAGATAATTCATGAAAAAGTAGGTACAACTACCGGGACCTTTTTATACAATTAAAAAAAAGAGATTCTCAATTCGTTTTTTTACCAATTAAAAAAATTGTTGGACATCAAGTTAGCTATCCGCTTGTCGCTATTACTATTTTAATAGATTCGAGTTCTGTCATTTGTAAAAGCAACATAGCTATTTTAATTGTTTTTCGTGGTGTTTTAGTGAGTATTGTTCTTTAATTTTGGTGGAATTTTCACCAATAATACTTGCAATCGTAGCATAAGTGTGAACCTTTGGAATAAATGTGTATTATGTTTTTATTATTTGATGGAATTCGTTTCCAAGTTTTGAAAGGAAAATCCACCATTTTGTCTTCAAAACGACTTGACGTATGACTCGACTTGACTAAACTTATTTCAAATATTTTACTTGACACTGGTATCGATTCTGGGGGGTGATTCAAAAACTATGGAGTTTTGACAGTTCTTGGGATATATATCTATCGTGATAAAATGTCTATCGGTCTATAATCGCCCCCCAGATGTTGCATTTTTTTAAACTAACCTAATTTGACAGCGCTAAAATTATAGCTGTCTCTGTAGTTTCAGTTTATGAGAAAGGGACGGCATCATTTTTAGTGCTGTCAAATTAGGTTAGTTTAAAAAAATGCAACAACAGAATCAACAGCATTGGCAAAATTGTCTGTCGAAATGATAGACAGAAGCCATATCTAAGAGAAGAAGAAGATAAATAGTTTTAATAAAAAATTTTTGTCCACAGATACATCGCTCCATTCCTTCTCGCCACGACAATAATCGCCAACACCCTCATAGTGGTCGTCCTATCACGTCGTCACATGCGAACACCCACCAACGTGGTACTCATGGCGATGGCTCTGTGTGATATGTTCACAATGCTGTTCCCTGCACCATGGCTGTTCTACATGTACACGTTTGGGAACCACTATAAGCCGCTCAGTCCTGTCCAAGCTTGCCAGGCATGGAATTATATGAATGAGGTGTGTTTTATATTGTTTTAACTAGCAGTTACCCGCGACTTAGTACGCGAGTAACGTTTCCGTGTACCGAGGGGGTCTTTGAGAAATTTGACATTACACCGAACCCGTATTCGAATGTCAAACGTTAGTCGACGGCTACACCAAAAATCGCACTCGGCCCTGTGAAACTGACGTGACGTGACATGACATCATCGTCTTGTCAATTGGCGCTGCTAATCCCGTTCGTTCATTTTATCCTAGACCCTGTTAATTATTCGGGATAAAAGGTAGCCTATGTGTCAATCCAGGTTACGAACTACAAGTTCGTCAAACCAAGTTTCATCCGAGTTAGTTCAGTAGTTTCCACGTGATTGATACAAACATCCAAACATCTAAACATCCAAATATCTAAACTTTCGCATTTATAATATTAGTGAGATAATAGGCATACATAGGCAGCTTTTATGCCGCATACGATATTATTAAAGCCACTGCAATTTGATTTTATTGTAATGTGACTGAATGAATCAGTATTCTAACAAGAGCTGATACTCCACATTTTATAAAAACATTACACTTATTTTTATGTTTTTTTTTTCATTTTTTGGAAAATTTACAGCTAAACGAAGTATAGATAGTTAGATTGGTTACTTAAAAGCTAATTAAAAGTTTCCACATGAGCTGGAAAGTGGATCGAAATTATAAGAGGAGTATTGGAAGTCTTTGGGGGGGACCTTTGCCCAGCAGTGGGACGAGTTCAGTTAATTAAAAAAAAATTAAATTACAATGACGAGCAACAAGTACTATACAAGTCTTTAATATTTCAATGTTTACCGATTCGCTACACTTTCAAATTCGCAGTCAGATACGTGAATTGGCCTTCAAAAAGTAAATACTCGAGTTTTGTAAGTAGTTATTTACTTACCCACCACAATTAATAATTACTACGGAAATTGGGACTTTGCCGAATTGAGTTTGTTTTAGTGAGTGTTTATAGACACGTTCTTTGATGTCTTGAAATTCGAAAAACAATGTACAAATTAGGTCCTGACTGAATTCAAAGATATTTTATTTTATTGGTTCTAAGAAAGCTTACAGTACGCATAACGGATCTTTATCTTTCTAAAAACAAACAAAGGTGTAACAAACTATTGCGCTTGTACTGTTGTACGGAAAAAATCCCTTACCTCCAATGGGTTCAGCCCCCGTATGCCAATCTTTTGCTGTCAAGTTATATTTCACTGCCCAGTGTAATTTCTTCAGGTCACGTGGTACAAAATTGTACCACGTGATCATTCTTTTTAGACACTTGACAGCAAAATATGCGCGAAAACATATCAAATGACGTCATAATGTCACTATTTAGTCACAGGATAACTATGAGTTAGTATGAACTGACCATGATTTAAAACTTTGCAGTTCAACTTTGCAGTTCAACTTTGATTGGCATACCCCTGCTGGGCAAATACTTCCGAGGGACAAAGGTCAAGTTTAAGCGCCCAAATATAACATTTTTGCGATGCCTGAAAAGGGTGAATAAGTTTTAAAGTGCGTCTGACTTTAGCATAAGACCAAATTGTAACACTTATTTCGGCAAATAAATGTATCTTGTATCCGTTGTGACTAACTATTTACGTATCAAAGAGTACTTAGGAATTACACCAGTAAGTTGGTTTGTACTTCAACAATTTCAATTCCCGAATGCTACTTCACAGAGTAAAGGAGGTTCACAGAATCATTGAAGTCCTTTCCACTAGATCACACATTTACACAGAAAACCTATAACTTTCTTTTATTTATATAAAAGAAACTGGCTGCACAAGCAGCTTATTATTCTGATGTTATGTGCGTAACCTCTGCCTATCTATAGCATTGCCTTACATAGAAATACCCACCGAGAATGTGGCTTTGTATTGCGTTCCTCTGAAGCTCGTATACCGAAGCTCAAACCTGAATAGAGCATAGATTTTTTGACAGATTTTTACTGCAATCGCAATTGCAATTTCATTTTATTTTTATTGCAATATATTTATACGCCCAAAAACATCAAACATAAATTAAAACTATACTTTTTAGCTAACATAGAAAAACACCAATAAACTTAAAGCAAATGCACTTAGCTAGATCCTAAATTAGATGCAAAAGGCCTGATAATACCTACCTAATTTATATATGAATGTACCTAAGGCTATCGATACGGACTGCCATAGCATTATGCCTATAAACCTTGTGGTTTTCTTTAGTGCTATACTACAAAATATATCTATGTAATTTTTTAAAATGGTAAATAAATTTAAAAAAAATCATTGTACTTAGCATGCGAGGACTAAAGACATCAAACTATATCTGCCTCTTTTTTTCCGAAGAAACGGACGAAGTCTGATTTGTTTCCTCTTCTAAATAAGAAATGTTTTCTAGAACGCTCATAAGCGTCCTGGTTTCAGTGTGATTGCGCCCATTGACGTACTAGCTTGCTACTGCGGAGAATTTCACTTTGATGGTTCAAAGAGTTTCAGATTTTACTTCAGATAATTTCAAAAAAGACTTTGGTTCGTCACTTGAAATTCAGTTGCACTTTGCACTATTATCTAGAGATATTTTATTTTGGTTAGTGAAGAAACCCGTACATTGCTTACCTACTCATATTTACCTCTAAACTTAGGTGCAGTACGCACAACGGATCTTTATTCCTCTGAAGTTAGGTGCAACAAACGATTTTGCATATACTTACTATTGTGCGGAAAAATTAGCTTACAAAAGGGGTCTACACAGATAGTTCAGAGGGACAAATATGACATGTATTTTATGTAGGTAGTAGCTAGATTTTGGTCTAAAAGAGTTAGAAAATTTTAGTGTAAAGAACATTGTCTTTTGAATTAGACTGCGCGGCAACGAAGCTACGGAGCAACGGAGCTGACTAAACCGCGGGTTACCTCACGATGTTTTCCATCACCGTTTTAGAGCACTCAATCAATTTTTTAATAAAAAAATCCATTGGTGCATGACGTTTGCTTCCATCGTATAGCAAGGTATCTTACTAATATTATAAATGCGAATGTTTAGATGTTTGGATGTTTGGATGTTTGTGTTTCAATCACGTCTAAACTACTGAACCAACTTGGATGAAAGTTGGCATATATATAGTTCGTAACCTGGATTGACTACTTTTTATCCCGAATAATTAACAGGATCTACAGGATAAAATGAACGAAAAGGATTAGCAGCGCCAATTGGCAAGAGGATTTCATTGTCATGTCATGTCACGTCAGTTTGACATTTCAGTACGAGTTCGGTGTAATGAGGTGTAATGTCAAGTTTCTCAAAGAAGTATCCGCTCGGTACACGCACAGATAATATAATGTACACGGAAACTGTAGACGCGTACGAAGTCGCGGGTAACTGCTAGTATTAAATAAGTATTGTACATCTGTTTCAGGTGATACCAGCGATGTTCCACACGGCCAGCATCTGGCTGACTCTGGCGCTCGCAGTGCAGAGATACATCTACGTCTGCCACGCTCCAATTGCCAGGACTTGGTAAGGATACTTATCATCAGCTAAAAACCCGACGATCACTAATAGACGGCCATAAATTACAAGAAAAAACAGACAAGCATCACAGCTCAGTCGGCAATAGCTCTGCCTTCCGTGCTGTGGGTCGTGAGTTCGATCTCCAACAAGAACAAACATTTGTGCGTGGCAAACATGGATTTTTGTTCTATGGGTGTCACTATGTACCTATTATAAATATGAATTTACAAAAACGTATATAAGTATTCTATAAGCAATCTAGTTCCCATCTTTGCTTAGTTTGGGACTAGAGGACGTTGTGTGAAACGAAAAATTTCGCTGAACATCAAAGGCATACAAATTGAGTTTCCTGCTGCCTTGCCGCTAAGCCTAATAATGGAAACTTTGGTTCCCATTTTTACAAAATTATCTAAAATGAGAGGAAACCTCTACCCAGCGGTGAGACGAAATAGGTTAACAAAAATAAAGGATAACATATTCTTATTTCCATAAAAAAGATCTGTGCCCACTCGGTATCTGACCTTATTCATAAACGAGTCATACCAGACACTCGTCTTGAGTAAACAGTCTAACCTCACACCTCCAGTCCAGGTTCGCCTAAACATGGCGGTCTATAAATAATTTTATAGCTGTTTTATAGCTTTTTTCCCTGATTCCAAACAGGAGAATAATAAAAACTCGCATAGAAGTGTAACTACTTGTCATTTTAGTTTTTTTCTTTTCTCATGAGATAAGACAATGCATTGTCTGAAAACAATGCATTTTTATAGGCAGAGGTAACTATTTAACATCAGGTGGGCCATCAGCTTGTTCCATCATTTAGTAGTATAAGAAAAATACTCAATATTTGATTGCGTTTATATTTTGTACAAAAGGTCTTTGGTAGGTATATAATAAATGCTTTAACATAAGCCCAGTTAGGGCACGACAATTTCAAAATTAAATCACTAGGTGGGGCTATGTGTTATTTATAACTCAATAACAACTAGGCATTATGCATTTTTAAATAAATTCCTAGTTAACTACGCCATGAATAATGCTTTCTACAATTTACGAGTAACCGTTAGACACATGTGGACCGACGACGGCATATGTGGAATCACCCCCCTGGGGGTACGATAGATGTATCTCTCAAGAACTGTCAAAACTCCATGGTTTTTGACAGTTTTTGGGAGATATATCTATCGCGACAGAAAAGTTTATCTGTCTAGAATCACATATTGTAGGATTTCTCGTGGGAATAGCTTTTATATAAAATCCTAGAAGAGGCTTAGACTAGTCACGACGTTTATGGCCGCATAGTGCGTTCATGCACAAAATGACACCGGAGTTGCGTTTCTATGTAAATGTATTCTGCTTGCGCCAACACCGGTTTACGACTTTGAAATCGTGTTCGAATGATTGGAATCCACAGTTTGAGCGATTTTCTCAGTTATTTATTTGGGCGGATCGCTCGCTTTATTTTTATTTTCCGTAATCTTTTCACGTCCCTGAACCTGTTTTAGATTACCATTTTATTTAGTCTACCTTTGTGCTGTTAAATGGCTTCGACTGTTAGAACCTGAGGGGCGAGTACGAGTTTACAGTGTGCAATACGTCTGACGTCCAGCACACCGGTGTGCGCTGATCGGTATGGAAACAATGAGCGGAAGCTTGACGAGACCAAGCTTCTCAAAAAATTCGCTCAGTGTTTCCATACCAATCAGTGCACACCGGTGTGCTGGGCGTCAGACGTAGTTTGCATTTTTCTAAACTAACCTAATTTGACAGCGCTACAATTTATAGCTGTTTTTGTAGTTTCAGTTTTCGAGAAAGGGACGGCAACATTTTTAGTGATTAGGTTAGTTTAGAAAAATGGAACAAAAAAATCGACAGCACTGTCAACTTGTACTTATCAGGACGTCCGTCACGCAAGAGGCGCCTCCGTGACATTTTGTAATTAAAATGTCGATAGCGAGCACGTTGGAAGCAATTGATCGAAAGTTTTTAATTCCATTAGAATCATTTCTAATGGCTTTCTACCAAAAAGGTTCGAAACGATCCAAATTATTCAAATCGTGAACCAATCTGTAAATTACCTTTACATCTTTCATTTATTTGTTTTTTTATACCTACCTATAGGATGGACTTTTCAGATACCTATATAGGGCCTGAAAGTGTAATAGAATACGTTTTGTTGATTTATTTTAAAATTGGACAAAAAAAAACGAGTCCAAAACAGTTTCATAAAAATATTTATATACTAGTTTTCTTTTCACCTGCGTAAATTATATAGAAGGTCAGAAGAAAACTATTTATATTTTTGAAGGCAGTGGCTACCACTTTACATCAGGTGGGCCATCAGCTTGTTCCATCATTAACTTGTATAAAAAAAATACTCTCCATACATGATTTCAGCTTGAGAGAAGCTAGTAGTGACCTCGCCAACTCTACCATAAACGATGAGCTCACCAATGATTAAAGCTAAATCATCCAATTCTAAATGCAAAACAGAATCCCATTAAATTTTTAAGCCCATTGCAAACGTCATGAAATCAACCACAGATTCAGGTAAGAATTTCGCAGAATATTTTATAAAGTTTCTGAATATTCCAGTTGTAGGGTCAGGCTGTGGTTCATAGACAGGAAGCGGTTGAAACTAACAGAGGGTTGATTAACGTAGAGTACGCACAACGGATCTTTGTCTCTCTGAAGTTAGGTGCAACTCAACTCAAAATTTTTGAGTCGAATTGTAGGTAAAATAATTTTTTTGTGCGGTTCTGCGCAGATACCTCAGAAAGACAAAGATCCGTTGTGATTACTATACCTACCTCTCTGAGATGTTTATAAGTGTCATCATTCTATGGATCTGTAATAGGGAAAATAAAAAGTTACCAAAAAAATCTGTTATTTCTGAAAAAAAAAGAGCTTTCATACTTCAATTTACAAATTGGCCTAAAGCTACATTTTGAGGTCGAAAATGGACGAGAACACTCAAATTGGAAGGCTCTCATGGGGTGTTTCAGTTAACGCGTCAACCCTGATGTATTTTTAAGAGATTAAAAATGGGAGCACTCGCTTTGGGTCAGGGATGAAATAAGACCGTAATTTTCTAAAAACTAAGGGCAAAAAAAACAGGAACTTCTCTGCAAAATAAACGAGCTTCGTAAAAAAACTATACAAGTATTCTATCAGCAATCTAGTTCCCATATTAGCTACAAGCTTTGCATAGTTTGGGATTAGAGGGCGTTGTGTGTCTAAGAAAAAAATATAAAAAAAACCTTAGTTATTTTTTTTTTAATCCCCGACTGCTCGGTAAACGTTTGGTCTATAGCACTTCTACAGCACGGTCTAATGACGAATATTTTTTTCATAATAGTTATTATCTGTTGAGTAAGTAAAGTAGAGATTAGTTTATACAGACAGAGTACCCAGTTGGATAACCTTTCTTATTTTTCTCAGATCATATTTTAAGTTGCCCCTTATAACATCCTTGATGCGGCTCTGGACTCGACCTAATTCTCGTGAATTGTGGATTTACAAAACCGTCATTTCAGCACTTATGAACTTTGAATTTAATTAAACGGAAACGCCAATGCTGTTTGTTTATTTTTCATAACATTTTATTGAGATTGTTTCGAGATTTGTACACAATTTTTATTAGGGCGCCTACAAACACAATATAAATTCATTATTCTTATTTATTCATAAGTATAAATTATATTATTTCATGATAGTATGTAATTGAATAAATAAACATTCATGGACATTTCACACAACGCCCTGTAATCCCAAACTAAGCAAAGCTTGTACTATAGGAACTAGATTGCTGATAGATTTTTTTGTAATAATTAATAAATGACTCATTTATTTTCTCCACACAAAAGGTTTCTCAATTTATTACATGAGTAGGTAGGTATACTTTTATTACATAGTAACAACCGGGCATCCAATGTTATGATTATTATAAATTAATTCATAAAATGAATAATATAAGTTAATAATATAACTTTATTTTTTAATTAATTTTTTTATAATTCGATTTAGTTTGCTTATATCGTCCAACGACAAAGTAAAGCCTTCTATATTTTCCACTTAAACTTACTTAAGCCGCCATTTTGGGCAGTTATGAGTGATTGCAATCATCTCTTGGATCTCAGAAAAGCGTTAGTAACATCTTTGCCAAAACTCTATTCAAACCCGCTTCGTTGAAAAAACCTGCTCAATATTAAAATTAATAACTTTTTTTATACAACTAAGGGCGTCTTGCACCAGAATCACTAAACGTGTTTAACAGCTAAATCGATTTAAATCTGACGTATTTGTATGACTTGACAACTCGCTAAATACTATTTAAGATGAAGGATCCTATGTCCTTACAGATAGTAGGTAGCAGTAGGCGAGGCGATGATATGAAACAGCAAGAATGATAGACGTGATTTAATGGAGGAAGCCGAAATACAAGCGTTTGAAGTAGGATAGAAACGATACAGAAAGAATACAGTGCAAAAGAATTAATTTAGATGATTCGCGATGATCGTAGGTAGGTTGTAATGAGCGCGCGCGAGGCAAAGCGGTACGTGTTCCCCGTCCGAGGGATCTCAGCGTGTGTGGCGACGGCGGGTGCGCAAGTGGCGCTCCGCGGCTTACCGCGTCTCGCCCCGCGCCGCACCCCGATGTGCAGGGCCTCACTGGGTACGAACTCGGACGACTAGGACGGCGCCACAGTATTCCCCCACCGAGATCGTGACTACGATCGATAGTAATCTGGGAATCTGACTACTCGACCACTAGCTGTCTTCTTAACGGGCTTTGTAGGTACATCATCGGAGACAGGGGCAGGCGAAGGAGCGGTCGGAGGTATCAGTGGTGCCGTGCGCGCTGGTGTAGGCAAGGTGGGCGTTGTCGTGGGCGTTGGTGAAGGTGATGTCGTCGGAGCTGGCGTCTGGTCGTCACTAGCGCTGTACGCCGGCTTCAGTCGATCTACTGTGACGGTGAGTACCTTTTCTTTGACCTTGATGTCGAACGTTTTTGACCCTCGTCGTACAACTTTGTATGGACCAGCGTATGGTGCTTGGAGTGGACGGCGGACTGGACCCTGGCGTAGGAAGACGTGCGTCGCAGTACTCAGGTCTCTTGGTATGTAGAAGGGACGGGGTGAGTGCCACGAAGTTGGTTTTGGTGCGAGTTTACTCATGCGGCTGCGGAGGCGATCAGCGAAGTCTGTCATGTCAACGTCGACTTCGGGTGCAGTGTTGAAAAACTGTCCAGGTAAGCGAAGCGGCTCGCCGTAAACGAGCTCGGCGGCCGTAGACTGTATGTCGTCCTTCCACGCGCTGCGAATACCCAGTAGCACCATCGGAAGCGCTTCGGTCCACTGCGATGATGCGTGACAGGAAATGGCGGCCTTCAGCTGGCGATGCAGGCGTTCTACAAGACCGTTGGCTGCCGGGTGGTATGCGGTTGTTGTAAGGTGAGTGGCTCCAATCAAGGCGGCGATGGACTTGAAGAGGCGCGACTCGAATTGGCGACCGCGGTCGGTCGTGATGCGTTCGGGACAGCCAAAGCGCGCGACCCAGCCGGAGATGAAGGCCGTGGCGCAGGTGTCGGCTGTGATGTCGGTAAGTGGGTACGCCTCAGGCCAACGTGTGAAGCGGTCGACTATGGTAAGGCAGTACCTGTGGGAAGCAGACAAAGGTAAAGGACCTATAATATCCATATGGACATGCTGAAATCGAGCTGACGGTGTTTTGAATGTCGAGAATGGCGCAGTCGTGTGTCTTGTGATTTTGCAGCGTTGACATTGATGACATTCTTTAGCCCATTGTCGGCAGTCTCGCCTTATACCCGGCCATACAAATCTTGAAGTTACTAGTCGTACTGTAGCTTTAGCGCCGGGATGACTGAGCCCGTGAAGTGATTCGAACACTTGCCGGCGGAATGCAGGAGTGACGTACGGTCGGTGGTTCGAAGTAGAAGTATCGCAGTATACTTGCGTGTCAGCGTCAGGTAGAGAAACCTTTTGCAGCTGTAGACTGGATCCATCCACGAGTAGTTTTTGTAGTTCTGCGTCTGTCTCCTGGGCTCGGGCAAGGCTGAGGTAATCTAGGGGCGTTGACAATTCTTCGATACGGGATAGAGTATCAGCCACGATGTTGTCTTTGCCTGCGACGAATCTGATGTCTGTCGTGAACTGTGAAATAAAATCCAAGTATCGTAATTGGCGCGGCGAGCATTTGTCTCTACGAGTGGTGAAGGCAAACGTTATAGGTTTGTGATCGGTAAGGATGATGAAAGGTCTAGCTTCCACCATGAAACGGAAATGCCGTATAGCTTCATATATCGCTAGGAGCTCGCGGTCGAAAGTGCTATATTTACGTTGTGGCTGGCTAAGTTTTCTTGAAAAAAACGCCATGGGCTGCCAGTCGTTACCTCTACGCTGTTGTAGCACGGCTCCAATGGCTACATCGGAAGCATCGGTTTGTATGGCCAGTTGTGCATCTGGATCTGGATGAGCCAGTAGGGTGGCGTGAGAAATGCTTGACTTACAGTCTTTGAAGGCTTCTAGCTGATCGGGCGTGAGGTCGATCGGTTTCGATGATTTGCCTTGCAAGCCGACCAATAAAGCATTGAGAGGCGCTTGCTTCTTCGCTGCATCAGGAATAAACCTGCGATAAAAGTTTAGCGTTCCTAGAAATCTTCTGAGCTCCTTCGTATTTTTCGGCGTCGGAAAGTCAAGTATCGCTTGCGTTTTTGATTCAAGAGGGCTGATCCCCTCGGCAGAGACGCTAAATCCTAGAAAGGTTATTTTTGGCTGGCCGAAGTGACATTTCGAGGTATTTATGAGAACACCGTAGTCTTTAAGGCGTCCAAAGAGTATACGGAGGTGTTCTAAGTGCTGGTCTTTGTTTTCAGAGAAGATGAGCACGTCGTCTAGGTACCCGTAAGCGAAATCTAAGCCGTTGAGGACTTCATCCATAAAGCGTTGGAATGTTTGTCCCGCATTCCTCAGACCAAACGTCATGTACGGGAACTCAAACATCCCGAACGGAGTAGTGATGGCAGTCTTCGGTATGTCGTCCTCGAAGACCGGTAACTGGTTGTAGGCTCGTACTAAGTCAATAGTAGAAAATATCGTTTTACCTGTGAGCTGGTTCGTAAAATCGTGGATATGGCGCACAGGATATCGATCGGGGATCGTCCGAGCGTTCAGCGCTCGATAATCGCCGCATGGTCTCCAACCATCGTTCTTTTTCCTAGCTAGATGGAGAGGAGATGACCAGGCGCTCTCGGATCTGCGTGCGGTTCCGTTTTGAAGCATTTCGTCGAACTCCTGCTTCGCAATCTGTAACCTTTCCGGGTCCAGACGGCGCGGGCGACTCGAGACAGGAGGACCGGGCGTAGTGCGGATGTGGTGCATTGTAGTGTGCTTGGGTGTAGTTGGCTTACCAGCAGGACGGGTGATATCCGGATATTCACGCAACAGGTTATCGAAAATTGTGTCGTTGGCTGTGGTACGTATCGAAGAAATATCGGGGACAGCACACCCCGGCTGCGGCGCGTCGATGCCAAGCTTCGTGATCCCGTCGATGAGGCGTTGTTGTCTACAGTCTACCAGGAGGTGATAAAAACATAAAAAGTCTACTCCTATAATAGGCTTCGTGACATCCGCCACGGTAAAGCGCCAACTGAATGCTCGTCGTAAGCCCAAATCTAAGTTCAGTTGAATATGCCCGTAGGTCGAGATTAGCGTGCCGTTTGCGGCAAATAATTGGTACTTGGTCTTCGGTCGTGGCTCCCGTAATGCTGATCTTGGAAACACGCACAGGTCCGAACCCGTGTCGATGAGGAATTGAACCTTCGTTTTCCTATCAGTGATGAACAGGCGGCCTGATGATTGCGGACAGTCAGCTACCGCCATTAGTGACCGCCGTTCGCATTTCCCGACGATTTGAACGTGCACGGTTGCCTGCAGTTTTTGGCCCTAGCTCCATAAATAAAATGATACCAGCAGTGAGGATGATCATCAGGGCGTTCGCGTGACCTTGATCGGTTCCTGGAGGTCGAACGGCTTCGGTAGTTCCGATTGTCGTTGCTCGATCGAGAATTACGAGTAGATAAACTTTGTACCTGCTTAGCCAGTTCATCGACGCGTTTTGCCATCATCTGCAGGGCTGACACGGTACCTAGAGTTTCACATGCTGACGTACTCGCTGCTTGCTGCGCAGGCGAAGAAATGTCATTAATTTTATCCGCCAGTTCAGCTATGGTGTCGAGGCCACTCTCTTTCTGCGAAGCAATAATCGTTTGAATGTGGGTAGGTAACCTGTTCGACCAAATCTGCCTGATTAAATGTTCTGGAACAGTCGGTCCCGCTAAATTCTGCAAATGTCGCATGAATTGCGAAGGTTCCCTATCGCCCAACTCTTCGTGGGTCAGTAATTGCTGAAGCTTACGCTCTTGAGATGCGGACAATCTTTTTATCAATTCAGTTTTTAATTTTTCGTATCTACCAGTATCGGGCGGGTTCAAAATTACATCTTTCACCTCGGCAGCGTACTGAGGTTCTAGTTGTCCGATCACGTAATAGAACTTCGTTTGGTCGGATGTTATATTGGAAATCGTAAACTGACCTTCAATTTGCGCAAACCAAACCGCAGGTTCCTCGGGCCAAAATGGAGGTACACGCACTCCTACTCGCCACAATCCTGGTTGATGCCCAATATTTTCCGATGGGCCGGGCTGTTCCTTGTCCGACTTCTCCATCTTGAACGTACGGAGTCACCAGTGAAGGATCCTATGTCCTTACAGATAGTAGGTAGCAGTAGGCGAGGCGATGATATGAAACAGCAAGAATGATAGACGTGATTTAATGGAGGAAGCCGAAATACAAGCGTTTGAAGTAGGATAGAAACGATACAGAAAGAATACAGTGCAAAAGAATTAATTTAAAAGATTCGCGATGATCGTAGGTAGGTTGTAATGAGCGCGCGCGAGGCAAAGCGGTACGTGTTCCCCGTCCGAGGGATCTCAGCGTGTGTGGCGACGGCGGGTGCGCAAGTGGCGCTCCGCGGCTTACCGCGTCTCGCCCCGCGCCGCACCCCGATGTGCAGGGCCTCACTGGGTACGAACTCGGACGACTAGGACGGCGCCACAAAGAGTTAAACGCGTTTAGCGATTCTGGTGCAAGCCACCCTAGATGGCAATAGCCTGCGATTAGCTCGGCCTATAACCAGTGCATTGCCTCACTGAGCATGTCCACTGAGGACGTGCCCTGTGATGCATTGCACTGCGGTCAACACTCTGAGACATAAAGGTGTTCAATAACAGTACTGTTTTCAGGTGTACAATGCCAAACGTGATGAAGTGCCTCATCTACATTGGCATTGCTGCATTTCTGCATCAGCTACCACGGTTCTTCGACAGACTGTACGTCCCGCATGTGACATACTGGAGGGGGCATTATGAGGAGGTTTGCAGTGTAAGTAACTATTATTTTTTTCTCAAACATTTGTTGCGTGGAAAACATAGATGTTTGTTCTATGTCTGGGTGTTACTATGTATTATAAGTATGTATTTACAAAAAAAAAGTATTTAAGTATTCTATCAGCCATCTTGTTCCCATATTACAAGCTTTGCTTAGTTTGGGACTAGAGGGCGTTGTGTGTAAAGTTCATGAATATTTATTTATTTTATTTATTTGCGTTTGCTCACTTTATCTCAAACGGTGAAGGAAAACATCGTGAGGAAACGTTTGTGTCTGGATAAGGCCGATTAGGTTGAGAGGGTGGTAAAGTCAATAGATGGAGAAGTTTGAGGGTTATAAGTCTTGTATCTTTTACAACTTGACAGATTTAGTTATCTTGCTAAATACAAATGCTTCTGAAGCAAACTTTATCAGAAAGTTTTTATAAAATGAATAATACTGATGCTTACGACAGACGTCACAGCTCAGTCGGTAGTGGCTCTGCCTTCCGTGCTGTGGGTCGTGGGTTCGATCACCACTGAGAACAAACATTTGTGCGTGGAAAACATAGATGTTTGTTCTATGTCTGGGTGTTACTATGTATTATAAGTATGTATTTACAAAAAAAAGTATATAAGTATTCTATCAGCCATCAAGTTCCCATATCACAAGCTTTGCTTAGTTTGGGACTAGAGGGCGTTGTGTGTAAAGTCCATGAATATTTATATTTATTTACCAACATTATTTTATTTTTTCAGATTGACATGGCCCCGTGGGTAAAAAGCCTCTCCTTAGACGTCTACTTCATAACATACTTCGTCTTCCGCGTTCTTTTCGTCCATCTAATACCTTGTACATCCCTAGTGATCCTAAACGTACTTTTATTCAGGGCTATGAGAACAGCCCAGCTGAACAGACAAAAGCTTTTCAAGGAGAATCGTAAATCTGAATGTAAGAGACTAAGAGATTCAAACTGTACAACCCTAATGCTAATAGTAGTTGTCACTGTATTCCTTTTAGTAGAAATACCAGTCGCAGTGGTCACAATTCTTCATATTATTTCTAGTACTATAGTCGAAATATTAGATTATCATATTGCAAATATACTGGTTTTAGTAACGAATTTCTTTATTATTGTATCTTATCCGATTAATTTCGCTATTTACTGTGGCATGTCGAGGCAGTTTAGGGAAACTTTTAAGGAGTTGTTTATCAGGGGAGCTGTTTCGAGTAGAAAGAATGGCGGGTCTAGCAGGTATTCCTTAGTAAATGGGCCTAGGACGTGTACTAACGAAACAGTACTTTAAGCTAGAACTAGCTTAAGTTTGTATTCAGACTCATTTTGTCATTTTCGAACAAAACAATTTGTGCAAAACAAAACTAAAAATGAATCTCCATTCTGAGTATATTCTAGAGCCTTTGCCTAAAAGCCTTAAAAAAAGCCTGAGTTTTAAGCCTTTGTAAATACTTTCATTAAAACCATTTTATTCATTATCACTTACAGGCACGATACCGTTAATATAAATTGAACACTCACATCGTGGCACAGCAAAATGTTAAAAAATAATCCTTGTATGTTTATGAATAATATTTCATCTAGTGACTGAAGGTAGGACGTTTTAGATTAGATTTTATTTACGTGTATAATTCTATATTATTTAGAAAAAACTGGTCACGTTCACGTAGGGACGTAATGGTAACAAGTGGTTAGGAAGAAGATGGTTGGAATATATTGTTTTTTTTTATTTATTATTATTTTATTTAATAATATAGAATAATCAATAATATGTTTTTTAGCGAACCTCCATTATAATGTTGGACTAAGTAGCTATTTAATGTAAGTTAATGTTAAGTTAGATAATATTTGAATTATTTTGCGTCTACTTGCTTGTATATTAAATGTTATATTATAAATTATTAATTTAATATTATAATCTTATTCAGTTTTCATAAAAGCTTCATAGAAATTAGGCCTAAATACATACCTACTGTATTTGATACTTTTTGGCTGTATGATTACTTTATCATTTTGTATATTATTATCAATTATTATTCATAATATACTTAATAAATTAGTTTAATATAATTATTTATTAATTAAGTAATGATAAAATGGTCAAACAGCCTGTAAATGAAGAGCCCTCATTTATTGAAAGTATCAAATTAAATATTTCCGATTATTTATTTAAATTAAATTTGTAAATAATTAATAAATAATCTCAATGTGCTTAGAAATAAGTATATGTAAAAATCGTGTACAACTTTAGAGAGAATTTATATCAGATTAAAAATTTATGTTGTAATGCATTTTATTGATGTTTGTAAAGCTTTTATTTATTACAATATATTTATATAAACTAGCTAGTATATAACTGAATAATATGGAAAACTTTTTGTATATAAGTAGATATGATGACATGGCGAATCTTATCTAAGACGAAATTTTAGGGTGCATATTACTGAATAAACCTAGAAAATATAAAAGTTGTTTTATTTTTTAGACGTAGCAACAAGAAAGTAATAATATAGGTACCTACATGAGAGCCAGTGGGTGGTAAACAAACTAATTGACAGATTGGAAGCCCCAAATCCCTAGGGAAGTAAAGACTGATTGAAAATTATGGTCCACTTAATAGCAACGGGCGTCTACTACGCAAACGACTCGTCGTATCATTTGAGTTACAATACGGCCAATTCCTAATAGTATGCGTACATCGCACGATGGGATCGCGCAATGTATTTTAATTATCACTAGCTAATCTTAGGATATCGTTTTTCGAGGTAAATGTTTGGGCGAGCTCGTTATTTTTAGAAATTAATTACTGTGAGTAGGTTATTGACTATAGTTTTGTTTAAGCTACCTAAAAAAACCGTTTTACGTAAATAATTACTTCGGTACATGATTTCAAATTGAAATCGAAATTATAAGTGGAGGGGGCCTATCAAACATAATTAATTAACCTACTTCTAATAGTTTTCCGTGAAAATATTTTGATTCCATCTACATATTGTATGAGTGTTGAGTTGAGAATTGATAAGTGGGTATGCTATCTATTCATGGGTTTCCGTTCGACCAGAAGAATTTTGAGTTTTTATTTTTGTGAGACATCGTTGGAGACTTTTTATTTCAATTTTCAACACAGGTTTGTAACAGAATGCTCTGTAACATTGAGTTCGCCTATTGAAATGTTTTTGTTACCTGTGCAATAAAAAAATACCTTGTCATATCTTTGTTTTTTTTAAACACTGGCTTCATCGATTTATCTAAGTTAGGAGAGCGACGTTGTGTGTGGTCATGGTCAGTGGTCACTATTTCGATGGACATTTACATCTGAGCGCTTCCGTGCGGTCCCGGGTCTAGCAGTCGTTATAAGCCACGATGGAGGTCTAAAGGCGGCCTAGCTCCGTCACCAAAGTTGATCACTCATACAAACAAATAATAATGTTTGTGATTGTCAGCTGTTTTTGTATTGAGTATTAAACATTGTACCATGGCTGACATGCGTAGTTATGAGGTCAACTATTATACTTACTACTACTATTATACTTATACTTACTATGAGGAATGCGGTCATATACCTACCTATGTAGGTAGGTATGTGGGATATCTTCATTGCATTCTCGTGCTTAAACGTACCTACAATCCCTTCCAGAGCATTCCTCTTCTCTCTGAACAGTGATATTTCATGTTAGTTGTATGTAGTTTTTTATGCGATTTAATATATTTACCGAAAATTGGTATCACCCACCGGTAAATGAGTTTACTACGACATTTTGACGTCATCCCTATTAGAGTAAAATCTCTGCCTAACTGAGCATAAGGCTTTCGATATGCCTCATCTACCTTTGAATGGCTCCACGTTCCAAGATGCTGACCACAAGTGCTCTAGTTGCCGTGATCGGTACAGTTCCAATTAAAACTTGCAGAACAGATACCAAACTTAAACAAGTACTTAGGTATCAATAGTCAAGAGTTCATATTCTTGTCTACACTGTTTCACTTTTACTACTAATAAATAAATAAATAAATAAATAAATAAATAAGTAGGTACAACTGATCTTTATCCCAATGAAGTATCTGCGCAGGACCCATTTTTGGGTAATGGAAGGGAAACAAATTTTGCCGCCCAACAGTAAATATAGGTACCATCAGCAAAAGTTCTTTCAGCAAAAGCAAAAGTACCACCTTAAGGGTGCTTTTCCTGTAAGCCGACTAGCCGTTAATTTTTGAATACTAATAGAAGCAAATTATTTCGGGTGTAAAAGTTATGAAAACAATGAGCCGTCATAAAAATAAATAGATGTTTAGGTCTCTGGTTGGTCAAAATAAGAAGACAAAAGAAAAAGGCGAGGTCATGTAGCTAACTGCTTGCAAGCGAAACAGTTTCAAAAGTGGTAAGGCGGAAATTTTGCCGATAGTACATGCGCAATCATTAATTTGTTGTGACTTCAGAGGTGTTTCAGATGGATAAATATACGTTGTGCTTACTGTACATAATGTGAATAGGTATACACTCTTGTTAGTCTCGTGCCCTGAATGTTTATTAATTTTGTATATTGTACCTAATGACTGGCAGAATGGTAGTGACAGGCGTCACAGCTCAGTTGGTAATGGCTCTGCCTTCCGTGCTGTGGGTCGTGGGTTCGAACCCCACCAAGAACAAACATTTGTGCCTGGAAAACATAGATGTTTGTTCTATGTCTGGGTGTTACTATGTATGTATGTATTTACAAAAAAAAGTATATAAGTATTCTATCAGCCATCTACTTCCCATATCACAAGCTTTGCTTAGTTTGGGACTAGAGGGCGTTGTGTGTAAAGTTCATGAATATTTATTTTATTTTATTTTTTTATTTAATGAAAAATGTGTATTCGTTTTCTTTATTTGATTCGACGGAGATGAGATGATCTACCGAGTCAGCCACTGCAGGGCTTAGGCGGCGCCTTCCTTCCACTCCTCGCGATAAAGAGACTATAAAAGTTAAAATGAGATTCAGTCAGACTGTGATCACATGTCATAACCCATGGCGGTGGGTTGTGTTGTGAGATCTTCCTCCATGAATTTTTCAGATGATTATTGGATTGGATTTTTTTAATACTTAGGTATATTTAGAGAATTGTAGAATTTCAATTGACTAGGAGTCCAGGTATTAGGTATTTGGCAAAATGTATAAAAAAATCTAGGTATTCGTTATCTGGATGCGAGATAGGCTAAGAAGACGCAGGCGAAAGCTAGTATAAAACATATCGATGTCGGTTTGTCTCGCAGTTGCCTTTCTGATGAGGGTAGACAGAAATAAATTATATTCCTTTTATGCAGACATTTTAGGGTGTAGAGAAGTATGTAGGTTAAAATATTCAAACTTTTTTAGATCCTCGTAGCAAAGGGAAGGTCGCGGATTCGAATCCCGCTCGATGCATAATTCAATTCAATTTTTGTTTGAATGGCCTTTGCAGTTTCGCAATTTCGCCAACGTCACGTTTTGTTAGACCTCACAAAGGAGAATGACCGATGGTGAAAAGAATTTGAATCCAAGCAAAATTACTCAATGGATAAGAAGTTGTAGCACGTTTACCTATAATCCAGTTTACTACCTGTTTACTACTTACTGTTTATTCTGCATTAAAACGTTCGGGAAATATTGACGCCGGCAAGAGTTCCACACTTTGGCAGTTCGCATTATGAAAATGAAAACCAAGCGCTTATTGGTTCCTAGCGCAAGCAGTTATCCTTTTCAAATTCCTTTGGTTGATCGCAATGGAATGGAAGGTCTTCATTAGTGTCAAACGACGTCGATATAGGATACACCCGTATCAGAACGTATCACGAATTTAAGTGTAGCGCTTACAAGGGTACTCTTAAATAGGGGTCGAAATTGTAAATACGAGGGTAGAAATAAAATAAATATAAGAAGTCTATTTGGGTTTGAATGGAAAAACCCAAGGACATAAAAAATGCAAGCTGTTGTACATTTATCCCATTTCTTAAATACTTATTATTATTATGACGCCCTATAAGTATGGGAGCACTACTGTTATGACCCTCGACTAGTTTATTTGATACTAAAATGTAAACCCGTGTTGGGAGTCCTATTTAATAAAATAAAAAATAAATAAAAACAAAAAAAAACTTCGCAGTTATGGCCCGTTCGATGTTAAGTGGTAACCTCTACCAATTACGATGCCTTGACTGAACACGTCCACAACGGACGTACCGTGATGCATTGTACTGCGCTCTAAACTCTGAGATATAAAGGTGTTAGACATGCCTAAGTCGCATGTACCTGTGATAGCACCGGTACCCATACTCTTGAAACCGAAACACAGCAATCCTAGCTTCACTGTTCGGCGGTAGAAATAGGTACGGGGTAGTACTACCCCGGACAACCTTTTTCAAAAACTCTTGTCTGTTAGAGCTACTTATCTACGCTGCTACGCCGTAGATAGTCAACGAGAATTATATTCTGCTCTATTTTTAACCCCCGACGCAATAACGACGGGGTATTATAAGTTTGACGTGTGTGTGTGTGTGTGTGTGTGTGTCTGAGGCAACGTAGCTCCTGAACGGATGAACCGATTTTGATTTTGATTTTTTTTTGTTTGAAAGGTGAATAAGTTGGGTCGGGAGACGCGGGAGTGTTCTTAGCTATGTTTGATGAATATCGGTCCAAGATTCGGGGGTTTTTTAAATTTTTAATTCAATTACTTGTTAAATTGTTACTGCAAAAATAGTTCTTTTCTGTAAGATACCTACCTAACCTATTTAATGTTCTCATATTACATTCTCCACGACTTCAAAATGAGAAGTGAACATCTTCAGGGTGATATCATAACGTGTTGCGATAATGACTCATTCCGTTCCACTCTATAGGCGGTCGATACTGGGTATAAATAGCACAGCAATCATCGTTTAATTACAAAGTTACAAGAACTATGATGGAGTTTGCAGAGCGAATATAAATTAGCAACGAGACGACAGGTATTCCGTAACTTTGTTGCAATCACGTCCAATCGGTTGCTGTTTGAACTGGTACTTTAAGTATGAAGGTTTTGGATTGCCAATCGATTATGGATTGTCCCGTGTCCTAACATTCGTACTTCGTACCTACTTATCGATAAAACCTGACTAGATAATAATAGACATTTTTATCAGAACCATATTTCTAGAGTATATTGTATTATGGCATAAAATTTTTGGTGTATAAAAGCGCAAAAAGACACCATTCTAGAATATAGACTGAACTTGTAGTGCCTACCTACTCGCTGGCCAGTAAGTAGTACTTTAGGCAGCACCTAGTACCTAGATCGTCACAGGCTCGACAACAAGCGGTGTGTACAAGCGACACGTCCAACCTCGCCCGTGGCTTGCGTAAGACTCCCCCGCCGCTCTTATCGCCCCGGTTTATATAGCAGCTAGTAAACAAGTGACGTCAGCTGCAGGTGGCTCGCAGGTGCGCCGAGACCGTGGATTGTATTTGTCTAACACAAACACTACATCTCTATCTTATTAAATTTATTTTATTGCGCTACTGCTGTTTACCGTATTAAGTACAGCTCGACCAATGAAACTAAAGTGATAGCAACTGTTGTACACATTTGGTCAAGCTCTAGTCAAAGCTAAATTGGATCAACCAACACCGTTCAATCAATCCTCATCTCAAGTATCATTTGACCAGCTTCCGTTCAGCAAATATTCACCAATCGAGTACATTCGAAGTAAACAGCTTCAACCTTCAACTAGCAACTAAATCTAAACCCAAACCGAAACATCTGGTTTGAATGTCAAAGCAGTTGAGAAATCAACTATCAGGAACCAGCACATATAAGTCTAAATAGGGCTTCACGCACGTTCTTTGTAGCCTTGTCTAAAAGCGATTCTAACATCAACACATCAATAATAGTCCAAAGCTCACTGTTTCTTTTTTTTTTTTTTTTTGAAACCCTGTTGGACAGACTTTTTCTTTATATCAACTAGGTATGAGCGCCACGCCGGCGCGCCGCCGCCGCCGGGGTATTCACTCGCGCCGCCGCCGCCGACCATGGCAATCGGCGCGCCGAGCGAAAGAAATTGTTCAGTTCAAACCTAAATGAGGCATAGTAGGTCACGGTTCTGGCCTCCTAGATATCAGAGCCTAGTCCTTTATAGAGATTTATGAATGTTTGATTTACACATTCTAATTGACCGAGCGAGCGAAGCGAGCGAAGCGTCTCAGTTTCCACATTGGCCAAAAATGCGTTTGTCCGGATGTCTGTCTGTCTGTCTGTCTGTCTGTTCTCCTCTACAGGTCGCATTTTTCAACCGATCTGGACGAAACTTGGTACACAGGTTATATGACTTATTAGAATTTTTTTGTCGTCGGGGATTTTTGATTGGGGGGAAAATAGGGGAGAAAAGAGGGAAAGTTTGCTGTAGCGTTATTTATCGACGGATTTCAATCAAATTTAAGGAGCACACGAAAGATTTCATTCTACACAAGATGGTGTAAAAATATTTCCAAAAAGAGGGACTGGAAAGGGGAAAAAAGGGGATTACCCCCCCCCCCCCCGAAAATTGACTTCTACCAATATCAATGAGACTACACAGTCCTCTTCGCCTTTATGAGACAAATCCGTAGACACCAGATTCGACCTCTTAGGACCAAGGGAACGCGAGTAATCGCTAAAACTTATACCCTTATTTTGCTCAAAAGTCTACATAAGGGCCTATTAGAAAATTCAAACACCTGAAATTAGATTTACTTAGCCAGGGTAAAAGGGAAAGTGTTGGATATTGCACGGTTATAAAGGCTCGCGAGGTCTATGTTCTCACAGGACAACTAGTGTACCTACTAAGTAAGTTACTGTGTTTTGTCAAATAAAGTTTTTCATTTAAAATCAGGAATTCTTATTTAAATATTAGTATGTACTGTTGCTATGGAGCAAGAGTATCGTTGTGTTGTTTATCAAGAAAGACAACAAAGCTTTATTGATAAACTATAGACCAATCTCACTTTTGAGCCATGTCTACAAACTGTGTTCCAGGATTATTTCAAACCGTCTTGCGTGGAGACTTGACTAGTTTTTAACACCGGAGCAGGCTGGGATTCACAGCGGATTGGCCACCATTGACCATATTCACACAATGCGGCAGATCATACAAAAATCAGAAGAGTATTATCAGCCCATGTGCTTAGCGTTTATGGACTATGAGAAGGTCTTTGACTTTGTTGAAACCTGGGCTGTTCTACAGTCATACAACGATGCGATGTATTTGCATCGCATCGAAGTGTTGAGATGCTTTATCGATGCCATTACATAGTGGCATCGATAATATAAAGCATGGACAGACATCTGTCCAAGTCCAGAAACTGTTTAAATACGAGCGCGCTGGAAAATTGGTTTAAGACGCTGCGTTGAAATGGAATGGACATTAACGGCAAATATATCTCATACTTACGATTTGCTGATGGCATCGTCATATTTGCGGAATCGTTGCAAGACTTACAACAGATGCTGAACAGCTTAGCTGATGCTTTACGACAGATTGGCATGAGCTTGGTTATGACGGAAATTATGATCAATGATAGTATAGCCCCAGAGCCAATCACTGTCGTCGGAATGTCTCTCGAAGTTGTGCAGGAATATGTCTACCTCGGGCAGACTCTGCGTTTGGATAGACACAACTTTGAGAAAGAGCTAAACTGGAGAATTCAGCTGGGCTGGGCTGCGTTTGGAAAGCCCCGACAAGTCACCTATTCCTCAATGTCTGAAGACGAAAGTCTTCAATTAATGCGTCCTACCTGTCATGACCTATGCTGCTGAAACGTAGACACTGACAGTACGGCCGGTCCATCAGCTGAAAGTCACTCAGGAAACTATGGAGAGAGCTATGCTCAGAATTTCTCTTAAGGATAGAATCCGTAACGAAGTCATCCGACAGAGAACCAAGGTTGTCGCTAAAACTCAGAAACTTACCAGGCAGAAATGGCAGTGGACCGGCCATGTTTGCGAATTTTGCGATAGCACCGACAATCATAGGAGCAAACTAAAACTGGAGTGGATACCACATTTAGGCAAGCGTAGTATAGGACGCCTTCCGGCGATATGGAGCGATGATCTGCGAAATGTTAATATGTCAATGTTTCGGCAGACACTGGATGAGAAGAGCTGAAGACCGAGCTCAATGACGCGTCTTGGGAGAGACCTACGATCAATATAGGTTGATGATGATGATGACTGTTGCTATGCATAACTTCGCATTTACGCCAACAGGGATTTTTACTTCCTTTGGCTTGGAGTCCGAGGACCAATGGATGGTATTCGATAGTATTACTTATGTTCAAACTCTGTAATAACTTCGATTGCGCAATCTAGGATTTGTCTGTGTCGATTAAGGCGTAGTTCTAGTAGTTCTTATGTAGGGCGCTAGATGGCGCTATAGAGTCACGCCGCGCCGAAAACGCCGCCGCCGCCGACCCTCAGAGGCCGACGCGCCGCCGCCGACTGACTTGCCGTCGGCGCTCATATCTAATATCAACACATCAATAATAGATCAAAGCTTCATCATACTAAAGTCGTACTCATTGCGACTCCAATCCAACTCCCATGACGAAGAAAACGATGAAGACTACATTGAAATTCTACATTGACTCTACGTTGAAACTCTACAAGAGACTAAACGAGACTTTACATGATACTCTGCATTGACTCTACATCGACTCTACATTGAGACTCTACATCGACTCTACATTGAGACTCTACATCGACTCTACATTGAGACTCTACATCGACTCTACATTGAGACTCTACATCGACTCTACATTGAGACTCTACATCGACTCTACATTGAGACTCTATATCGACTCTACATTGAGACTCTATATCGACTCTACATTGAGACTACATCGAGACTCTACATCGCTTCGATACTTGCTACAATGCTACAAATCGTGTTCGGATCATAGATAGATTCGTTTTAATCTAAATGTGACCTTACCTTTGCCGAGTCCGAGGCGCCTCCCGCGCAAGACTGATATAACGAAGTTCGCTAAACTAGTCCCTGGAACCCGGAGTAGAACCCGGAACTGCAAAGACTACGTTGCAAAGTACGGAATTCTCCAACAGATCAATGAACACTCAACAACCAAGGGACTCGGAGAAATACCAATCCACCAAATCTACCTTCAAAACGAATACGCCTCAGGCAACAGGATATGCTGGAGACAAACATTGATAGCACCAGTCAGGCAGCCAAAACAAAAGGCATACTATCCAGTGAACTTGCGCGTACCATCGGATACTTGGTAACACGTACACCAAGACGGACGATGAAACCAGCGAACTTGAAACGCACTTCCCGGGATGTCTAATATCAGACTCGTTCGAATGGGAAGCACACAGCGAACGAGCAACCAGTAGTCAAGATTGGACCACCGCTCAAAACCTGATCAACAAAGAGAAGGTAATTTGGGCCATCAACAGCTTCCTTCTTTTCAAATCGCCAGGGCTAGACGGAATCTTTCCGGGCCTTTTAAGGTGGAGTGGCGAATTACTAGCCGAACGCCTAGTAAACATCTTCAGAGGATGCATCGCCCATCGCTACATACCCCAGAAGTGGAGGGGAGTGAAGGTTATATTCTTACTAACTTGGTAAGAGCGACTACACAATGGCGAAATCCTTCCAACCTATTATTCTACCATCGTTCCTCTTCAAAACCCTAGAGAGGATATGTGACCAGGAAATCAGAGGTAACACTTTCCTACGCCAACCGCTACATCCGCAACAACCCGCCTATAGTCCAGGCAAATCAACAGATTCCGCACTCCATAGCGTAGTCTCTCGAAATGGAGACGGTTTAGCCACAAAACAACCAACTCTGGGGGCCTTCATAGATATAGAAGGTGCCTTTGACAAAACAACCTTCACTAGCATAGACCTTGCACTAGCAAGATACGGTGTCGACCCTACGCTAGCAGAATGGACAAACAACATGCTTAAATACAGAGCAACACAACTCACAGTAAACACCACAACGAGGGGCATAGTGGTGAGAGGCTGCCCACAAGGCGGCGTCCTCTCGCCCCTGCTATGGAACATAGTAGTGGACGAACTCATCCGAAAAGTGGACGGCCGCGGGCTCTTCACAGTGAGATATGCAGATGATCTTGCTATCCTCACGACTGGATGATTCGAAAACGTACTCTGTAGCCTGTCTGTGCAAGCAGCGTTTAAAACAATTGAAAGCTGGTGCACTAGCCATAGCTTATCAGTCAATCCCACTAAAACAGAACTGATCATGTTCACACACAAAAGAAGCCTGGGAACCCTAAAAGTACCAAAGCTCTTCAACACTGATCTCAAGCTAATCAACGAAGTCGAGTATCTAGGGGTCATACTGGATAGCACTTCTTTGGAACAAGCATCTTGACCACAAACTCCAACGCGCGAACTCCACATTCTTCCAACGCGGTAGAATGCTCGGAAAAACATGGGGTCTTTTGCCAAAATAACCCGGTGGCTCTATACAACCGTAATATGACCAGCACTTATACACGGAGCAGTTGTATGGTCGACCAGAACCGAATTCACGACCGTGATAACCAAACTGCAACGCTTTCAGAGACTGGCATGCTCTACTATAACAGGTTGCATGAAGACCAAAGAGATCAATCAGGAATCAGCGAAGTACGAGTCTACACTGATGGCTCAAAACCCAAACAGGGTACAGGCGCCGGAGTACACTCGCTAGATCTCAACATTAACATATCAATGACACTAGGCACACTCAGTTCCATCTTCCAATGTGAATGTGCAGCCATTTCCGAAGCAGCAACAGCAATCAACAGGAGAGGAATCGCTGATTATAACATGTGGATTCTTTCAGATAGCACAGCCACACTCAAAGCCTTGGAGAGCCACAACTGCACCTCCAGACTCATACACGAAAGTCACCTTGCCCAAGAGAGCATCGCCTTAAGAAATGGGTTAATCCTACATTAGATGCAGGGACATAGTGGATCACTGGGTAATGACGCTGCAGACGAGTTAGCCAGAAGAGGATCGGAAACAATATCCGAGGGGCCAGCTCCTTTCCTTCCTCTACCGTTCTCTCTGCTACGCACCTGGGTGCGTCTGAAAACCCTACAACCACACAACACATGCTGAGCACGTACGACTGACTGCAGACAGTCAAGAGTTGCAATTCCAGCCATCACACCGAAACTAACACGCCGTCTACTAAGCCTGCAGAGACTGAATCTCAAAATCATTGTGGGGACCCTGACAGGACACTGTCCCTGGAACAAACACTTTTACAACATCGTAGCCACTGACAGCCCACTCTGCAGAGGCTGTCTTACCGAAGAAGAATCAGCTGCTCACGTAATCCTGGAATGCGAGGGCGTAGCAATACAACGAACAGAAATCCTAAGCAACCCCAGGTCACTCTTCCAAGCCTGCGAAGCCCTCAGGAAGCTACTGTACTTTTGGGAGGAGTTAGGCTGACTACACTCCTAGCCAGAACATCCCCCACGCATAATGGACCATCTTTGAGTCTAAATCCGGAAACGGGAGTCCCATAACATAACATGACATAACATGGTCTACGATTTAAGTATTTTGGGGTGACCTGTAAATAGAAAGGGATTTCCTATTTCACAGTGAACCGTTTCCAATTAAATGGGGGTGGTTTAGCCATTTTCCAATTTGCGGAGCTTTTTATGCAAATTTCCAATTAAATGGAGGTGCTAATTAGTACCAATGTTCCCAGTTAAGTGGGTACCTACACGCGACGCCAAATTCTCAATTAAATGAAGGTATCATTTTGTACCAACCAATCTTCCCAGTTAAGTGGGTACCTACACGCGACGCCAAATTCTCAATTAAATGAAGGTATCATTTTGTACCAACCAATCTTCCCAGTTTAGTGGGTAGCATAAGTTACGTTCCCAATTTAATGGAGGTATTCCTTACCAAATGTTCCCAGTTTAGTGGGTACCTGTTCCCAATTTAATGGAGGTATTCTTTACCAAATGTTCCCAGTTTAGTGGGTACCTGTTCCCAATTTAATGGAGGTATTCTTTACCAAATGTTCCCAGTTTAGTGGGTACCTTAACTTAACTTTTTCTACATAAGTTACTTACAGTCATATTTAATTTACTGACTACGTAAAAAAGATAACAGAGTAAGTACCTAGTAGGTAAGGTAGGTAGTCAAATAGGCACTCAACCAATTTGGTAGATAAGTACCACTTTTATTATTACTTTTAACTACCATGTCCTTCTTTTACCCTGTAAATAACGTAATTCTATTCACTGACATTTTATTTTGTTCATTGAGATAGCTACACAGTTTATAACTTTTGCTGTCTCATCGTTTTATCTTGTAATTTAACCTATATGTACCTAGTTCTGAATAAATTACGTTTGAATTACATTTGTAATTAATTGTCGTCATAGATAGATAGATAGATAAATCCATTTATCCGACACTGAACACACATAAAAAAAATCTACAATAAAATGAAAGTGGGTAGGTAGTATGTAACCAATAACTAAACTAAACAAACAGAAAATAAGAAAAACAAGACTACCTCCCTACATGTTCTCGGTTGTCGATGGTGATAACTAAGTAGGTATCTAAATAAAATGGTGCGTAATGCAAGCTTACGCTCGCGTTCTCGGCCAGCTGCGCCTGTGCTGCCAAGCGGTAAACAACAATACCTAGACTAGGTAATAAAACTGGTTTGCACGCCTACCGGCATGAAACTGAATAGTTTTTATTTTCGTGCTAAGTACCGAATGCCATTTTATTTTGACACACCAATATCTTGTTTACGTTAAACATATCGGTATATCTCTATTTTATAAACTTTTTTTTTTTTTTTTTTTAGTTATTTATAACCTTACCTTTTTACCTCGTCGCCACATGTAGTGCCTACCTACTCGCTGGCCAGTAAGTAGTACTTTAGGCAGCACCTAGTACCTAGATCGTCACAGGCTCGACAACAAGCGGTGTGTACAAGCGACACGTCCAACCTCGCCCGTGGCTTGCGTAAGACTCCCCCGCCGCTCTTATCGCCCCGGTTTATATAGCAGCTAGTAAACAAGTGACGTCAGCTGCAGGTGGCTCGCAGGTGCGCCGAGACCGTGGATTGTATTTGTCTAACACAAACACTACAGAACTAAATAGCTCTTTTTCTCAAATGGTGTTTAAATTACGGTTTCAAAATGTTACCCGCTGTCCGAAATATGATATCTAGGGCGTCTTGCACCAGAATCACTAAACGTATTTAACAACTAAGGGCGGCTTGCACCAGAATCGCTAAACGCGTTTAACTCTTAAATAGTATTTAGCGAGTTGTCAAGTCATACAAATACGTCAGATTTAAATCGATTTAGCTGTTAAATACGTTTAGTGATTCTGGTGCAAGACGCCCTAAATCGATTTAAATCTGACGTATTTGTATGACTTGACAACTCGCTAAATACTATTTAAGAGTTAAACGCGTTTAGCGATTCTGGTGCAAGCCACCCTTAGCGCTTTTGAATTTTTCATAGATATTGATTTTTTTCTTAATTCATTCGTATTTTACTTACTGAAGTGCTATTTAAAAAGTACCTCGGTCTGTACCTCCATTACCGTCCTTAGATTTATCTTCAAATTATATCTTATTCAATGAGCGAGGAAAGATCCTTCCTTTGTTAAAATAAGGAGTATTTTTAAATATACTTAGATTGCTTTATACAAAGGGATGAATTTTTATCTTAGCCTACTTACGAGTACCTACCTACTGTTCGTATTTTGTAATTTTTGTAAGTAGGTAGGTTCGTGTAATATTCTCTGGTAAAAGGGAACTAAGATATATACCTACAAAGTACAGTCAGCATCAGAAAAAAAAGATGACTTTTTCAGAAGTTCAAAATTGTGTAGGTACAAGGTACTGTTAGCTTTAATCATAATTTTTTACCTAAATAGTAGGTACTTTTAGGATAGGTTTTACATCATAATCATAATTTAAAAAAAAAATCCTAGTTCTCAGTCAAACATTATTTATATTTATATGAAGAAATAATTATGGCTATAATTTTACAATTTACTAAAATTATAGACTTCAAGGCCAGTTTCACAATCTTTGAGTAACGCTATCCGTAAATAAAATATTTCAATCTTTCTTCTTGGTAAGTCAAAAGTAGACTATGCTTTTTTTTAATGCCATGCTTAGGCAAAAAGGCTTACGGCCCACCTGGTGGTATGCGGTTACCGTCGCCTATAAACATCCATAGCACCAGAAGTTTTTATTTGATGGATATTCAAAGATGGTGAAACCAGCCCTAAATACTATTTGTAGCACGCAGAGTACATCTCCATAACAAAGACACAATTTTGGGTTGAACTTCTTTCACAACTTTTAAGACAATTATAAAATCTTAGCAGTCCTTATGTATTTTGACTAATATAAAACAATTGAAAATGAAGCCCTACGTAAGAGTATCTTCCGATCGGATGTATTCTCCTATATCAGCTTGATGGAAGACCACAGTGGCTAATGGATCAGCATTTCGGCACTCTGCTGTCGTTCTTGCAGCAACACCAAAGCCAATCGGCACATCTGACATCGTTAGGACCACCACACCTTGGTGTTTTGGTGTGTTTTCTGTTATTCGGCCGAGACCTGCAAATTAGAAGGTGGTGTTATATTTATGTGGTAGAATCAATTATGTCATGCACCTACCAAAGCTAGTAGTTGATTTTTTTGTGAATCCAGGGAAGTACTAACACCATAGCTATTTCTACCACCAAGAAGTGACGCCTGCATTGCTGTGTTCCAGTTTGAAGGTATGGTGGCCGGTACAATAAGCTCACAATCCTTAACATCATTACATCTCAGAGTGATGGACGCAGTACATTGCCTCACAGGGCACGTCTTCAGTGGACATGCTCAGTCATGCCATGCATTGTTACAGGCAGAGGTTACCACTCAACATCTTCAAGAGGAATATCTGGTTGTTTCATCACTGAACTCACCGCTTTTGATAACATGATGTCCGTACAAAAACTGTTGCTCAGCTGATGGTTTCACCCACAGCTTGAAGGGAGCATACGGCGCTATGTACGTCAACGCAGTAATATGCAGTCTGAATTTATTAGTTTTCGTAAACTTTCCGAAACATGTTCCCGCCGATATTAGATGCTCTGGTTTCACAGTGTGTGCCAACTGTAATAACCGTTCGGAGATGTAGTACACACGGTCTTTTTTCTCTCTAAAGCAGTATGTGCCATCTGGTCTATCTATTAGCAGTTTTACGTTTACTCCTATGCTGAAATGCCGAAAAGTTTTGGTTACACACAGAAAACAAAACTGTTTTTCATGATTTTTCCAAAAGATATCACACATAAGCAGAACTGTGTATTTACTTACTATTTAGTTAGCTTTTCGAATAATATTCGTGTCCTTTCTTCTGATAAAACTTTCATTTTTTTAAGTTTTTAGAATAATACATAAAACAAAAATATAAACACGTGCAACGGCAAGCACGCGCCTTTTGACAGTAGGTTGACTGCCTGCCTGACTGAGACTGACTGACTGACATTGACATTTTTATCACCCAGACAGATGACATAGACAGATACGAATTAAAGTGAAAGGTAGAGAAGAAAAAGGTTGAATAAAATGTTCCGTTCAGAAACCCATAACGTTTCAGGTTTAGTTTTCAGTTGATTTACTGTTAGGTATAGCAATTTTTCTGTGGTATACAACAGAAAGCTATACGGTACACATATAAAATCTGATAATTTTGATAAAAGTAAAGTACTATGTCCGAAACTTTTTGAACGAAAGAAACTACATAGAATGAATAACATTTCATTCACTCATAAAATCTCATTCATTCGTCGAGCCTGTCGAGCAAGAACAGAACGTCGAGCTACGACGATACACACACAAACAAAGTTGCAAAAAGTTCGAGGACTGAAAGTAGTAAAGGGGTAAGTCAAGTTTTCTTAATTTATAATTATTTTCCCACATAACATAATATTTAATTAACACTTGTATTAACATAATGTCCCCTTGTTGTTCGATTAGAATTTTATTTAGAGCGTAATGTGCAGGTAAAGTCTTTTGTTTTACGTCCTGAATAAATAAAGCGAGTGAAAGAGAGGGGTAGATAAAGCACAAATAAACAAAACAAACAGGTACCTAGGTAGAGTAAGTAAATAGGAACTCTATACGGTGCTCTCCGTAGGAGTCATACATACAACTCTGGTGCAGCCTGAATCACAGAGATCAGAGATGCTTAGCCCGGAATGAAAGCGTACTTATTGTTCTATAGAATAACTAAAATCATTTGATGATATCAAATTACTTTAATACATGTAGATAGATAATAATAAGTAGAAACAATTATGAGATTAAACGAATACTGAATAGGTTCTTACAACCTATCTTATCGCGATTTAAGTTTCTAAGAAAAGTGAAAGATTAGGTACTTACTTTTTTTATATAATCTACTAGGATGGAACAAATTGCTGGCTCACCTGATGTTAAGTGGTAACCACTGCCATACAAACTGTAATTACACTACGTATCGTTAGTAGATGGTATAGGTACCTGTCTATTTTAAAGGACAATTTAGAGATTATGATTAGGTAGGTAGTAGGTAGGTACTTACCTACTACCTGCCTATTGAGTTACAATACTTAGGTACCTAGGTAAGTATATTTTATTTCTTATGTTACTTAGGTAGGTACCTAGGTACTTGATTGTGAAACAAATGTGATTGATTACGTTTTGCAATAAGCATTTCTGCAAGGTCAATCATAATAACATAAGGCATCAAAGTTTGACGGTTGTAAGTATCAATTGAAGTATTTCTTAATTGAAGAAGTAACTTAATTGAATTGAAGCTCATTGAAGTATTTCTTAATTTTTACCTCAATTTTGATTATGTACCTACCTAAATATTAAGTAGGATTTATAGGTAAGTAGTATGTTTGTTTGTTACTTTTATTTTTTTAAACATTTATTAATAATTTTGTATTAAAAAAAAAACGGGCTTGAAAGATCTAATAGGAATTAATCTACCCATCAGAACTCGTCTTTCATACGTTCAGTTCGTTTGTTACTTTGTAAAAAATACTGAAAAACTGCTGATTAGATTCCATTGTAAGTAAGTACATAACAAAGGTCAAGTGACGGCATAGTTAACGCTCCCCAAAGTGGGCTTGCCGCAATTTGTTTCCTTAGCCGCTCCTAATTTTTGACACAAAAATTAAAACGAAAGTTTTAAGTAGGTACAGTTTTACCGACTATTTTTTAATACCCATTTTCATAATTATTATGATGTCAGTTCTACTTATTCACTTTCCAGCTTGCTTTAGCTTGCAAAAAATCACATTGGTGTGGTAGGTATGCCCGTGGGCAATGTGGAGTTGTGGATGTTGATTATGATGACAGATATAAACATTAGTTGATAAGGGATTAAAAAAATGCAACTTGCAGCTACTTAACGATTCTTAATAAGATGAATATAGTTACATAAGCCTAACTCTATGCAATAGAAGTAAAACAAAACAGACGTGGTCACAGTGTAGCTGATAAAACATTGCAAGGTCGTCCTCTTATGTCTACAAACACTGGGTTTCGCACGTCTGTTGACCAAACGTTCACTGAAGTGGATCGTTGACCTTAACCATTAAAACATCTTTTTAAATAATCAACTAACTTACTTACTACGAGTATCTATAAAGGCCTACATCTTACGTGTAGTACAGGTGATCGTGATCCTGTACTAAATCATGATATTCTGAATTAGTTCAACAGTAATTTATTCTCTTTGTTAACTCCTTGTAGATACCTAAGTTTTTTTACATTTGATAGTCCATCAATCTCACCTGATGGAAAGTGATGATGAAGCCGACGAAGAATTAAATAAAGTTTTAAAGTAAAGTCTAATCAATGAACTAACTATAGTAGAATGTTTAGTATAGCATCAGCAGCGCTATCATATTGATCTAGCGCCAACTTTACAACATAAAATACATCTACAAGAGATCGCAAATTATTGCGGCCAAGTCGTTTTTATGCAAATGCGTCACAGGCAATGAGGAAACCGATTTTAAGGTTCAGGAAAACCCATCTCTTTGTTACAGATTTCCAAATCGGTGTGACGAGTTTGGTTTGGCCGAAGTCATTGTACGCTGAAACTTTCGCGCGCGAAGACGTGTGATAATGTCTGTGCTAACGTATTATCCCAAAAACTTTCGGGCCAATGGATGGGGTTGGCACCGCGGTGGAGCAGCAGCCGCTGCGGTCTCCGGATTTCTGAAAGGTGAACGAGGTCAGGGGAGTTCTGAACCTCTTCTTGGAAATGAGAGTCTGTACCCGTCGCTGCCATCTGAAGATGACACGGTGTTCAATGCTGGGATCACTAAACTGTACCCCCAGCTTCCTGCTGAGGAGTACGAGAGCGGTGCTGTGGAAGAGGTGGTGGAAGAATCATGTGCTTCAGTCAACGTTAACATGGTGGTGAGTGTTATTATATCATTTTTGATAGCTAATCATTTACTGATAGCTGAATACATGATACGCTCAATGTAAACAGGCAATGGTTGTTTGTTTACTTTGAGATAATCTAGTTTTGAGTGAGATATTGTTTTATTCGAAAAAGAATGCTCACTTAATCCTCTAATAACGATACCTTGAATCTTTTTGAATTAGCATATATTAAAATAATCTTATTTTAAATACCCTAAGAATTACCACTAGTTATTCACACCGAACGCTTTATTGGCATATTGCTCATTCCATGAATACATAGTCACAAACTACAAACCAGTAATTACTAATCAAAGTACTGTAATCTTAAGTCTAGGACAAATCATTTCGTCACGAATGACGAGTCATCTACACGGTCTTAGTCATTTTACTACGGCCTAGACTAGCAAGCCAACGAATGCGATACGCCTAAACCAAATCCAGTGCACTTGTACTGTTTTTAGCACCAATTGTCTATGCATTTTTGAGTGTTTTTTTGTTTACCAACTAGTACAAGTAGGTACAACGTAGACAACTAGGACCATTTTACATTTTCGATCTAAAATAAGGCGCCAAGTAGGTACCTAATTTTGGTACAAAAGTATGTGTGGAATTCCAACAATTCAAGGTTATAGACAGGATAATGATAAAGAGCCTTCACCACAGAGTTAATAGAGGTAGGTAGGTGTTATTATTTTGCATTAAACTTTTCTCTTTACAAACAATGGATTGACCTGACATTCTCCTGAATCATGTGATGACGCCTAAAGCGGTCTGAATCAAAATTATGGAATCCTAAAAATAAACTCCCACGCATGCTTACTCATAATGAGTTTTACGGGTTTTACGGTGGGTTAACAAGAAAGGAAATGATTAAAACAAGTTTACAAAAACTCATTCTTTAGCTCTACAAAAACTTACTTTTCGTCATAATAATATTTTGTTACTGTAAGCGTCATAGATAATTTTAAATGTAGAATGTGTATGAGATTACTTAGGTATCACATAGTAGGTACATTTAAGTAAAGTTAGTTTAATTATTTATTACTTACATGTTTGAATAATCAGAATATGTAGGTCATGAGTTCCATATTATATTCGATTTGGCTTTTGCACAGTTAAACCGGTCGTATTCAGGTGAGCAAGTGTTATTTATATCATACAGACATTCATGTGGTAATATGGGCTTTTCGTATGCTCCACAGACATGAAATTGAGAATAATTATCTCGATGAAATTAACCTACCTACATAAACCTTTTAAAAATTCAAGAAAAAGCTTTGAATTTTTCCGCGATGACAAGCCCTAGACATGCAAAACGATAAAAGATTCGAAGGGAGAACCATTTATTTATAGAAGCTTGGGTTGCGATGAGAATAGACCGCGTCAAGAATTATTTACTCGCCTACTGTTTACTGGAAGCATTTTACCATCCTGTGTGTTTTATACCTATGGAATCATTTAATATCATGTACCCTAAACTACATAGTAGGTACCTAGGTACCTAACTTCTTTGATGTTTAAGTACCTACAGGTAATTATATTCGTATTCAATATAAATACCTAATACAAATATTTACGTAGCATTTGCTAACATCACATAAATTGAATTAACATAAATAGTTGTAGATAAATGAGTACTCAGTTAGACTTCCTAGTAACTATTTACTTTAAAGCTCATTTATCTATTTTGAGTGAAACCCAGATGTTAAAATGGAGGATGTTTTTATTACGCAAAACCCAGCATAAATCGTAAATTACGTAGAGTATCTACCTAGGTACTAACTAGGTATCTAACTGGTAGGTACTGTTGTTTCTCTTTCAGAAGTTAGTCTGACTAATGCGGTTCTAGAACTGCTGTATGCTGTTTAAAATCAATATCCTATTTTTATTCTTGCTGGTCAAAATATCAATATTCATATAAATAAATATATGAATATTGATATCAGTTTTATTAGAAGACCTAGATTCTGAGTTGATGAATGATAGGAGTCAGTGGAAATAGAAGACATGTTGTGCCGACCCCACTTAGCGTGGATAAGGGCAGGGGAATGATAGGAGACCTAGCTTTCAAAATAAGTTAAAGTTGCAATGAGCACGCCCTAAAGTTCACAGAACTAACAACTGAATCGTTGACACATTTCAACGATGAACCGAAAGGCAAAGTGTTGGACGAATGGACTGTACGCCATTGCTAGGATTGAACCGTTGGATATTAAAACCGATGGAGAAGGCATAAAAAACTAAATCTATGAAGATGCATGTGAACTTCTACAGGCAGATAATGATTATGATGATGATTAGAAAATCTTCAGGTTGAATAAACTGAATAAAAAATCGTACACGAATGATTGATGCCTATCCGATAGAGTTAAGAGGGCTATCGCAGTTGGGCCGCGCTCGAATTCCGGTTTCTGAGCCGCCAAAATAAAAAAAAATGCCCACGCACAAATTGAAGCCGCTTTCCGCTCGAGTTTGTACATTAACTAACTAGTCTTGGTACTTGGAAGTTAGGTAAGTAAAGCCATTAAAATTATAAAAATTTTCAATGTACCTAAAGATTTATAATAGTTTAGATGGCTGTTTCTATTTAGGGTGTTTCTATGTATTATAAGTAGGTATGTATTTACAAAAAAAAGTATATAAGTATTCTATCAGATCTAGTTCCCATATCACAAGCTTTGCTTAGTTTGGGACTAGAGGGCGTTGTGTGTAAAGCCCAAGAATATTCATATTTATTTATTTTATTAGATAGAATTTCTATCTAAACTTTTACAAATCTGTACTTACATTGATTTATTTTTTGATAAATTCTTTGAAGGAGTTGAAGTATGTCTGTCGGTTTGTCGTTTGAGCACAGTTGACGCTGAAACCGCTGAACAGATTTTGATGAATCGTATCATGGTGATAGCTTATAGCACCGATCAACATTAGGTACATTGCACACATTAGGTAATTATGTCAAAATCAACTTCAAACGGCCGAGTTATTCGTCAACTCGCGAGCGTGAAACTCGTGATTTGGCACTTTCCAATTAAACCTATTTTTTTGTCGTCAACTCGCGCGCACAATATTATAAAGTACAGTCTTATTTTAAAAACGGATTTCTTTTAAAATCGATATCTGAGGGCCCCTCTCAGCCATTATGTGTTACTATGTATTATAAGTATGTATTTACAAAAAAAGGTATATAAGTATTCTATCAGCATCTAGTTACCATATTACAAGCTTTGCTTAGTTTGGGACTAGAGGCGTCGTGTGAAATGTCCATAAATATTTATTTTATTTATTTATTTATTATCAAGAATCTAATCTCCAATTAGAAAAAATCATAGCCGCCATATTTAACTTTTTTTGTTTATGGACCGATTGCTTTCAAAATCGATATCTGAGGATCCCCCTTAGCCATTATCAGGAATATTATGTAAAATTAGAAAAAGCATGGCCGCCATTTTTAACTTTTTTGTTTATGGACCGATTGCTTTCAAAATCGATATCTGAGGGTCACCCTCAGCCATTATCAAGATTCTAATGTCAAATTTGAAAAATCATGACAACCATTTCTAACTTTTTGGTTTATGGACCGATTGCTTTCAAAATCGATATCTGAGGGTCACCCTCAGCCATTATCAAGAATCTAATGTCAAATTTGAAAAATCATGACCAACATTTTTAACTCTTTTGTTTATGGACCGATTGCTTTCAAAATCGATATCTGAGGGTCACCCTCAAGAATCTTAAATGAATGCCGTTTGAAGTTAATTTTGACAACTGTCATCAAAAATGTAGATTTTAGTTGTCTCTGTCATTTAGTGATGAAACGAGTAGTCTAGGATAAGTAGTTTCCAAGATATGACCGTTTGAAGTTGAATTTGACAGCTGACATCAAAAATGTAGATTTTAGTTGTCTGTGTCATTTAGTGATGAAACGAGTAGTCTAGGATAAGTAGTTTCCAAGATATGACCGTTTGAAGTTGAATTTGACAGCTGACATCAAAAATGTAGATTTTAGTTGTCTCTGTCATTTAGTGATGAAACGAGTAGTCTAGGATAAGTAGTTTCCAAGATATGACCGTTTGAAGTTGAATTTGACAGCTGACATCAAAAATGTAGATTTTTGTATAATAACAGTAAAGTTAAAAATGGCGGCCATGATTTTTCAAATTTGACATTAGATTCTTGGTAATGGTTAAAAGGGACCTTCAGATATCGATTTTGAAAGCAATCGGTCCATAAACAGAAAAGTTAAAAATGGCGGCCACGATTTTTCAAATTTGACATTAGATTCTTGATAATGGCTGAGGGTGACCCTCAGATATCAATTTTGAAAGCAATCGGTCCATAAACAAAAAAGTTCAAAATGGCGATAATGCTATTTCAAATTTGACATTAGATTCTTGGTAATGGTTGAAAGGGACCTTCAGATATCGATTTTGAAAGCAATCGGTCTATAAACTGAAATGTTAAAAATGGCGGCCATGATTTTTCAAATTTGACATTAGAATCTTGATAATGGCTGAGGGTGACCCTCAGATATCAATTTTGAAAATAATCGGTCCATAAACAAAGAAGTTCAAAATGGCGATCATGCTTTTTCAAATTTGACATTAGATTCTTGGTAATGGCCGAAAGGGACCCTCAGATATCGATTTTGAAAGCAATCGGTCCATAAACAGGAAAGTTAAAAATGGCGGCTATGATTTTTCATAAATAGGTACAAATAAAAATATATACATTGACATTTTTACACGGCGCCCTTTAGACGACTCATAGAACAAACGTCTATGATGCCACACAAAAAATAATTATGTTTGTTTTTGGTGAGGATCGAACCCACGACCCACGGCACGGAAGGGAGAGCTAGTACCGACTGAGCTGTGAGGCCTATCAAAATATCTTTTCATTTTAGCTCATCATCATGAATTTCTATTCTATTCAAGTACACGTTCTTCATTGCACTGCAGATTGTACTGTTTGGCACAGTACGCACAACGGATCTTCATCCCTCTGAAGTTAGGTGTAACAATCGATTTTGTATGTACTACACAAACATCCAAACATCTAAACTTTTGTATCCCATCCCACTAATATTATAAATGGTAAGATAAGATAAGATTTTAATTGTCCCCAATAGGTATGTACAGGTGTTAATGATTGTCATGAATAAAAAAGTTACTAACATCAAAACTAGGTAGTCAGTCACACTCCACGTGTACACGCACGGTTATGCTCGATCTTTTTGGCGCGGAGAAAATCGACACAGGTCCGACTTCCACGAGCGCTGGCGCGCGTCTGAATTCGAGCGGCCAACGCATCGCATTTTATGCAGTTGTAAATTACGTTTATTCAAATTAATATAATAAGTTATGTAAATAAAAAGTATACAATTTTATTGATTATGAACTAACGTTTATTTTGGTATAATTTTTACCTAATAATAATAATGTAGTATGGAGAAATTAACGGCTAATTCTGAACGTTTTTAGAAATTTTATGGTTTTTAATTGATTTTTTTTTGTACATATCCCATACTTATTTCTAAATTCCGGGGCCGCTACGGTCAATGGCAGTATATAAGAGATATTTGTTGATATTTTTCATTTCGTTTGCTTTGCAGAGTAGTTCAATCCAGGAGCTTGAAAAAGTGTCTGTGCGAGTTTTATTAAAAACTTGTTTCGGAATTTAGGCTTTATTTAAATATATAAGAAAAAAATGAAAAAAGCGAGGCCGCTACGGTCAATGCGAATAACTATTCTACACCATACAATAAATCGAAATTATCTAAGAGTTTCAGTTTCAGAGATCTAGAACGTCAAAAATGGGCATTTTCACGGTTTGACCGTAATACGCGCCTTAAACAATCGTGAATGACGTAAATGACCTTCTGCACAATGTTTGATTGTTTTATTGGCCCAATGCCCGCATGCTGTGGAGAGGCGGTAGCAGTTAAAATGCTCCACTAAACTAAATTTACAAAATAAGTTTTATTACTAGGTACCTAACCTACCTACCCTGTCAATTTTAGGAACGTGCGAACGAACGGGAGCGAGCCAATGATATAAATGCAACTTACATCCAGACATTAATTTATTAATAAGTAGGTTTTAAACCGAGAAAAATGATATCAAATAAACTTTAGTACTTAATTTAATAATCAGTAGGTAGGTAGTTGTTTGGTCTTCATATTTACACAAATTTTTGTAGTACCTACCTACTTATGGTACTTACCTACTAATTATGTTAATACCTACTATTAACATGACATCATTAGAACTCATTAGTTTGATTTTATTGTGCCTATAAAAAATTTAGGTACTTAATAGGTATCTACCTTCCTATTCACAGACTCAACCCTCTAGTCTAGACAAAACTCTCAGATCTAAATATTCAAATTTTTGTAAAAAATCAAGTTGTAGGACTGTACCTTGCGCCTCCCAACATGCTCCCATTTTTGGAGAGATTGTATTTTGTCATTCATTTTCGGTTCGGTGTTGGTGTTACCATCTGAATGTTTTTAATATCCTTGGTGTACGTCCAACGATTACAAGACAGACAGGGTGGTGGTGGTGCTCCTCGTGTTCCTAAATACCTTATTTATTACACACTCTTTCATTTTGTAGATAAGAATAGAACTTACTCTTGGTAGTGATGTAAACGGAAGTAATCAAAGGCCGCAGTTACTCCCTGTTTCGAACCATACAGCTGATGACGTCATAACTGTGCGCTGCGATCAGCTGCGATCTTCAATAGTAGCACAGCTATATTGAAAAGTAACTAACTATGTGAACTAGCAGATAAGTTGGAAACCGTCGTCAATCGGTTCCATTGAGCTATATCTATGGAGTAGCCCCATTCTTCTATACAAACAATACGTTATACATATATCTATTAAATCGACACATAAACGTCAAATATATATTTGTTTCTTTTTATCTAAACAAATACTGAATGTGTTGAAAGAGATAGACAATATTTTGTCCTTTCGAATTTTTGAAAAAAAATTCTGTGACGTCATGATTTTATGTTCGCATACCCAGCGCCGCCATGTTTGGTTACGAGTTTTGTGGTAGATCTGCTGTCAATTACTGTTTTATTCCGGATGTTTTTGAAGATTTTGTGGAAAGTATGCGAAGAAACTAAATTTCAGTGTGTTATAAACTTTATGTAAGAATAACAATCATGCCCAAGTGTTGTGTGAAACAGTGCGGTGCAAGGAAAACTAATAATCAGCCAACATTATCTTTTCATAGGTTAGTAACCATTTTTCTGTTTTTGTGAAATGATTGTTGTATTTCGAGCTCAATGTTTGGAACAATTGGTGATAAATAAATAATATGAAGGCTTTTGCTAGTCGTTTGTGACTCTCAAGACGTTATTTTCTTCGTCATACTTGGAGTTGTTTGTTTACTAGTTGAATAGTGATGTGACATGTGACATACCTACTTTCAAGAACCGAATCGATTGTGTGGTAATGTACTGTAAAATTTTATTTTTAACTTACCTACTTCCTAAGTGTAATGCTGCAACTTTTGTATTACAGGTTTCCTGCTAATGAAATTTTAAAAAGAAAATGGTTGGAAATAATCGGAACGTAAAATATTAACCCCCAACCTAAGATAAAGGTTGTCTGCTCGATGCACTTCGCGGAATCATCATTCAACAGAACTTTAGGTGTTGTAAGATTACGTGACGGTGCATTACCATCATCTTCTCATTTGGTAAGTACCTTTATTTTTACTTACTTTGAAAGTATGTTGATACTTATGCAAGAATAGAGCCAAAAGTACGTCATTATTGTCGTACTAGGTACCATATACTGGTAGCAAAGTTGTATGAAAATCCATTACTTACACGCTATAATAGCCCCAGTCTACAGGGTTGTAAAGTTATTTGAAAATACTTTACACATCGTATCATATAAAATGAAGTCTGCGCAGTAGGCAATTTTATGGTCCATCAGTCAAAAGTACAGTTATGAACAAAATTGTTTTAGATGAGCTGTCGATAGCTGTAGAGTAGTGCAGAGTGTGCCTACAGAGAAATAAATTTTGAAAATAGAGTTTTATATCAAACACTGGCAGATTTATTTATTATTGGAAGTTTAATACAGAACATGGGTTTTTTCTTATTAGTATTTGTATATAGTTATTGTTTTGATCAATAAAAATATTCAATAATCAGAACATGGGTTATGTATCTAGTGCACAAATTATAAATGAATCAGAACTTAATGAATAAATGACATAGGCACCTAATTGAATACTTAAAAATTAACACGAAATTGCCAATTCTGTTTAGGTTGCTTTACCTACCTCAAAAGGAAAAATGAACTCTTATAATTTTAATACCAGATAATAAATGTGATTAAGTGGTTTTTTAAAAATCAATCATTATTTATTCTTTTCCAGCCGTGTCAAATGCGTCCACAATCTACATTAGAGTTGAGTTTGGACTCACAATCTACTGCCAACATGATGGCAAGCTTTTTGAACTTTGTTTTTATTTATTACAAGATTATAAAGATAAAGCCTCCTGAAGTTTTTTTTATTATTTTTAACTGAGAAAAGTTATAGTTTATATAATAATATATCTCCACTTACAACGTCCAGCACACTGGTGTGCGCTGATTGGTATGGAAACACTGAGCGGACTTTTTGAGAAGCATGGTCTCGTCAAGCTTCCGCTCAGTGTTTCCATACAGTTTTTATTTCTTATATTTAGAGGTGAATATATCTTCAACTTCTTGATTTATGGCTTTTGCAACTTGTTGCCACAATTCTGCCAGTGTCGAGTTCTTAGTATTCATTTTTAACAATAATTTTCCTACATTCATTAATATAATCCTAGTATATTAAAATTACCAGTAAAAAACATTTAAATCCGAAAATACGCCCTTAAAAGAAAACACCTTAAGGTTACGCTAGGTCGTAAAATGGGTTCAATTACATAAAAGTTCTAGTAGTAGTTTTTTATTAGACGCTTTTAATCTAACCAATTTTAAATCACATCCGTGCTTTTAAAATGCCATTTGCTTACGTCAAGGGGATAATCGATATCATTTTCGATAATTCATAGCAATCGATTAAATCGGTATCGGCACATCACTTAAGAAGGCAGCCATATTGTGTTACAAAAATTACCACGCTTTTTTCGTAGGTAGAGCATATCCATTGGTTTTATGAATCAGAGATCGGTTCGACTTCCTGCGCTTGACTTGTCATTTTGATTTTCATTCGGTCAGTGCCAGGTCGTGTCGTTCGTTCGTTTTGGTCAGTCAATCAGTTTTCAAGAAGCAAAAAATCTTCGGGGCTCGGTACGTGTGTGTGGGTCGTTTGTACTCAGAAAATATTTAATTTTCGCACTATTTTCCACGTTTCTCTACACAAATTCCCATAAATTATAACGGCTAATTCTTTTGTGTGCTGTGTTTGCTCATGGTTATTCAGTGTGGCGTTTTACATGGGTTACCGTGATTATTTCGGGCGGCTGCTAACATTCTTTGCGGATTCTAAAAAGTTATAACAACGATGACCTCATCTGGTTTTAGTGATAATTTAGGAATGTGCACTGATTAAATAAAGAATAAGACGCGGGTAAGTTTGAGAGAGAGAATTGCAAGTTAAAAACTTGATAAATAAAGTTAACTCCTACTGATGACCTAATTACATACAAACTTGGTCCTAGAAAATTATGCTCAGAAAGAATTTATATTTGCCATTTATCTAATTTTTTTGTTATGGTAAAATAACAATACTATTTGTCTACTACCTATTTAATAAGATAAGTAGGTCAGTACATATCATCGATTGTACATAAACATACCCACATGGGTAATATATCTATTTCAGATTATAACATCATTTATCTGGACAATATTGTACATCAGCGGTAAATAGAGAATTTAAATAAAGCTTGGAAATCTGAGATATTTTATTTTTAATTAGCCTGTTTTTTGAAATGTGTTTGAATGCCAACTGCCCGTATGTTGAAATGCTCTAAGCAGTTAAGTAGTACTTACAAGTTTTTACAGTTTATCTACTCCGGACTTACAATAAAGAGGTAAATTCTGCACCCGATAATAAACAAATTAAATCAAAATGTCATCAGATCAGCTATCAAAGTAGGTAAGAAGTAAAAAAAAAGAATCATTGTAAAAAGGATCATACAAAAAAACGCTAGAAACCAGGCTGTAGTTTCTCGTCCGTTCTTCTAGGCTCTGGTCGCCTGGATCTGGCACCTAGAATCACTTAATATATAAGACAATTCTAAATGATCCTTGTAGAATAAAAGAAATCATGACTATGAAGGAAACGGACAGCATTCTTGTCATGTAATCTAAGAGTTAGAAAAAAAAACAGTGTCTAATTATCACTTATTGTATGATGTCACACTTGTGGCCTTCATCTAGCATTGTAGTGTGGGTTGAATAGACAGGGTTTTAAATAATTTGTGAACGTCATATAAAGTTTACTTGATTCTGGTTTATTTTGTAGTGTAATTTTTTGAGAAATAATTCGGTAACTTATGGAAGTATGAGTAAAATTGCTTACACATAATCTGCTCGCAGCTTTGAGGGACCCCTAATGAAAAGCCAAAACATGCATCTACAACACCATCGGGGATGCTAAAACAATGCTGCCATCAACCCAAAGTCCTTCTCCGTTATAGGAGTTGTGCTGGATGGGGCGAGGTTAGCAGAAGAACAATCCACAATACACCTTAACACGGGACTTTAAGTCATCTTATGCCCCCACCTTGAATTAGAATTAGGTACGTTATGTTATGGGACTCCCGTTTCCGCATTTAGACTCTAAAGGTGGTCCATTATAGAATTAGTTAGATCAAACACAGCACACAAAGATAAGCACAGATCTTTACAAAGATAAGTGGAGCCAAAGTTATCCCTAAAACGTAACCCATCACCAGCCTAAGAAAAATGCCGCGGATTAAGTGATTGCGAAAAACAAGATGGCGGGCCAAAATGGCGGCACGAACTTTGGGGCTATGCTCTCTGGAGCTGGCCGGCAGCTTCTGAACCAAGGAGGTCAGGCGCTGATGCAGTACGGCGCCCAGGCCCTGGGAAACATCATCAATGAGGTGTTCCAGAAGAAAGAGGTGGAACAGAAGAGGTTCTTGCCGAGCATCAAGAATTATAAAGTGGTAAGTTTTGTAAACCAATTTTAATGGTTGTTGATGATAGTGGAGTACCTATTCGAGGGTATGAGCACCGAATACCTTATGATACCTACGAGTACCGGAATGGCTAGTAAAAGTTGCGATCGGTTGATTTGGGTGTTTTTCGAGGAACAATGTTAGCACCTACATTGTTAAACTTATATGATCTGACTAATGCGCGGAAAAAATGTGCTGTTCTCTTTCATAGTAAAATAAACATGACATACCAATTAGGTAGGTATCTACTAACTACTCTGGCGGTATTGATTTGTGATTGTAAAAGACTATTTTGGCACATAGCCAAAACAATTGTTTAAAGTTTTGAGCTCTAAACATACCTAAGTCTTATTAACTGTTAAAATTGCGGTAAGATTTTTATTAATTCATCGGTTGATTATTTTCACATATAATATTATTTAAACTCAATTGCTGTCATCACTAAACTTTATTTACAACAAACGATAAAATACGTTGCTGATTATTTGACTTACAATGCGCGACCGCAGTCGTTGCGCGAGCTTTACCTCGTTACCGTGCAGTGTAACTAAAAATATCAATAGAACGTAACTAACTTAACTCATCATTTAATAGCACGCGATATTATATTACCTACTCTGCTGTTTAGATCTCATTGGCGCCAAACACTTTGTCTAAATTATTATTCTACTCAACAATATATTAAGCTGTTTGTTTTCCACATAAAAATAAAATATAATATTTTGTTCTCAATTCAGTACCTACTCTAAATTCCTTATTGACTAAAGTTCACATTGAATTATTAAACTGGTAAAACTAGTTCGAGTCCACGTATTGAAAAGTTTATTACCTACTCGTAATTCGGATAGCTAGGCGCTTTGAAGCCTATGGGATTAAATAAATGTACCTTACATCTTAAGAGAGGATTTACATTAGCCTACTTCGTCCCACTGCTGGGCAAAGGCCTCCCCCAAACTCTTCCACTTATCCCGGTCCTTGGCGGTTTCCCACCAATCCGTCTCAAACACGTCAAGGTCATCCCTCCAGTTAAGAGAGGATAGAGGTTGAAAATCGCAGATTGTAGTTTTTTATCTGTAAATACAAGTACAAACCAAACATATATAAATAGGTACAGACAATGTATATTCCCGAAGTCTGTCCTTTGACAGAAACAATAGAGAAACTATTTTCTGGATATAAAAAACCCCAAAATTACCTCTAACTTTCTGAATTGGTATCTGGCTTAATACGCTCATGCAGATGCATGTGTAAAATACAGTGTAATGTTGTGGGGTCACCGATACGAGTATAACATGCACAATTCGCTTATTATTCAAAATCGAGTCGTTCTGACTGTTTTAACGCTTTAACGGTACTGCTACGCACGATGTAAGTTACGTTTACGCTACGTAACGCGTAATGACGTCAATAGCACCCAAAACGTAGGTTGCTTACTTTCTTTCAACTTATTTGTATGACTGACCACACGTATTGTTATGAATGCTAAACGCGATCTTTGTTTAAAACTTCCTAATGTTTTCTTCAAGGTGCTAAGTGTTAATGCATCGTATACTAGTGCCTCGTGAGTTCACACTTTTTACCCAATTTTATGGAGTTATATGACCTCATAGTTAACCTTGCTACACAGACCGTAGTACGTACACCCACATTGAGTTTTAATGTGTGTACTACGCTGTTCAATCTAGCTCTAAATTAGTTGGCGGCATGACATGGGAAAACTAAAGATAGATATAGTACTCACAACGGATCTTTGTCCCTCTGAAGTTGCAAAAACCCATTTTGATTCAAATTGGAGATAACGAATTTTTCCGCACAACAGTCCATGCGCAATTGCACCACTTGCACCTAACTTCAGAGGGATAAAGACACGTCTTTGTCTATGCAGATTCTATATCTTCAAGAGCCCTCGCAGACTGCCGGCTTTCTATGAATATAAAGATAATCAAACCTCGGTAAAAGTTAGATAGATGGCATTCTACGTATGGATTTCAGGTCAATGTTATAAATATTATTATTTTCTCATGTCTTGAACCACTTGGTGTCGGAATTTACATTTTTCAATTGTTTTCATAGTGTTTATAATGAATTTATGTAATTTTTTAAATGTTTTTGCAATCAATAGCAACAGAGAATAAAGATATTAAAAAAACCACTTGGTGTCGTGTGCATCTGAGGAAAACTCTATAAATTGTAGTTGCAATGTAGAGCACAGTCATGATGTCATTTTTAACTTAGGAAAAGTACTCACTCGCATCCCTATTTCCTGCTATAAAATAATAATGTTCTTGGAAAATTACCTATAGTCTTGAGTTTAAATTCGTAATCCAATGACATCTCGGTATCTAACGTCTCGAGTTTTCTATACGAATTGGATATTGTTCACGCATCTAGCAAACTTACCTACGTATATAAATAATCACAAACATTTTTGTAATATCCAAAAAGTTAGAGTGGGAGCAAGTTTTTTTTAAAAATCACGATATAATATTCTGCTATTGTAACCAGACTATGTATGGAACTTTGCTCATCACTGCAAAATAATTATGTAGGAAAACAGATGCCATACAAGTGATTCACATGCCTCCAAGGTAAATATGGAGATGCATACTGTTGCTATTGAATTGATTAGATTATTCTATTAGCTCTGTAGTATACAGTACACGTGGTCAATAACGTTCGAACCTCCGTTCTGTGCTCAGAAAGAAGAATCGTAGGATTTTCTCTAGATTGTCTCACAAAAATTGTAAAGCCAAAGCTTCGATACCATCTATATTTGATAGGATCTGCCTGTAATAACTCCTGAAACATCTTTGAAAGACTTAAAACCAAAGGGAAACTGAATCCTTATACGTTGTATTGAATTTTAGCAAAGCTTATGGTTTTCGAAGAATTATTTACAAACTTGAAACCTCTTAGGAGTACTCCTAGCATCCCTTCCTTATGCGGCACATCTAGCCTCGCCATGCTTTTAAGACCTTCTGTTCTGGAGCTAAACCATACGTTTTTAGGACTAGGCCCTCTTATAACTCCTATTGATAGTGGTTTAGATATTTTGGAGTACCTAACCCGATAGTTCAACATTGTATCATGAAAATGAATTGGCATTGCATGGGCGGGCACAGTGTGAGTTCAAGTGGTCTGTCCGTAGCTGAAACTCGATCTGAAAATAGACGTAAATCATTGGGCGGAAGTGTTTCCCGCTCATATGCTGTGAATGTTTTGAAAAGATATATTCTAAAGCACTGAGAATTTAGCCAAAGTTTCTAGATTTAAAAGCTTTTTGGAAATATGCTGTAAATTGCTGTAATAGTCTTTTTGTTTACGTTTTCCTCTACTTCTACAAAACTATGTTCTTGGGGATAAGTCCGACTAGACTGAGAAGATGGTATAGGTGCTGACGATGCGGGTTCCATCTAAAACATTTCTCAGGCACGTCAGCGTCCCGTTCAAACAGACATAAATAAAAAATGGCCCCAGACGCTGTATAAATCATCTTCACTAGATGCAAAGTTATCTGTCTGTAGTCTATAGTTTCCCTATTGTATCTAAGGTTAATATTGAGGTAGAGGAGTTAGAAGAATAGATAGAATAAACCATCTTTAGACAATAAAGACTTATCTTCTCGTGGACCGAATCAGCTGAGTGTCGGAACAATTGGTCTAATTACCAATTGCCTCTATAGCTTTGTTGCCGGCTAGATTATTCAGAATGACAGATACTGTAGCTACAGGTTTAGTACATCGAAATAATAGACTCGATGGCTTAGTACCGTTTTGAATTACGAAAACCAATCTATCAATGAAATCTTAAAACAGATATTTGCGGAATCAGTATGTGTATGCGTAGAATTTTAAAAATAGTTGAAATATTGACAAATTGCCAACTACTAATACCAACCGACATTATGCCGATCCTTGTTTCTTTATTGCCATGTAAACATTGCTTTTGAAGTATCTGCAAATTATCGTTTAGAAAAAGATTTTCTTTTTTAATGTGCTTTGCAATTATAATGCCAACTCTTCCATAAATTGTGTTCTTGCATATTAATGATCGTGCAACGTGGCTTTAGTTTTAAAAGTTGTGGTCACCATTTTGGTAAGTAACCGGTAGACTGGTTTAGCTACTTCCGTTTTTCATTTGTTTTTCATCTATTGCATTTAACCCAAAATTGTACTCTTTAAAAGCCAATGCCTTCAGACCTATTGAAGAACTGTCACGTGGTACAGGAGACAAGAGAGCCAGCGATTCTCTCTGCGTAATAAAATTCTTGCGTGATCTGCAAATGTTTTTGGCTTTAAATATTTTGGTACCTCGTATTTTTGAGAAAACCATTGTTGGGTCAAAGGTCAAAGCACGCAGTTAGACGTCCATTAGACGTAAACATTCGTGGCATTTATTTCGTCCACCACTAGCAGTTCAATAGAAATCAAAATCAATATTCGTTGTTTCTGTAAAATCACAAGGATCTTTTAGAACATAGACATTTCACTCCACTCTTCGTGAAATCTAGACTTATTGTGTGTTAACAATTCACAAAGAATCACAATCGAATTATCCCATTACGTCCCCTTTGTCATACATGATTTCCCGCGGCGAGTCGCCTGCTAGTCTAGACAGCTACATTTGTAACTTCCCTTCTGCGTCCTATCGATCGACCTTTCCTAGAAAATTCTAATAGTTACTAGACATTAGGTATTTTAGAAGCCACTGCACTGTTGCGAATGATTCATAAAACGCCATAATCATAGTCATAGAATTTTGATGGAATAAACGATTTTTCTATTATCATATTTCTTATCAACGAGATTGCATGTTTCCCCAAACATTGAATTCAATATTTTACATTATTATCTAATCTATCGAGATAAACTACACGTAATAGCCCCACCTCCGAATACGTGTTTGACTCGTAGATTATTTTATTTACCTTATGACCTTGGGCTAGATCGTCTTTACTGGTATTGGCTTTGACTTTGACTGACCCCACACAAAGTTTCCCTGTATTGAGTTGTAAAATAACGAGTACTTACATCTGGCACAAATATTTGCAAATCATGCAAACACTTTGTTTTGTGCGCTGATCATGAGCACCCAAGACAAAGTTCTTTTTAGTGAAAAGAAATTATCCATCCATCTCTTTTATTTGACAGAAATCGTTATTGTTTTCGTAGACAAAATAATTGTGGTGCATATTGAAAAATAGTACTATATTTGTAAGTTTCTTTTCTCTTACATAGGTCATTAGGAAGATTAATCAAATATAACCTTTGAATTCCTATAGATTTCTCTTTCACTTGCATTAATTGGTTCCTTGTTCAGGTTTTATTAAATTACCTAAATTAAAAAAAAAATAAGCACTAGATATTCTTTCTTCAAGCAGTGGCGCACAAGCATTATTACGTCTATATCTGAACTGAACCGCAGCAAGTAAATTACTGGGAATGAGATATTAACAACGATGTATTCAGTCGTCGAGTGATACCTCTAGTATTACACACGTTTATAGGTTTCGGTAACTTACCAACAGGTGGGTGGATCTTATGCTTTGTGGCGGACATGGCAGAAGTAAATAAACAGAAACACCATTAATTTTCCATAAGTCACTGACAAATGCAAAGCGAACTCGATTCTTGGTAATGTAAAAAGCGTAGGACACTACCACCATCAACTTGTCACTCTTATTAGTCTAAAAGCCTTATAAAAAACGTCACAAAGGTTGGCAATTATCATTTTATGACTTCATCGATGGACGTACTGATAAAAAACAAGTGACATTCGCCACCACGCCCTGTGATGACATGGCGTCCCACAGGGTGTCCTCTTGAGGCCGAAATTGTTTCTCTAATTACTTAATTGTAGCTAAGTAACGAGGTTAGATAAAGCTTGTTACTCATTGTTTGACTTATCTTTTAGCACTTTGTATCATTCATTACTGCTATCACAATTTGATAGTAGGCCATTGAGTATTTCTCAATGGGTAGGTTGCTTATATATTTTTATTGTAACAGATTGTTGTTTTCATATTTTTGTCAGATTGTGGTTAATATTTGACTAAATTATTCTCTTATAATATTATGCGTCGCGTAGCTTTTAATACTTTGCAAACTTTACCATAGTATCCTCATGGGTTTCCTCCACACATGCTCACACTCACACATGTAATGTATTTAATAGGGGTTCGTTATCAGCCGTTATTCAGGCAGTCAATACTTTCAGTTATGCACGAGTGGACATTCGTTCTGTAGGTTTTAAGTTTTTTTTTCGTGAACTTTATTAGCAAAGTTTTTAATAGTTCTGTAAAGTGGTATAGTTTTTACAAGTAAAATGTTGTGAATAAAAGTGTCAATACGCAAATCCATAACTGAATATTTAACTGGTCAGCAATCAAAATCTTTCTGGGCGACGATAAACAATTGTAAAAATCAATACGTAATTATATCAAGGTTATTAACAAGTTTAAAATAGTATCGCTACAGTTCAAGTGAAAAATCTGTGTTTCGAATTTAATTAAGATTTAAATAAGCAAAACATTTCATAAAAATATTGATAACATTTTAAAATATTTGCCTACCAACCGGATACGTTATAAGGAAATATATCCTTTATCAATGCTAATGCAAACTGACCACGCTGTGTGTCAGCTAACCAATAACATCGCTTTTAAAATTAATTTTGAGCCAAAATCACTCCGAAAACCACTGATTAATACATTTAACAAAGAAAAGTAGATTAAATATCGTGGAGTTACATACAATACCTCAAAACAAGAGTGCGCGAATTGCTAAAATGTCGAATGAAGTGCAAGAAGAGTTCCAAAGATTCAGAAAAGAAGAAGTTGGTCATCTATTCACCTTCTATGCCACTGATAATATCGTAAAAACTGCGGAAAAGTGGAAAGCAAAGTCTGTATCATTCAAGTCTCCTAAATCAGGGCGTATTTTCCGAACAAAGAAAAACTCAGAAAACAAAGTCCCCAAACATGACGAGAAGGAGAAAGGAAAGGAACGATTCTTGCTTAACAGGTGGTCGAAGCTATTCAATGACTTTGGGAAGTCAAAGGTCTCGGACTTCGAATACAAACAACCGAAAGTTCGCGAGAGTAGCTCTTACAAACCATTCTGGGCTACAAAAGTAGTGCAAGCATTCAGGAAGCCGAGCAATGATCTCAGTGCTACTAAAAATGAAAAGTATGCTGTGATTAATATGGAAAATGAAAATTCTATTGTAACAAGTTACAAGAAAAAAACATCTATATCGTTCATACAAAATGAAAGAAGCAGCCAAAGTACTTTTGACAGCGGAATTGAATCTCTGACAATCTCAAAAAAAGTGGAAACTGTTGAAAAAGGATTATCTTTCGCCAAAAATGAACCTGCAACCCCTAAATTCACGTTGACCAACAAAGGTTTTACGTTTGTGAAGGATGGTGTAACTTCATCGCCTCTTGGTAAAGATAAAAAGGGTAAAGTTGTAAAGGATAGTGTAACTTCGCCAGCGCTTGGTAAAGCTAAATGCGGTAAAGCTGAAGCATCTCCTAAGAAAAGGCTTTCAACGGTGGAACATCATCATGAGCATAGGTTGACACTGCCCCAGTTTTATAAGGGAAGCAAGATGTATATGTCGTCTGGAGAACGTCTGTTTTGGGTTCGTTATTTTGTCACCTTTGATCTAAAACTTTAGAAACTTTTATTAATTCATTTGAAACCTTAACCCTTGGCACATCGATTTTCGAAATTCTAAAAATTGATTATTTCATGGCCTACTTTTAACTGGGTTTTATTAATCATCGATCGTTTAAGAATAGATGAAAAAAGAAAATAACATAGGTACTAGTTCTAAGACATCCTGTATGTCACACAACAATAATTTAATCCATAGTTTTATGACTAAACAAAAACAATAACACGGAAAAAACATGGTTATTATTATCAACAAGTACGAGTACGTAATTTCTAAAATAGTATCATAATAATATTTACAAAATAACGATTTGTAGATAACTCTTCGGTCTCTTGTGAGTCTTTGCTACCTGTTGATACTCAGCTCGTTCCATAATGTCATTGGACAAAAGTATTTGGTCTGCTTCTTGGTCTACGAGCATCCCTTTGCCATTATTATGTGACCGCTTTCATCCATTTCCCATCGACCCTTGCAAAAGATCCTTCAGAACTTCACTTTAGCTTGGCGATTCACGTGACCACGTCCACAACCTTTGCAAATCTCGTTATTGGGTATGTTGTGTAAAAATGATATTCCAAACATGGTCCGCTCCATTTCCCGTTGTGCAACTCTGATCTTATATGTATTCCTTGTATAACAATATTGATGTTGTCAACAGCTAGGCGAAACTCGCCCGTCCTCCTTCGGTCCAGCAACGTACCAGGACTTCAAGGAGATTCGCTCGCAGTGCCTAGCTGAAGGCAGACTTTTCGAAGACCCTGAGTTCCGAGCCATTGACAGCAGCTTATATTATAAGGAGCGCTTAGATAGACCTATCACATGGCTGCGGCCAAGCGTAAGTTTTTTTCTTATTTACAAATGAATTTGGTCGTTTGACGAATTTAGCTAATGTAAACAGGCCGAGCAAATCAAAAACAAAACACAGTCAAGTCTAGTCAACTCAAATTGACTGTCACTATAAAATAGGTTATGGGTCCAGTGTAAAATAACGTTTATTTCGTCGCTTCCCAGACTAGGTTATGGATCCAGTGTAAATGAGATCAGTTATGTCAGTTGCTTGAACCAAAATATCATTGTCAAATATACATATTTTTGTTCGAACATAGTGTGCAAACGCTCTATGGCAGTAGGTATATATCATAGTTCTGATAGGTTATGGGTGCACTATGCAGTTTATATCTGATAACTTCAGAATAGGTTATGGTCCTAGTATAAACAACATTCTATTTGGTATATAGTACCTACATTTTGCGTATAATTTCAGGAAATCGCCAGCGATCCCCAGTTGTTCGTAGAAGGATACAGTCGCTTCGACGTGCAACAAGGAGAGTTGGGAGATTGTTGGCTACTAGCCGCTGTCGCCAACTTGACTCTTCACAGGAAGTGAGTATTACCAGCAGCACCCTAATTTATTAGCTGATACAAATGATTTTAAACTTTGATTATGACTTTTCCTGTACTTTCAGATTGTTCTTCCAAGTAGTCCCTGATGACCAGAGCTTTGATGAAGACTATGCCGGTATATTCCATTTTAGGTAATTACAATATTTTTGGTCTAGCCTTAATTGCATGGCCTAGTTTAGACGGTTTAAAGTAAATTAAATGAATTGTATTAAATATATCCCACGCATAGGGTAATATCCCACGCACAGGGTAATATCCTACGCATGGGGTAAATATCTCGCGCACAGGCTGCATGATTTAAATAAATATGGAATGATACTATTTTTCTATCTATGTGTGTAATTATTTAAGTTATTTTCAGATTCTGGCAGTACGGGCGTTGGGTAGATGTAGTTATAGATGATCGTCTCCCGACCTACAGAGGAAAGCTGGTGTTCCTGCACTCCTCAGAGAATAATGAGTTCTGGAGCGCCTTACTGGAGAAAGCTTACGCTAAGTCAGTATAACAATATATCTTCTTACTATAGATATTTTCTTAGTTTATTTATTTTATTATCACAAAATTCACAGATCTTATAAACAAATTATTTAACATTTTAAAGATGAACCTTACATCCAATAACGGTTTTACTTTATATAAAAAGTTTTTATATAAGAGCGGTTATACCAACAACTTTAATGTGTTGGTTAAGTTGAGCTTGAAATATAAACAACAAAACATTAACAATAGTTTAACTTTAAAAGGATAGTAGAATAGATAGGATAGTTGTATTGTATAGGATGAATATCCAACATAAGGGTAAAGATCTCGAGCTTAATAAGTAATATTTCACTTTGAATTCCTAAGATTCTTTCTAATAAAATAAGTAATTATTAAAAAATATTTTTTCCTTAGACTGCACGGTTCGTACGAGGCCCTAAAAGGTGGTTCTACTTGCGAGGCGATGGAAGATTTCACGGGCGGAGTTACTGAGATGTACGATATAGCTGAATTACCGCCCAACTTCTACACCATTTTGTTGAAGGCTTATGAACGGAACTCCCTTATGGGCTGCAGTATTGAGGTAAATATCCCACACATAGGCTCCAATATCCTACTCATGGGCTGAATGTTTAGAGTTAATATCCCACACATAGGCTCCAATATCAAGTAACTAGCAGTTACCCGCGACGTTGTACACAAAAAAAGCGGTTAAAGCATGTGTTTATCTAGGTTACGAACTATAATATATTCCAAGATTCATCCAAATCGGACCAGTAGTTACAGCGTGATTGAAACACAAATATCCAAACATCTTAACTTTGACATTTAGGGCGGCTTGCACCAGAATCACTAAACGTGTTTAACAGCTAAATAGATTTAAATCTGACGTATTTATATGACTTGACAACTCGCTAAATACTATATAATAGTTGAACGCGTTTAGCGATTCTGGTGCAAGCCGCCCTTATAATAGTAGTGGGATGTCAAAGTTTAGATTTTTGAGTTTGGCTGTTTGTGTTTCAATCACGCTGCAACTACTGCAGGGGTATTCCAATTTCAGTTGAACTGCAAAGTTTTAAATCATGGTCAGTTCATACAAACTCATAGTTATTCTGTGGCTAAATAGTGACATTATGATGTCATTAAATTTGTTTTCGCGCATATTTTGCTGTCAAATGTCTAAAAAGAATGATCACGTGGTACAATTTTGTACCACGTGACCTGAAGAAATTACATTGGGCAGTGAAATATAACTTGACAGCAAAAGATTGGAATACGGGGGCTGGTCCGATTTGGATAAAACTCGGATTAACACAAGCACTTTTCATTCCAAAAAATTGACAAGACGAACGAGACGCGAACGAAATCACGGGTGGAAGCTAGTTGTGCTGAAAGTTTTTTTTTTCCAGCCAGACCCAAACATCCTGGAAGCGGAAACTCCGATGGGTTTGATCAGAGGTCACGCTTATTCGATAACGCGGGTCAAGTACGTGGACATAGAGACCCCGGGCCGCGCCGGCAAGATACCACTGCTGCGGCTCAGGAACCCTTGGGGCAACGAGGCCGAGTGGAACGGACCTTGGAGCGACAAGTAACTTTTTTTTTTATACATTATAGACAAATGTTTGACTGCAATCTCACCTGATGGTAACTCCCTAAAATTTCATTTCGACAGGCGTCACAGCTCAGTCGGTAATAGCTCTGCCTTCCGTGCTGTGGGTCGTGGGTTCGATCCCCATTGAGAACTAACATTTGTGTGTGCCGAACATGGATGTTTGTTCTATGTTTAGGTGTTTCTATGTATTATAAGTATGTATAAAAAAAGTATATAAGTATTCTATCAGCATCTAGTTCCCATATCACAAGTTTTGCCTAGTTTGGGACTAGAGGGCGCTGTGTGAAATTTCACTGAATTTATTTATTTATTTATTTATACAACGTGTGATATATTGTCCCTATAAGCCGAAAAGGGGCTTATTCAGACCAAACACGAGAATAGATTGGCATGTGCAAAAGTTGAATACAATAATTTGAAATTCAATTTTTTTTATCTTAGAAATTTACTCTGTATGGGTATCCAGCTGTTAGTACACATGCACCCACACATAGACACTTTAACGCGTGTGCAATGATATATTTTAAATTGAATATTCCAGATCACCGGAATGGCGTTACATCCCGGAATCAGAGAAGGAAGAGTTGGGACTAACGTTTGATGACGACGGCGAATTCTGGATGTCATTCAACGATTTTGTCGCTCACTTTTCAAGGTAAACACTTTTAAAGTTTTAAGTATATTTCTTAGTAAAAGGGATCATACAAAAAAAACGCTAGGAATCAGGCCGTAGTTTGTTGCTCGTTCTTCTAGGCTTTGGTCGCGTGGAACTGGCACCTAGAATCACCTAGAAACACGATTCTAAGTAATCCTTGTGATTTTATTAAATAAAGAAATTATGACTAAAAGTATACATTTTTACCACGCGGTTCAAGAGTTAGCTAAATATTTTGTATTTTTTGTTTTCAGAGTGGAGATTTGCAACTTGAACCCAGATTCCCTCGACCCTGAGGAGTGCCCTGAGGGCTGCACCAAGAAATGGGAGATGTCTGTGTTTGAAGGCGAATGGGTCAGAGGTAAGTTTCTTCAACTTGTCAACTTTTAATGTTCCGGTCCAGTTTTTTAGTAGTAGTAAAGCCTTTTTGTGAATAGACTATCATTATCTATTATGCCGTCGTACAGTGATGCTCGCATGGCTGCCACTTTTTAATTTTCAGACATAAAACATTTTTGAAACTTTTAATTGTTTTAATTTCTTGTTTTTGTGAGTATTATTCTTTAATTTTGGTGGAATTTTAACCAATAATACTTGGGGTGTAGCATAAAGTGTGAGCCATTGGAATAAATGTGATTTTACTATTTGATGGAATTCGTTTCCAATTTTCGAACGGGAAATCCGCCATTTTGCTTTCAAAACAAATGACAGTTGACTTGACTAAACTTATTTCAAATAATTCACTTGACACTGGTAAAATTGATTGTCGAAATGACGGACAGAGGCCATATATAAAAGAAGAAGAAGAATGTTTATTTGTTAATGACGCTGACTACACACTCGCTTTCTAAATGATCCCTGTGATTTTATTGAATAAAGAAATTTTGACTTTGACTTTTTCATTAAAAAACTTTGAAATGAGGAACATTAGGGTAGTAAATAGAATAGAATAGAATAATTTTTATTTCCGAAAATTAAACACAGGATATAGGACCTGCCTGGATATTTTTAGGGACTTTTTAAGTAACAGAACACAAAAAGTTAAAATCGGCCAATATCTAAGCAAGGACTCCAATATATCTTACGGTGTACCTCAAGGAAGCATACTTGGACCGAGCCTCTTTCTGATCTACATCAACGGCCTGTGTAGCTTGAGTATTGAAAACGCCGAAATATTTACATATGCCGATGACACGGCCCTTGTGTTTCGAGGAGAGACTTGGCCAAAAGTGTATGCCTCAGCTGAAAAAGGGTTAAGTAAGATAATGACATGGTTGGGTGACAACTTACTGACATTAAACATAAGTAAAACTAAATATATCCCTTTTACTATGCGTGGAAAAATTCCGGTCACTCCGGATCTTATCATAAAAGCACACACGTGTAGAGACCCCATAAACTGTTGTTGCGATTGCATTGAAAAGGTTAACGAAATAAAATATTTAGGTGTCATTTTAGACGAACGGCTAAGTTGGTTACCCCAAATACAGCAAATAACCTCCAGAGTTAGGAAACTGATATGGACTTTCAAAAAACTTCGGTACATAATGAACGCTCACCTATTAAAAATGTTATACAAGTCTCTCTGTCAATCTGTTATAAGTTATTGCATTACGGTCTGGGGAGGAGCTTACAAAAGTCATTTGTTAGGTCTAGAAAGAGCTCAGAGATCAGTACTGAAAGTGCTTTTATTTAAGCCTTATCGGTTCCCGACTGTAGAGTTGTATAAAGAAAGCGAAGTGCTTTCAGTGCGGCAACTATACCTACACAACATTATCATGTATGTCCATTCTCGCACACCTTTTACCATATTCCCTTTCAAACGCCGGCAGGATAAAATTTGTAAAATAATAAAATTTAGAACAAAATTTACTCACACACAGCATTGTTTTATGGCGTCTTATCTCTACAACAAGATAAATAAAAAACTATACGTTCACCCTCTCAATAAAATAAACTGCAAAATGAAATTAAGAATCTGGTTACTAGCTTTAGATTATCTAGAAACAGAAAAGATATTACAAATCGATCGCTAATTCTTACTAAACATGTATCTATTGGATTACCCTGCTCCCATACAAAAAGTTACTTTTGCGCACATACTCACCCTCTCACATGCATACATACTGGATACTCCTGAGATCTCCAGACTCTTATGAGACTGGCACTATCAGGAGTACCCACCCACATTAACACACTCACTCACTCTATTCACACAATGACACCTCGCAGCCTTACATACCTACAAACACACAATCATAGGTGGGTTTCTCCGGATACCCCGACTCTCGAGAGTCTGGCATGGATCTGGAAACCCACGCTTACACACTCATACACACTTTCAAAACACAATCTACTCATTCTCCCTCACTGTACATATCACAAACACTACTTCTTTAACTACTAAACTTTAACTCGTACGTAGGTAGTACGTAGACCAACTTAACCATATATATTGTTTTTATTTTTAATTTTTTTTCATCATTTCATGTCTCTTTTCGTTGTAAAGCTGTATCATAGTTGTTAATCATATAAGACTCCTACCTAATTAGGTCTTCTTTAAAATAGTATTAGTCTTTGTTTGTAGTTTTAAGAGGAGCGGGCACTAGGCATCGGGAAACAGAATTTCTTGTCCGATGCTTAGAGTTCACTCTAGCATTTATACCTAGCTTATAAGTGCTAACTGTACACATTTCTGGTTTGAATAAAGATATTAATAATAATAATAGGGTAAACAGTATTTGGCCACAGTAGTTACACAAATTATTATATATGATAGAAACGGCGAGGCCCAAACTAGGTAAAAGCCTGTATCTTGGGTCTCAGGAATGCGATTTACCTTAATAGAAGAATTTAAACAATTTTCGTTGAGTGAGTGTTCGCGATACTGTTTGGCGGTTTTTTTTTTTATTAAATTAATTTATTAATTATGTTAAATAGATCAAACACAACTACTATAACATTATTATTGTTGACAGGTGTAACGGCGGGTGGTTGCCGTAACTTCTTGGAGAGTTTCTGGCGCAACCCTCAGTACACGGTCACACTGAAGGACCCTGACGAAGGAGATGATGAAAACAAGTGCACGGTGAGGTTGCAGCATTACCAGTTAAATCATAGTCAATTTCAATAACATAACTTTCAAACGTTTATACTAGGTAAATCTATGTACCGTGAGATTAAATATTCACGGACATTTCACACGACGCCCTCTAGTCCCAAACTAAGCAAAGCTTGTAATATGGGAACTAGTATATAATTTTTTTTGTAAATACATACTTATAATACAAAGTAACACCCAGACATAGAACAAACATCTATGTTTGTCACACACAAATGTTTGTTCTCAGTGGGGATCGAACCCACGACCCACAGCACGGAAGGCAGAGCTAATACCGACTGAGCTGTGACGCCGTACGCGAGTACCATTTCCGTGTACATTATATTATCTGTGCGTGTACCGAGCGGATACTTCTTTGAGAAACTTGACATTACACCTCATTACACCGAACTCGTACTGAAATGTCGAACGCTAGTGGTTAGACCAAAGAGGTAGTACTACGCCCTGTCAAACTGACGTGACATGACATGACATGACATGACAATGTAATCCTATTGCCAATTGGCGCTGCTAATCCTTTTCGTTCATTTTATCCTGTAGATCCTGTTAATTATTCGGGATAAAAAGTAGCCTATATGTCAATCCAGGTTACGAACTATATATATGCCAAGATTCATCCAAGTTGGTTCAGTAGTTTAGACGTGATTGAAACACAAACATCTAAACATCCAAACATCTAAACTTTCACATTTATAATATTAGTAGGATAGGATAGGAAGTAGGATGTTGGACGGCGAGGCCCAAACTAGACAAAAAGCCTGAAATGTATCCAATTTTGCAGATAATCGTAGCCCTCATGCAGAAGAACCGGCGGTCGCAGCGTCACGCCGGCCTCGAGTGCCTCACCATCGGCTTCGCCGTGTACCGCCTGCCGGACTACGGACACGTGCCCAAGCCCTTAGACATCAACTACTTCAAGTACAACGCCTCCGTCGGACGCAGTCAGGCTTTCATCAACCTGAGGGAAGTCAGCGCTAGGTAATCTGCCGTCCGCTAGCTAAAACGCCGTTAAGTAACATTTGGTCAAATTTCACTTTTAAATGCCGTGTTATAAAGCTCAAAATTCTCTATCGATCTGTCTTGGAACTGTGTTCCTATCGTTTATAGTTTACGAATTAGAGATAGTAAGAAAGCGGCTAACTAAAGTTATCTATTTCATCCAAAACGAAATTAAAAGATTCTTTTAGTATACAAACTAATTGCCTTGTCAATGTTTTTAAACCATAACTCTTATTTTCTTAATTTTAAGGTTCAAATTCGAGCCTGGTACATACGTCATAGTGCCTTCTACCTTTGACCCGAATGAAGAAGGAGAGTTTTTGGTTCGAGTATTCTCTGAGAAGGACAACAACATGGCGTGAGTATTCTTTCCTTTTCTAATGTTTCACAGAGTTTCACCACGCTAAGTCTGCAGGGCTATATTTAGTTAGCTATAGTTAGTCAACGTATGTAGTGGGAAAAGGATTTTGCAAGAATGTCTACGAAAACTACGTAAAATTGATAGAATGTAGGTACATACAAATCTTTTTTCTGGTTATTTAGTAACCCCCGATCGAAAAACGTAACGGGTGTTATAAGTTTGACTTAATTGTGGTGTTTGTCTCTGCCTTCGTAGCCCTGAAAGTAGGGTTCCAATTTGAATGCGGTTTTTTTCTAAGATAATTTATCTGGGATGGTCCTAAGGCGTGTTTGGTGAAAATTGGTACAGCCGTTTTCAAGTTGTAAGAATTTCATTAGTTTTGAGAAATCTCAGGCATAATTGCAGTTTGAAAGGATCTAAGAAATTTTTATAGATTTTAAATTTTTACAAAATTTTTTCATTGCATTGCAAACAAACAGGTATCTATTGAAAAACTACTTATTAATTAAACTAAAATTTGTAATAAAGCTAAACTTTTTAAATTTAAATACAAAAATAATACCCCGCGTGGATTCGAAAACGCATCCCCTGTTTGCAAATCAAGGTCACTATCCATTACACCAAACTTCCATTCACCTCCTCAGCGAAAATGACGAAGAGATAGGCATGGGCGAGGTCGATGACCGGGTGAAGGAAGTTGAACCAAACCCGGAACCAGCTGATCCAGTGAGAGATTTCTTCAACCGTCTCGCCGGAGCCGATGGAGAGGTGGACTGGCAAGAACTCAAAGAAATACTGGATTATGCTATGAGGGAAGGTATGTAAATTCATAATTAAATTTACAATGATTTGCTCAAGGATAATTGCTCATAAGGATAAATTTGAATCATATTTATACTAGATTTTTATTTATTAAATGTGTGCTCGAAAAAAAAATTGTGTTCGCGTTTTGTATGAAAATAAAAAATCTGCGGTGCTTATCTTAACTTGATACAAATTCTTGGAAATTTCATTGTTCAGCAATTAGTTTTTTTGAAAATAAATTATAAGTAATTTACAGATCTAACTTTTGACAGTATTATCAAACTTATAAGTAGGTATGTCAATGATATCGATTCTGTTGTTGCATTTTTCTAAACTAACCTAATTTGACAGCATTAAAAATGTTGCCGTCCCTTTCTCATAAACTGAAACTACAAAGACAGCTATAATTCTAGCGCTGTCAAATTAGGTTAGTTTAGAAAAATGCAACAACAGAATCGACAGCATTGTATAACTTCTGGTAGTTTCAGGTTATGAACATAATTTTATTTGCATTAATTTCAACAGGATATAAAATCTTAATAGAAGTTCAAGCTTTTGCTAAAACATATTAGCAGGTGCTTATTTTTATTTGTCAAACGATATGAAGGTTATATTATTTTTCTGTAAGTTTTTTCTGATAGTTCGCTTCGCTCGCCAATTACATCATCTCATTTTCATATAGTTACGGCGGCTCGCTTCGCTCACTACAATATCACTTAAAGTTAACGAGCGTTGTGTGACAGGCACCAATAAAATCATTTTTAGACTCATTAAGTTATTAAATAATGGTTTTAGTTATTTCAGTTGCCCAATATAATATTATTTAACAAAATAAGGTTCTAATAATTTAAAACGTATAATAAAAATATACGAGATAATGCCCATTTTTGTGCTTTTAATGTCTAATGCTTATGTGTGGAGTTACAAGCGGCTTTTTCGTTTTTTTTGCTGTCCGTGAGCTGTATTACTATGTAAGTATGTATAAATATAAATAAATTATTTATTAACCCTTTACACAAAGAATATCCGAAGATTATTTTTATTTTTAATTTTTTTTAAACACCTTGTAGATTTTTCAAAATCATGTTAGGTATGCTATTTATTTTAATTTGCGACACTTTTACACGTTTTTAAAAATATTTAAATAAATTATTTATTAACCCTTTACACAAAGAATATCCGAAGATTATTTTTAGTTTTAATTTTTTTTAAACACCTTGTAGATTTTTACAAAGTTATGTTAGGTATGCTATTTATTTTAATTTGCGACACTTTTACACTTAAAAAAAAAATTCGTAATGTAAAAATATAGATTGATATCTAACACCCCAAAAATATAACCACATACAATAATTTTTAAGTAAATAGCAACCATAAACTACTTCGGTATAAAGTTGCTAAAAAAAATCATCACGTGGTTATAGACGACCCCTAAGTACAATGACCCCTTCTTCTTACGGTTCCATAGATACTAATCCTGTCCCGTTCAGGTCTATGCGTGTCGCTCCATCTCCTCATCAGGTGACCTCTGGTCTCGCGGGTACCCATCACGCGTTCTAGAGACGTGTTCAGTTTGCAGAGCATGCGTACCGCATACCGGGGACAATACTTTCTGAGCCCTTGACACAATAGGCCTCTTTTAGTACCAACGTGGTCGTTCTCGAGTTCTCGTCCACAGCGGGCCTGCAGCTCGCTCGATGTCTGGGACAATACTCACGTTAGTGTAAACTAGCAGTTACCCGCGACTTCGTACGCGTCTACAGTTTCCGTGTACATTATATTATCTGTGCGTGTACCGAGCGGATACTTCTTTGAGACACTTGACATTACACCTCATTACACCGAACTCGTACCTACTCGAATGTCAAACGCTAGTCATTAGACCAAAGAGGTAGTACTACGCCCTGTCAAACTGACGTGACATGACATGACAATGAAATCCTCTTGCCAATTGGCGCTGCTAATCCTTTTCGTTAATTTTATCCTGTAGATCCTGTTAATTATTCGGGATAAAAAGTAGCCTATATGTCCATTCAGGTTACGAACTATATATATGCCAAGTTTCATCCAAGTTGGTTCATTAGTTTTGACGTGATTGAAACACAAACATCCAAACATCTAAACTTTCGCATTTATAATATTAGTAAGAAGTAAGATAACTGACAGAGCTGGCAATGCGCGGCGGCGGCGGCGCGCCCGTCGCGTACGACGGCGGAGGGCCGCAAGCTGCGCCGGCGCAGGACCGCAGCTGTCTGGAACAGCTGCTGTGCGCACTATGCGCGCCGATATGCAAGGAGTTCGGCATCGACCTTAACCAGATCCAGAATCAGAATCAGGAGCAGGTGCACTTGACGCAGCCGCAGTCCACAGGTAACAATGAAAAAAAAAAAAATTTCCAGCAAAACATTGACATCAGTACATGAAAAATTGAAAGTACAGTCAGTAGGCAGGTTATTTAAACACTTAGGGCGTCTTGCACCAGAATCACTAAATGTATTTAACAGTTAAATCGATTTAAATCTGACGTATTTGTATGACTTGACAACTCGCTAAATACTATTAAAGAGTTAAACGCGTTTAGCGATTCTGGTGCAATCCGCCCTTAGGGGTGTACTTATAAACGCTGAACAAGTGAAACGATCAAAAATAGCTTTAATTTTTTGATAGATGGGAATGTTTTAGGCAACTGTTCCAAGTTATGCAAAGATTATAAGTATAGCGATTAATATTATATTGTAAGTTGGTAAGATAGATTTAATTTACCTACACCTTTGCATGTAGCATTACAATACTATAACGCAAGGGTGTCCTATATACTGGTGTTCAGAACTCTCGCGTGTTTCAGACTCAACTAGGACACTAGTTTTTTTTTAATACAATTAAAGGTTGGAACAAACCAATGGCGGTTACTTCTATAACAACGCATTGGCTCATCGAGCACGTCCACTGAGGACGTGCTCTGTGATGCATTGCATTGCGCCCATCACTCTGTGACATAAAGGTGTTAAGTCTCATGTGCGTGTAATAGCACCGGCATCCATACCCTTCAAACCGGAACACAGGAATGCGAGCATCCCTGTGTACACGAAATAGGTGCTAGTACTGAACCCGGACGAGCTCGCACACAAAAAGCCCTACTACTAGTTTTACTTATTAGTTGATTGTTTAGCAACCGGCGGCATCATCGCATGTGTGATAAAGCCCTTATAAATAAATTTAAAAAAAATCCTTGAAAGGGCTGCAGCCCTACTACAGTTAATGGTTAGCGGCGGACGGCGGACGCTCTTGGGTTCGATCCCCACTGAGAACTAACATTTGTGCGTGGAAAACATAGAATCTAGTTTCCATATTACAAGGTTTGCTTAGTTTGGGACTAGAAGCGTTATGTTAATGTCCATAAATATTTATTTATATTAATAATTTGGATTTTTTTTACAGAATTTGGAGCCGTTGCATGCACTGAATGAACTGTATTTATAGAAATGGAGAGAGAATTTAAAATGTCTATTTTAGTGGCACTTGTGGTTTTATTGCAATTCTTTTCAGGTTATTTTTTTTCAGTATCGAATAGTTTTATACAACTTTCATCGTTTTGTAAAACTATTTTAATATTAAGTCGCTACTAACACTAATGACGTATGTGAAAAAAATCAAAATTTATTTTTGAGTTTTTTAACATACACGCTTTTGTAAGCATGTCACGCATTTGAAAATACACAAAAATGGGCATTTTAAATGTTATGTTAAATCATTTTACCTTTAGTTTAAGTCATTGAAACCTCCATTTCTGTAAAACTTTACTTTTAACATTTATTTGATTATGAACTTTAAAAAAACTCTTTAGGTTATTTTTTTTTAAATAATTTAAAAAGTATTCTACTAAAAAGGTCGCATATACACTTCTTAGACGAAATTTGAAAACAAATATACAATCAAATTATATTTTGATATATTACAGTCATAATCAAATATCTGTATAACTTCACTATTTTTGAAAATGCTAAGCCGTTTTGTATGCGATTCGCAGAGCTGAAGGGGCAGGGTTTCTCGAAGGACGTGTGCCGCAGCATGATCGCCATGTTGGACAAGGATGGCTCCGGTGGTCTTGGCTTCGAGGAGTTCAAATCTCTATGGATCGATCTACGTAATTGGAGGGTAAATTAACAAAAATATGTTTTTTTAACAAAAAAAAATATATAAGTATTCTATCAGCATCCAGTTCCCATATTACAAGCTTTGCTTAGTTTGGGACTAGAGGGCGTCGTGTGAAATGTTCATGCATTCATTTATAGAGCGCTATTTCAGTAGGTAATATTTATTAACTTACATTTTTTTTTTTATATTTTGTTTAACAACTAAGTAGACACAACGAATCTTTGTCGAAGTATCTGCGCAGAGCCCATTTTGATTGAATTGGGGGTAAACGAATTTTTCCGCACAACAGTACATGCGCAATCATTTGTTACACCTAACTTCAGAGGGTTAAAGATCCGTTGTGCGTACTGAACATTTAAGCTTTTTTTAACCCCCGACGCAAAACGACAGGGTGTTATAAGTTTGACGTGTCTGGGTGTGTCTCTGAGGCATACATATATGCGTAGCTTTCGAACGAATGAATTGATTTTGATTTTGTTTTCTTTTGTTTGAAAGGTGAATTAGTCGGGAGTGTTCTTAGCTATGTTTGATGAAAATCGGTCCAAGATGGCCGCCGCTACAAAATGGCGGATTACATTTTTTCACAACTCCCTCAATATGGGTATCAAAGACGGGGGTTTTTTAAATTTTTTTTGATACTTTTTTTTTTATACAACTATATGACTCAACAAACCTTATTATATTCATGTTATATGAGTATGTGCTCTACCATATAATCCTATCCTACTTAATATTATAAATGTGAAAGTTTAGATGTTTGGATGTTTGTGTTTCAATCACGTTAAAACCACTGAACTAACTTGGATGAAACTTGGCATATATATAGTTCGTAACCTGGATTGACACATAGGCTACTTTTTATCCCGAATAATTAACAGAATTTACAGAATAAAATGAACGAAAAGAATTAGCAGCGCCAATTGGCAAGAGGATTTCATTGTCATGTCATGTCACGTCAGTTTGACAGGGCGTAGTACTACCTCTTTGGTCTAACGACTAGCGTTTGACATTTCAGTACGAGTTCGATGTAATGAGGTGTAATGTCAAGTTTCTCAAAGAAGTATCCGCTCGGTACACGCACAGATAATATAATGTACACGGAAACTGTAGACGCGTACGAAGTCGCGGGTAACTGCTAGTATATATACATATATATATGTGCAGGCTGTGTTCCGTTTGTACGACACGGAGCGGCGCGGCGCCATCCCGCCGCACAACCTGAGGGACGCGCTGCACTCCGCCGGCTACACAGTCAACGCACACATTCTCAACGTACTCGCACACAGGTACGACACTCTAGTCATGATCTACTCTTTTTAACCGACATCAAAAAAGGAGGAGGTTCTCAATTCGGTTGTATTTTTTTTAATGTTTGTTACCTCAGAACTCCGTCATTTATAAATGAATTTGAAAAATTATTTTTTTATCTGAAAGGTTATTCTTCCAGGTTGGTCGCATTTAATTTTCATCAAAATAGATTCAGTAGTTTGGGTTATAAATATAAATAACTGAAAACTGAAACTGTGGTGTTTATAGTGACCAGAACATTGACAATGAACTGTCATCATCATCATCATCATCTAATGATGAAACTGGTAGTCGAATTTAAGTCGTTTTTTTTTAGTTTTTTAAATTTATAAATTATCGCTCAAATTGTTATTGTTCACAGATACGGAGGTTCCGATGGCTACATACAATTCGATGATTTCATTATGTGCGCTGTGCGAATGAAGACCATGATCGGTAAGAAATAAAATATAAAATGCAATAATCCAAATTTTACTAGATAATATAGAAAATAAGTGTTATTTCGTCGAGTTGTTTATCTCTCTATCAAAGGGAGAGTTGTGGGTTAGAATCCCACTCGATTCATAACATGGTATATTATTAAAACACTAGAAAGTAATAAGTGAAATAGTAGATTGTGTCACAAGGGAGAAAAGTGACATTTTTATTTTACCCACCTAAAAATTTTATCTCCAGTGAAGTGAGTGATTCTAGTATAGAATATTGTCTATAAATATTTATTTATTCTATTGTATTTCTATATAGCTTAGGATAATGCTGGAGACAAAGTTATTTAAGTGTTTTAGAGTAGCCTTTACACACTACCTTTTGTGCTACGTATTTTAAACGTAAGCCATGCTGTAATGACTAGGTATTTTGTATTTTTCATGCGAATAAGTGATGGAATAAGCATATGACCCAACTGTTTTTTTAAAGGTTGTGCCCTTTGAGACTTTGCACTGCGTCCATCACTTTAAACAAAAGATGTTAAGTCTCATGTGTACCGGTACAAATACCCTTCAAACCGGAACACAGCAATGTGAGCATCACTGACGGTAGAAATAAATAAATAAATATTCACGGACTTTACACACAACGCCCTCTAGTCCCAAACTAAGCAAAGCTTGTAATATGGGAACTAGATGGCTGATAGAATACTTATATACTTTTTTTTTGTAAATACATACTTATAATACATAGTAACACCCAGACATAGAACAAACATCTATGTTTTCCACGCACAAATGTTAGTTCTCAGTGGGGATCGAACCCACGACCCACAGCACGGAAGGCAGAGCTGTTACCGACTGAGCTGTGACGCCTGTCATAGGCACTAATAGGTACGACAGTGCTTCCCCGCACGAGCGCTCTTTCACAAGATCTACTGTGATTGTGTGTATTTCCATGTATTGATAGAATAATAACAATTTAGCGAACAATGAACCTCTTGAGAATCTCGAACGAGAGCTGCAATGGAACGCGTGAAGACACCATCTCGCCACTCCGTGACTCAATCAAGTATAAATTAAAAAAAAAACACTTTTCTGTACACCTTTCATGATGGGTTTCAAATAAACCGCTCTCGAAAACTTTGTTTTACCGCACCGTTATACGAAAATACTTTTTTTATTTGTTGTTTATAAAAGTTTTATTTATTTTAATTATAAAACGTTGTAATGATGTTCCAAACGTCGCGTCGTCAAATAATTGTCTTGTCTTTTTTAAAAAATGTCTGAATTATCAAAATAATTGCTCAAAGTTTACGAAAGTTTTATTTCATACCCAACACTACGTATGAAGAGGGCTGGTTTGGAAATATTGAATAGAAAAATTGGTTAAAAAAAAATTATGTAAAAATCTTATATTAATATTTCTTTAAACTTGCCTTCACAAATATCAGTCGCGACGAATTTTACTGTACTAAAAATTTCCATATGTTATTAATCTGTCATTATTTTCAATTTTATTTTCAAATACGTACTCGCGACTGACATCATCAATAATTAAACCATTCACAAGATTTGCTTTTCTATGCAGTGTTTTTTATGAAACTTTTTTATACGTTGTTTCAGGGTACCAAAATCTACCTTTTTACACATTTCAGTAAAATTTTGTCAGTGGTTTTCATTAATCTAACACGCTTACTAAATGTATATTTAGTGTTGTCTTTGCTGTTTTTTAATATAGTTTTTATTTTCCAGACACCTTCAAAGGGAGATCCTCGGGTGGAGAATACGCCACTTTTTCCCTCGAAGAATGGTTAAATCGCACAGTATACGCATAACGAAATAAATTATAATTCCCATGATGCCTTACTACCAGTAATTTGACTCTGTAAATACATACTGTATTTTGTATTCTGACATATAATTTTTATGATTACACTACCGCCAAAGTTTTCAATTGTAAAAAAAAATAATACGTACATTAAAAGCGGTATTAATTAGTCACAAAATAATCTGTAAATTGTTAATTTGTAATTATTACGGGTATTAATAAGAATACTGATTTTTTTTTAATTTATATTAATGTTGTCTATTTTTACTGTTATGTAACTAAGGAAGCAATAGACAATCCAGTATTTTTGTGTCCACCGATTTTCATTCCATTTAAAAAAAAAAAATAGTTTTTTTTAATACTGTGCGAATTTAGCTAAAAACAAGCTTATCTATGCATTCAATTACGAAATGCGAAGTGTTCATGGTAAACTATTTTTTTTGCACTGTCTACATTAATTTATGCATTTTTATTTGCAATTTATATATGAAAATAATATTCTGATCTGAAAATAAATATTTATTTATTAAAAAAATATTGTTTTCTCTTACATTTCATCAAGAAAAGAACACGTAAAAACGAGCAATAGTGATAAGCTATATTTAACCCCCGACGCAAAAACGACTGGCTGTTATAAGTTTGACTTTTTTTATTTGTCTATGGTTTGACGTGTCTGTGAGTGTGTGTGTCTGAGACAACATACCGAACGGATGAACCGATTTTGATTTTGTTTTTTTTTTATTTTTTGTTTGAAAGGTGAATTAGTCGGGAGTACTCGGGAGTGTTCTTAGCTATGTTTGATGAAAATTGGTCCAAGATGGCCGCTTTTCATCAAACCACACCACCCCACCCGACTACTGCCAATCACGTAACTGACAAATTATGCACATATTTTGCTGACTATGCTCGTATAAGACCATGCATTTTTTTGCCGGGAAAGTACCTTGCAGGTACTTTTAGTACTTTCAAAATAATGTTGTCCTAAGTATTCCTTATATTCTAATTATTTACTCAATTATCTAAAAGAGCAATTACCCTTATCTGTGTAATTAACTAATTAACCCTAATTTCATCAATTTGTAAATGCAATAAAAGTCAGTATCAAAGTGCATGTATGGCAACCCTGTAGAAAGCTAAAATTAGGACTAGGACACAAAGTGGAGGGGAAAGTAACAGTACAGTCATTGTCATACCTACTGTGTCCTGTCCTGTCTTGCAGAGTTGCAGTCTAGAGGCTATGCACTATCTATCCATATCCAGTCTGTTGTTCGATCTCTTGCGAACAACACGTTGTCTACTCGTAATCTAATCGCCTATACAAGTGACCTTGATTTTCCCGCCTTTTAATAATTCTGTCAACATAAAATGGCCGTCAATAAAGTACCGATTCAATACTTTGTATTTATGAAAGCTGAGACTACTGGAAGACAATGGGAAGACGGTGAAACAACAAGGATTGTGGAGCTCAGCTTGATAGCTGTCAACAGGATTGATTTGGAAAGAGGAGTACCAAAGGTAATGCCTGCTGCATTAAAATTGAACATGGTTTTCTACCCCGAACGTGGTATTCAAGAACAAGCAACATCCTCGCACGACATATCCGTCTCCTATATTCAGAACGCGCTGACATTCAAGCAAAGTGGGAACATTATCAATACCTTCCTCCAGCAACTACCAAAACCTGTTTGCTTGGTGGCACATAATGGCAACTCTTTCGACTACAAACATCTAAAAGGAGGGGTTAGTCTCAAAATCCCCTTTGAGTTTTTCCCTTTAAGGGGATTTTGAGACTTTTAGTCTCAAAATCCCCTTTATTTCAAAATTTTTGAGTCAAGGGGATCTTGAGACTAAAAGTCTCAAAATCCCCTTTGGCAAATTTACACCGTGATAGCATGGAGTTCCGGAACCTATAAGATTGTACCTACCTAAACTAGCATCCATAAAAATGAAGATTTGGCTTGATTAAATAAATTAAAAATAAAAATTTTTGATAAGATTTGGAGGAAATTTTAATAAAAGTACTAGGGTAGTAGAATAAAGTAAGAGGTGGTTCTAATTATTAAAACTAACATTGTGCAATCTATCTTTTCATTATTATTAGTGGCTACTAATAAAGCTATTTATTAAATGTAATAAAATAATAAACCAAGAAAGCAAAATACTATCCAACAGGATGGGCTCATTCTGTTGGATAGTATTTTGCTTTCTTGGTTTTGTACTTATTAGCAACTAGCAGTTGCCCACAAATTCGTACGCGAGTACCGTTTCCGTGTACATCATATTATCTGTGCGTGTATCGAGCGGATACATTGAGAAACTTGACATTACACCGAACCCGTACTCGAATGTCAAACGCTAGTCGTTAGACCAAAGAGGTAGTACTACGCCCTGTCAAACTGATGTGACATGACATGACAATGAAATCCTCTTGCTAATTGGCGATGCTAATCCCGTTTTTTCATTTTATCTTATAAATCCTGGTAATTATTCGGGATAAAAAGTAGCCTATGTGTCAATCCAGGTTACGAACTACATATATGCCAAGTTTCATCCAAGTTGGTTCAGTAGGTTTGACGTGATTGAAACACAAACATCTAAAAATCTAAACTTTCGCATTTATAATATAAGTAGGATTAATCTACCTCTTGACTGGTTCTGCTCTCCTGGTACTTTTCACAAAACCATCTCAATTGATCCGAGAAGAGTTATCTTATATTTGTGTTTTGACTATATTAGTTTTTATTTCTTAACTGGTGGTGGTCTTGATGTGAAAGTGAATTTTGGTACAAATAAATCCTACTAATATTATAAATGCGAAAGTTTAGATGTTTGGATGTTTAGATGTTTGGATGTTTGTGTTTCAATCACGTCTAAACTACTGAACCAATTTGGATGAAAGTTGGCATATATATAGTTCGTAACCTGGATTAACATATAGGCTACTTTTTATCCCGAATAATTAACAGGATCTACAGGATAAAATGAACGAAAAGGATTAGCAGCGCCAATTGGCAAGAGGATTTCATTTTCATGTCAAGTCACGTCAGTTTGACAGGGCGTAGTACTACCTCCTTGGTCTAACGACTAGCGTTTGACATTTCAGTACGACTTCGGTGTAATGAGGTGTAATATCAAGTTTCTCAAAGAAGTATCCACTCGGTACACGCACAGATAATATGGAAACTGTAGACGCGTACAAAGTCGCGGGTAACTGCTAGTGTGCTATAAAGATAAAAATATATTTATTGTCCCAATATCACGAAACGTGTGTATAATTTTACTATTTCTAAACATCTGGGACAAATTTGTTTTTCACTCTATATAATAAGCTATTCAGCGCGGCAATGCAGCCAAAGTCTTGGGCACGGTTCCGATTGGTACTAGTTTGGATCAGTTGAGCTATCTATAAATCGTTTGTAACTGTTTCATGTGTATTTTGTAAATATTATAAATATTGTAAATACTGTATTAGTCGTAATTATAAGCTGACTTATGTTAGAAAACGTAAAATCTCGCACACGTTCCGTAACATTTGGACCCTAAATAGATATTTATCTTGTTTTCAGTTACAGTTTCAGCTATAAATAATGCATACCTGTATTAGTATTGTGAAGTTGCATCAGTTAAATATTTAATACGAAATTAATCTCCTTTCCGGAGTCAGAATAAAAATCTCATATAAAAAACCTCATTTTGAATGTGACCCGTAGTGGTACTAAAATGTATTGTCACACTAAGACCACAACTAACCCACCAGTCAAGAAATAAATAATTCAGTTGATTTTGTGAAAAGTACCAGGAGAGCAGAACTAGTCAAGAGGTAAACCAAAAGTTAGGTAGGTACTTAAGTACAAGAAAGCGAAATACTATCCAACAGGAAGGACTACTAATAATAATGAAAAGATAGATTGCAAAAGGTGAGTTTTAATTAGAACCACATCTTACTTTATTCTACTACCCTAGTACTTTTATTAAAATTTCCTCCAAATCAATACAAAACTTAATTTTTATGAATGCTAGTTAAGTAGGTACATTTTGTTCCGGAACTCCATGCTAACTAGGTTGATAATTTATAAGACAAGTAGTACCTATGCTGGAGGGTGAGGTTAAGGTTCCATTTTTATGTAGGTACTGCTACAAAAAATATTTTGTTCATTGAAATGGATAGTTCAGTAGCAGTGGACTAGGTATTTAATTCAAAAAGTAGGTAGGTAAAGTAAAATTAAGATACGACTATTTCGGTGTAATTTTACCCAAAGGGGATTTTGAGACTTTTAGTCTCAAGATCCCCTTGATTCAAAAATTTTGAAATAAAGGGGATTTTGAGACTAAAAGTCTCAAAATCCCCTTAAAGGGAAAAACTCAAAGGGGATTTTGAGACTAACCCAAAAGGAGAATGCAACAACGCTGGTATATCTTTACCCGAAGACCTGCTTCATGTTGATTCAATGTGGCTCTTATATTACATCCTGAAAAAGGAGTCAAACTGTAAAGTTAGTAAGAGCTTACAGAATATGTACAAGAAACTTTTTAATGAGTCTCCACTCCCTACCACTGCTGAGGAGAAAGCTCTGCTCATTCTTGATTGTGCATTGCGTAAAAAAGATTTTTTTAAATTGGCAGATAAGCATTGCAAATTATTTAGCAATGTTTTACCTGTAGGTGTCCATCGTAGTTAAGTGTATATATGACCTATTTTGTACCACAACAATAGTATTTGTGCAAGTAGGTAGGTACCTAAGTAGGTACCAACCTATATGTACCTACTTTTAACTAATATCACGGAATTTTATTAGGTACAACTAATAAAGTATTCTATATCAATAAAGATTATGGGAATTAATTTAGTTTTATTTATATTAGCGCACTCTTTAAACTACCTAATGTCATTACAGTAGGTACATTTTTCAACATTCTTGCCCAGTCAAACTTCAAAGTCATTATTAACAGCCCCTAGAAGTCCACTGCAGGACATGAGTAGAACTACCCCATAGATTTCTAGAAAAAACGAATTTGGGCTTCTATATCCACTTCCCCTACTAACAATGTCTTCGGTCCATCTTCGGGTGGGGGGCTCTGTACTACGCTTAGATTGTTTTTTTTATAAAATACAACTAAATGATGAAACAAGCTGATGGCCCACCTGATGTTAAAAATTATGGCAAACTCAATGTGACTTGCCTATCACAGGCCGGATGGGTGGTGATGAAAGCATAATGCTTCACCCATCCCTCATTCTTCACCCTCTTTCGCGGCAAATAATTTTTCTTTCTTCCGTGTGTAATGTCATGAACAAAATTCTTGAAATCCTGGCGCTTTCTGTATGAACAAAACAAAAAAAATCTACTAAGATTTTGAATGTTGGAAAAACATGATTGAAAATGTACAAAAATGTTGCATGCCTACCTACTGCATAAATCTATACATTTGTTTAATCGATTTTTTTATACAAATAAATTATGGAACAAGCCGACGCCCCCCCTGATGTTAAGTGGCTACCTCGATCTATAGATCTCCTCATTTCTTCTTTATTTATCTCATGGTATTTTTGCAAATACCGCCTGGTTTTAGAATTTTTGATCGGATCACACTAAACCGAGACGAAGTACAGTACCTATAAAACAAATAGGACTTGGCAAAAAGGCAAGCATCCACCGCCAAAACAAAAAAAAACAAATAAACATTGGCTGGCCAGGCCAGGCCAGCCTTTTTTTTTATTTGTTTTGTTTTGCTTGTATGTAGCGTAGTATCTAGTCTGTCTGTGTTTATTACGAAAAATCTAAAATCGACAGGCACAAACAAAATACCTAACATCTAAAAATCTTATCAGTTTTGGGTCGTGAGAAGTTAGATACTTAGATAATTATAATAATATATTATGTCGCTAGCTGGAAAAGGGAAACCGCGAAAGGTAACAACATAACCTGTATGTTTATGAGATTGAACCAGATCAGAGTGTTACGTTTTCCCATTAAACGCCTCAGAAAACTATAGTGAGGTCTGAAGGTTTCTCCAGTCTTAATTTCTACATAATTAAACTCGTATAAATAGGTACCTACTGACTTACAGTACCTACCTACATAGTTTCAGTTAGTTTTAGTTACCTAAGGTTGTCTATAAGAAATTGCGTTCTACTTCTGCGATAAGACCGCCTATTGCAGAACAATGTCTTTTACTATGTATTTATAATAACTGTAATACCTTGTTCTCAATAAAGATAATATTTATTATTAATGTTTATTATTATTAATATTTAATTTATATAGTATACTCAACTCAGTTTCATCACAATCAGTTTCAGTTTGCCAACAAGAAGAAACAGATCTCAAGATCCAAATTGTTCAAACCTGAAAGACAACTTCCACATCAGGTAAGTAAACAAAACAATAATTTTTGACCAGGCCATTGTAGCCACTTAGCGTTTAGCGATTAATGCTTAACCACACACATTTAGATTCTGGTGCAAGCCGCCCTTAGCATGACCGCCATAAGCAAGGGCTTTGAACGCCAAATATAAATTGGGAATAGACAGTGTTGTGAAAAATGTAAAAAAAATTGTTAAATAATTTTTGAATCTGTTCATTATTTCTAAAGATTACTCGCTACAAACCTTACCTCTTTATAACAACCATATTTGTACAGGCCCTCGTACAAGCTGGATAATGAGTAGGCAGCTTTTAGAGACTCATACAGGACTCAGGACTGACACGTGAATCATAATTACTTTATTTGCTTCAATGTGTGTAGTGTAAGTACCTACCTCTTATGAACCAGAAGTGACATATTTCATGCTGCTTGTCGTGAATGAAAGAGGAGTTGACCAAGACTGATTTTATTAACTACCCACACATAGATAATCGTAAAGCATTGATAACACAGTTATAAACCTACATTATAATTAAAGTACCTACGTATAGAAGTATACAACACTGCTGGGTTGCAAATGATAGTAACTTGCAGGTATATAGATGTATATAGGTGTATAGATGAACATGTAGAACAACAAGTTTATTAGTCAATTCAAGGTCCTTGAATGAAATAAACAACCATTTCAGGTAATTCAAAGAACACACCATGAGCTATTGCTGGAGATGCAATACAAGTACCCCGGGCTGTTTAACCTCAGTCGTAAGACGGGGCATAAGTTGCTCGAAGAAATTGCTAAGGTATACTTTCATATCTTTAATTTTTAACTGTTTACACACAGCGACGCATCAATCTAGACTGGGGGGTGATTCTAGACCGATAGACATTTTTATCACGATAGATATATCTACCAAAAACTGTCAAAATTGTCATTTTTTTTTAATGTGCGCCTAATGTTCCTACACCTTTTGATGACAATAAATTTTATTTGTATTTGTAAAATGTATGGAGTTTTGACAGTTTGAGGATATCTATTGTGATAAAAATGTCTATCGGTCTAGAATTACCCCCCTGTTTAGACTTTGAACTATTGGAACTTAGTAGAAGAGATACTTTTTTGACACTATTTTAATTATTCAACAGATAATATTCGATCGTTTGAAGGACATAATGGGAGTACATCTCGACACGCGAGAGAATTGCTTCAAACTGAGCGGTCACTATCGGAAGATCCATCCTCACTTCGGAGACTTTCAGTTCATCCTGTCGACATTACACGCGTTACAGGCAAGCTATCCTACTAAACGGAACTAATTGTCTTATTCATCCAGAACTTCTAATCCAAAACCCTGCGTATTATGGCCTTTGCCATACAAACAAAACAAACATACAAACAAAACCAATACTAACAAAATTTATATAGGCATTGAGGTAGTATATATATATTTGGTTAGTGTTTTATTATTTTAAGTAGGTAATTTTTATATATTTTAAAGACGTTTCTCCCTACCAAGTTTTCCATAATTTAAGCACTACCTTTTCTCCACACTACACAAAGGTTGGTTGGAAGAAAATGCTAATTAGCATTAAGCCCGCCTCTGTACTGTTTTTAAATGTGTAATAAAGAATTTTCTAATCTAATCTAATGCCCCATAGTACCTACATAACAAATAATCAACTACATCATGACCGGACATTCCAACAGTGAAACAGGAGATTACCACAATCCAATCATACTCAAAGCATCTGGAACACACCCGAATGAGTTGGCCAACCAGCTCATGCGGTTTAGTTTGTGAAATGTAATCTTTGTTTATTGCACCGTCACTATCGTACATTTAAAATCCAGTCCATCTCGTCCATCGACAGGCGTCACAGCTCAGTCGGTAATAGCTCTGCCTTACGTGCTGTGGGTCATGGGTTCGATCCCCACCAAGAACAAACATTTGTGCGTGCAAAACATAGATGTTTGTTCTATGTCTGGGTGTTAGTATGTATTTACAAAAAAAAAAGTATATAAGTATTCTATCAGCCATCTGGTTCCCATATTACAAGCATTGCTTAGTTTGGGACTAGAGGGTGTTGTGTGAAATGTCCCTGAATATTTATTTATTATTTATCTAAAGGTTACCTGGAAGAGATCGCTCATAGCGATAAGGCCGCCCATTGTACTTCACTTTAAGGGGCCTTCTTTTGATTTTGGCCTATTTAGCTCATTTTTCGAACTCGATTTTTATTACAGTTAACGTTTTACGATTACAAATATAAATGGAAATTAAAGTTTGGTTCAATAAAATTAGAATGCTGGGAGAACATTTTAAATTAGGCAATACACAACTGAGAAATAAATTAATTTGTAACGCATGTCTTCGTAAAATTATCAAAAATGTGAACTTTTCGTCTTGATTTTATCATATAAAAAACTAGTTTATAGATAATTTAAAAATGCAATTAAAATATTTATTTTGTTAAAAATAGAATGCTGGGAAAAAATTGCTACCCGTTCATACAATATGTTAGAGAAATTATTTTTTGAAAACACCGCCTTTTACGTAATTTTACTCTTCAAACAAACTGTGATTTCTACGAAAGTAAGAAGTTTAAAGTTAAAATACGCATACTATATAAAAGAACAGGTTTTTTTCTTGCAAATAAAAAAAAAATTATAGTCTTCTACCTTGTACTTATTTTTATAGGATTTTTCTAAAATCACCTTCATATCATGCAGCGCAACGCTGCGGGTGGCATTCCGCGCTGAGCGGCCGTGGAGGGAGGACGTATCGCTTTTCGTCGTGCGCACTATACATATATCGACAAATAGCAGTATCGGCACCAAATTATAGTGTGACCGCGTGATTTGATCTTTCGTGCGGCCGCAGGTACTTGGTAGATGTTTTCTATCTACATTATTTAGGTTTCATAAAATGTCGGTATCTTCACGATATTTGAACTTTTGTAAATAATAAAAAACACTATTTCAATCAAGTACCTACCTACTTAGTATATAGGCCGATTTATAAATTACTCAAATGTACTTACTACTTTCTGCTACTTGCCTACTTAGCATCTACTTACTGCTGACTGACTTGACTCCTTGTGAAGTCCCCCCCCCTCTCTACCCCTCTCCAATTTCTCATAGAGGTACCACACACCCCATGAGGTATTTTTGGAAAAAGTAGAATTAGATTGATTTTATCGATCAATCGATTAGTGACAAAGCGAGGAAGGCTCTCACAAAATTTATTTCCCTCCTCCACTATCATGTCTAAGATGGCAGACATTGATTTTTTTGAGGAAAGTGATATGGGTGTCGTTTTCGGGATATTTTGGGATGCTGATTATGGAAATGGTATCCAATTTGAAATCCAAGATGGCGGACATTGGTTTTTTTTAGTAAAGTGATATGGGTGTCGTTTTCGGGATATTTTGGGATGCTGATTATGGAAATGGTATCCATTTTGAGATCCAAGATGGCGGACATTGGTTTTTTTGATAAAATAGATATTGGTGTCGTTTTCGGGATATTTTGGGATGCTGATTACGGAAATGGTATCCACTTTGAAATCCAAGATGGCGGACATTGGTTTTTTTGAGAAAATAGATATGGGTGTCATTTTCGGGATATTTTGGGGTGCTGATTACGGAAATGCTATCCATTTTGAGATCCAAGATGGCGGACATTGGTTTTTTTGATAAAATAGATATTGGTGTCGTTTTCGGGATATTTTGGGATGCTGATTACGGAAATGGTATCCATTTTGAAATCCAAGATGGCGGACATTGGTTTTTTTGAGAAAATAGATATGGGTGTCATTTTCGGGATATTTTGGGGTGCTGATTATGGAAATGCTATCCATTTTGAGATCCAAGATGGCGGACATTGGTTTTTTTGATAAAATAGATATTGGTGTCGTTTTCGGGATATTTTGGGATGCTGATTACGGAAATGGTATCCATTTTGAAATCCAAGATGGCGGACATTAGTTTTTTTGAGAAAATAGATATGGGTGTCATTTTCGGGATATTTTGGGGTGCTGATTACGGAAATGGTATCCATTTTGAGATCCAAGATGGCGGACATTGTTTTTTTTTGAGTTAAGTGATATGGGTGTCGTTTTCGGGATATTTTGGGATGCTGATTATGGAAATGATATCCATTTTGAAATACAAGATGGCGGACATTGGTTTTTTTGATAAAATAGATATTGGTGTCGTTTTCGGGATATTTTGGGATGCTGATTACGGAAATGGTATCCATTTTGAAATTCAAGATGGCGGACATTGTTTTTTTTGAGTAAAGTGATATGAATGTCATTTTCGGGATATTTTGGGATGCTGATTATGGAAATGATATCCATTTTGAAATCCAAGATGGCGGGCATTGGTTTTTTGATAAAATAGATATTGGTGTCGTTTTCGGGATATTTTGGGATGCTGATTACGGAAATGGTATCCATTTTGAAATCCAAGATGGCGGACATTGTTTTTTTTGAGTAAAGTGATATGAATGTCGTTTTCGGGATATTTTGGGATGCTGATTATGGAAATGATATCTATTTTGAAATCCAAGATGGCGGACATTGGTTTTTTTTAGTAAAGTGATATAGGTGTCGTTTTCGGGATATTTTGGGATGCTGATTATGGAAATGGTATCCATTTTGAAATCCAAGATGGCGGACATTGTTTTTTTTTTGAGTAAAGTGATATGGGTGTCGTTTTCGGGATATTTTGGGATGCTGATTATGGAAATGATATCTATTTTGAAATCCAAGATGGCGGACATTGGTTTTTTTGATAAAATAGATATTGGTGTCGTTTTCGGGATATTTTGGGGTGCTGATTACGGAAATGGTATCCATTTTGAAATCCAAGATGGCGGACATTGTTTTTTTTAGTAAAGTGATATGGGTGTCGTTTTCCCGAAAACGACACCCATATCTATTTTATCAAAAAAACCAATGTCCGCCATCTTGGATTTCAAAATGGATATCATTTCCATAATCAGCATCCCAAAATATCCCGAAAACGACATTCATATCACTTTACTAAAAAAAAAACAATGTCCGCCATCTTGGATTTCAAAATGGATACCATTTCCGTAATCAGCATCCCAAAATATCCCGAAAACGACACCCATATCTATTTTCTCAAAAAAACCAATGTCCGCCATCTTGGATTTCAAAATGGATACCATTTCCATAATCAGCATCCCAAAATATCCCGAAAACGACACCCATATCACTTTACTCAAAAAAACCAATGTCCGCCATCTTGGATTTCAAAATGGATACCATTTCCATAATCAGCATCCCAAAATATCCCGAAAACGACACCCATATCTATTTTCACAAAAAAAACCAATGTCCGCCATCTTGGATTTCAAAATGGATACCATTTCCATAATCAGCACCACAAAATATCTTGAAAACGACACTTCTATCACTGTACTCAAAAAAATCAACGTTCGCCATTTAGACTTCAAAGTAGATGCCATTTCCGCAATCAGCACCCCAAAATATTTCGAAATCGACACCTGTATCATTTTACTCTAAAAAGTAAAGTACGCTGTCCTGGATTCGAAAACGTTGTACGGGAGATAAATTCTGTCAGAGGCAAAATGTTCCTTTATTTTGGCAAAATTCATGTTTCGATTCGAATGGCTCCAAATAATGGAGGTCGAATTCTGCTAGTAGCGGAGATACGGGAAGGGGGCTACAATATCTCTGAGAGGAGAAGAGGGGGCATTAAACTGGAATTATAAATACTGTTAGATCAATAAAAAAAATATATAGAGGGGTTGCTATATTTATTTTATTTTCTACATAATAGAGGGTTTGCAATATTTATTTTATTTTTTACAATCTTTTTATTACAATTCGTACAACAGTTCTACACACGTCACGTGGAGATAGGTACCTACCACATACCAACTTAGTAATTAGACTAGAAATCAATCGTACTCATTCAGTGAACGAACATGTCGAAAGATCAAATTGGTTTGTCCTTTGCGCGTCGCAAACGCGTAGCGCAGCGCGTCGCGTATTCATAAATGCCTAAACTTGACGTCGTCAAATTTTAATACGGCCCCTTAACATAGAACTATGTCTAATATCTAATTTCCGGTGCAGTACAATAAAGAGTTTTCTATCTATCTATCTCATGCAAATACCAACTACATTTAAAAGAATGATTCGGAGCGCCCCTCAAGACCTCAATACATTTATTATTATGGTATTATAGTTGTTACATATAGTTGCGAGAAAATTATAAATATGGAGACACTACTGGGTGTCTGTCTATCATCCATGCCATTTATGCACCAACTGCCGCAGCAAACTGACCAAACTCTAGCTCAATGCCCGTGCGGGTAGATCGCCAGAAAGAAAGGAGATTTAAAAAAAAAACTCTTAATCTTATCATGCACAAAACGATAGCATCTGGAGAAGTTTAGAAAACTTTTTTATTGAATGAGAGAGAAAACTATTTATTATAAGTACTTACAGTTCACACAACAGATCTTTATCTCTCTGAAGTTAGGTGCAACAACGATTGCGCATGTACTGTTGTGCGGAAAAATTATCATGTGTTGCGCAGATACTTCAGCCTCCGTATGCCAATCTTTTGCTGTCAAGTTATATTTCACTGCCCAGTGTAATTTCTTCAGGCCACGTGGTACAATTTTGTACCACGTGATCGATCTTTTTAGACACTTGACAGCAAAATATGCGCGAAAACACATCAAATGACGTCATAATGTCACTATTTAGTCACAGAATAACTACGAGTTAGTATGAACTGACCATGATTTAAAACTTTGCAGTTCAACTTTGATTGGCATACCCCTGCAGAGGGACAAAGGATATGTTATGACTACGATTACTTAAATCTTTTAGGACGACAGCGGAGCCCCACGTTTGCAGTTACAAGAGAAAGAATTGCTACAGCAGCCGCCGAAGCCCCACAGTGAGTAAATACTTGCTACTATTCTACTAGCTGATCCCGCGACTTCGTCTGCGTTTGTCCAGCTAGAAACCATGTTTTATTTGCGATGTTTTACTTACTATATAAAAATTAGAAAATAATTTCTCAAATCAGTTTATAAATGACAGAGTTCTGAAGTAACATAAAAAAAATACGACCGAATTAAAAAACTCCTTTTTGAAAAATCTGTTAAAAACATCTTTTAATTATATGTGACAGGCGTCACAGCTCAGGCGGTATAGCTCTGCCTTCCGTGCTGTGGGTCGTGGGTTCGATCCCCACTGAGAACAAACATTTTGTGCGTGGAAAACATAGATGTTTGTTCTATGTCTGGGTGTTACTATGTATTATAAGTATGTATTTACAAAAAAAAAAGTATTTCAGTACTCTATCAGCCATCTAGTTCCCATATTACAAGCTTTGCTTAGTTTGGGACTAGAGGGCGTTGTGTGTAAAGTCCATGAATATCTATTTATTTAATTTTGTAGGACTTTGGAACTAGAGGGCGTTGTGTAAAATGTCAATGATTAATCAACTCTTAATTCCACAGCTGTTGACCACCTCCCGACAGATATTGTAAAATCTGCAACTAACAAATACTCAGACAAAATTATCAAAGCGATGACCGCTCACGTGAAGTCATTAGACTCCACGATTGCTAAAGATGATACTGAGGATGCTGTAGCTAGGAAGAAAGTCAGAGAAGAGATGAAGAAAATGATGCCTTATCTACCTACTGTGAGTAAATTTTGTTTTTATTATTACTACTGTGAGTAAATTTTGTTTTTATTATTACTACTGTGAGTAAATTTTGTTTTTATTATTACTACTGTGAGTAAATTAGGTTTAAACAGACGTGTTCAGTTAGTAAAGCAATTATAGGTAGAGGTAACATCATATGAGCCATAGTTTACTCGCCATTTTTGAAGACTACCTAATTTGCCAGAAAAGGAGAGTTTATTTATTTATTTATTAATAGGATCACCAACAGTGTTGTGCACAGAAACAACATTATATTCATATTCTAGTAGTCTTATGTCTAGTGCAAACACCAATTATAGGCGAACACAACATTCACAATGCAACAGTTAGTTGAGAGTTAGGTTTATTAAATGCCCGAAGTAGTACAAATACTGATATCTAATATTTTTATTTTCAGATAGTGAAGCAATTAGTTGATAAACACTTTACGCCGCAAAACGTTCCAATGCACAGAATTCGTGTGAGTATAATGTTTAACTAATGTTAATATTTATGATTAGGTACTTTCTTTAGACCTTTACCACCTTCTCATTTCTTAATCATAGTTATAAAAAAGAAAATCGAAAATTAATGTTGCTAATTCACTCCAAAAAAAGAGATCCAAATTTGAAAACCAGTTTGATGAATCTCAAGCATACTTGCAGTTTAAATAAAAAATCTAAATATGAGGTTCTTTTAGTTAAGTGCCAAGCTTTCATTAAATACCCCACTCAATGGGGTAAAAAATATTTTTGTTTTCATATCCCGTTTGACCCCCCTTAATAGTCCCTAATTTTCAGAATATTTTTTCCGCATACAAACCCTCATATTGGGTTGTAATAAACTATTACTATTCCAAATTTCAACTCTCTAGCTTCTACGGTTCAGCTCTGGTGGTGTGTGACAGACAGACGGACACCGGAGTGAGGCCATAAGTGTTCCGTTTTTCCAAAACTGGACCGGAACACTAAAAATCATATTAAAGAGTCTATACTCCAAGGTCTGATAATGAAGGTCTGGGGTCATGTTGGTAGCATAAATATATTTAAGACCCTTTTGTACAACATGAACGCAATAAAGTATTGAGTATTGAAGATGATTTTTCAACCCCGGTGACTTAATTTTAAATCGAATTTGTGTATGAGCTTTTTGAAAGGTAATCCTATCATACTAATATTATAAATGCGAAAGTTTAGATGTTTGTGTTTCAATCACGTCAAAACCACTGAACCAACTTGGATGAAACTTGGCATATATATAGTTCGTAACCTGGATTGACATATAGGCTACTTTTTATCCCGAATAATTAACAGGATCTACAGGATAAAATGAACGAAAAGGATTAGCAGCGCCAATTGGCAAGAGGATTTCATTGTCATGTCATGTCACGTCATTTTATCAGGGCGTAGTACTACCTCTTTGGTCTAACAGCTAGCGTTTGACATTCCAGTAGGTACGAGTTCGGTGTAATGTCAAGTTTCTCAAAGAAGTATCCGCTCGGTACACGCACAGATAATATAATGTACACGGAAACTGTAGACGCGTACGAAGTCGCGGGTAACTACTAGTTCTTAATTAATAACAGATTTACGGCGAGCCATTCCTGCCTTCCAAGGACGCGATGTCGCCGTTCGTACAGCGCTACCACGGCGGCGCGTCGCGCGTCATCCGACACCCGCGCATGTACAACCTGCTCATGTTCAAGATACCACAGAAGCAGTACGCACAGCTAATGGCTATGGACGGCACTGTCGTCAGTAAGTTGACAGGCGTCACAGCTCAGTTGGTATAGCTCTGCCTTCCGTGCTGTGGGTCGGTTCGATCCCCACCGAGAACAAACATTTATGTGTGGCAAAACATAGATGTTTGTTTTATGTCTGGGTGTTACTATGTATTATAAGTATGTATTTACAAAAAAAAAGTATATAAGTATTCTATCAGCCATCTAGTTCTCATATCACAAGCTTTTGCTTAGTTTGGGACTAGAGAGCGTCGTGTGAAATGTCCATGAATATTTATTTATTTATTATTTATTATACTTATAATACATACTAACATCCAGACATAGAACAAACATCTATGTTTTGCACGCACAAATGTTTGTTCTTGGTGGGGATCGAACCCACGACCCACAGCACGGAAGGCAGAGCTATTACCGACTGAGCTGTGACGCCTGTCATTGCGCATGTACTGTTGTGCGGAACCATTCACTCATCTCCCTATTACCCAACAAGTAATTAAATTAAACAATTTAAAAAACCCCCGAATCTTGGACCGATTTTCATCAAACATAGCTAAGAACACTCCCGACTAATTCACCTTTCAAACAAAAAAAAACAATCAAAATCGGTTCATCCGTTCGGGAGCTACGTTGCCTCAGATACACCCTCCACACACACACAGAGAGAGAGAGACGTCAAACTTATAACACCCCGTCGTGTTTGCGTCGTGGGCTAAAAATGGCTGCGCAGATACTTCAGAGGGACAAAGATCCATAGCGTCTACTATACGTTTCAGAGTGATGGATGCAGTGAATTGCGTCGTCAACGCATTGTTATAGGCAAAGGTAACCACTTAACATCAGGTCCTCAGTTTGTTCCATCGCAATACTGTGAAACATCCACAGGAAAAGTTGACACCGTTACTCGATGCAAGCTGTTTTTTAATTTTTTACAAGCATCACAGCTCGGTCGGTGATAGCTTTACCTTCCGTGCTGTGGCTCGTGGGTTCGATCCCCACCAAGAAAAAACCTTTGTGTGTGGCAAACATAGTTTGTTCTATGTCTGGGTATTACCATCGATTAATGAATTGTCTATGGTATTACAATTTATTTACAACAAAAAAAAAGTAATTTATCAGCAATCTATTTCAAATTCACAAGCTTTTCTGGGACTTGGTGGCGTTGTGGGAAATGTCCATAAATATTTTATTTATTATTTTCTGTAGACGGAGCAAAACTGGTGATTCGCAGCGACACTCCCGTCTACGAGGCCTCTTCAGAACTCCGATCCGAGATGGCAGCCGCACTGGGCGGTCCCAGAGACGAGCCCGAATTGCACATGACTTACGATCTAGACGATGATGATGATGATGTTGAAATGGAGGAATGAGAATAAACGCTTTACCTACTTAGATAAAGAAATTTGTTTTATTTGTCAAAATCTGGATCTCAATGTTAGTTTTAATTTACTTAGCCTAATTTTAAGTTAACTGTTGCATTGTGAATGTTGTGTTTGCCTATAATTGGTGTTTGCACTAGACATAAGACTACTAGAATAAGAATATAATGTTGTTTCTGTGCACAACACTGTTGGTGATCCTATTAATAAATATATTTTTTTTAATATACATATATATTTGTATATATATTTTTTTTTATAAATCAGCGCAAACTTATACTTACCTGCATCATTTTTTAAGTATTTAATTTTTTTCTTTCGAAATAACTGAATTTTATTTACAGACACATACAATCTAGGAAAAAAATTAAGTATTCAATGTAAAAGTAAAGAGTATTTTTATTCTGTGAGATATTTTCCAAATCAGCGTAATCTAGTTAGGAATTTACCTACACACTTCAAGCAACTACTATTAGGTAACCTACCTATTCGGCCTAAATAGGTAACTTCTGAAAGCAACATACGAACTGACGTTCACGTCTACGAAACTTCGATCTAGAACTACTACTAGAACTACTTTGTGAACCATATAACACGAGTCGGTTCGTCGAGTGATGATTTTGAAATAAGATTTTTTTACCAAAAGTATTTATTTTTACTAAAATTAAACATTAACATAAACTTTATATTATAGTATAATAATGTAGTCATAATCTTTAATTAAAATGTCATAATATAAAAATAATGGTCTATAACCAAAAATTACTAAGTAGGTACCTACTAATTAGTTTAATAAAAATGATTTGGTAGTCAGTCTAGGTAGGTAAGTGAATAAATTTATTAAATGGATTTATTCACAAAGAAAATTATGACTAATAAAGTACCTACCTATTTACAATATTTATAATTTGGTAGGTAAGTTATATCTACTTTCTTGATAAACTTACCTATTTTAAAATGCTTTTTTTTGAAATCGCTTTTCGTTCCAAAGGTTTACAGTCTAACAACAGCTTGCAATTACTATCTGCCAGTTTTAAAAAGTCAATTTGTGAAGCCACCATGCACTGCAGCAGCATAAGACAGTCATCTTCAGCTCTATGCGCGGTGATACCATCCATTCCCCCAAAATATCTTGTAAAGATATCAGACAATTTGAAACTTAATCGGATTTTCTGATCCGTTTTTGATTTAGCAGTCTTTTTTCGATTCTGCGCATTCTGGGAGATTGTTTCAGACGGTGATAAACTGCTAAAAGATGAACATAACTCGTCTATTTCTTCAAACTCTTCCGGAGTCACGTTTAGTTCCGGCCATTCATCTTCATCGTCCGTCATTATATCCGAAAGCAAACTGCTGTTCATACTTCGATCCAAGTTCATACTCGCACGTTTGTCAACTGAATCTGAAGATTGGCAAGGCACTTGATGCGGTATTTTTCTAAAGATAGACAACGAGTCTACGCATAGCAAATCGTGTGGTAGAGAAACTCTAGCGTCTATACACTCAGCTAGTAATAGTTTGTAATCGAAAATATTCCCATTGTGAGCCACTAAGCAAACTGGCTTTTTTAAATCCTGTAGAAATGCGTTTATCGTGTTAAATTTTTCTTTAAAAGTCGGGGAATTCTTAACTCTATTATTGGTTATGCCTGTAATTCTTACAGAGTCTGGTGTTATAGACTTTTCAGGGTTTAACATAAAACTCAGCTTACTCATTGGAGGCAGGTCGCCGACTGCAGTTGTTTTTATGTCCTTTCTCGAGACCGCTAGGAGGCACATCTCTGTTATTTTTGTTCTGTTGTATTCTTTGTGTGGTAGTCCGGTTGTTTCAAGGTCGATAACCACAAATGTTTCTATTTTCGCTGTCATTTTTACTTTCACACCAGATTAAAATAACTAGGTACGTTTAATTCTAACAAACCAATACTTATGTGATCTGAGTCACATATCAGAATATGAGTTTTGATAAGAGTCATTAGTATATCTTTTATTGCATTTAACTTACTGGCAGAATACTGACTCACCTTATTGCATCCTTATTGTGACTCACTGGCTCGGTTAGGAGTGAACGAGTGAACTATGAGTGAACAAACTGGTTTGTATATCGGGTTTATTTATCTGTGACTGAAGTCAAGGTTGTGTTCTCAGAGTGGTATGAAACCCCAAAAGTGATTGAGTATGAACTTGAGACAGTATGAACAGTATTTTGCTTTCGCATATCCGAACGACCATGCTTTGCCTCAGATTGCCGATAGTTTTTTGTGCCTGCTTGGAACCTCTAGAGCAAATGCATATAATGTGTGATTTCTGTACTATGAACCTTTATGAATATATTCAAGGAAATAGCATTTAGTATGTACCTACCTACAACAAAAACAATAATTTAACTTACGTAAGCGATTAATTTGCTGTGTTCCGGTTTGAATGGCACAGAAGGTACAAGCACATAGATGGGCGCAGTGCAATGCATCACAAGCCACGTCTTCAGTGGGCGTGCTCAGAGAGGCATTATTATAGACAGGCAGTGGTTACCACTTAACATCAGGTTATCGGCTTGTTCCATTTAGTAATAAAAAAAAATAATTAGCCTCCACGTTTTTGACAGACCGTTTGGCCCTAGTGAATTACGAAAAAATTGTCTCGATTTCCGCGGTATAAAAAAAGTTTAAAATTTTTACTCATTTATTCCATTTCAATGCATTAGATACCTACACTTAAAAACCAATATGAAATGAACTAAAGTTACTTATTTTTTCATAAATAAATTATGAAGTTTTCTGTTTCCAACATTCATACAAAATGTACAATCAGTATTAGAAATTGTGAACTAATTGGTTCTAATCATTGTTTACCTAAATACTACTTTAAGTATCATAGTTATTATGATTAGAGAAGTAAAACTCAAGAGAGAAATTCCTAGGTTTCAGTTATACAACATTTTTGAAAGTATATCTCATCATCTACTTAGTACTAATGATGCTAACTGTCCGTTCACTAAGCTGCTTACAACCTAGTAGTCTTCTAAATCATCATCATCCACATCATCGATATCAACATCGATATTATCGATATCGACTTCAGCTGCGGCGCTATGTATCTTCTCAAACGCTTTGTACGCCAACTCCACATCGTTTTCTTCAAAATCATGATCATCAAAATTGTCTTCCACATCATTACTGAAATCTATATCATTAGTTGCTTCAACTTCATTTTCTACGTCATAACTGTCGTTGACCGCGTCAACGCCATCATTTCCGTCGTCATTTTCATCATTGTGCCCTTCAACATTAGTTTCACTATCATTAGCAACACTAGTTTTTCGATCATTATTTCCTTCATCAAGCACCACATTACTTTCAATAAGATCTACATCAGAATCATTTTCGTGAACTTCATCTATAACATGGAAATCAGAGTGTAAGTATTCATTCGATACATTCTTGCTTGGTTCATTATCTGTCAAATTTTCATTCGATACATTTTTGCTTGGTTCATTATCTGTCGAATTTTTCTCATCATTTATGGCATCTTTTTGGGCCTCTGGTGATTCCTTTTCGGCCTCTTCAGCGCTTTTTTGGGCCTCTATAGATTTCTTTTCGGCCTCTTCCGCCCTTTTTTGGGCCTGCAATACTTGTCTTTCTAAAGCCTTTGTGTCTTCTGTTTCTTGTTTTTGTTTGATTTCAGCTTCTTTCGCCGGCCAATCCTTGTCGAGCAAGTTGAGTGTTGTTTTATCGACCATATCTCGTAAGATATTTTTGCGTATCTCTCGGAGAGTTTTTTGGTCTGCTCTTGGCTTAGGAGCGACATGGAATGGCTTAAACGATAGCGTATTACCATCTGCAACAAAACATACATTAATTTAGGTACAGTCGGCTACACATGAGGTTTGACACCCAGCATTTTTCATTACTACTTTATGCAAATAATCGTTGGAAAAGGATCGCAACAGGTGTAAGCGCGTGGCGCGCGAGCAGCGAGTCTCACATAAAAACATATCGTCCATCTCGCATGATTCGCAACATTCAAATTATAATAGTTCAAAGTTCGAACCGTTGATAGGTTGATGTGTAGCCGTGTGTACAGTACGCACAACGGATTTTTATCCCTCTGAAGTTATGTGCAACAAAAGAAGAGAAGAGAAAGAGATTGTTTAATTGACGTCGGTTCTTCTTCTTTTTCTCTTCTAAATGGCTTCTGTCCGTCACTTTGAATTTTTTGATTTTGTGAATTTTGTCAAGTGGATTATTTGAAAGTTTACGTCAAGTCATTTGTTTTGAAGACAAAATGGTGGATTTTCCCTTCAAAACATGAAAACGAATTCCATCAAATGATAAAAACAATACACATTTATTCCAATGGCTCACACTATATGCTATGACTGCAAGTATTATTGGTTAAAATTCCACCAAAATTAAAGAACAATACTCACTAAAACACCAAGAAAAACAATTAAAATAAATATGCTATGTTGCTTTTCCAAATGACAGAACTTGAATCCTCGACGTCGGTTAATTACCTGATAGAATGACAGACTGCGTCGCACACAGTCTGTCATGATTTCTGTAGGTGTCCACCGCAGCCGTATACATCTTAGACTTGACAGATTTCCTCAGAGACTGCACACCGAACTTAAGTAAGAACTTCTCTATCATCTCTCTCTTGGGCAATTTAGGACAGCCGTAGATGCGAACCACTTTCAAACCGCAATCTAAAATACGCCTTGATAGTGTTTGGGTTATTTTCTGAAAAAAAAAAAGCAATTTTTGACAGGCGTCACAGCTCAGTTGGTAATAGCTCTGCCTTCCGTGCTGTGGGTCGTGGGTTCGATCCCCACCAAGAACAAACATTTGTGCGTGCAAAACATAGATGTTTGTTCTATGTCTGGGTGTTAGAATGTATTATAAGTATGTATTTACAAAAAAAAAAAAAAAAAAGTATTCTATCAGCCATCTGGTTCCCATATTACAAGCATTGCTTAGTTTGGGACTAGAGGGTGTTGTGTGAAATGTTCCTGCATATTTATTTATTTATTTAATTATTGTTATTAGCGCGGCAATGCAGCCAGTGTCTTGGGCACGCTTCCGATTGCTACTGATTTGATCAGTTGAGCTATCTATAAATCGTTTGCAACGGTGTGTAGATAGCTCAACTCTTTCATGTGTATTTTGTACTATTATAAATATTGTAAATACTGTATTCGTCGTAATTTTTTTTGAGAATAAACAAAAAATTATTATTATAGATAGAGACCATTTTGACATTTTGTCCTTCACAATAATTTCGGTATTTTTTTTTATAAATAAATATTTATGGATATTTCACACAACGTCCTAGTCCCAAACTAAACAAAGCTTGTGATATGGGAACTAGATTGCTGATAGAATACTTACATACTTTTTTTGTAAATACATACATAAAAGACATAGTAACCCCCGTCTAAGTTGAGAAACAAGCGTACGTTTGCGAGGACAACCTCTATAGACAGATAGATAGATAACTCTTTATTGTACACCACAGAAATATAAGGAAACATATAACTTAAAAATTGGTATCACAATGGGCGGCCTTATCGCTGAGAGCGATCTCTTCCAGGCAACCGAAGCGAGATAAATTAAGGTAGAATGGAAGGCGGTGTAATAGACAATATACCTACATACAGTAAACTAAAGCTTTGATTAGCTGGACAGAAAAAGTAACAGACATAGAAGTACTAAGTAGAGTAAACGAGGAGAGAGCCCTTATAAAAGTTGTTGAGAACAGGAGAGGAAAGATGATTGGACACCTTATACGACATGACAGCTTAATCGGAAATATCATTGAAGGGAAGGTAGAAGGAAAGAGGAAGAGGAAGACCGCGTATTAGGTACATGAGCCAAGTGAATGTCAAGGAAGCTGCCCTGAAAAGAAGAACCTGGCGGGAAATGCATATGTTACGCCGACAAGAGCATAGCTCTTAAATTAGAAGAAGAAGAAGAAGAAAGTAAGCAGAAATCAATAAACACAAAAGAGTATATTTCGTTTAATATCTTAAATCTAATAGATATCTACACAAGGTACCATCAGCAAAAGTTCTACCTTACCACCTTAAGGGTGCATTTCCTGTAAACCGACTAGCCGTTCATTTTTGAATATCAATAGAAGCAAATTATTTCGGGTGTAAAAGTTATGAAAACAATGGGCCGTCATAAAAATAAATAGATGTTTAGGTCGGTCAAAATAAGAAGACAAAAGAAAAAGGCGAGGTCAGGTAGCTAACTGCTTGCAAGCCAAACAGTTTCAAAAGTGGTAAGGCGGAAATCTTGCCGATAGTACATAATATATATAACTAGGTGATCCAAATACACACTAGGTAATAGAATAAAGAAAAGGAACAATTCTCACGTGTGTTATTTCGTCGATAAGTGCGTCTCGGTTGACGCTGTCGTAGACTTTCTGAACGTTTTCATTGGGAGCGTTGTCCAGCTCTTTAATAAACTGAAAAATTAATATTTCGTTCATTAGAATTTCTCCTAGACTTACTTGAATTACCGGTTCGAATGACATTGGTATTTATTTGGTACCGGTATTTGTAGTAATATTTTTTAACTTTTAATTTTGTACGAACCGCTCCCTTCACTAGCACCGGTACCAAAATATCGGTATTTCAAACGAGGCATGAGTCAGTACTATAGACAGCTGTTGACAGCAAAATCGGTTTTTTATGCGATTGACGCCGCAACGGTCGCCACTTGAGCACAAATACTTGAGAAATAACGATATCCCAAACCAACGATACTTAAGAAATAACGATATCCAAACCAAATTGAAAAATAGCGATACTGCCGCTATGGTACCGGTATTTTTCCTCGTCGTGTTTGATAGGGTTTTCTCTCTGTATTTATCGGAAGGGACCATCTCGCTTAGAGAGGAGTGAGTGAAATAATTACCAAATCAGTGAGAGCTTTAACTTCTTCTGTAACAGCAGGTTTGTATGGTCCCTTAACTTCTGGAATATAACCTTCTTTGTCTTCCTTCTTTTGCTCTGAAATAACAGTAATAAGATAAATTTAATAAAGATGAATGGTTTAATTGCTTGCCGAATTGAGGGCACCAAAAATCTGTTTCATTCAAATGATAGGGATCAAAGTCAATACTTAAGCTTAAGTAAAATAAAAAGGACCGCTTTGAAACATCTCAGTGAATCTAAGCAGCAGACAAAAAACATATACGTAGACGTATAAATGTGTATATGAAAGAATGTAAATGACTTACAAAAAAAATTGAAAAATAAAAATTAAACACTAATTAATAATATTTAAAAAATACGTACGTGCGACAATCTGCTTACCTGAAACAAAAAATCAACAAATTTAGTTCATTTTTCGGTGTAGTATGATGTGACATAAACAGAAACTGTAAAGAAAAATCTGTGTCCACATAAAATAGGTGCTCTTACGAAAACCATTAACTAAATTTTCAAAACAAACCAGTTTTCTTTATTTCTCTCAAAACTATCAATGACTATGATCCTTCTTCCCTCTTTACTCTTCATTTGTTTGTGTGACGTCTCTAGAAGCGTTAAGAACAGTAGGTATTCTAGAATGAAATATAAGTGCTTACTTCCTAGCGGGAAAGTTGGTACTCTGCCTTGCGACAGTAGTTGTTTCGCTTCCTTGAACATTTTCTGGGCTGGAACAGAATAAAATATGGATTTTTTTATACCACTAAATGATGGAACAAACCGATGGCCCACCTCATGTTAAGTAGTAACTACTGCCTATAACGATGCATTGTCTCATTGAGCACGTCTACTAAAGACGTAACTTGTGATGCATTGCACTGCGTCCATCACTCTGAGACGTGAAAATGTTAATGCTGTCGATTCTGTTGTTGAATTTTTCTAAACTAACCTAATTTGACAGCACTAAAAATGTTGCTATCCCTTTCTCATAAACTGAAACGACAAAGACAGCTATAATTTTAGCGCTGTCAAATTAGGTTAGTTTAGAAAAATGCAACAACAGAATCGAGACCAATGTCTCGAGTGTGTTTACATATAGCATCGGCAACTATACCCTTCAAACCAGAACATAAACTCATGATCAAAGCCGTTAATCTAAAAAATGTGCTCACGCCCTCGTCTGAGCTCAATTGTACCGTTCCATTTTCAGACCGCCAATGCAAAGTCCACTTATGCCTCACCTTTTCTTTCCCCTTTCGTGAGTGAAGGGTTGGGAGGGAAGCTTTTCTTCGGTATGAGAGCCGGTTTCGGTACCCGCGGCGGCACTGCGGCTACTACTGCAAATATAATTTAGTTCGTATTAGTTACTGGATCAACTTTGATTGTGGAGTTTTTAGTCAATCAAAGATTTTTTTCAAGTCATCAAAACCGGAGTCCAAACCAAAGGCTTTAAGTCAGAGTGCCGAACCTGAGTTTTATAACTCGAAAATCGAGTATCTGGTTCGTCGTTTTGTATTTCGGGGTGAAAACAGGTTCTGAACTAGCCCGCTAGGTGCACTTATCGTGACTTCATACAAAGACACTCGAATACGATTTTAGGTTTTCGAAAATTATTCTCGACTCTGCACTCAATAGGTACAATTTTATTTTACTAAACACGAATCATTCAGCTTATAAATACAGTTAAAACATAATAACAAATGTGAAGTTTTTATAGTCTACGAGTATCCATTAGTAGGTAGGTAGTGGTACGTATTGTCCCTTGTAAAGTAATCTTTGCCTAAAAGTACAATAACTTTTTTTGCTACACCATACTTACTGGGACCAATTCACGTCGTTGTTATTGTCTTACGGGGTTTACGTTTGCACCCCTGCGGTGTTACATTTTTGGAACACTATGAAATGATGATCCCATGAATATGTCCTATCAAAATCTAGGACTTATGGCCTATAACTGTTTCAAATTTTATGGAAACTTATTTGCGTTTGGGACCATACTAAGACTAGATCCTACCTAGCCATGTTTGTTGCCAGTTTATCAAGTAGCTAGAAGAATTTGGTTGCCACGACACGTTCGGCACAATTTTTTGTGTGATTTCGAGAGATTTCTCTAGTAACCGTTATACTCTGTTGCTGAGGTCTGTAATGTTGGTAAGGGGAGTTTCAGCTCATGATCGAATGCCAACATAGGTTGGTTGGTCTGTATACAATACACCTACCAGTGTATTTTGGGAAAATACTTATTCTTAATTCCAGTCAGTCGTTCGTATAAAAAGCACTAGCCTAGCACTGTTCAATATAATTATTTTATTCAAGTTCCATACACTTGATTTTGGATATAAAAGAATATTGATAGAACCAAACGGATGTTGGTACGGCTTTGCATTGCTTTTTCCTATGTCATTATAAAAAGTAAGGAATGGAAAATTTGTTACCTGGTTGAACCCCGAGAGCTTCATTCGCCTTCCTCTGAGCGACTATCGCCAAAATCTCGTTGTAAGCCGCCTTGTCGTCGCTCACAGGGTACGTAGATCGGTATACCCCGAAGCAATCCATCGGGGTCACCATTTTCTTACCACCGAGCAACCATTCCAAGCGATCGTTCACGAACTTGTTCAAAGCCTGCCGCGTAATCAAATCAGGATCTTGAATACTCAAGTTGGTCTTTATTTCGTAGATGATTTTGCGCACGCCCGCCAAAAACATTCGTTTGCTGTATTTTTCCTTTTCCACTTCGTCCATTGATCCGATTCGCTGCTCGAGCATGCTCGGGTACGAGTCGTTTGAAGCGGGCCGTTTATTGGACGGACCGGGCGCGTGAGGCCGTAAGTTCGGCCGAGAAATTCGAGACGGCCGCTCGAATGGTTTCTCCTGAAATCCTTCATCGAACTTTCGCTTCCTCGAGTCGGGGACCTCGGGTCTGGAGTTCCCGCGCACGGGTCTCGAGTCGCGATCGGGCCTCGGATCGCGCTCGGGTCTGACGTCACGTTGGTTCGGGCCACGCCTCGAAATCTCGAACCGATCGTTCGATCGCATGGGTTCGTCGCGCACGTTCGAGCGACTGAACTCCTCGCGTTCATTCGGGCGATCGAATCCGGGACGGTCGTTCGACCTTCCCTTGCGATCGGAAAACTCATTCGGTCTTCCTTGCCGCTCGTTCAGTGGTCCTGAATACTCGTTCGGTCCTTGGTACTCGTTCGGTCGTCCGAACTCCCTCGATTCGCGGTCGTTCGGTCTCTCTTGACGCTGATTGGGTCTTCCGGAAAACGCGTTCGGTCGTCCGGTAAACTGGTTTTGTCCTTTGGCGTTCGGCCTGAATTCTGGGTGGATCGGTTTTTCAAGCAGAGCAGAGCGATCGTCGGGCCTGAAATCAGGCCTAGGTTTTTTGAACCCAGATCGATCGTCCAGCCGGTTTGGTCTGAAAGCGGGTTGGGTGGGACGTGGACCGGGAATGTCGCGGGGAGCTGACCACGGTTGGTCGCATTTGGCGGAACGCTCACGCGGCGAACTGTCCCGCTGTCTCTGTTGGTTGGAAAACCAGTTCGGCTTCCGGTTGTTCTCGGGCGATCGTCGCCCAAGAAGCGGCCTTTCGGCAGCGAAATTCTCTTCTTCGTTATAGTTCTCCCCCCACCCCGGGTTCTGATTCCCAGACTGGGAGTCCTTGTTGAATTGCGGCACCATCCCCACTTGAGACATTTGTGTAGCAGTTTGGGAGAACCCGCCGATGCCCATATACGTGTTCTGGACCTTCTGAAAACAAACTGTGATAGAACAGAGCACCACGAATGAAAGCATTGTGGTTTTGGGAATCATTTTTTGAAGAGGTATTTTGCTGGATATATACTTGTCTTCGAGGCATGTCATTTATTACATTGCTAAACTGTGGTTTGTGTCGCCGAAATAACACTGGGCCTTTCGTTTAGCAAAACATTCTTTGGTACATTTGGGGAAATGAGTAGTAGTAGTATTGAAGATCAAATATCGTTATCATACAGTGATAGATCTTTATTATTTACGTAGATTGGCATTAGTAGGCCGAAAAGTGCAAGTCCACACGACAAACAAAGCGCCTAGCTAATGCAACTGGGCGTTGGTATCATCATAATTTGTGATGCTTTTACCAGACACCAGTCAGCTAGAGTTCTTTGGATTCAAAACCATCCAAGTTCTTTGGATAAGGAGTTCAAGTAAGTATCGCGTTAGCCAGAGCAGTGCATCATAGGGCACGTCTTCAGTGGACGTGCTCAGTGAGACAATGCACTGTTATAGGGAGTGGTTACCACTTAACATTAGGTGGACCATCGACTCGTTTCATCATTTAGTATAAAAAAAGTGTGTGGGGGTTCGTCTACAGGTGAAGAGATTTGTTCTTAAGGTTTACACAGAACCTTGACCAAGACCGTTGAATTACCAACGCGGCGCCGCTAACTATACGAGGGTGACTATAATTGCGGTACCGCGTTCGCGTGTAGGTGTAGGTAGGTACAAGAAGTGGAAATGACAATCCCGATCTACTTACGTCTCTTCTTGGGCACAAATTGGCCGCTTTATAGCTATGGAGTAGGGCTCCGTTTAGCAGTGGACGTCTTACAGCTGATATGATGGTGATAGATGCTTCCTAAAGTAAGAACGTCCGTGTGAAGTAAGAACGCCCTACTTAAAGATTAGGGTGTGCTCATGTCAGCAAAACGTAGTTTATGTGCATCTATCACCGTGTATCACAATTAATTTCAAGTCCTGCTCATCTCCAAAAACTTCGGACAGAGGATCTTTCTTTCATCAAGACACATAACATTTTTTTCAATTTCTAGTCACACTTACGACAAAAAATCCTGATCGTAGATCGGATGCGTGCCTCTGTAGTTTTATCTAATCATATAGAACTACGTAGCCAGTTAGCCAGTAGTACTATATCAGGATAAAATTAGAAAAGAGGTTATTCGACAAAGAACCAAGTCCATGTTTGTTATGGATCCATCAATCGTTAGAGCAGACAGATACTTGAGTAACTCAAGTGTTTGTTTGCTAAAGTCGTGTGTTGTATGAGGTCAATCGTGTATTGTAGCTACCAAACCCTGGTTAGGAAGAGTAGAAAACGCGCTGACGCCACTGACGTGGCGCGTTATGGGAGCGACTTACATCCAGCTGTAGACTGATATAGGTTGATGTTTTACCCCCAAATCCACAGACAGGCTGAACAGCCCACCAAACCGTGTCTCAGTCTCTATAGGAGCCTTTATGTCGTTTATGAATTATAGGGACAAGGACCCTGGTCTGGGGCTTAGATTACTGCTAATTTTACATACCGGTTCAATTAGTATCGACGCGGAAGCGGTACTCACTTAATTTCGAAATAAAAAGTAGCGATATATTTTGAAACCGGTTCTATAAATTTGCACGGAACCGGTAATTTCACTAGTATCGTTACTAATATATCGATAAATTTATAATTCAAGCCGGTTCCTTTAAGGATAGTATTGGTATTTGCACAAATCGGTAACAGCGTTCTACGGCCGCGACGTGCCGCGCGCCGCACTGAGACGGGCCACCTGCCGAGCTGCAAACGTGCGAGCTGGCAACGCAGCGGGAACCGAAATGAAATTCCGGTACTTGGAGTTCGAATAACGATACGTAGGAGTGGTACGAAAGAATCGAAATAAAAACTAGCATTACTTAACGTTACGGAATAAAACTTTTCACCCGAACTGTTGTACTGCGCGCAGTACACCCCAACACGGGACGTCACTTTTATTCCGTAACACAATAATGCATTGTATCCCTGCTAATCTCAACCCACTCAGCCAAATTTCTAAAAACAATGCAGAAGTATTAGGGTTGATAGCAGCAATGGATCATCCCCGATGGTGTTGTGAATGCAATGGAGCAGCACGCGATCAGCTCTTGGCATATCCTATGAATACTTGATGCTTTCATACAGACAGATTCTAATAAAGTCAATAATGTGCGCACACTTTAGTTAACAACTTACCTGATTGACTTGTTCGTAATTTTGCCCTTGCATAAAGTTGCCCTGCATATTAACAGACTGCATATACTCCTGATTGGTGTAATCTGGGACGTAATACATGGCTGCCATCATCGGGTGAACAGCTGGAGTCATCATGTTGGCTGGCATCCCCATTGTTTTGTTGCTAAAGCTGCTGTGCTGCTGGAGATTCATTGAACGGAAGGATGGGTCGTTGGTTTCTTGGAGTTGAGTGTTCGTTGCGCGGAATGGCTGTTCTGATGCGGCCTGTGAATTTTTTTTGCTGTAGGTTGTTCAGGCATGGCACACTTCAGGATTGTTGGGGTAACCTTTTGTCTGCCTATGTTGTATGCAACATATTAACAGTACTAAACATAAACAGTACTGCGGAATGTGAAGCTTAGAATGACACTGCAAGTTTGAGTTAACAATATTTTGTATGAAGATTTGAGGAGCACCTGTATAGTAGTCACAATGGATCTTTATTTCTCTGAAGTATCTGCGCAGAACCTATTTTTGGTTGAATTGGAGGTAAGCAAATTTTTCCGCACAAAAGTACATGCGATCATTTGTTGCACATAACTTCAAAAGGCATAAAGATCTGGTGTGCACACTGTACGTACTGATGATTTTTTTACCATATACACAAATTAAAAAAGTTCACGCTCAGCACACAGGATCAATGTGCGAATTTAAAAAATATACAAATATCTGACCTTTTGCTGCCTAACATCTTCAACATACAGCTGTTGCCCATTCCAATAAAGCCCATTGATCTTCCTCACGAGTATTGCAGCATCTGCATCCTCAGCAACTCCAACAGTGACTTTCTTCCCGTTGCCATCTGTGATCAGGTTGTCCAGTATAACATGTTGCAGCCCGCATTTTGATTGCAGTAATGATTTTATGTCTGCATACCTTGTCTGTGACAAAGAAATGAGGGTACATTTTACAGATTAGGGGAGGGCAGATTTTACAGAGCACTAGCCTATCTGGGCTGGTGTCTATCAGATAGCTGGTAGACACTCAGATATAGAACAAGGTGTTTGTCCATGTTCATCACACTTTTCGTTCATGAGGGTGTGTCCTGGCTATGAAGAACTAATACATTCCACTCTTCAATCGAACGGCTCTTCATAGCAGAACACTACTCCACGACTCCTTCATGACTCCTCGATGGCAAAATCATTGGCACTTTCGGTAGGATCGTTCGAACGAAGTAGGTAATGTTCTGGAACTTACAGTAGCCGGCAAGTTGTGGATAGTAAGTAACATTATAATATTAGTGGTAGATTAGGTCGATTTCATCAACAGTGCAACAATTTCATGAACATGGAACAAAACAACAAAAAATTTATATCCATATGTCAAAGACGAATGAATGAGTTGCACACATTGCGTAGCGCGTAGCATCTTTAGTTTGTGGTTGCACAGATGGATGAGGGATGAATTTTTTTGTTTGTGGTTTGGTTGTTTGGTTCGTTCCAAGTTCGTTCTTTATTCCATGTAATGATTCAATAGATAATGTTTTTTTTCAGATGGACTAGCTAAGCTAAAGCATCAAGCATTCTAGTAGTCTGTGGCACAGACCAATAGATTAGCATGTCTGTGGTTATTTTGTGTTCAGCTCAGAAAAAAAAAATCAGCTCAGCTCGCGCCTCGCTCTGCTTTTTTGCCTTTTTTTTCATGGTCTGATGGAAATCGATATTGTTTGGCTTCGCAAATATTTCATGAAATTTTTTATTTTACATGAACAGTACAGAACAATGCAGTAATATTCAAAAAGTGCTCTAATAAAGTACTAAAAGATTATCAGGATGATGCTAACAGTGCATGGGCTGCCAAACAAGGTAAACGTATAAACGCTTGTGATTCGAGTCGAGTGCCTTGTCACAGAATAGTCCTTGTTACATTTGCCACCAACGATATATTTTAGTGGATATTTAACTAAATTGCAGACGAAGTTTCAAGATGTGAAGGCTCTAATCAAGCAGGAATGCAGTATACCAGACTTCATACTGGACAACCTCGTTGAAGATGGGTTTGACGCCAAGAAGGTTCGCATCGGGCTCACCAACGAGAATGATGGCTACAAGCTGATGAAATGCCTGGATGGCTTCCGGATGTCTGCTACTCATGTCCTGAAAATCGTTCCAGTTGGCAAAGTATGTATACAATCTTAACCCCTGCCACAATGCACAATACACTCCGATGTGGGATGATGTGGAAGATCTTCTGCTTCCATAATAAATTAGGCCTGTATTTGCATTTACTAATCATGCATAGATTAAGCATGATTAACAATATCATTATCGGGATACATAAAGTATGAAGAAACATATATAAATCTTTTAGTACCTACATTATTGTTGTATGTTTCATGATTATTATTTATTTATTAATGCAAACAAATCTTTACAGGCCCCACAACCCACACCCATCTTTGAGCCGAGGTCTAGCTACTCAAACCAAAGGAATGATTACCAGAGCCAATCGCACCAGGACTACTCCATCCAACATGATTACAACCGCCAACCCCCCATCAGTACGTCCCATGTGTCTCACGGCGCAAGGAGTATTAACACGGATACCAGACAAGGCCCAACCTCTGAGCCTCGAGGACTGTCGGATGCGAGACAGTCTCTATCACAAGTTATGTCTGACTCACGGCTTCGGGAGCGTTACCAAGGGTCAGGAGACCAGGAAAGATCTCAGGTGCCAAGAACGAACAGTGATTTCCGGGATCCTACCAGGGGCCCACTGGCTCCGCCAACTTTAAGACCAGCATCGATGGATGCAAGGGTTCACAGTGTAGATTCAAGAGCTGCACAACCTCTTGATGCACCTATCATGAGAGGTCAAGATGGGTCTCAAAGTTATCGAGGACCCGTGGAACATAGACAAGCATCCAATCCGGAGCCTATGTATCAGTCTCAGTGGATCTCTGGAGGGGGTGACCAGTGGTCGGGTGGAAATAGACCTGTTCAGAATCAGAACTCCGGTTATAATTACCAACAGCCAATACAACAGGGGAGTACTGGATATGGTCAGCAGGTGAGCTTATTACCTTTTGAATCTAGTTTGTATTAGTTAGTGTCCAATTTTGGTGACAGGAGTTTTTAGTTCGCCTTAAAACCTTCGTCGTGGATTCTAACTCCAAACTGTAAGGAGACATTTTTTTATTTTTCTTGGTAGATATAAACCAGAATGTCCCTTTGCCGCAATTTATTCATATTGACAATTGACAATGCAGCAATGATATCCTTATACTATATCTATTGGAAACATTGCAAATGCTGTGCATGCCTGTAATTGGCACACATTCTATAATATAATTATTGTTTATAAGTTATTTTCGTAAGTGTATTATGTGTGCTGTTGGCGATGCCTAATAAATAAATAAAATAAAATAAACATTTTCACTTTAAATTACTAAAATAAACAAAGCACCATTTCAAGTAGTGGTGGAGTTACAACGACAACTCGAATATAAAACGCCTGCCGCGCCACCGCGCAGTGTAACTCCCTCGCCACAGGACTTTTGAATGTGTAAATCGACCCTTAAGACCCTTCCTCTCATAAAATTAACTACATAGAGGATAGAAAATACTTTATTGCACACCTTGACCTAGGCATTACAATAAAATAAAAACAAAACATAATTAGTGATACAATGGGCGGTATTATCGCTAATAAGCGATCTACCAGACAACCTTGGACGATATGGACTTCGAGGTGTTTTACAAGGGGTTTTACACAAATCATTTTATCAATATCATGATGATTTAGATCATAAAAACAGTATTTTTCATCCACAGTCCAATATACCCCCACAAGGAGGCCTCACACAAGGGGGGTACTCCCAAAGCAGGGATCCCGCGCCTCAAGGATATCAACAGCCTATTGCTCCCACAGAAAGAGTAAGTTTGTTGCACAAAATAAAAAACTGTAAAAATACTGATAAAATATTATAATGAGGTAGTTCGTATGGCGGTACACTGGCGACTCTAAAAATTGTTTCGCTGATAATAGCTTATTTATACCTGAGTGACATAGGCTATGTCTAATTTGATAATTTCTAACAGAAGATGAGTAAAGGAGGACACCTATCACTTTCTGAGGGAGTGTGCTCGGAGCAAGTGTATTAGGGATATTTTGACTGAGAGATATAACATTAACTGGCTAGACGTGGGTCTGTATCAGAGTGTGCTGGCTGATCAGACATCTGAGGTAGCTATTGTGCTGTACCGGTCCACGTACGGGCTGGTTAATGTGTAACTAAATAGGTAGAGGTCAATATGGGACCGACATACTGCCCTGCTAATTGTAATTGCAGTAATCGACATTTTTGTGATTTTCACTTTTTTGCAAAAATGACATCCCAAGGGGATAATCTATACGTAAAAAATATATTTACACGTTGTTTCTTATTAAAAACATGTTTTTTATGTAACATGAAACGCAGTACTTGCACCTAAATGTCGCTTTTGCTAAAAAGATCTGCAGCATTAAGCATGTGCTAGAAGATTATGCAGTACTTGCAACGTTTACTGTACAGTACTGCATTTTCATCAAGTTTCTGGGCTTGCAAGCATTACAGTATTACTAAGATTAAATGCAGTACTAGTGTTTATTACTGCAAAATCACCTAGCACGTGCTCAATTCTGCGTTAGTAGTAAGCAATTATTTTCTATTTTCATGCCTGGTACCTACCAGGTACTGGTAAAATTACCTACATTTTAACTTCTGTCAAATATTTAAGCGACTAGGAGACGAAATAAAACAGAATTTAGGTAGGTATTCAAAAAATAATTTTAATTTTTTTATTATTCTTCTTATCACAATCAAATTTTTGTTTTTTATTCATATTTATACTCAGTCTATAAAACTAGTTTCACAAACATTTTTAGGTATTATAGTCTTTATAAACGTACCTTTACTCATCAAGTTATCATTCTTTTGAAATATACAATAAATTCAGTGAAGGTGAATGGATGTTCCGGACTTTTACAAGTATGAAGATCATTCAACTCAATATAAATTAAAAAAAAATGATGAAAGGACGTACATAAATAAATAAAAATACATAAATAAAATGAGGTAATATTTAGGTGCTAAAACTTTTTATTTCTAAGAGTTTGTTATAAGAAGAATTGCTATTTTGAGTACCTACCTAGATTAGATTTTAAGTGCCATAACATAAGTTATTGTATATTTCAAAAGAATGATAACTTGATGAGTAAAAAAGGTCTGTTTAAAGACTATAATAATAAAAATACAATAATAAAAATGTTTTTGAATCTAGTTTTATAGACTGAGTATAAATATGGATAAAAAAACTAAAATTTGATTGTGATAAGAAGATTAATAAAAAAATAAAAATTGTTTTTTGAATACCTACCTAAATTCTGTTTTATTTCGTCTCCTAGTCGCTTAAATATTTGACAGAAGTTAAAATGTAGGTAATTTTAACTAGTACCAGGCATGAAAATAGAAAATAATTGCTTACTATTAACGCAGAATTGAGCACGTGCTAGGTGATTTTGCAGTAATAAACACAAGTACTGCGTTTAATCTTAGTAATACTGTAATACCCGCAAGCCCAGAAAGTTGATGAAAATGCAGTACTAAGCATTTTATCTAAACAAGGCCATAAAGTAAAGATAAAAATATGTCAATAGAAAGCTTGATTTTTTTACTATTTTTAGGTTACACTTTAAAAGTTATATAACGGAGATTGCTTGCTTAGATATCAAGAAATATGTTTCGCGCGTTTATCTCGAAACCGCCATTTTGCAAGTACTGCGTTTGCAATAAGGAGGGCAGCATAGTCGTAAGACGACTCAATGTCTCTAATTCAATAAAGAAAAAAAAAACAGAAGATGAGACGTAAAATCTTTATGTAGAGTGATGGACGCAGTGCAATGCTTCACAAACCACATCCTCATAGACAGATTTTCTAAGGCATGTATTCCATTGTTATAGGTAGTAACCACTTAAAATCAGATAGGTCATCTGCTCACATTATAAAAACTTGAGTAATTTGTCATTTGGTCAGCAGTCGTCAACGCGAACGCACGTGCTCCGCACCGTGCAGTTAGTGGAGTCGCCGATACCCCCGCGCGCCGAGCCTTCCTTTCAGCCCGCGCACAAACCGGTGAGATAGATACAATGAAACTTGTAAATAATCTTAAGTTCATACGAAAACATACTAGGAACCAAATCAGTGTCTGTGTCATTATTTTAGGGTTAGGTTGCAAAGTACACAAACGCAGCTAGTTTCTCTAAATGTTTTTTTTCTCGCTTTTGCTTTGACATAATAAATTAATATTAACGCAATTGAGAATCTGTCCAGTCTTTACAGGGTGAAATAAATATTCATGGACATTTCACAGAACACCCTCTAGTTCCAAACTAAGCAAAGCTATACGGGAACTAGATTACTGATAGAATACATACATACATTTTTTGTAAATACATACTTTTATAATACATAGTAACACCCAGCCATAGAACAAACATCTAAGTTTGCCACACACAAATATTTGTTCTTGGTGGGGATCGAACTCACGACCCACAGCACGGAAGGCAGAGCTATTACCGACTGAGCTATGTGTGATTTACCTGTGACTCATCACTCAACTTAAAACCTTATTTTGCGTTACAGGTTTTGAAGGACAACTACCAAGGTTCGCAGTACAATGCGGGCCAGCCACCACAGTTGCAAGGGTACCAGGGACAGACTTCTCAGTCTACGTGGGCACAACAGGTTACAATCAATTTATTTATTTAAAAATGTTTATTTAGAAGTAGCGGCGTACATTACACACAACAGAGGGGTAATCACGAACAAATCTGACAGTTGCCGCGTTACGTAAACCTAACGTATTCAAGTTATATTGCGCGTCAACGCCAGCTCGACTGCCGAACGTTGTAGCGTCACCGCGCAGTGTATCTCGGATACGCTAGCGTTACGATACGTTCACGATTGTCACATTTATTCGTGATCAAGGCGCAGATCTTTAGCCCTCTGAAGTTACTCGTAGGTGCATCTACGATTGCGCATGTACTGTTGTGCGGAAAAATTCGCTTACCCCCAATTCGACCCAAAATAGGTTCTGCGCAGATACTTCGGAAGGACAAAGATCCGTTGTGACGACTGTACCTATCTGTACATACCCACTAGTTGGGGATGATTAAAAAAAATCTATAATAAATAAATAAATATTCATGGACTTTACACACAACGCCCTCTAGTCCGAAACTAAGCAAAGCTTGTGATATGGGAACTAGATCTATTATTGTTGATCAAGTCATAAAACATGTTCTTGTTTCCACAGGGTCAACAAACCAAACCACTAACATATGACAAGTCTTATGACGATCGTCGCTTGGCGCTGGAGAAACGGTCCGACCCCAAACACGGGAATCAAGACTACGACAAACGTCGCTTTTCACCGCTCAGGACAAGACCTGTTTCTCCGGGAAGGTAAATAAAATATGGTAGACTAGCTTCTGTCCGCGATTTCCTCCGCGCCCCGTTTGATCCTGTTAATTCTCCGGGATAAAAGGTAGCCTATGTGTTAATCCAGGCTACGGACTATATGTATTCCAAGTTTCATCCAAATCGGAGCAGTAGTTTTTGCGTGAAAGAGTAACAAACATCCATACATATAAACTTTCGCGTTTATAATATTAGTAAGGATATATTCTATAATTTGTGTTGTCCTTGAGAACATTTTCAGGACTTGAGAAAGAATTAAGGTGAGGGGTGATGTCAAACAACCTTCTCGCTCGCACATCAGCATTATTGAAGGTATAAATTCACTGAATATAATTACGCAAAATTGCAAAGGTTCAGTAAAAAAATATCATTTTGATCCAAACAAGTTTGACCAAAAGATTTTGCACGCATGTGATCAATTTGGGTAATTTTTCTGGTCGGAAAACTTGTTCACATGAGAAAAATTATTGAAATGTGTGAGCGAGAAGGTGGTTTGACATTACCCCGCACTAAGTAGAGAAATAAAAATAAGAAAGAAGAAGGAAAATGAATTTATTAACCGAATTTATTAAATTATAGGTAGTAGAAATAAGTTATGATGCGGAGAGTTGAATGCTCGCTTCATTGTTTGAGAGCGTTTTATTTTTAGCATCTTTATTAATATTGTTATTCTATGCATGTTTAATTATATACCTACCTATGTTCCGCATACAATGTAATTTTGTTCTTGGAGTAAATAACTATGAACTATTCTTTTACAAGCACTCTTCCGGGCCCGGTAACCTTGGACGTAACCGACAGGTGGGTGTAATGCAATATTTTTGATTTAATATGTATTTAAAAAAAATTAATATCGTTGACGGTCTTATCGCCTTCATTATGTTAGTGCGAGTGCAAACTAGTGCCACCTATAAAGAACACAAAACCAAAGTGTCTTCGCCGTAAATAGAGACAATAAGAAAAGTGCCAATGGACACATTCTTAGATTAGTTTATGATAAAAATTTAGGTCAATGTAAAATTACTAATTAGCCTGCATTGTGGCTAGATCGTAATATAATTAGGGTATTAGTATTATTTATTAGTACTTGTACACTAAATTAATAAAAAAAAAATTATGTTCATCTTTGTTCTATGTCTGGATGTTACTATGTTACAAGTATGTATGTATTTACAAAGAAAACTACATAAGTGTTCTATCAGCAATCTAGTTCCCATATTACAAGCTTTGCCTAGTCGGACTAGAGGGCGTTGTGTGATGTCCATGTTTATTTATTTCAGTTCGCCACCACGTAAAATAGCAAACAACGCCACAAGGCCCGGCCAATACCCAGCGCGACGCATGTCACCAACAAGAACGTTCCCAGAAAGACGACTTTCCCCAAACAGACGGATCACCTCAACTGAATTCCCCCCTGGACGTCGACCATCCCCACCTAAGATAACTCCAGTCGACAGACGAGTAGAAAGAAAAGATTCACCAGTTAGACGTGATTCTCCAATCAGACAACGCCCTCAAAATACCCGTCGTATATCACCGTTCGCTCGAAAAGTCTCTCCAGGACCGCTTAGGAAAGTTTCACCAGGACGGGCTTCTCCGGGGAAACATGTTTCTCCTGGAAGACGAGTATCTCCCCCTGGACGAAGAGTTTCTCCCACTGGACGCAGAATTTCTCCCACTGGACGAAGAATTTCTCCCACTGGACGCAGAATTTCTCCCCCTGGACGAAGAATTTCTCCCCCTGGACGAAGATCTTCTCCCCCTGGACGAAGAGTTTCTCCCCCTGGACGAAGATCTTCTCCCACTGGGCGAAGAATTTCTCCCCCTGGACGTAGAGTTTCTTCCCCTGGACGCAGAATTTCTCCCACTGGGCGAAGAGTTTCTCCCCCTGGACGAAGAATTTCCCCCTTTGCTAGAAAAGTTTCGCCAGTGAGAAGAAGTTCTCCAGGGAAAAGGATATCACCGGGAAGAAATGAGCCGCGCCGGATGTCGCCAAGTATGATGAAACATAATTATTATGTAGAAGGTAACTTTGTGATCAACTTTTATAGTACACACGGCCACAGGTCCAATAGGCGTAGGTCCCACTAAAAAAAACTATCGTCTCTCTCGCACGATTAGCAACGTGGAACGAGCCGCCCACTGCTGGGACTCTTATAGTTCGTAGCCTGGATTGACACATAGGCTACTTTTTATCCCGAGTAATTAACAGGATCTACAGGATAAAATGAACGAAAAGGATTAGCAGCGCCAATTGGCAAGAGGATTTCATTGTCATGTCATGTCACGTCAGTTTGACAGGGCGTAGTAGGTACTACCTCTTTGGTCTAACGACTAGCGTTTGACATTCCAGTAGGTACGAGTTCGGTGTAATGAGGTGTAATGTCAAGTTTATCAAAGAAGTATCCGCTCGGTACACGCACAGATAACATAAATGTACACGGAAACGGTACTTGCGTACGAAGTCGCGGGTAACTGCTAGTTTATAATATTAGTAGGATCTCTGCCAAACTGAGCATAAGGCCCCGGAGTTGTGACGCGTGTCCAATGTTTTGTTTTGTTTCCGCAGATGAGCGAAGAATGGGTGGTCGTTTAGAATCGCCGCGACGTTTTTCACCAAAGAGATCACCGCCTCGAGGTTCGGGAAGGTAAATAACAAACAATTGAAATAATCCTCCTTTTGCATGTTGTCGTTGGGAAAAATGGAAACACATTGTTTGTTCTATGTCTGGGTGTTACTATGTACACGCGAGAGCAATGATTCCGGGTCACTTAAAGAATGTTAAAAATCTCGGAAACTAAAAATGATAGGTTAATGCAATAAATTGTATTTAATAGACAATGTAATACTCCTTAAATGAAGGTATTAAAACTTCTTAGTTATTGTAAAGTTATATCTTAAAAAAATCAAATTTGAAAAAGGGCCACTTTCGAAGATGGAACTACGAAATTACAGCATTTGGTTTTGCTTTTGTTTGTAATCTGTCATTTATGTGGGTATATAAACCATGTTGATAGTGCTCTATATTCATTATTCAAGCTGAAATTATGTCGCTTACGCCTGAAGAATGCACCAGAATACTTACAATGCTGGAAACCGGCCGGAGTCAGCGCGATACAGCCAGGACTGTCGGTGTGTCGCTGTCAACAGTACAAAGAGTTCTCCGACGTTACGAAGAAACTGGTTCTAACCTACGCAGACCAGGAACGGGCAGAACCAGGTGTACCACAGCACGAGAAGACCGATACTTGGTGAACACCATGCTTCGAAATCGCTTTCTCACAGGAACTGAACTCACAAATCAGTTTCGACGCCTCGGAGGAAGTAACCCAAGTGCATGGACAGTAAGACGTCGGCTTGCTGAATCTAACTTAAAACCCCTTAGACCTGCAAACGGCCCTAAACTGGAGCGTGGGCATCGTATTTCAAGACTAAGATATGCCCAGAGCCACGTAAATTGGAGTATTGAAGATTGGTCAAAAGTTATGTTCTCCGACGAATCAAAATTTATGCTCTACAAGCACGATGGAAGACACAGAGTGTATCGAAGACCAGGGGAAAGATTCAAGCAAGCATGCATCGAAGAAAAAGTAGCCTACGGTGGTGGGTCTGTACTTGTGTGGGCCGGAATTTCTTCTGAAAGTCGCACAGAGCTGGTGATCATAGAAAACGGCTCTTTAACTAGCGTAAGATATGTGGAAGAAATCCTCAATGATCATGTTGGTCCATTTATGGTCAATTTAGGTGAGGATGCTATATTTATGCATGACAATGCCCGACCTCATACAGGTAGGATTGTGAATGACTACCTTCAAGAGATGAACATTACTCGTATGGAGTGGCCAGCGCGCAGCCCGGATATCAACCCGATCGAGCATGCTTGGGACGAGCTAGGCAGATGCGTAAAACAACGAAACCCTCCCCCAATCACGCTTCGTGAGCTCAAAATTGCTCTCACAGAGGAATGGGAGAATATTCCCCAAAATCGTATAAGGAACTTGGTGTACAGCATGCCAAACCGCGTAAACGCAGTAATGGAAGCACGAGGAGGCAATACGAAGTATTAAAATTCAAGTCAAATCGTAATAAAGTTCAAAAATTTCATGTTTCCTATTTTTGTTTTAAGGAGAGATCAGCAGTTTTTTTCTTTATGTAATTTTGTGTTAATAAAATGTATGGTGACTCATATTTTTTTACTTTCATTTAAGGAGTATTACATTGTCTATTAAATACAATTTATTGCATTAACCTATCATTTTTAGTTTCCGAGATTTTTAACATTCTTTAAGTGACCCGGAATCATTGCTCTCGAGTTTATTATAAGTATGTATTTACAAAAAAAAAGTATATAAGTATTCTATCAGCCATCTAGTTCCCATATTACAAGCTTTGCTTAGTTTGGGACTAGAGGGTGTTGTGTGTAAAGTCCATGAATATTTATTTATTTATTTACATTTTCAGGTCGGGTTTTACCAACTTAGAAAAAAAAAATTTCATTCCTACAGATAATTACGACTAATACAGTATTTACAAAATACACATTTAAACAGTTGAGCTATCTACAAATCTTTGCAAATGATCTAATATTCTTTAAATTGAGTCGTATTTCCGTCTTTGTTTTTCCCCCAATCTAACTTCAACTTTTTTATGGATCTTCTGTATCGAGAATCTTTGTTAGAAATCGGTACACCCGTTTCCAAGTTGGGGGTATTCATCAGCTCTGAATACTAGTTTTACATAACTGCAGTTTCAAATATTTGGTTTTTCAGGAGTCCTATATCCGGGACAAATATAAATGGCGGAGTTTTTAAATATCTTAAGCTTAATTAGATTTTATAATTTTTCTTGTATTTTGTTGCAGATATTCCCCAAATGAAGATAAGTACGACTCAGATTTGTCGGACTCTAAAAGCGCCAAACCGATCCGCCCGGCGTACGAACCCACGCAGGTTAGTGTTCCTACATACCGCCGCACTCAAACACCTCACTTCAAATATAATTAACACTTACTTTATAGTAGTGTGCGAGCTCGTCCGGGTTCAGTACTAGCACCTATTTCGTGTGCACAGTGATGCTCGCATTGCTGTGTTCCGGTTTGAAGGGTATGGGTGCCGGTGCTATTACACGCACGTTACACTTAACACCGACATGTCTCAGAGTGCCGGGCGCCGTGCAATGCATCACAGGACACGTCCTCAGAGACGTGCTTAGTGAGGCAATGCATTGTTATAGGCAGGTTATCGCTGGGCCATCTGCTTGCTCCATTATTTACTTGTATAAAAAAAACCCCCGAATTTATAAACAAAGGCTAACAAACTTTTTGAACCTGAATTCGCTTTGTGCAACGCTTTAATTTGTCTATGGATTAGTCTCTACATGGTTTATAAATTCGAGGGTAGACGACAAACAGAGATACCGTTAACTTTAAATAATACTTACGTTTAAGTCACGTCTTTGAATGCGACAGTTTCACTTTAAATTCTACGACAAACCGATTTACACTTTCATAAGTACAGGGGATCAATATAAATAAATTTGATAATCATCGCGCTACGTAAACCTAACGTATTCGAGTTTCACTGCGCGTTGACGACTGTCTGACTGGCGAACGCTGTAGCGTCACCGCGCAGTGTAGCTCTGATACTTTATCGGTATGATACGGTGGTGATTGTCTTTATTTGTGCTTATTTCCCAGTAAAAGTACACTGCAGAGTAATGGGGTAACGTTTTGAAGTCGAGTTGACGTTGGCGCGCAATGAAATTATGAAATGCTACTGTATGAAAATGTAAAACGTATCGTAAAATTCGTAAGACGGATAGCCTGAGAGGAGATATTAATTTCTTGTTTTATTTTTGTGTTTTTTGTTTATTTTGAACAGGCGTTTAGATTACCAGCTTCCAAGATTCCAAGAGTGTAAATTGATTTTAGTGTAGGTTGCTCTGGAATTACGGATATTAATAGTCATTATGGTTATTAGCCGTCAATGGATGCAAATAAAACATCGTCGATATTCCTTCACGCCCCGAACTGTTCAAAAACGATTACATTGGAGAATTCGGTATAGGCTTATTTTAAAAGGTGGCCCATCTGATGTTTTAGTTTTTTGTTGTCGTCTGCAAAATTTTCAATTCTAGACCAGTTTGAAATGATGCAGTTCCTAAAGTCTAGAATCTAGATTCTTCAAGTTGATAATGCCATCGAAACGACTGGATCAAGAAAAATCATAAAAAATCTATGAGCACAAATTCAATACAAGATGTAGTTCATTTTTTAATCATCGTGTTTCAACAACGAGTCTCAAAAGGGACAGACCAAATTACTTATAAGGCAATAAAATGTTGATACCTTGCCTTGAAACTTCTATCGCAGAATTAATGGGCTTTTTCGAGAGAGTACTTTTACAAGAGAGATTGCTAATATCTCTAATAAGAAGGAAAATTAATGAGAATGGTCTAAAATTCACCAATTTGCTGTTAAGACAATGAAAATTTTACAAAGACATTGATTAAATGATTGATAAGACTTCTGCATCAGTATTCAGCAAAGCAGCGTTCATGGACATCAGATCACACTTACTACAATCCGTAGAAACACAAAAAAAACTGTTACTAATCGGATTAGTAAACGGAGTCCAGCTTGAAGAATTCAAAGCGTATTTCAATGACTAATTTATATTTCAACTTGCTACTTGTTTGCTGGGAGATATAAGAGAGATAAATGACAGTGCAAAAAACTCTCATTACAATCTCACGAGCTGTTTAAGATGTCAATGTATGCGAAGAGAAACAATCACAATTATTATCGTGGTTTTTATACACTCTTCAGAAAACTATCAGGAAAACCACTTGTGAGGCGCCATAGACAACATTCTTGTTTATGATCTAATAAGATGATTATTATAAATGAGATTAAAGAAATGAGTACTATATGTGGAAATGGCAACACTACTATTAGCAAAAGCTAAATGAAAATCACTCCTAGTTGAAATAAACTTATCAAGTAAAGTCAACGCAACAGTAAAAGTTAACAAGGATTTAGATGAAGCAACAGGAGGCTGGGAATGTACGATAAATACAAAAATCCTTCAAAAAAATTTGTCAGAAACCATGTAAATATTTGTCGGAAGATAATTTTTTCAAGTCTTATCAATTTGGTGCAATAAAATCATCTTTGATGGATACAAGATTAACCAACTTATCTGTGAAAAGGCAGAAAATAGAACAGCACTCATTCATCTTGAAAACTTCGGACTTTACAGATACAGCTGAAGCGAACAGCGAAGTTCGTCAGTTCACAGTTAACTTGGCAGGAATTTTAGCTGCGTTTACTGTAGAAAACTGTCTATATTGTGATTGCTAACTGTATTTCTTTGAATTTAAAATAACTTACTGTGGATAAAACATCTAGATGATTCTACTGGGTTCAGAGATGAATGGAATACTCCTTGATGTCTACGCGTTTCCCTTAGCTGAACCAACCATGCTGTCTCCAGAAAAAATATAACATGATTATGACAGGAAATCCCCATGCTGATATCTCAATTTTTTGGTAATCAAATATTTTAAAAGACGAAGGGACAGCTTACCACGTATTGCAGAAATCTGTTCTTCATAATGCACCAGATTCCATGCTTTTATCAGGTTACCTAATAAACAGCCTTCCAAATCCAGCTGCCATCGAATCAAGGTGATTTATACAGCGACAGGGGCCATATTTCACCCATGCCGCTGTGAACGAGACACTAACGCCTGGGGGATTTTTTAGATGGAGTAAGCTTGCCCAGCTATCAGCCTAGTCGGCCTTATTAACAGGAATGACAGTCAATACGTGCGGAGCTGACTAAGCTGTCTATATGCAAAGGAAACCAGTGAGGATGGCATTGCACTCACATCGCAAATGATAGCTGGCATCGTTTTTATTCAAATGTTTTATAAACAAGCATGAGGTTATTCGTCTCTGCTGGAATAACCTTAGCGAATGACACAACAACATTTTGACGCATCTAGAGATTTCTTTACCTGCATCTTATTACAACTCATCTAATGGTTGGTATAGAAAGGAATATGATCGCCGGTTGCAAAAATGGAAAGCACTTTTCAAGTACAGAACTGATTAAGATTTACGTATATGCTGAACATTCTTGTTTTTCGACCAAAGAACAAACAAACAAAGGACAAGGGACGCAAGACTTAAGACAATTCAAAAGAACTAAGAAGTCATCAAGCTAAACTGGTATTACGGAGTGAGAAGAAAAGAAGAAGTAATAGACCATCAGACGAGTCGAAAACTACTCTTTCTGAATACTTGAAAACCGCTTGGAAAGCCAGAGTATCGGAAAATTTAGAAGCAGAATATAACTTTATGCAGTGGTGATGGTAATTCTCAGATACTAAAGAGCAGATCTTTAGGAAGAGCAGCTACATGAAACTAGTTTGATGACACAATGTAGGAAATCAGCAAATTTGAAGTTTTCAGCAGTTTCGTCTTCGACGTCACGAAATACGTAAATTTTTTCGCAGACACTTGTTTCCACTGTTGGATAGATATCTTTACTGAAACGCGATAGAAACCAGACAACGGGCGGACAAATTGGAAATCGTACTTTTGTTTTAATAGGTCACCCAAGCAGAATATCCTGAAAATATACTCCACCAACTAGATCAGCAAAATAATTGATTTATTTTCTTGGTTTTAGCTCATCAACTCAGTTTCTAGAAAAAAAAATACAAAATACCGTTATGTTGCTTACTAGTTTCTGCAGTTCTCAATAAAACTGAAGATTTCCATCTTCAAAACGTGTTTGCAATTATAATTTTAATTTACAGGCACAGAAATACACAGGTGGTGCTTTTCGTTCGAACGAAACCCAATTCCCGGCTGGCGCTCGTAACGAACCAAAAATCATATCACCTTGGCAGAATGAGAAAATCACATACCCTATCAAGAAGGACATCCGCGATGGGCCGAGAATGGGACGAGCCGAGCCGCTCGAAAAGAAACCATCGCCGCGGTCCAGGTCCCGGTCGCCAGTGCAAGGCCGCTTCAGGCGCCACTCGCCCTCCCCGCGCTCCCCGAGACGGTCGTGGGCGCTAGAGAAACGTCGCAGTCCCGAACTAGCGTCCCGCGAACCTCCCCCGCCGCCCCTCTGGCCCGGACAAGACAGCGAAGACAAACCTCACCATCCCGTCTGGGAAGGGCGACTTGACAACCCCGACGAGGAGCGAAGATTCGACGACAAGCGCGGCAGGACCGATGACAAGTACAAGCCGAGATTCAGCCCCAGAAGAGACATCGAAGATAGACGCGACTATAGAAACGAGCCCAAGTTCGAACGCGACTATCGCCCGGATGATCGGCCAGCCTACAGGCGGGAATCACCGCGTCGCGACGAGAAGAAACTCTTCAACGAAGCCGATAAAGATTTCAATGACATTTACCAACGAGCGGTAGAATTCAGACGCAAAACGGAGGAGCTTAGGAAGTCCAACGATCGCCGAAACAGATCTTACGACGATGATGAATCGCCTGAGAGAGAAACCGCCCCGCGTGTTGAGCGGTCGGATAAAACAAAACCCACTTGGATTCCGATAAAGATTCAAACTAAGGAATTGAAACGAGAGATGCGCTACCGCCTAGAGCCTGCTAACAAAGCGAAACGCGAGAAAGCTACGGAAGATATAGCCAAGCGCATCCTAGAGCCTCACAACTTTACCGGCGAACAGTGGCAAAGGGTTTTTGAAGAGTTGAAATTCTCCGTGTTCAATATCATGATGGAGATGTTCAAGGACGAAGACGTGTCTTACATCGAGCTAGTAATCAAGTTCCGCGCTAGATACGATGCTAAAGATATGGAGAAGATATTGCTAGACTTGCTGACGAGCATGCCGAGCCACTACAAGAACAGCTTGAAGAGGAAACGAGAAGGTAAGAATCAAACGTTCTTTTGGATTTGTAATTACCTCTATTTCAACTGTACTATTTTTCACAATACAAACGGTTTGATATTTTTGCAATGTCTCTTACTGAAATAAATACTTTGCATAAAGTTCCTCCTATTACTCATTGTTCAATAATCTTTTACATTGTGATTCAATTATAAATTGTTTTCAGGTAGCACAAGCGTCCCGGCAAAGGTTGCAAAAACCTCACCCCCCACGGCGAAGGAAGGTTAGTTGATCCCACTATTATAGTAATGCATGACGAAAACGCAGTCAAATCTAAAGGTATGGTTCCTTATCTACTGTAATTCTTTCAGAGTCCAAACGACCAAAGCTGGGCGATTCTGTCAGTAAGTATTTTACTTTAAACTCTATTTTCTACGCTCGTTTTGGTATTGTCGTGGGATTAGTTTATGATTGCGATGGAAATAGTTCCAGATTGGGATATACCTATCCAGCCGCCGAAGGTTCTTAGCTTGCCGCTAGCTGGCCCGCTGCCGCAGCCGATGCTCACCGCTCCTGCGATGGTCCAACCGGCGATCTACCCCGTACCTTCTTACCAACTCGCCCAGCCCATGTACCAGGACCCCTTGCACTCCACTATGCAAGCTATGCACTCGAATATACATGCTAACTTACAGGCAAACCTACAGTCGCAACTACACTCAAACCTACATAAGCAGATGCAGACAAACATACAGTTGCAGTCCATGCAGTCACAATTGCAGCCCAGTATGCCGTCTCACTCAAATTACACCGAGCCGAAGAAACGCGAACTAGACGAAGGTTACGATCTGTACCTCTGTCAAGACGATTTTGAGCCGTTCTCGGAAAACCAAGCTGAAAAACTAAAAACCTTTATTGTCACCCAAATGTTTAAAGCTTCAGAAACTGGTGACGGCTGGGCCCCTGATTTCTCTCTCAAAGGTCTTCACAGCATGCATCGCTACGAACTCTCCACTAAGGACGAAGCTTCCAAAAACTGGATCATCAATTTAGATTTCAGCGAGTTTGAATTTTTCAACGTCCTCGTTTACACTAAGGAGGAGCTATGGTACGAACGGGCAGCGATCTGGCTACCTGGACATTCCAGGTACAGAAACATCGAACCGCTCGAAAAACTACGCCTTCAGAACAAGCACGTGGACGGCATCAGAATAGGTAAGTGGAAGTTCGTAAAAAAGATAGTAACCGCCAAAGGTACCCGCCTGTACGTAGATATGCCACCGTCGTCCGCGCGCGCGCTCGAGAAACAAAAGATGATGCTCAGCTACGAACTCGGTAAAGTAAACGTGTATTTAAAAGCTGTTGCGGTCGATAAGGAAGTTTTTGACGCTGGTCTAAAAGCGCACTCCATCACAGACCCCTCTGAAATATTAAACGCGATGCAGGCCACGGTGATGCCGACTCTCACCAACCAACAACTCGGGATCGTCAAGGTAACTCTCAACGGAGCTAAGACCATCACGATCCAGCAAGCCGCTAAAATAAAGGAGATGATAGTGTACAATCTCTTCAAGTACCATGAACAAGAGGGTAAATCTAAGACAGACTTTTTAAAGTACGGTTTCTGCCCCCCCAATTGTCTCGGTATAGTGCCGGAGAACAACGAGTCCAAGCGATGGCTGATGGCTCGAGCTTTCGGGAAGCTAAACCGCCAGGTCATTGTAGTTTTGGGCGGGGATGATGCCACTACGAAGTATTTTAGAATGAGGGGTACGGTGCCGGTTTTACATCACCCTTACTCAAACCAAAACACGCAGGTTACGATGGAAAAATTGAAGAGTAGCAATCAGGGGATAAAGGGCTTGAATTTCCAATATTGGAAACCGGTTTGCTTTTCAGTACAGCGCAGTAAAGCTATTTTTGAAGTTGACGTTGATTTAGAGTCAACAGAAACTCTAATTAAAATTCATTTCAAGCTAGATTATATAACCGACTCCGGCACACACACAGTTACTTTAAGATCGGACTATTCATTGTCGAAACTACAGGAAAAGATTAAAAAGTACAAGGCGGAGCAAGTCGATAGCTACGACGTTGCTAATATGGAATTGGATTCTGATTCCGATTAAACGCATTTGACTAAAACACTACTTTTCAATACGTTAACAGTTTTTCAACCAAGACACGTCGAGGTTGCTTGTAGACGTAAAATCTTATTAAAACCTATTATTCTAATAACATAGGTTAGCTACCGATTACAACTTAGTAGCAAGACCAGTATAAAATTAGATGGTTCCAAAACTCGTTTTGATAGTTTGTTCATTTTGTGGTGTGATATCGAAATTTACTTGATTATTAAGTTCTTTAAATTGGTTGAATGTATTCAATTTATTATAAGTTGATTTTAAGAAAATGATTTAGAAGCCAAGATACATAAGTACCTACCTACAATCTTTTCAAATGTTTTTTTATTTAAGTTTAAGTGGATTTGGTATTAATAAACTTTGTCTATCTCATATTTGTCTTGTTTCATTGGATCTATACTTTTCAGTTTATATCACAGCACAATCAATGTTGAAAAGGTGAGTTTTCGTTGTCTTCTGTATCTAAAGCAAATTCTATTATACTTTTGCATTCATGAAATTTAAGGTTTCAAATTGCTGTGGCTTTTTCAATTTGAATGAGATAAATGATTTTGTTTTACGAGTTTCAGTGTTGAAGATTTCAAAGCAACATGCTCCTTCGCCTTGTTCTAAATTTGCTGAAACTCGCCTTACGAAACTTGGCAGATAGAAGACAGAAAAACAAAAATAGCAAGAGGTCTTCTAAAACTGGACATTTGGACTAGTCCTGCCAGGTTAGTGACTATAAATAAGTTATACTAAATTTTACAGCGAACCCCAAGAACTTCCTGAAGGTATGTATCTGGCACCAGATATTATGTACGATAAATCGTGAAGAGAGTTCAGTTCTCGCAAGCATTTTCTTATAAAACGGAATGTTCGAGTGATTTTCATCGTCTTCCAATCTAAAACTAAGATTGGTCTTCAATAAGGAACTCCCATACTTTCTGGTTGTCATTGATTACATTGGTAAGAGCTGTCAGTAATTTAAGCATTGTTTTTGACAGGTTTAAGGTTATTACTAATTCGTATATGTAAAATATTAATTACAGTCCTGAGTGAGCCAAGTTTATTCAATAGTAAGCTCAATATCCTACCTAACGTGAACGAATGTCTAGCAGCTTTAGATTTCTAATCTGCGCGGATGTCCATGCCATGAGAACATAGTGTGCCCTTTTTATCGGTTTCCTTCGACCAGAGTATTGTCTCTCGTCTTAGCTCAACGTGGTTAGCTTGAGGATTTGTAAAAAATCTGCCTGTCTAAACGTACGTATAGTATTGTCTAGTATCTAAGTGTACGGTGCTTCGAAGACCTGCTCTGCTGCAGTTCCAAAAGCATCATCTACAAGATGTTGCATGGTTATCAAAACATTACCTTTCTCATTAGCCCAAGGTAAGTATAGTCTTTCAGAACAGCAAGTGTTGCTTGAATTCACTTTGATACTGATTAAAGGTATGATTTCATTGTCCCGTATTTCAGTGTTTGATGTCCATTGCATGAGAGACGCAACGAGATGTACTGGTTTACAATCTACGAGACTAGTATCACTATACTTCAGTTCATTGACCTGATCAAGGAGAGCCAGTGGAGTCGAAGTTTTCCATTCACGCCTTGTTATGGGAGCTATGATTCTTCCAGATATTTCGTACTAGTTGGTTCTAAGTTTGACTAAGTTCAAACTAAGGTCCATATTCTGAAATGCTGAAATTTTGACACTTTTCTAAGTGCTTTTCAGTCAACGGCGAGTGCGATAAGGCAGCCGAGAGTGTAATGACCAACCTAGCACCCTTGTATCATAACTCAACTATCAAAGTTCAAATTCTGACAAGCATTTTTACAGAATACGGACCTATGGTTTTAAGATATCATTCATTAATATTTCGGAGTTAACTTTAAACTAGGTTGAACTTCATAGCTTTTGGAGTTGATGCGAAACTTTTGGAGACCAAACTTAAGGTAAATGTCTTCGTGTTCGAGATTTTTATCAGTCCAGTGAATTACTACAACGGAAGAAAAGTAAATCTTGTCATCTCAAAACTTTACTCGTAGTAGTAACTCGAGGGAATCACGATTCCACTGGATTGGTCTACTTCGTGCAGCACCTTTAAGGATATTAATACCATTTTTTTTCAGGATTGATGACGAGGTTGCATTTGACTATCACCAATTTGCAAAATTATTAAATATATTCATGTATAATCAATTTCTTAAGCTTCTATTACAATTATCGTTTCATCTATTACAGAAAAGAGACGTGTATCGCGTGGGCACAGTTCGAATATGTTGACATCGAGGCACGAATCAAGAAAGCATGGTGTTATCGATGGAAGGGTTACTAAAAAATCTGGTGGTCTAGGGTATTCGAAGAATAGATCACCGGTCCGAACCGCTAAAGGTATACCATTACTGTAACCATGTAATATTACTAAATTTTTCAATACTGAAGCTCAAATATAAGGGCAGAACAAGGGTGTTCCCTTGAGACGTTCCACTTTTAAAAGTTAGTTTATTACGTGTATTTTCAAACATTTTCTTAAGTATGTTTACCAAACTCAGTACATGCATATGTTTTGAATAGTTACTGTGTATTTAATAACGAATTTACCATGAATACGAAGTAGATGTCGTGAGTGACGATATCAAAAGCCTTGCTCAATTACAAATAATTTTCCATTCAGACGCTCTTCTCATGCCTTCTTACATATCAGACTCCAAACTGGTGTCTGTATCTCCAGAAACAGTTCGAGATGCAAAACCTCAAGTTCCAGCTAAGCCTAAGGATAAACCACAGATGACTCCGGCGCCGCCGCCGGAGAGATACAACGAACTTAGTCCTCTGATGACGAAAATGGTGGAAGATGAACTCAAGAATATCATGATAAAGGTAACTAAGTTATATTAATATTAAATGTGGTTTTTTTAACCGTCTTCAAAAAATGAGGAGGTTCTCAATTCGGTTGCATTTTTTTTAATGTTTGTTACCTCAGAACTCCGTCATTTATAAACCGATTTCAAAATTTTTATTTTTATCTTAAAAAATAAATTTCCAGGTTGGTCCCATTTTATTTTCATCAAAATCGGTTCAGTAGTTTGGGTTATAAATAGAAATAACTGAAAAAAATATGCCAACCACGTGCATGAAATTGCGTATTTTGCTTTCCCGTGACTTTTAAGTGGTGTTTATAGTCACTAGAAAATTCCCTATGAACTGTCATCATCATCATCTGATGATGAAGCTGGTAGTCGAATTGAAGTCGGTTTTTCTAGTTTTTTAAACTTATAAATTATTAAATAATATCGTTTGGTATTATAAGCAGGTAATTTTTTTTTGTTTTTACAGGTTTGGCAAACACTACCTGACGACATGCCTGATGACGTTGAGAAAATGGTCGTTGATAAATTCAAAGGGGCCGCCGGAGATGACCTTAGAAACGTAAGTATTACTAACAATTTACAGCTGTCGTTATTAGCTCTGCCTTCCGTGCTGTGGGTCGTGGGTTCGATCCCCACTGAGAACAAACATTCGTGTGTGGCTAAGCAATTAAATAAAACTAATTTTGTTTCAGACAATTGGCTTGAATGTTACCAAGAGGCTGCTCAACGTACACAACGGGATATTAGTAAAGGTAAATAAAATTCAAATTCATTTCTTTAGTGGTTTTATTTATATTGGTCTTCTAAAACTCCGCTAGCTAAAATAGCTGCTAAATCTGATGTCATCTCTTTTCGTTGTCATGTAGCAATGATAGAGTTTTTTAATGCTGCGCTAAAATTCCAGGAGATTATGACTAAAGTGGTAAAATTTTTAATGTTACCTATAAGCTCAAGTCTTTTCTTCTCGAATTCCCAAGTACTAAGAACCAGGCCGTAGTTTGTTGCCCATTCTTGTTGTCTCTGGTCGCGTGGAACTAGCACCTAGAATCACCTAGTTATATAAAACGATTCTAAATGATCCTTGTGATTTTTTCGCATGTTTCTATTGAAGAAACGCTTTTTTGAACTTCTGTGTTCATTATTTAACCTACCTACAATGTAACAAGTATATTACCATGTATTGAACACGTGAACATAGTGTCTTCCCTTAAATCTTAAATAGAGACAATAAGAAACGTGTTAATGAACACGTTCTTAGATTAAGCAATTCTAGCAATTTAAGTTAATTTTAAATTACTTATTACATATTTTTATATATTTCTCTGTAAAAGGGATCATACAAAAAAACGCTAGGAACCAGGCCGTAGTTTCTTGCCCGTTCTTGTTGTCTCTGGTCACGTGGAACTGGCACCTAGAATCACCTAGTTATATAACACGATTCTAAATGATCCTTGCGATTTTATTGAATAAAGAAATTTTGACTTTGACTTTGATTAGCCCACTTTGTGGCTAGATTGTAATCATATTAGGGTACATTCTTTAGAAATGATGTGCAATAAATAAAAAAAACCATGTATTGAGTACTTAGGGCGGCTTGCACCAGAATCGCTAAACGCGTTTAACTCTTAAATAGTATTTAGCGAGTTGTCAAGTCATACAAATACGTCAGATTTAAATCGATTTAGCTGTTAAATACGTTTAGTGATTCTGGTGCAAGACGCCCTTAGATTCCTAAATTGAAGCGCATGGTAATTGTATAGCGTCATTAAATGTTACTAGGTCGTGATATTCCCCGCGGTGACGCCGTCGGAAATACAAGAGTTCGCGAAGAAGCACCTTGTTTCTGAGTTGAAGCACGTGCAGCGGTGGACGTACGCCGGCCGGATGGCGAGCTGGACTGAACTAGACGAACTCTATGCTAAGAAGAATCTCAAATGTGGTATGTTGCTTATTTATATACTTACTAGTAGTTACCCGCGACTTCGTACTGTTATGGGACTCTCGTAGTTAGGGTTTAAAAAAAAAAGGATTTAAATTTAACACAACTTTATTCAAGGTGTTTTTACAAATTACGAGATCCCTGGCATAACTGTGCACTTCCGAGTTCAAACCGAGACTGAATAGATAGGGGAAGGTATTTCAAAGCAGAGCTACCAAGGGGCTGATGCAGCACCTTGTCAGCTTAATCGCAAACAACGTTAGGGTATAACAGTACGCGTCTACAGTTTCCTTGTACCATCAGCAAAATTTCCGCCTTACCACTTTTGAAACTGTTTCGCTTGCAAGCAGTTAGCTACCTGACCCCGCCTTTTTCTTTTGTCTTCTTGACCAATCAGAGACCTAAATATTTATTTATTTTTATGACGGCCCATTGTTTTCATACCTTTTACACCCGAAATAATTTGCTTCTATTGGTATTCAAAAATTTACGGCTAGTCGGTTTACAGAAAATGCACCCTTAAAGTGGTAAGGTAGAACTTTTGCTGATTGTACATTATATTATCTGGGCGTGTACCGAGCGGATACTTTGAGAAACTTGACATTACACCTCATTACACCGAACTCGTACCTACTGGGATGTCAAACGCTAGTTGTTAGACCAAAGAGGTAGTACCTACTACGCCCTGTCAAACTGACGTGACATGCAATGACAATGAAATGTGTTTCAATCACGTCAAAACCACTGAACCAACTTGTATGAAACTTGGCATATATATAGTTCGTTACCTGGATTGACACATAGGCTACTTTTTATCCCGAATAATTAACAGGATCTATAGGATAAAATGAACGAAAAGGATTAGCAGCGCCAATTGGCAAGAGGATTTCATTGTCATGTCATGTCACGTCAGTTTGACAGGGCGTAGTACTACCTCTTTGGTCTAACGACTAGCGTTTGACATTCCAGTACGAGTTCGGTGTAATGAGGTGTAATGTCAAGTTTCTCAAAGTATCCGCTCGGTACACGCACAGATAATATAATGTACACGGAAACTGTAGACGCGTACGAAGTCGCGGGTAACTGCTAGTTTATAATATTAGTAGGATTTCAAAATTTAGCTATTGACACCTCTGTCTGCCTACTTTCCTATTGCAATACAAACTCATAACTAATTATTACTATTTCATTATTTGCAGGTAGTTCTCGTGTCACGGTATCACCTGTTTACAGCTTCCTGAAATGCCCGTCAACTCTCAGAACCATATTCGATGGAAATCAAAACTACACCAAAGCTAAAAAAATCGAGATGGAAATCGCTAGAAGGACAAAGAAGCTTGAAGGAAGAGTTATTGTTACTGCTGACAAAGTATTAGCAGAAGAAGCTAAAAAGGAAATGGCTAGAAAAGATAAAGCTCCTGATACAAAGGAAGCTAAAACTGAGGCAAAACAAACTGAATTGACGAGTAAGGTTTCAACGGAGGCTCAAAATGTGGCCGTGTTGAAAAATACTGTTGATAAACCTACCAACAAACAGGCGTCATCAACAAATATTGTTAGAAAAGAAACACAAAATAAAACCGAAGTTCAATCAAAAACACCTGAAGCGAATGCTACAAATGACAAGAAACAAATGAAAACAGAATTACAAACTAATAAAGTTGAGCCTGCTAAGACAGTTGCAAACAAACCATTAGTTTCAACTAATGTAATTAAACAGAATACTGTACCAAAGAATGCAACTAAAGCTGAAACAGATAAAACAGTTGCTAATAAACCAGCTTCCAACGCTCATAGAAAAGATACTGTACCAACTAAAACAGATGCGAATAAAGTTGAAACAACAAAATCAATAGCAAACAAGCCTTCCGCTACATCACCTGACGAAACTAAAGTTGAAACAGCTAAGACAGTTGCTAACAAACCTTCAGTCGCAACCAATACTCCTAATAAAAGCACTGCATCACCTAAGCCCAACGCAACAAAAGTTGGAACCAACAAAGCAGTTGCTAACAAACCTTCAATCACAACCAATACTAATACAGCATCACCGAAACCAAGTACACCTAAAGTTGAAGCGAAAGCTGTTGCTAACAAACCATCAGTTTCAACCAATACTAACAAAAAGGACATTGTATCGCCTAAAACAAACGAAAAGAAACCCGGTACAGCAGTAAAAGAACCTATTAAAACCCCAATCAAAGAACCAGCCAAACTAATTACCAACAAACCAGTATCCGCAAATTCAGCTAAAACTAGTGAAGTAAAGAAACCGGCAGCAAAGTCAGCTAAAGTTGAAACACCAACTAAAATACAAACTAAAACAGTAGCTAACAAACGAATTGAAACTCCTAAAAAAGAAACTGTAAAATCTAAACCAATAGAAAATAGGAAAGCCGATACAAAAGTTGCACCTAAAGCATCTAAACCATCGGTTAATTCTATAAATAGTAAAAATAATGCTGAAAATGATTTTGATGAGTTGGATGACCATGATATATTAGCATTGCTGTCAGGTGGAATAGTCTTAGATGAGTGTAGTGGATCTGATGAAGACTAAAAGAAAAATGTCACCATAGTTTAAGTTAAGGGAAATTAATTGTAAGGAATAGAAGTTATTTAAGTAATAGATACATCTAACAGTTTCTTGTATAATCTCTCGGTTCTCATATGATTTGGGTGATGTTAACACTCCACGTTTTATTGTTCAATGTTATTCAGGAAATAAATAAATGAGCCACATTTTATTCGTTTTATTAATTTGTGGAAATAAAAAATGAATACACATTAATTTTGAGTATTGTAGAGTATTTTTTAGATTTTTTAATAAATAATAGTTAATGGAAATTACTTCGGTGGTTCTGGCATTTCTACTGCATCCTCTTCAACCTGAAAATAAAAAATAGAGAATTTGATTTTAATATGTACCTACCCACTGTAAACAACTGCACCTATTTATTACCTACATACTTTGAAATCGAATGAGTAGGCATGGTTGATGACTATTCTGTCCATTGATTGACATCGAACGATGAAGGAGATGTGAAATGGAATGCTTTGTAGGTAGGTACGTAATAGAAAACGCTTGTATTACGCACTACCGCCGCGATATCATAACAGCGGACCCGCTATAAATTCGCCATGTCTTGTCCGTATTATATGAGAAGCCGAACACTAGCGTGACTGCCTGTTCTAACGTATAGATTTGACTATAATTCTATCTCTTTCCCCGCGCGGATTCGGCGATCTGCTCCGTCGCCCCGGTCACACCTCCGCGCTCCGGCCGCCATTTAGCAGCGGAGCCGCGTTGACTTCAAACGTGTTGGACGTAACGTTCCGCTCCCACGATACCGCTAACACAACTACACTTGATCGCGGCGGAATGAATTTCGCGGACTTGCTACTCCAATAACGCGCGGAGATGTGCTACGGGCGTTACTAAATTTTATTTTTGCGCCGCTCTGAGGTGAGAAGAAGCGCGTCTCTTCTTCGGGGCCGCTGCTTCAGCCCTTTTTCTGTCTTCTATCATTTTATCGGCTAGATTGTAAGTGTCCTTCGGCGCTACCTGTGTGAGAATATGGTTGTAGGATTAGGAAAGGATAGGAGAATAATTTGGGATGTTTAGGACATTCTAATAGGGTATGGTGGCGGTCAGTGAATAGGCAGATTTTTACTGACACCATGCCAATGCCAAGCCAAACGCCAAGCAAACCGGAAAAGACGCGCATGGCAATTTTCGCGATCTCGCCTGTCATAGACATAGGGAAGGAGGTTTTGCTTGTTTTGCTCTTCCTAATAGATAGTCTGTGGATTTGGTATTTGACTTGCGTTGCGTTGCGTCATTTACGTTGCGTTTGTTTCTCTTGGTTTCTTTTTTCTTGTTCTCTCTGAAAGAAATGAAATCTGAATTTGTGTCAGAGTTATTCTGAATTGTCGTAGTTTTCTAGTAAAATACAGTAGATCTCGTTTATTGTGAAAATGAGGCGCAGTCATCGCGGTGGTGTAAGAGGCGGTCCAAGCTGGCAGAGCACGTCTGGAACTCCGCTGATCGCCGATCATAACTTGCAGGTGTACCATTTTGTCTCTTTAATTAGGTACAGCATTATCATGTTTTCCGAATCTACAGGTATTATGTACCGAAACACAAGGTATATCCTGACAATAATAGCAAGTCGAGGTCGAGGGGTACTTAGGTTTTGATGCCATTGTCTGCCGTCACTACGGCTGGCTCTAAAAAACATAATAGCCACACATTATAAAAAAAAGTGAGAAGAAACTGAGGTAGACTGATCTAAACTAATTGTGCTCATGAATGAAAAAATAAATGAGTTCTGTCTTGTATGAACTTTTCCCATATCCTTACTCTTGGGATACTAGAATGAGACATGAATTTTATGGTTGTTTTTGTCAGGATATAGATAAGGAGCTTGAGCTATTGCAGCGTAAACGTGAGATCATTGAGCAGCAACAGCAAATGCTCTCCGGCGGGTTTCGGGTAAGCATTATCTTCTTAGCGTGCTTCATCATCGACCGCATCGTCAATTAACATCAAGTGAGATTGCGGTTATATGCTTGCTTATAAATTTATAAATAAAAAAAAACTACAATGTATGCTCAAAAAACTATCGAAGCAAGCATAGATTGAGCCACACACTTAAAACATAACAAACATTTTGTAATTTGGGTAGCTCTACACTTTTTGGTGAATAATTATTTCTTTAGTGATTTTTTGACACTTCTATAAAAATCTACGCTTGAGTCTTTATATCGGTTTGAATATTGTTTCAGCACACAACCCTTATAGTGAATCCCCTTCGATTTACTAAATAAATGCTTATTAAATTGATAATAAATTGGATTTTTGTACTAAATCTCCACATTTTGTATTTTCCAGTAAATGTATGTAATTAAAGGATTTACTGTTTTTTCACTGATTATCACAATGTCTTATTCAAAGTAGGTGCAGATACATGGAGAACTGTGAACTGTCCATGTGGTGATGTTACAAAAGCTGATTACAACATTGTTGTATGAGAAGACTAGAGTTCACAAGCACACTAACCACTTGTTTTAGTAGCTATTGGTTATGCCAAACAGCCCAATTGTTGGTTAATGTGTGTGCACACTAGCCAAGTGTAAAACGTTTTAATTGTCAACAATCGGCCTGTGGAGTTCATTGTTGTGAAAGTCTGGAATAGAACAATAGTACTAGTAGACATGCACCGAAGACCTAGTGGGTGCTCGCTCGAACATCGTTAGATGTCTTCAGTAATGTTAATGTTTTGATTTTCAGAGAAATGATTACCAAGAGCCTTATCAGGGTCAGAACTCGCGTTACGACGACTACAGCCAGTCGTACGACGACACGCGCCCCTATAACCCGCCCAGTCGCAAGCGGCCGGTCCCAGTGTGGGAGACCGATGTACCTACTAAACGGTTCTCCGGCGCGGTCGCGTCCAAGTCCCGGCCCTACGGCCGCGCTTCCATCCCCTCCTTAATGCACTCAGGGACGTCCTACCGTGGCCGCTACCAAGGCTCGGTGCCGCGTCAGCCTAGCCGTCCCCTAACCGGCCCCTTCAAGCCGAAGCCGCAAAAAAAAGACGCGATCCCACCAAAAAGGGATCATACCCCGCAAAAAAGAGAATCACCGACACCCAAGGCGACCAAACCTACGTCGACGTCGAATAAGCCTCCCGCTCATTTGGCCGTCGAACGTAAGGTTGCTGAACCGTTGGAGTCTGGAGATTTGGATAACCGGCTGTGCTCGGATCGCCAGCCCCCCAAGTATGTGCAGTGCCGCCTCGAGCTCGCGCTGGGCACCATCTTCAAGGAAATAAAAGCCAGCGATCCGAGCGTGTCCAAATCTCCGCCCGCCGTGATGCGCGAAATCAAAGCCACGTTGCGCGAGCGAATTCGGGGAGTTATGATGAACCGAATCGTTCGTTCCGCGGATACCATCATCGCGCGCTACAGAGAGGTCTATGACCTGCAATCCGATTTAGAGATTGTGGCCAATACTCTGGAAGCGCTGGACGAAGAAGTTACCGTGTCTAAAATAGGTAATGCTATATTCTGCAGTTTATTATGAATTTATGTTACGGCACTATAACCACGTCTTGCGTAACAGTCGAGACTGGTTGCGAGAACTGTGCCACGAATGCCATATCCACAATACTTTGTTATTATTAGTACTGTGAATATGATTTTCGTTCCGACTTGCCATGAATGCTTCTTGCAATGTTACCTATTAGGTGATATGCATTGAGTCAAAATGGCAATTTTTGGTATCAAGAAGTGAAGTTGCGAATAGGCTGTCTGTAACATGATGAAAAAATCATGTTACTTTTGCCAGTCAAGACAATCTTCGTGGAAACAAAAATATGTATAACTATTATGCTATACCCAATGGCTGGTCCAACTTGAATAGTTTTCTTGCTAAATGCAACCAATATTCGTTGAAAAATATTTGCTTCCTGGTCTTTCTTTCTCTCTTTTGGGCCATTGTGATCTTTGATGTTATCATCACATTCTAAATATCTTTTTGAAACCGTTTTTGCCATTTCGAAACGGTTTTATATAATGTCCCAATATCATGAACTTTTGTATGCTGAGTCACTTCTGCCAAAGATACATATAGACAAAGATATTCGTATTTTCATGAAAATACATAACACATACATTAGCACAAAGCAAAGTGCTTTACAGAGTCTATCTGTATGTACAGGCTGATCCATTGAATCTATTGAATCAATTTTACTATGATTTTTCTTATAAAAAAATGGGTGTATTAGGTAACGCCACTATACACAGCATCTAGGTCAAAACATCACCAGCTTTGCGTGTTTCAGATGATCCCGAAAAGTATTTCAAAGTTAACATGCAGAAAATCATGCACAACAAACTGAAGCGCTTATTGGACAAGGTATGCAGTACATTCAACGTTTTGTTTACGTTTATATTCAATGAGCAAAAGGATAGCGAGCAATGTTTTATGAATATTTCAGCTCAGCTTCAAAACATCGGGAGGAAACTTGGCGATGGGCTTTAAGTATGAAATACAATCTACTTCTGCAGCATATTTCATACTGTGGATGATGTGTCGATGTGGACATATGTCAAATGTTATTTTTGGACGTATCTCTGATCACGCAGACATTTACAACATAGGTATCTTGAGTAGGTTTTAGGTACCAAGAGATCAGTGTCTACCGTGCCTGGGGATAAAGTGACCACATTTAATTGTTTTTTTTTACAGCTCGAAGAAATATCTCGCGCTGAATCAAAGTCTCTAAAATCTGGTGATTCATCAGAGAAAAAAACTGAAGAAACAGAGAACGAAGTCCTGGATGAAGAGATTACCAGTTCTCCGAAATATATAATTCTCGAGAAATGGATGTCGAGCAAAATGACTGGTCTCATCAAGAAGTTTCTACCGGTAAGCATAAGGCCCGCATTTCTCCTATGTTGACGTCGTCGATCGAACGTACGAAACGGATATGAGATTTAAAGTAATGTAGTGGTGGATACTTGAAAAGTATCAACTGGTCGCGTGGAACTGTCACTTTGAATCACCTAGTGAGATAAGACGATTCTAAATGATCCTTGTGATTTTATTGGATAAAAGATTTTTGACTTTGGTAAATTTTAATTGGGAAATCGATTTATTTTCTAGTGACTTATTTAATTATTTTTAGGTCCATCATTGAGTTTATTTCGTCTCTCATTTCATTTTTCTTTGGATTTTATTATTTTTACATACAAAAAATAGAATATCTCTTATCATTGATGCAGTGCTAATTTTTTTTTCAGTTCATCTTGAAAATCATGGATATCGACCAAAAGTACAGCAAATTGAAAAATATGATAACATCTGAGACCGTGAAGCTGCTGATTCAGAAAGATGAACAAGCAACTGCAGACCCGAGCAATGAGGCCATTCAGTCTATAAATGCGTCTCTTAATTCTACTGTCAACACGCCGAGGTCGACCTATAAGCCGATGCTCTATTTCGCAAAGGTATAACCATCATTTAAATACTATGTATAAACACAGATTTTGTGCAACATATTATGTCCTCCATTTTTGTTTTGTTCAACTAGGTAAAGTTTCGGATACTTTAGTTCTACAGATTTCTTCATTGGAATGTACTTTTTAACTAGCTTTTGCTAAAAGTATCCCACTGTTACAGATTACGATAGTTTTAATTCTTAGTACATCTACTCGTACCTACATCTCATTATCATCATATCACCTTTTAGAAGTCCCTGCTGGACATGGCCTTCCCCATATATTTCCTGAAAGAAATTCTGAGCGTTCTCCATCCACCGGTTTCTCGCGATCGAAAGTCGTAAAAACCGTGTTTGCCATAAACGTGTCCTAACTTTGTACAAATACTACAAACGGAAACGATTAATGGTTTTTGAACCTTTTACTTTGAATTTCAGTTGATGGGTAAACCAGCACTGCCCAAACGTAATCAAATGGAGAAATTCTTTGCGGAGTTCCAGCCTAAATCTATCAAAAAACATCGCACGGTGCATAACCTGCTATTCGTGGGTTTCACTGACAAAGAAAGCCTTGATAGAATCCTTGCAGCAGACGGAACTGTGCTAGGTAAACACACTAAACACCATTTCTATACACTTGGACTGCTGAATGAACTTTTTTAATAACTAATTGTATAGAATTGTATATTGTAATAACTTATAAGCCAAGATGCAAAGGATCTCTTTTAGTCTGTGATAATGATAAAACTAAATGTAAATATTAACAACACGATTTATAATACAAACATAATTTCTTGCAGGAAAATTCACCCTCAGCATCAGAATAAGTGAGCGGGCAAACCAGAAAGGTGAAGCGGTCAAGAAGGAACTAAACTCATCAATGTCTTCAGATGATAAGCTCATCGGAGCAGAGCTGGATGATCAGATCACTGACCTTTTATCTTGCATTAGGAAGGCTGAGGAAAACGGTGAATGTGATAGTGTGATGAATGATGAAAATACTGACAAAGCAACTGATGTCGCTAAAGAAAATAGCGCTGAAAATGCTGACGCTAATGTTTCTGCAAATACTGACGCTAATATCGTGGAAAACGCTGACGCAAAAAGCACTGAGATTGCTGACGCAGATATTACAAATGCTGACGGGGATACCACAAATGCCGAAGGAGATATCACAAAAACTGATGCAGATATCACAAACACTGACGCAGATATAACAAATGCTGACGCAAATATCACAAACGCTGATGCAGATATCACAAATGCTGATGCAGATATCACAAATGCTGACCCGGATATAATTGAGATTACTGATATTAAAAATTCTGACACAGATATCATTGAGATTCCTGACGCAACTGAAGATGCTGACACAAAAGTAGTTGAAAAAACAGCTGAGATAAATAACAGTGTAACCACAGAAGGTGGCAATGCAAATGTTGACACAGAAAAGAAAGAGACAAAGTCAGATAATGACGTCATAGCGGAAGAAAGCGCCGATACGGTCCAGCCGTTGGAAACTAAACCGGCTGGTAGATGTACGCCCACCAGAACATCGGCGCGGTTGGCGGCTACGCCGAGCAGGATTCAGACTAGACGTGCCAGTAGACTTGCGCAAAATGACGCTTAAAAGCTATTTCTTTATAGTATCTAGTTGATAATATTGATAGATCTTTGGTGAATCGTTATTTTAAGCTGATTTTCTTGCATGAAATTTTATAACATTATGCCTACAAATTGACGTAGCCTCACACCTTAATTAATTATATTGAATTTGTATTATTCAGTTCTACACAATGTAGTTATTATTTTCTGGGATTTATTATTATAAATAAAGGGAATACCAACATAATTTACATTGTTTGATCTTCTCCCACTTTAATGAGCACATGTTGGCACATTTGTATAAAATTATCCCACTACTATTATATAAATGTCAAAGTTTAGATTGTAACAATATTTCCTGCTTAATTAGGGAAACTAACTACAAAAGGAAACAAATAAAGTTTACAGAACAAAATTATTAAAATTTATTAAAAAAAAAATAAGTGTTATACACAAAATATGTCTAATTGGTAATAACTTAGAGATAATGCTAATCCTTACGATAAGACACAAGATAATGGTATTAAATTGGAGTTTAAGTAGTAATTTGAAGTTAATAAGTGAGAAAGGGTCGAGGTGCACGTCTGGTCTCTGCCGCAGTTCAAACTGAGGTTTGCCTAACGAAACGTTGAATACGTGAGGAGTAGACCGTCCTGAGCCTATGGCGAACGTCTGGACCCCAAGACGAATGTAGTTCTTGAGTAATTTCCCCCGCCGTGCTAACTAACCTGTAGTAATGGCTAACCGCTGGAGGTAAACTGTATTTCAAGGGAGTTGGGAATACGTTCTTGAGTCTCCGCGGTTTCTTATCGCTGTGGAGCCCCGGCCAGCTCGTTGGCTGCACCAAGAAGACTGATCGCAACCTGACAGCCTCTCTGTGATAGGCAAAATAAAGAAATATGTTTAGTATGTTACAGAGCCCTACTTTTACGGTGATTTTATAGGAGTTATTATTATGTTTACTATGAATACCTTGAGGCCTTTATGTCGGGATGAACTCAAAAATCTGGTGGACAATCGTTTGCGATGCCGCCCTGTTCACAACCCCTTTTTACGGTGTGATCCGTGTATGCAGATAAAGCGCAACTCTGAGGAAGATGAGAGAAGGAAATTAATCACCATGAAAGGCTTCCTTCAGCTCTTATTGAGCTCAACTGGGACTACGATGGAAGTTCATAAATACCTTTGTGCTGGAAGCTGGTAACATGGATCGCACGCAGCGATATACCAATCGAAAAGTTGCGGACGCGCAGAACTTTCGCTTCTCAATTTCGTAAACAAACCACAATAAAATCCCTTCAGATTTCAATTTACTTAGGAAGAACAGTTATAATTTTATAGAAAATATCAAGGTAGTTTCCGTTCGCTCGTTAAAATTCTAAAGTTTTCAAACCAATCCTCTGACTCTCTCCCTCCAATACAGCTCTCTCCTTCTTTCTTTCTTTTTTAGAGACTGGACACCATCAATCAATATCTATGACCTGCTTGCTTCAAGCAAAGTTTGATCGTTCTGTCAAGTCGATTTGACAGATGGATGTCTGTTTTCAGAGTAACAGAATATGCTAAAGAACCAAGAAAAGATGCGTACGAACGCACAAATTGACAAGATTTCAATAAATAATATGACTACGAAAGTGGAATCGAGTTACGAATGCTTGATAAGATAAAAACGTTTGCTTCATCAGAGCTTATTTGCAAAGACATAAGTTTCGCCTATCTATGGTGGGGTTGCCAACACGAAAAACTATAAAATAATGATACTCTCATCTCGATGAAAGGAAAGGGTCTGGGGCAATGCAGGTCTCCACTCGCAACAATTTAATGTGGCAGTAAATTAGTTTTGTTATTTTTAAGTAGTTATTTGTTCTATCGAAATCTCTATTGCAGCGGGAATTATAAAACTGTAATAAAAAGTCATTATTTTGATAACACGACAAGAAACCGGGACGGTGACATCTTTTTTTATTCCTAATATAAGGTTAGAAAAGTCTAGAGACTCTTTGGGCAGTTTGCTGACTCATTATATACCTACAAGGCAGATAAACTCCGAACTAAACAATAATTTTTTTGTTGAGGTAGTTAGTGTACCCTACTATAATACTAAAGAAATCAAATAAAATAATATTTTTTTTGTTCGGTAAGCAGCACCTACATACTTATCTAGGTAGGTATCTAACAAAACAAGTGACAATGTAGCTAATAAAATAAACATGAAGTATTATTTAGATTAAGTAAAACCTTTTTTTCAATCACCTCTTCCATGCCTCTTCCGTCCGAACGTCCGTCGAAGGATGTTCTGAGAACTTGAAAAGCGCACGCATAACTATTTTTATACTTTTTGTTTGGCTTTTCTAACATTGATTTTCCGGATTTTTAACCGACAAAAAATATAGAAGAAGGAGAACGGTGCATCAATTGTACAATATGTTTAGGCCCTAGAAGGAGAAGATTTTTGGTGCCGGCTCAACCAGTTAATATTGTTGAAGCTGTGTCATTGTGGATAGCCCCAATTCAGGTATGTTTGTGCTATTTTATATTATACCCTGACTTGTACTCATACCTAAATAAAATGTAATTCATTCACTCACACCACTACTATCGTTTGCTATTATGTTTAAGTAGGTAGGTAGGTTATGGTATGTACCTAGGTAGATATACCTAACAAACGTAACAAACGATAGTAGGTAGGTATCTATGATATTACTTAATTATGACAAACTTCGAGAAAAGCCGCAGGTGAAAGCTAGTAAGTCAAACAAATACAAACTGTCAATTAAGTCATCGAAAAATACCATTTTCTGGCAGACTCTTTGTTTTTTGTCGAAGTTTGGATGTCGAATAACTAAGTATTCCCGTTGCTTTTTAATAAAATTATTACGTATATTAAAACTACGTTACAAGTACATTGTAACAAAGAAAGTTTCATAAATGCGAGTTTAAAAAAATCGGGACCTGGGCTCCATAGATTTTTGCCCCAGACCCTTTGAAAATATCTCCCGCGAGATTCAAAGTAGGTACATTTACGAGGAAATTACTATGATTTTTTTTAACGTGTACATTTAAGGAAATATGCTAAAAATCGAAGGTTACAGTTTGAATGTTTAGATGTTTTTCAATCACGATGGAACGGAAAATATTATAGTTCGTAACCTGGATTAACACAGGCTACTTTTCAAACTTTTAGGTTATATTTTTTTTTTCGTGGACGAAGTCGCGGGTAACTGCTAATAATCTCGTAAAGAGGAAATTAATTGTAAGGAATAGAAGTTATTTAAGTAATAGATACATCTAACAGTTTCTTGTATAATCTCTCGGTTCTCATATGATTTAGGTGATGTTAACACTCCACGTTTTATTGTTCAATGTTATTCAGGAAATAAATAAATGAGCCACATTTTATTCGTTTTATTAATTTGTGGAAATAAAAAATGAATACACATTAATTTTGAGTATTGTAGAGTATTTTTTAGATTTTTTAATAAATAATAGTTAATGGAAATTACTTCGGTGGTTCTGGCATTTCTACTGCATCCTCTTCAACCTGAAAATAAAAAATAGAGAATTTGATTTTAATATGTACCTACCCACTGTAAACAACTGCACCTATTTATTACCTACATACTTTGAAATCGAATGAGTAGGCATGGTTGATGACTATTCTGTCCATTGATTGACATCGAACGATGAAGGAGATGTGAAATGGAATGCTTTGTAGGTAGGTAGGTACGTAATAGAAAACGATTGTATTACTAAATTTTATTTTTGCGCCGCTCTAAGGAGAGAAGAAGCGCGTCTCTTCTTCGGGGCCGCTGCTTCAGCTCTTTTTCTATCTTCTATCATTTTATCGGCTAGATTGTAAGTGTCCTTCGGCGCTACCTGTGTGAGAATATGGTTGTAGGATTAGGAAAGGATAGGAGAATAATTTGGGATGTTTAGGACATTCTAATAGGATATGGTGGCGGTCAGTGAATAGGCAGATTTGCCAATGCCAAACGTCAAACAAACCGGAAAAGACGCGCAAGGCAATTTTCGCGATCTCGCCTTTGTTTTGTCATAGACATAGGAAGGAGGTTTTGCTTGTTTTGCTCTTCCTAATAGATAGTCTGTGGATTTGGTATTTGACTTGCGTTGCGTTGCGTTGCGTCATTTACGTTGCGTTTGTTTCTCTTGGTTTCTTTTTTCTTGTTCTCTCGCTGAAAGAAATGAAATCTGAATTTGTGTCAGAGTTATTCTGAATTGTCGTAGTTTTCTAGTAAAATACAGTAGATCTCGTGTATTGTGAAAATGAGGCGCGGTCATCGCGGTGGTGTAAGAGGCGGTCCAAGCTGGCAGAGCACGTCTGGAACTCCGCGGATCGCCGATCATAACTTGCAGGTGTACCATTTTGTCTCTTTAATTAGGTACAGCATTATCATGTTTTCTGAATCTACAGGTATTATGTACCGAAACCTTGGACGAATACACGGGACACGTCATGCTCGAAAAAAGTATGAAAACACCGTCGACCACTTTTTGCGGGGCTCGGGAGGAGTAATCTATTGCTGCATTAGTTCTGCATATAGCGTTGTCACTGTCTAACAATTATTGTAAATTGACACTAGTGATTGACGCATTCGATGAAATAGTATCGATAAAAATGAATGAATGACGGGAAACGAAGGAGTTGAATTAGGTAGGTACCTACTTTATTAAATTTGAAATTGTAGTAAGGTAAGATGATGCCTGGGTTGATGATATAATAATAATGGAAAATCACAAGGAAATAAACTTAGGCATTAAACATTTTACTTGATAATTTTACATAGACATGTCATTGTAACCATAAGCCACTTTTACAACAATTAAAAATAGCTTCAGAGATCCTCTTCATCAGTGCTACCTATCATCAGACCCTGGAGTATGTGCTCAAGTTTGTCAAATCTGAATGTTCAAGTTTGGTATTGCGGTAATTTGAGACTTTGGGAGCTGGCAACGAAAGGATTTTTATAATTTTACTTTACAATGATTTGGTTTCTTAACTCGTAACTCTACATGCGTAAGATTTACTTGCGCCTTGCCTAGTTAATTTTTTAATGATGAAGCAATTTAAAGACACTATTTTTAACAATGGTTGTGATAAACTTAGCAAATCGTATTAATATCAATACCAACATTAATATAAATCGGACCCTTTGTGCTGTGCACACCTTAATTTTTACATTTTTCTAAATTTGTCAATAAACGCAGTATTTGTACATTCAAACCGCATTTAATCGGAGAAAAGCAAAAACCCACCAGTTGTTCTTCTAAAGAATCAACACCAACCACGTGCACGAAATTGCGTATTTTGCTTTCCTGTGACTTTTAAGTGGTGTTTATAGTGACTAGAACATTCCCAAGGAACTGTCATCATCATCATCATCTGATATTTGAATACACGCATTGCCTTTGTATTGCATTGCATTGCCATCAGAGGGGCGATTACGAGTTGACAATGTAAAAAACCGGTGTCAAACGTCTGACGCCGAGCACACCGGTGTGCACTGCTTGGTATGGAAACACTGAATCGATTTTTTGAGAAGCTTGGTTTCGTCAAGCTTTGTGAGATTTAAAAAAAGTTTCGATTTCACTTTTTAAAACTTTCTTTTATACATACAAACCTTGTCCTGACAATCTGTTGATGATGATGAATATGAAAATTGCATAACGGCATTTCAAGCTCTACTTACAAATTCAGGCAAGTGTAATGTAGGAACAGCATCTTTCCAGTCTTTTACTTTTTTTTAAATTTTTGTTGTAGCACTCTGGTTCAAAATGTATACTACATATACTGCTATGTTTTTTTGGAATCCATGCCTGTTCTCTGCGTACTGCTTTCAGCCATTCTCTTTTTTTTTAATGGATTAGTTGGAAACCTAAGAGTGAGAATAAATTCGTTCGTTCATTTACATCGATATTTTTCATCGATAGTTTCAAACCCTATTTGAAAGAATTGTAATGAACGAACACTGAACGAATGAAAAAAGAACGGTAAAACCCGACTCATTTCAGTAAGTCATAAATATAGTTACATTGCAGAAAAAATTGAGTACTCGTTAATATGGCATCATATAAGCAAAAATTATATTCAATTTTATTAGTTTTATGAAAAATTAGCCACTTTATCGGCATAAAATTGTACTCACAGGTGAAAAGAAATACTAGTTACGCGATCACTGTAGTTTTTACAAAATAATACGGCGCATTTTGTCATTTTTTTGCATTATCTTGTCTTGAGAATCAACGTAGTGGTCGTGTCAACACTGACGCAACAATGTTGCTTGTTAGGCAAAAAGGCTGGTACGTGGCGAGCGGGGGTAAAGGCGAGATCGTCCGAGTTACGTGTCCCGTGTATTCGTCCAAGACCGAAACACAAGGTATATCCTGACAATAATAGCAAGTCGAGGTCGAGGGGTACTTAGGTTTTGATGCCATTGTCTGCCGTCACTACGGCTGGCTCTAAAAAACATAATAGCCACACATTATAAAAAAAAGTGAGAAGAAACTGAGGTAGACTGATCTAAACTAATTGTGCTCATGAATGAAAAAATAAATGAGTTCTGTCTTGTATGAACTTTTCCCATATCCTTACTCTTGGGATACTAGAATGAGACATGAATTTTATGGTTGTTTTTGTCAGGATATAGATAAGGAGCTTGAGCTATTGCAGCGTAAACGTGAGATCATTGAGCAGCAACAGCAAATGCTCTCCGGCGGGTTTCGGGTAAGCATTATCTTCTTAGCGTGCTTCATTATCGACCGCATCGTCAATTAACATCAAGTGAGATTGCGTTTATATGCTTGCTTATAAATTTATAAATAAAAAAAAACTACAATGTATGCTCAAAAAACTATCGAAGCAAGCATAGATTGAGCAACACACTTAAAACATAACAAACATTTTGTAATTTGGGTAGCTCTACACTTTTTGGTGAATAATTATTTCTTTAGTGATTTTTTGACACTTCTATAAAAATCTACGCTTGAGTCTTTATATCGGTTTGAATATTGTTTCAGCACACAACCCTTATAGTGAATCCCCTTCGATTTACTAAATAAATGCTTATTCAATTGATAATAAATTGGATTTTTGTACTAAATCTCCACATTTTGTATTTTCCAGTAAATGTATGTAATTAAAGGATTTACTGTTTTTTCACTGATTATCACAATGTCTTATTCAAAGTAGGTGCAGATACATGGAGAACTGTGAACTGTCCATGTGGTGATGTTACAAAAGCTGATTACAACATTGTTGTATGAGAAGACTAGAGTTCACAAGCACACTAACCAGTTGTTTTAGTAGCTATTGGTTATGCCAAACAGCCCAATGAGGAAGATGAGCGTATTTTTTTTTTAATGTAGATCGATAGATTTTTACGTCCAAAACACAACAGTGAAAGAATTTTGGCGATAGCTCAAAAACTGAATTTTCTACGATTTTTTAAAGTTTGGATTTTCAAAATGTGTTTTGAGCCCGGCGATTTCGCGTGTGACGTCAGCCGGTCCGACCGCTCACCCGCGCTTTCTAAGCGTTTTCTGCCTTTACGTTTCTATTTATATTTCTGAAAAATTGGGAGAAAAGTACCAATATTTTTATGTAATATTGTGCCTTTAAGTCCTAAGGACACGTTTAACGCTTCAGATAAACTTTTTAACCACCGACTGAAGAAGAAAGGTGTTCTAAGTTTGAGGCTTTTTTGTGTCTATGTGTCTGTACCTTTCAAGGCTCGTAGCTCCAAAAAATCACTCGTAATTTTTTTATAACTATTCTTGAAATGGAAAGCAGATAAATCTGGCATAGTTCTAAGCCAAATTTGGTAGAAATCGGTGCAGCGGTTTCCAAGTTATGAGGATGTTTATCAGCCCTCGACACGCATTTTGAAGGGTTCTCAGGCATATATTGATTGTAGTTTGAAACATTTGGTTCTTATACCAGTATAACGTGAGCTACTATTTCTTAGTGTTTCATTGATTTTGTATATCAGGTAAGACTGGTAATGAGCAAGATTGTGTTATCGTGATTAGCAATGTTTTAACCCCCGACGCAAAAACGATGGGGAGGTAAAGTTTGACGTGTGTGTGTGTCAGTGCGTGTGCGTGTGTCTGTGCGTGTATGTGTGTGTCTGTCGAATGCGCGCGTTGGTGCGCGTGCGGATGCGGATGGTAGTAGTCTAAATCACATTGTCTACTAAGGACGTGCCTAGTGAGACATTGTACTATCAAGTACAATGCCTCACTAGGCACGTCCTTAGTAGACAATGTGACTCGCTAAGAAGAAGAAGAAGAATGTGACTTACACTAGGACGTGCCTAGTGAGACATTGTACTGTCAAGTACAATGTCTCACTAGGCACGTCCTTAGTAGACAATGCCTACACATACATATAGTGCAATGCCTCACTAGGCACGTCCTTAGTTACGAAGGACATTGTACAGTAGGTACAATGCCTCACTAGGCACGTCCTTAAGCAATGCATTGCTAATGCCTCACTAAGCACGTCCTTCGTAACTAAGGACGTGCCTAGTGAGGCATTGCACTATATGTATGTGTAGGCATTGTCTACTAAGGACGTGCCTAGTGAGGCATTGTACTTGTACAGTACAATGTCTCACTAGGCACGTCCTAGTGTAAGTCACATTCTTCTTCTTCTTAGCGAGTCACATTGTCATTGTCATGTGACTTAGACTACTACCATCCGCATCCGCACGTGCACGTCCTTAGTAGACAATGCCTCACTAGGCACGTCCTTAGTAGACAATGCCTCACTAGGCACGTCCTCAGTAGACAATGCTTCACTAGGCACGTCCTTAGTTTCTGAGGACGTGCCTAGTGAGACATTGTACTGTCAAGTACAATGCCTCACTAGGCACGTCCTTAGTAGACAATGTGACTCGCTAAGAAGAAGAAGAAGAATGTGACTTACACTAGGACGTGCCTAGTGAGACATTGTACTGTCAAGTACAATGTCTCACTAGGCACGTCCTTAGTAGACAATGCCTACACATACATATAGTGCAATGCCTCACTAGGCACGTCCTTAGTTACGAAGGACATTGTACAGTAGGTACAATGCCTCACTAGGCACGTCCTTAAGCAATGCATTGCTAATGCCTCACTAAGCACGTCTTTCGTAACTAAGGACGTGCCTAGTGAGGCATTGCACTATATGTATGTGTAGGCATTGTCTACTAAGGACGTGCCTAGTGAGGCATTGTACTTGTACAGTACAATGTCTCACTAGGCACGTCCTAGTGTAAGTCACATTCTTCTTCTTCTTAGCGAGTCACATTGTCATTGTCATGTGACTTAGACTACTACCATCCGCATCCGCACGTGCACGTCCTTAGTAGACAATGCCTCACTAGGCACGTCCTTAGTAGACAATGCCTCACTAGGCACGTCCTCAGTAGACAATGCTTCACTAGGCGCGTCCCTAGTTTCTGAGGACGTGCCTAGTGAGACATTGTACTTGACAGTACAATGTCTCACTAGGCACGTCCTAGTGTAAGTCACATTCTTTTTCTTCTTAGCGAGTCACATTGTAGGACGTGCCTAGTGAGGCATTGTACTTGACAGTACAATGTCTCACTAGGCACGTCCTTAGTAGACAATGTGACTTAGACTACTACCATCCGCATCCGCACGCGCACCAACGCACGCATTCGACAGACACACACACATACACGCACAGACACACGCACTGACACACACACACGTCAAACTTTACCACCCCATCGTTTTTGCGTCGGGGGTAAAAACATTGCTAATCACGTCGATAACACAATCTTGCTCATTACCAGTCTTACCTGATATACAAAATCAATGAAACACTAAGAAATAGTAGCTCACGTTATACTGGTATAAGAACCAAATGTTTCAAACTACAATCAATTATGCCTGAGAACCCTTCAAAATGCGTGTCCAGGGCTGATAAACATCCTCATAACTTGGAAACCGCTGCACCGATTTCTACCAAACTTGGCTTAGAACTATGCCAGATTTATCTGCTTTCCATTTCAAGAATAGTTATAAAAAAATTACGAGTGATTTTTTGGAGCTACGAGCCTTGAAAGGTACAGACACATAGACACAAAAAAGCCTCAAACTTAGAACACCTTTCTTCTTCAGTCGGTGGTTAAAAAGTTTATCTGAAGCGTTAAACGTGTCCTTAGGACTTAGAGGCACAATATTACATAAAAATATTGGTACTTTTCTCCCTATTTATCAGAAATATAAATAGAAACGTAAAGGCAGAAAACGCTTAAAACGCGCGGGTGAGCGATCGGACCTGGCCGACGTCACACGCGAAATCGCCGGGCTAAAAACAGATTTTGAAAATCCAAACTTTAAAAAATCGTAGAAAATTCAGTTTTTGAGCTATCGCCAAAATTCTTTCACAGTTGTCCTTACAATCTTCTAGACTTTTGATTTAAGCTATAAAAACAGGAAAAAATGCCTAACTCATCTTCCTCATTGTTGGTTAATGTGTGTGCACACTAGCCAAGTGTAAAACGTTTTAATTGTCAACAATCGGCCTGTGGAGTTCATTGTTGTGAAAGTCTGGAATAGAACAATAGTACTAGTAGACATGCACCGAAGACCTAGTGGGTGCTCGCTCGAACATCGTTAGATGTCTTCAGTAATGTTAATGTTTTGATTTTCAGAGAAATGATTACCAAGAGCCTTATCAGGGTCAGAACTCGCGTTACGACGACTACAGCCAGTCGTACGACGACACGCGCCCCTATAACCCGCCCAGTCGCAAGCGGCCGGTCCCAGTGTGGGAGACCGATGTACCTACTAAACGGTTCTCCGGCGTGGTCGCGTCCCTGTCCCGGCCCTACGGCCGCGCTTCCATCCCCTCCTTAATGCACTCAGGGACGTCCTACCGAGGCCGCTACCAAGGCTCGGTGCCGCGTCAGCCTAGCCGTCCCCTAACCGGCCCCTTCAAGCCGAAGCCGCAAAAAAAAGACGCGATCCCACCAAAAAGGGATCACACCCCGCAAAAAAGAGAATCACCGACACCCAAGGCGACCAAACTTACGTCGACGTCGAATAAGCCTCCCGCTCATTTGGCCGTCGAACGTAAGGTTGCTGAACCGTTGGAGTCTGGAGATTTGGATAACCGGCTGTGCTCGGATCGCCAGCCCCCCAAGTATGTGCAGTTCCGCCTCGAGCTGGCGCTGGGCACCATCTTTAAGGAAATAAAAGCCAGCGATCCGAGCGTGTCCAAATCTCCGCCTGCCGTGATGCGCGAAATCAAAGCCACGTTGCGCGAGCGAATTCGGGGGGTTATGATGAACCGAATAATCGTTCGTTCCGCGGATACCATCATCGCGCTCTACAGAGAGGTCTATGACCTGCAATCCGATTTAGAGATTGTGGCCAATACTCTGGAAGCGCTGGACGAAGAAGTTACCGTGTCTAAAATAGGTAATGCTATATTCTGCAGTTTATTATGAATTTATGTTACGGCACTATAACCACGTCTTGCGTAACAGTCGAGACTGGTTGCGAGAACTGTGCCACGAATGCCATATCCACAATACTTTGTTATTATTAGTACTGTGAATATGATTTTCGTTCCGACTTGCCATGAATGCTTCTTGCAATGTTACCTATTAGGTGATATGCATTGAGTCAAAATGGCAATTTTTGGTATCAAGAAGTGAAGTTGCGAATAGGCTGTCTGTAACATGATGAAAAAATCATGTTACTTTTGCCAGTCAAGACAATCTTCGTGGAAACAAAAATATGTATAACTATTATGCTATACCCAATGGCTGGTCCAACTTGAATAGTTTTCTTGCTAAATGCAACCAATATTCGTTGAAAAATATTTGCTTCCTGGTCTTTCTTTCTCTCTTTTGGGCCATTGTGATCTTTGATGTTATCATCACATTCTAAATATCTTTTTGAAACCGTTTTTGCCATTTCGAAACGGTTTTATATAATGTCCCAATATCATGAACTTTTGTATGCTGAGTCACTTCTGCCAAAGATACATATAGACAAAGATATTCGTATTTTCATGAAAATACATAACACATACATTAGCACAAAGCAAAGTGCTTTACAGAGTCTATCTGTATGTACAGGCTGATCCATTGAATCTATTGAATCAATTTTACTATGATTTTTCTTATAAAAAAATGGGTGTATTAGGTAACGCCACTATACACAGCATCTAGGTCAAAACATCACCAGCTTTGCGTGTTTCAGATGATCCCGAAAAGTATTTCAAAGTTAACATGCAGAAAATCATGCACAACAAACTGAAGCGCTTATTGGACAAGGTATGCAGTACATTCAACGTTTTGTTTACGTTTATATTCAATGAGCAAAAGGATAGCGAGCAATGTTTTATGAATATTTCAGCTCAGCTTCAAAACATCGGGAGGAAACTTGGCGATGGGCTTTAAGTATGAAATACAATCTACTTCTGCAGCATATTTCATACTGTGGATGATGTGTCGATGTGGACATATGTCAAATGTTATTTTTGGACGTATCTCTGATCACGCAGACATTTACAACATAGGTATCTTGAGTAGGTTTTAGGTACCAAGAGATCAGTGTCTACCGTGCCTGGGGATAAAGTGACCACATTTAATTGTTTTTTTTTTACAGCTCGAAGAAATATCTCGCGCTGAATCAAAGTCTCTAAAATCTGGTGATTCATCAGAGAAAAAAACTGAAGAAACAGAGAACGAAGTCCTGGATGAAGAGATTACCAGTTCTCCGAAATATATAATTCTCGAGAAATGGATGTCGAGCAAAATGACTGGTCTCATCAAGAAGTTTCTACCGGTAAGCATAAGGCCCGCATTTCTCCTATGTTGACGTCGTCGATCGAACGTACGAAACGGATATGAGATTTAAAGTAATGTAGTGGTGGATACTTGAAAGGTATCAACTGGTCGCGTGGAACTGTCACTTTGAATCACCTAGTGAGATAAGACGATTCTAAATGATCCTTGTGATTTTATTGGATAAAAGATTTTTGACTTTGGTAAATTTTAATTGGGAAATCGATTTATTTTCTAGTGACTTATTTAATTATTTTTAGGTCCATCATTGAGTTTATTTCGTCTCTCATTTCATTTCTCTTTGGATTTTATTATTTTTACATACAAAAAATAGAATATCTCTTATCATTGATGCAGTGCTAATTTTTTTTTCAGTTCATCTTGAAAATCATGGATATCGACCAAAAGTACAGCAAATTGAAAAATATGATAACATCTGAGACCGTGAAGCTGCTGATTCAGAAAGATGAACAAGCCACTGCAGACCCGAGCAATGAGGCCATTCAGTCTATAAATGCGTCTCTTAATTCTACTGTCAACACGCCGAGGTCGACCTATAAGCCGATGCTCTATTTCGCAAAGGTAATATGCACCATCATTTAAATACCATGTGTAAACACAGATTTTTTGCAACATATATGCCCTCCATTTTGTTTTGTTCAACTAGGTAAAGTTTCGGATACTTTAGTTCTACAGATTTCTTCATTGGAATGTACTTTTTAACTAGCTTTTGCTAAAAGTATCCCACTATTACAGATTACGATAGTTTCGATTCGTAGTACATCTACTCGTACCTACATCTCATTATCATCATATCACCTTTTAGAAGTCCCTGCTGGACATGGCCTTCCCCATATATTTCCTGAAAGAAATTCTGAGCGTTCTCCATCCACCGGTTTCTCGCGATCGAAAGTCGTAAAAACCGTGTTTGTCATAAACGTGTCCTAACTTTGTACAAATACTACAAACGGAAACGCTTAATGGTTTTTGAACATTTTACTTTGAATTTCAGTTGATGGGTAAACCAGCACTGCCCAAACGTAATCAAATGGAGAAATTCTTTGCGGAGTTCCAGCCTAAATCTATCAAAAAACATCGCACGGTGCATAACCTGCTATTCGTGGGTTTCACTGACAAAGAAAGCCTTGATAGAATCATTGCAGCAGACGGAACTGTGCTAGGTAAACACACTAAACACCATTTCTATACACTTGGACTGCTGAAAGAACATTTGTAATAACTAATTGTATAGAATGGACTTTTGTAATAATAACTTATAAGCCAAGATGCAAAGGATCTTTTTTAGTCTGTGATAATGATAAAACTAAATGTAAATATTAACAACACGATTTATAATACAAACATAATTTCTTGCAGGAAAATTCACACTCAGCATCAGAATAAGTGAGCGGGCAAACCAGAAAGGTGAAGCGGTCAAGAAGGAACTAAACTCATCACTGTCTTCAGATGATAAGCTCATCGGAGCAGAGCTGGATGATCAGATCACTGACCTTTTATCTTGCATTAGGAAGGCTGAGGAAAACGGTGAATGTGATAGTGTGATGAATGATGAAAATGCTGACAAAGCAACTGATGTCGCTAAAGAAAATAGCGCTGAAAATGCTGACGCTAATGTTTCTGCAAATACTGACGCTAATATCGCGGAAAACGCTGACGCAGAAAGCACTGAGATTGCTGACGCAGATATTACAAATGCTGACGGGGATACTACAAATGCCGAAGGAGATATCACAAATACTGATGCAGATATCACAAACACTGACGCAAATATCACAAACGCTGATGCAGATATCACAAATGCTGACCCGGATATAATTGAGATTACTGATATTAAAAATGCTGACACAGATATCATTGAGATTCCTGACGCAACTGAAGATGCTGACACAAAAGTAGTTGAAAAAACAGCTGAGATAAATAACAGTGTAACCACAGAAGGTGGCAATGCAAATGTTGACACAGAAAAGAAAGAGACAAAGTCAGATAATGACGTCATAGCGGAAGAAAGCGCCGATACGGTCCAGCCGTTGGAAACTAAACCGGCTGGTAGATGTACGCCCACCAGAACATCGGCGCGGTTGGCGGCTACGCCGAGCAGGATTCAGACTAGACGTGCCAGTAGACTTGCGCAAAATGACGCTTAAAAGCTATTTCTTTATAGGTACCTAGTTGATAATATTGATAGATCTTTGATGAATCGTTATTTTAAGCTGATTTTCTTGCATGAAATTTTATAGCATTATGCCTACAAATTGACGTAGCCTCACACCTTAATTCATTATATTGAATTTGTATTATTCAGTTCTACACAATGTAGTTATTATTTTCTTGGATTTATTAGGTACTATTAATAAAGGGAATACCAACATAATTTATATTGTTTGATCTTCTCCCACTTTAATGAGCACATGTTGGCACATTTGTATAAAATTATCCCACTACTATTATACCTTAGATAACTATATTAATGACAAAACTGCATGGCCCGATGTCGCTTCACCCATCGACAGCTAACTATTCGATTTGCAATATCAGTGCTATTCTTGTGTTCTATGTATATTTCTCTGTAAAAGGGATCTTACAAAAAAACGCTAGGAACCAGGCCGTAGTTTCTTGCCCGTTCTTCTAGGCTCTGGTCGCGTGGAACTGGCACCTAGAATCACCTAGTTATATAAGACGATTCTAAATGATCCTTGTGATTTTATTGAATAAAGAAATTTTGACTTTGCTAGTATTTAATAAATACCCAGATAGGATAACATTTAAGAGTTGCTACATCACTTTTAGCTGGTAGCGGTATACTTTAGCTTTGTACAATAAGAGCAATAATAAATATAGTAGCGTATTAAGTAGGTCCGATGTCTCCTGATAGATGGGCGACCACCTTGGGGTCCCTGACGGTCACCGATTTCGGGGCAGGCCGAGGAAGCGTTGGTGGGACATTAGAAGAGAGGGTGGGAAGAAGGTGGGAGATCTTTGCCCAGCAGTGGGATGAGACAGATAAAAAAAATAGGTACTTGGTAATTTAAAATACGTACCATGAGTTGGTTGATATAATACTCGTAGGTGATCGTGTCTGTGACAGGATCGAGCGCAGTTTGCATCATCTCATCAAATTCTTCCTGAAAAATGCAAATTCATTTTAGTTCTGTTTTAGTTCCGTTTATTTCTCAATAAAAATCACTATAGAGATTTAAAATCTGAAAGGATGTACTTCCATGTACTTAGGTCCCATTCAATTTTCATCAAAATCGGTTCAGTAGTTTGATAACGAAAAAATATGCCACCACGTGCACGAAATTGCGTATTTTGCTTTTCTGTGACTTTTAGTGGTGTTTATGGTCATGAGAACATTCCCAATGAACTACATCATCTGATTTAGGTGTGTTTTACAGACCTGTGTAAAAGGCTCTCCTTCTTCCAACATAAGCTGCGTGAATCGTTCCTTGGTGAGGTACCCACGCCCTTCCTTGTCAAAGTACCGGAACGCAGCTAGCAACATTTCCGCACTTGCTGGGTAGAATCTACGACAGACAGGGATATCGCGTAATATCTAAGTGCCTAAATAATAGAGAACGCTATATTCTATAGCGGGACATTACCTGCTGAAGTTTTTACTCCGTACGATAGAAATTATTACTAAGAGTCCGGGCATATTAGTATATAGAAATTCACTGCTAGACATACCTACCCCATGGTCTCCCTCATAGATTTACTGAAATAATGAACCTTCTAAGTCGTCGGTCCATCTTGCGAGAGGCCCTTTCCGGTTCGTAATATTACTGTAGGTACTTTTGAATTTTAGATGCTCACCTATGTTCTATCATAACTTTACACATGAATGGTAGAAAGTTAACGAGAGGCACATTGCCAGTAGCTTCCTTGTTTTCAGTTGCCAAAATTACTTCTTGGATCTCTGCTTCTGTTGGGCAGCATCCTGGTAAAAATATTTTGTTACAATTTACTTATTTTGAGCTATAAAAATGCTGTTGTAAACTTTTATGTAGTTTACCCAATGAACGCAGAATTGTCCCGACTTCTCTTACATCAACCACTTGCTTTCCAGAGTGATCAAATACTTCGAAAGCTTCCATTATTTTCTTCTCCAAGTCATTATCCGGCTGAACTGCAAAATAGATTTTACGAGATCGTTTACAAAAACAAAGTTATTGGTCCGTAAATAAATTGTGAAAATATGAAGGTTTTCACACTTTTTGGTTCTTCCTTTCGTGCCATTATGAACTACAAATTTAGTGAGATTCGGTGGTAATATCAATTGACTACAGCTATTTATCAAAAGATTTGTAAATTTATTTTATAGCATGCTGTGCCGTATCCAAGTTACAAAAACACCCTAAAAATGTGATCGATTTTTTTATTTGAATTATCCCGCTTTTTTGTTTATGGTAAATACGGAAGTATACTAAAAAGGTTACAAACGGTTTGTATTGGCTTGCTTGCAGGACCGTGAATGGCAGATAGATTTTATGGAATAGTATGGCAACATTTATTAATTTGTCTATGGATAAATTCATCGCCCGCCACACAAAGCAAGCAAGCAAATCTCATGTCAAGGAGTTTTTTTGAAGCAAGCAAAGCAAGCAAACTTCCGGTGCCGCCATCTTACTTTTTAGCTTGGCGCTGTGCTAATGTAATTTTTCGCAAGTAATGTTTGATTTTACGTAAGTATATCGTGTTGTCCGTGATATTACGTTAGTGCAGTGTTTTGTGAAGTGGATACGCTAAAAGTTATTGACCATGGATCCTGCCAAGATGAAAGTGGTAGACCTGCGGTCGGAGCTTGGCGCACTTGGCTTGGATACGAAGGGAAACAAGCCGGCTTTGGTCGAAAGACTGAAGAAGGCGCTTGAATCCAAAACGGGGAAATGTAAGTATACCGATCCGCCTGCTCACCAAACCCTTAGCTTCGATATTACGTCCAAGCGCCGAAAATGTTCTTCCAAATTACGGTAGCCCTTGAACAAAATAACGATCGATGGCCGCGCACGTGTACATCTGAGCGGTTTGCTTGTTGGGGATTTGCAACAAACGCAAATAACGTGACGTCATGAGCCCTGAAGCTGGATATTATTATTGTATGCCTACAGTGCCTGAAAATTGCAACGATAGTAGCAGTTGTAATAAAAAGCTTTTTATGTAGACTGTCTGGTGAGGTTTAATAACTAGTGGTAGCTGATAAAATAGAAAAGAACAGTCTTAGTTCTCAGGTACTTGTGTTTGTTTACCTATTGATATTTATTTAGTAATTAAAATGAAGTATTCATCTTGTTATAACTACTAGACAGTGTACGTAGAACCGACCAATTTCACTTTCACCCACAGTAATTAAATTGGTAACTTTATTGCAAAGGTTTCCATTTATTCCTTGATACCTACAAGTTAGGTCAACAAATCTAAGAATGGTAGTGATTCTGTGGTTTCATTATCTAGTTACCATGAACTGGAACAACAAAGACAGCTATAATATTTAGTGCTGTCAAATGAAGTTCAAAAGAAATTCAACAACAGAATCGGGGGCAATGTCTATCACCAGTCCTACATCATCAGTCAGCTGGTTTCATATTATTCTTATGATTTCTCTCAGTAATTGCTGACACGACCATCCTAGACACATCTACTGAAGATGTTGAAGATACTCCAAGACGACCAGGGCCTGCTGCCAGGACTAGGAGACGGTCTTCATCATTAAGACATGCTTCTACACCGGCTAAGGTAATCATGATAAATATTAGTTATCGCAGGGCCAAATGACCATTATCTAACCCATTTTACCATATCAGTAAATACATGGGGTGTTCATTGTCATATTTGTATACATAGTATGTAGAATAAGAATGACCAATTGATATGCCAATGTTATGAACATAATGAAATGGTTAAATAATATATAATAGACTGAAAATATAACCTAAGAGTGTGAAAGTAATAAAGAAAAGTCTACTCAACATGCATATTAGCATCATATAACGCTAAACTAAGCATAACTTGTACAATGAGAGCCAGATATCTGGCCAGTAATCCAGATGATTAATAGAGTTTCAAGGTTTATTTTTACCCATGTTCCTATGGGGACGATGCTGAAGTACTTGGGCTTGCAAAATACAAAAGAATACTTTAAGATCTTAATCTAGGTGGCAGCCTTATTGCTGAGAACGATTTCTTCCAGGCCGAAACAAAAGGCTTTAGTATCTTGATCAAAGACAATCTTCATGTGTCAAATATACTAACTAGTTTTTCATAATGCACAGCAACCACGTCGAGAGTCACCGGAACCAATACCAGAGGAAATCAAAGATGCGGATCGCTACTCACCTGGAGCCAATTCCTCTGACGAGCAGTATGCAAAGCAAAAGTCTCCAGAAAAATCTCCTGAAAAATCCCCTGAAAAATCTCCAGAGAAGTCACCTGAGAGGGATTCTTCACCAGAACCTCAGAAGACTCCAGAACTCTCCCCTATTAGAGACCAGTCACCTATTAGGGAGCCATCACCCATGATAGAGAAGACACCGGTCAAGAAACCGGTGGAAAAGACTCCTACTAAATCACCGGTGGTAGAAAAATCACCGGAAAAGAAAACTGCTGAGAGCGATGAACGGTAATTTATTTGATTGTTGTAAACTTAGTATTTTAGCAACAACAATTGGTTTGTAACTTGTCACTTATGGAATACTAGCTTCCGCCCGCGACTTCGTCCGCGTAACGTTTTATCCTCTTGATTTTGCGGGATAAAAAGTAGCCTATGTATGTTGTTATTCTGTACCTACCTGTAAGTACCTACAGTATCTTTTGGGGACAAATAAAATTTTATTATGTTATCTATGTGTTAATCCAGGCTAAAAAAAATTATTAAAAAATTCTGTTTCAGATCATTATCTCCAATTGCTATGAAGGAAGATGTTGACGGTAAGACTTAATTTAAGTACCTACTGTATTTCATAGCAGACTAATTTATTCGATGGTTGTAAAAAGCTTATTAACGAAACTTATCCATAGGGAAAATCAACTACTGGAGGAAATTCACAAAATAACGGTTTTAAAATGACAAAATAAAAACCACAGATAAAATTTATACTATCTATTAAAATAATAGCTCTTGAAAACTCTCTGTGAGACAATGCACCGTTATAGGCAGTGGTTACACAACATCAGGTGGGCCATCTGCTCATTCGAACAATAAGTTGTTAAAAAAACTATTGTTTGTATCAGTGTTTGACTTAATTGAATAAATAACTAATTATTGAATTTGAAAACATTCCAAGCTTATTATTATCTTTCCATAGAACCGATGGAGGTTCAAGAATCAGCTGAGCCTAAAGGGGAAAGCCAAGACAAGCCGGAGAAAATGGACCAGGGCGGGAACCAGGAGAAGGGAGATGGTGAGAAAACTGAAAGGAGGGAGCGTAAAAGCAGATTTGAGGTAATTTATTTAACATGATCCAATCAAGTGCACAGAAATCATACGCAAATACTATTTTTAACAAACTTCAAAAAGGAGGAGGTTCTCAATTCGGTTTTAAGTTTTTTTTTTGTTACCTCTAAACTCCGTCATTTATAAACTGATTTAACATTTTCTTTTATCTGAAAGGGTTTACATCCGGGTTGGTTCCATTCAATTTTCACCAAAATAGTTTCAGTAGGTTGGCTTAAAAATAACTGAAAAAAATATGATATTCACGTGCACGAAATTGCGTATTTTGCTTTTACCGATTATGTTACCACCAAATACCTATTGGCAAACCATTCCATAGGACCGTGATTTGACGGAAGAGGAAGAATGGGACCTACTGAACGAGCGCCTTCAACAGAAAGAGAAGGAACGCATTGAGAGAGAGAAGAAACAGGCAGAAGATGACGCTAAGAAACTAGAAGAATTGAGCGATGTAAGTTTACTTTATAATTGTATAGGCGGATAAAATATTGGAGGTACAGTTGGCAAAAAACTGTACATACGAAAACTATCTCTATCCATTCATTTTCATACGCAACGGCAAGTGCGCCCTTTAATTTTTACGACTCTATTTTGCCAAGCTGAAGATCGTTTTATCTGAAATTGCATCCTCCACACAGTAATTCGAAGTAAAACGGTATTTATTTATAGCACTACAGAACTGGTTTTGCAATATCCAGCTGTGCATACTTACAACACAGAAAATATGGTCTTTTGGACTTATTAAATTAAATAGTATTAAGACTAATTTTTAGGCGCGATAGATCATAGTCATAATTAAACAACATGTTTTAGTAACAACTTTTTATATACCTACCAATTTAGCAAATTTTGTTACCAATTTGGCAAATTTTGTTAGTAATTATTGTAAGCATTTTCAAATCTTCAAAATTAGGGTTTGTAGTTTGAATGTTGTTTGTAATAAGCACTCCTATTTTAGGATCCTGTGAGGTATAAGCGCTTGCAGCGTAAACGTGAGAAGAAACAGCGGTGGAACAACTTTTACAGAAATGTTGAGGTCACCAATGAAATCCTCACACCGCCAACTGAGGTAATTTATTACTAGTCAGTTTAAAATACATCTTTATCAGTACAAATCACGTAATGATGAGGATGTTAAGGCGTAGTCAAGCGTTTTATTATTCAAATAGTTAGAGTTCATCTAGAACAAGGTTAATTCAATGATTTCGGAGCTTAGTGCCGACTTTCGCACGCCGTCTTTTGCAGTATTCAATACAGGTGCTAGCGGAGTGCCGACTTTAGGAAACTTCTATACAATTAATCGCTTATCGACGACTTTTTATAGATTTTCGTATTTTATAAGTACTTTGCCTACTATTATAAACTTCGATACTTCTGAAAGCACGATGCTGGCTGTAATTCAATTGCTCAGGTAGACATACTCTATGGCAACCTAAGTGTTACAGAGAGGAGGTATACATAAATAGAGTTTATTTGTATATTATTTCACTAGCAGTTACCCGCGACTTCGTACGCGTCTACAGTTTCCGTGTACATTATATTATCTGTACGTGTACCGAGCAGATACTTCTTTGAGAAACTTGACATTACACCTCATTACACCGAACTCGTACCTACTGGAATGTCAAAAGCTAGTCGTTAGACCGAAAAGGTAGTACTACGCCCTGTCAAACTGACGTGACATGACATGACAATGATATCCTCTTGCCAATTGGCGCTGCTAATTCTTTTCGTTCATTTTATCCTGTAGATCCTGTTAATTATTCGGGATAAAAAGTAGCCTATATGTCAATCCAGGTTACGAACTATATATATGCCAAGTTTCATCCAAGTTGGTTCAGTAGTTTTGACGTGATTGAAACACAAACATCCAAACATCCAAACATCTAAACTTTCGCATTTATAATATTAGTAGGATAGTAGGAAGTTAGGATTATTATGCATTCGTTGGGCCATCACACTATCAAAGAAAATTTATCGTTATTGCATGGTTTTGTGATAATAGTGGAATCATTTCAGATTTTTTTTTAATAAGCCTATTCTGTCCCACTGCTGGGCACAGTTCCTCCCCCTCTTCCCTCCACTCGTCACGGTCCCTCGCCAAACTAGGCTAGTCCCTGTTAAAAACATCAAGGTCGTCCCTCCACCGCCGTTTCGATCTACCTCAGCGGCGATTTCCATCTCCGGGGATCCACTCTGTGCTAACCTTGGCCCAACTTTCAGGTTCCATACTTATTTCTGAAATTAACTTTAATAATTTGTAATTAACAGGAGGACTACTCCTTCGGACAGAAGCAAGGGAAAGGCAAGAAAGACACTCAAACTGAGAATAAACTGGTTGTTGAACCTGATCTGGATGACAGCAAGATCACACTGTCGTGGTGTAAGTTTATGAATACTGCAAATAATCACGCTTTTTGTATCTAACCAAGATGATTTAACAGCGTCAGGGGTCACTTTTCACCCATATCCCTATAAACAGGATGCTGCAGGGCATGATTTACATGGAGTGGGCTTGTACTACCTATACCATCTCAGTGTTATCCACAGGAAAGACGTGCGGAGCTGACTGAGCCGCGGGTTTCCTCACGATATTTTCCTTCACCGTTTGAGATTTGAGAGCACTGCCATTGCGCACATAAGTGTTCAAACTCTGAAGGATTTTTGTACTCTGAACTTCAGAGTACAAAAATCCTAAGGTGCACGAACGGATTTGAACACACGACCTTCATCCATCATCATCATCCACAGCCTGACTTCACCCACTGCTGAGTATAGGGCTCTCTCTTTTTGTAGCATCTCTCACGACCCCGCGCCAGTCTCCACACGACCTTAGGACGACAATATATCTTAGTAGCTACTGAACCTTGCCTATTGGAACTTTATTACATTAATTATTTCTTTTGCTTTGAGTTCCATGGCTCTCATCAAATATACTTTTTGCTCTTTGTAAATACATATCCAAAACACACTATACACTTACAATTTGAATGTTTTCAAGAGGAGAGTGAATAGGTTTCTTCTAGGCAAATGTGCTACATCGTCGACCGCATTGTCACTTACCATCAGGTGAGATTGCGGTCAAACGTTTGTCTATAATGTATAAAAAAAAAACACAAGCGATGGCTTTCAAGGGTTAAATAGATTCACGATAAAAACTGCGCATTTGTAATGGAGTATATTGAACAGATGACAGTGATCTCAACCAGTACCTAGTGCTGCCCGCCTTGAATGAAGTGATGCCGCTGAACGACGGAGCCTTCGCCCACGCGTGGGCCGGCGTGCGCGCTACGCACGGCGTTCTAGACGGACGTGTTTGCTATGAGGTAAATATGTGGTTAATTTGTCAGAAGAAATTTACATTTCACTTATTGAGAAACATATTACTATGTGCTATAACCAAAATTGCCGACCTACCACTATTGAAACTGTTTCGCTGCCCTTTTCTTTTGTCCTTTTATTTTGACCAATCAGAGAACTAAACATCTGTTTATTTTTGTGGAAGGCCTTTTTTTTCATAACTTTTTGAATTTGCTTCTATTGGTAATAATTTACAATTTAAAGTTTACAATAATAGACACTAATTTCATATTAAATAATAATTCCTAGTTATTAATTGATTTGTTATTTATCACAGGTAAAAGTAGGTGCATCTGTCACTACTAACGAGGCCGCTGAGAAGGATCCCATCACGTCTGCTTTGAGAATCGGATGGTCCACTACTGATCAAACTCTTCATCTCGGTAAGAGCATACTTATAAATTGTAATTCAGGGGGAATAAGATCTGCACTGACATCGCGTTGGGTATTATGTATATGCATATGTACTTATAAATCTTATGATGTCTTTTGTATTGCAACTGTCTATACTATAGTTATGGTAAACAATTCCTAACAAGTGAACCAATATCTAGACGCGGCGGGAAAAACGACCACCATAAAACTAAACATTCTTAATTTTTGTAGTTTTAAGTAAACTTAATCTGTGAAAGATTTTGTCTGGGACAGTTTACTTACTACCCACTACCATACTTATTTCTCTCTGCGGGCCACAGTGATGCTCGCATTGTTGTGTTCTGGTTTGAAGAGGTAATGCGATTACAGGCATATAATACACATCTCTGTATTAGTTCTTCAGTTATAGGCAAAGGTATTTGTGCCAAATGTTTGTGCCATAATTTTTTTACTTTTTTGCAAGTTTATAAATAACTAAATATAAATATTCATGGACTTAACACACAACGCCCTCCAGTACCAAACTAAGCAAAGCTTGTGATATGGGAACTAGATGCTGATAGAATACTTATATACTTTTTTTTATGTAAATACATACTTATAATTACATATAACACCCAAACATTGAACAAACATCTATGTTTTCCACGCACAAATGTTTGTTCTCAGTGGGGATCGAACCTACGACCCACACACAGCACGGAAGGCAGAGCTATTACCGACTGAGCTATGACTCCTGTCGATGTTTGATGTGCTATATTTATTGTATAGGTGAAGGTACTCGCAGCTGGGCTTACGAGAGCACCGGCCGAGCTGTCAACAACAGCGAGTTCAAGGAGTACGGCAAGGAGCTCGCTGAGAAAGATGTTATTGGCGCTTATGTGGTAAGTTAGGTGCATTAGGCTCTTGTCACTCGATGTACGGTACTACGATCGGCGGATCTTGGCAATCGTAAAATTACGTACTTAATTTTACGATAGAGATAAAGATCCGTTGTGCGTACTATACGGTATAGTACGCGCAACGGATCTTTATCTCTGAAGTTAGGTGCATCAACCATTGCGCATGTACTGTTGTGCGGAAAAAACGCTTACCTCCAACTCGACCCTAAAATCGGTTCTGCGCAGATACTTCAGAGGGACAACGATTCGTTGTGACTACTATCCTATCCTACTAATATTATAAATGCGAAAGTTTAGATGTTTGGATGTTTGTATGTTTGTGTTTCAATCACGTCTAAACTACTGAACCAACTTGGATGAAACTTGGCATATATATAGTTCGAAACCTGGATTGACATATAGGCTACTTTTTATCCCGAATAATTAACAGGATCTACAGGATAAAATGAACGAAAAGGATTAGCAGCGCCAATTGGCAAGAGGATTTCATTGTCATGTCATGTCACGTCAGTTTGACAGGGCGTAGTACTACCTCTTTGGTCTAACAACTAGCGTTTGACATTCCAGTAGGTACGAGTTCGGTGTAATGAGGTTTAATGTCAAGTTTCTCAAAGAAGTATCCGCTCGGTACACGCACAGATAATATAATGTACACGGAAACTGTAGACGCGTACGAAGTCGCGGGTAACTGCTATACTGTAATATTGATCACCAGTGGTTTCCCTTGAAGACAGTCTCTTGTTAGCTTTATGTATGACGTGCCTCTGTTCACAGGACCTAGAATCGAGCCCGTGCAAGATATCATACACTTTAAATGGAGTGGAGCTCGGTACGGCCTATGAGTTTGAGAAGTCTGAATTGGAAGGAAAGGCGTTGTTCCCACACATATTGACCAAGAATATTTGCTACAAAGTCAACTTTGGCTATGAAAGGTAAGTCCACGCAGATAATAATAATATTGATGTACATTTCACACAACGCCCTCTAGTCCCAAACTAAGCAAAGCTTGTACTATGGGAACTAGATTACTAAAGATACTTAAAATACATTTTTATGGTAACACGCAGACATAGAATAAACATGTATGTTTGGCACACACAAATGTTTGTTCTCAGTGGGCTTCGAACCCACGACCCACAGCACGGAAGACAGAGCTTTTAAATGTTACTTACATTTTAGTATTGTTGTAACTGTAGGCTTACTCTATATTATTTTGAATAACATCACGGATTCTTCTGACTGAAAAATGTATCTAATCAAAGATTGTCCGATTTCTAGTGACAATAGCACTTATTTAGTTAATTTTACAAACGATTAAAGCCTTATTCTGCGCGGGCGCAGTGTAAAGTCGTATTTCCTTATAAACAAACCTTGTAGTTTCTACAATGCATGACCAATATTGGTACCAATACTGTGAGTAAATATTCATAGAGTGGATATAATCGGCCTATCTCTCAAATTATGAATGGCCTAGCGGTTCACACCCCCGGCTTAAAATCCGACGGTCGCGAGTTCGAATCCCACCTGTTCTATTAAAGCTAGTGGTTCAATTAATGAATCATGATTTTCTAAAGCAGGGAGAATAATATTTCGTATTTACTCTCGTACGTTCTGTGATGTATGAGATCGCAAGCGAAATTACATTTTTAACCTCCGACTTCGACAAAAGAGGGGGATGTAAGTTTGAAATGTCTGTGACCTTGTAGCGCCGAAACGAATGCTCTTATTTTAAAGTGTTTTCTTTTTTTGTTTGAAAGCTGATAATTCTGAGATAGTCCTTTTTTATATGCTCGTCTCCAAGTTGTGAGGATATTCAACATCTCTGAACCCCAAGTTTTTGAAGAATTTCAGGTATAATTGCAGTGTGAAACAATTAGCTCAAGCATTTAGATTAGACAAAGTGGAGTTCAGGATCTGATGAAGAGGATCTATGTTTGGGATTTTTTTTGTAAAATTAAATTGACATCCTTACTAATATTATAAACGTGAAAGTTTATAAGTATGGATGTATGGCTGTTTGTTATCCTTTCACGCAAAAACTACTGGTCCGATTTGTATGAAACTTGAAATGCTTAAAGTTCGTAGCCTAGATTAACATAACACATAGGCTACTTTTTATCCCGGAAAATCAACCGGATCAAACGGAACGCGGACGAAGTCGCGGGCGGAAGCTAGTATTACATAACTGTCTCATGTTTAATAACTAATTTTATATCTCACAGATACAACATGCTCACCAAAACAAAGATAGTGCGGAACCGCATCGAGATACCGGTCGAGCAGATTCTAGAGGAGAAGAGAGCTCGTGAGGAAGCACTCCAGAAGCTGAAGGAAGAGGCTGAGCGCAGGGAGAAGGAGAGAAAAGAGAAAGAAAAAATCGAGAGAGAAGAGAAGCAGAGGAAAAAGAGAGAGGTTTGTGTTTACTATTTGCATTTTCAATCTGTTAGCAATTATTTATTAATTTATGAAATGTCAACACAAGCCATGTTTTTACAATGTTTATTTTGTGATTATTAGACATAAACCACGCGGAAGTCACCTTCTAGTACGTGGTTTATAGAATAGATGGTTAAGTTTACTTATAATAATTATTATTAATCTATTTTAGAATTGTGGAATATTGTTTGCTATTTAAAAGACGATTTTAGTATGATCCGTTACATTTGAAGAAAGTAATCAACGTCACATCCGGTTAGCCGCCGCCATCTTGTTGTTTACGCCTAAAGACTGATATAAAAGGCAGATGGCGTCTGCACCAGGCAGTTCAGTTTTAATCGTCGCACTGATAAGTGCTCTGATTGTTAAGTATATTTTTGGTGAAATGGTTATACGGTATTAAACGTAAGTAATTGTCATAATGTTATTTTTCTGATTTGACGGAGGTCATGCACGCAAATTAGACCTAGCTAAGTTTCCTATTCCTACGTAATTATGATAAATAAATGTGATTATCATTAGATGGTTCGTTTCATTAACAAGTCATTTTATTATCAACGTTTTTTTTTGTTAGTTTCACAAATTAACGATGTTGACCTCCACCGGAAAAGGAAGGAGTATGAGTGCGTTGCGTTTCTGTTTATCTGTGGCTTCGTAGCTCCGGAAGCAAGGCTCCGATATAATTGCAGTTTTTATTAAGAATAATGGATTATTATTATTTGTTTTTTTATTAGGAACGGGAAAAACAAGCGCTCGAGAAAAAGGAAAAGGAGTTAGCCGAGAGACGCGAAAGGGGGGAAGAAATTGAAGAGGAAAAAGTAGAACCTGAAAAAGATCCCAAGGTAAGGGTTATAAAAATAATGTAAATGAGTTAAATATCTATAATTACATTACCTAGGTATGTACCTAGTTTTTATTTAGATTTAGTTTGTCTGGAAGAAATCGCGCTCTGCGATAAAACCATCTATCGCAAGAAAATATCTTATTTAGCATAAAAAATAACTGTAAATACAACTGTAGTTCTCAATAAATAAATGTTTATGGACTTTACACACAACGCCCTCTAGTCCCAAACTAAGCAAAGCTTGTGTTATGGGAATTAAATGGCTGATAAGAATACTTATATATATGTTTTTTTTTGTAAATACATACATATAATTACACAGTAACCCCAGACATAGAACAAACATCTATGTTTGCACACACAAATGTTTGTTCTCAGTGGGGATCGAACCCACGACCCACAGCACGGAAAGCAGAGCTATTACCGACTGAGCTGTGACGCCTGCCTAAAGTTGAATTTATTAAATTTGTGAAGGAAAACGGCGATAAGCCAGAGGAGGAACAAGCGGTAGAAGTGAAAGTAGAGCCGATGGAGACGGACATGGGCGAGCAGCCGCCATTACCGACGTCGGACGCGCCGCTACCCGACCTGCCTGCGCCGGCGCCGGCGCCAGCGGTGGAAGAACCCGCACTCGAACCCAAGGAGGAACTCAAGGAAGGTCACTATATTTCTTTGTAACAGTAAAAAAACTATCGTCTCTCTCGCACGATTCGCAACGTGAAACGAGCCGCCCACTGCTGGGACTCTGCCGGCGTCTGTGTTTCCGAACATTTACAGATGTTTTCAAGAGGAGAGTGAATAGATATCTTCTAGCCAAATGTGCTACAACGTCGACCGCATCGTCACTTACCATCAGGTGAGATTGCGGTCAAACGTTTGTCTACAATAATGAATAACAAGTAATTAAATTTAAAATTTAAATAACCCCCGAATCTTGGACCGATTTTCATCAAACATAGCTAAGAACACTCCCGACTAATTCACCTTTCAAACAAAAAAAAACAAAATCAAAATCGGTTCATCCGTTTTGGTGCTACGTTGCCTCAGACACAGACACACACACACAGAGAGACGTCAAGCTTATAACACCCCGTCGTTTTTGCGTCGGTGGTTAAAAAGGATCATGGAGGTCGAACCCACGAGCCACAGTATTGCAGACTGATCTGTGACGCCTGTCCTGTGTTTTGTTCTTAACAATATTTTTATTTTACAGCTGAACCTATGGAGGTGCCCGAGGTGACGGAGGATCAAGTCCTCAAGGGTCACGTTTTGGATAAAAGAATCAAGTTCGTCATTCGGTAAGTAAACATTCCTCTGGCTTCCAAATTTCTTTTTTATTCCGATTAGAATGCAGTTGTGAGATGGTGACTTATCTGGGATGGTTCTATGTTTGGTGTAAATTGGTGGAGCCGTTTCCAAGTCATCAGCTCTGAAAACCAGTTTTGAGGAATCTCAGGCATAATTGCAGTTTGAAACAATTAGTTCATTGAGATTTGATAAACTAAAGTGAAGTAATCCAAGGTTCGAGGTTGACAAGCATTTTTAAATTGTTGTAAAATTAACTCCTAATTTTACGTATAAGTTCTTCTATGCTCCGGATTTTATTTTAATCTTCGTCGCAATTTAGTAAATGCCTTCCCCACCTCGCCTACTCCCTACCTAAGGTGTATTGTATGGTGTGTTTCAACAGGTACACGGCTGACGAAGAGTTAGATGGCACGGAAGCGTGCCTGCTGCCCGGCTACGTGCTGATCGCTCTCGGGAACCTAGTGCCGGGGCCCGCGCGACCCGCGACACTCGCTGACTGCGAGGTAACTCACTCAACTAATACACATTCATAAAAACATTGTATATCTTTATAGGTTAATGTGATTTGTAAAAGCATTTGGCGTGACTTTTACAAGGACGTTGTAGTGTGAAATGACGTCACTATTGTATTTTATTGTATTCTGTGTTTGCGAGTTAGCTTAGCCGTCGACTTGCCTGTCGGCCACTTCTCGATCGCTCGAGAGCATCGGCTAAGCGCGGACGAGACGTGATGCTAACCGAACTTGTGTACAAAAACTACGAACATGAAAAAAAAACGTGCAAATAGTGATCTCTGGGAACTGAAATGTGAACAACAGCTGTTATAAAGCTCATCGACTTCACCGCTCAAGATAAGTTGTTCAATATAGTCCGGTGCGTGGTGCCGTTGACGCTTTTATCTCTGCCAGTTCAGAACGATTCTGTGAGGAGAGGCACAGTAGCATTGGAGAATCTGCCTGTTTCCAGGGCCCGGCGATACACTGCCATCGTTGGCAGGACGGGTACGGGACCACGCGACACTACCTAATGCCTATCTGCGCCACCTGAACATCAAGTCACAAGTAATGTTTAAAATAGTTTAACCAAAATTGTACTAATCGGTCTGTTTGGTGCGCACACTCGCCCAGGATTATATGTATCTGGCAACGATCCGCCGACCCTACCTCGCGCGCACTCTCCGACCGACGACGTGGCTAATCTAATCTAATAGCTACGCAACTTGTAACGACGGTTAGGAACAACAATCACATGGATCCAAGAAGAGCGAAAACGGAATGTACACTGAACTGGGATCAGCGTTGCCTTATTTATTAGGAATTGTACCTCTACATGTCTCTTTCAAGCTGCTACATGCAAATGGATTTTGAAGAAACTTTGTCATCTATAGACCGACAACTCCGGTCAACTATAGATTGGCATATCAGTCGATTAGACTGACCGCGAAAATTTTCACAAACCTATTTCCCTGATCAACAAATTCTAATATATATTTCTTACCAGGTGATACTAATGGTGGGAATGCCGGGCGCTGGCAAAACTCATTGGGTGAAGCAGAGGGTCGCTGAACAACCTGAAAAGCGATACAACATCATCTCTACTGGATCACTGTTTGACAAGATGAAGGTATGTATCTGAACTATACATAACACTACACACATACTATACAAAATAATGATGAAATTCAAGCATTGATTTTTACATGCTTTTTTGTATTAACGTAAAATTGTCTTTGAAATGTTGCGATGTTATTGAAAATAATACTGGCTATTCCTAAAATGTAGATAGACCTAAAATAAGCGCCAAGAAATGGTTAGTGATAAGACAGATTTTTATTATGTTGAATATTATAAGTTTATATTGAGAAAATATTGTAAATATCGTGTGTGATACGACGTATGCGTGCATTTTGTATAACTATAGTACCTGCAATTAACCAAAATAAAAAAAAACTGTGTTCTGGAATCCATTTTATTATATTAGAAATATACTATGAATCATTTTATAGTCTATGGTCAAATGTGTTGTGTGCGGTGAGTGTAAAATTACAGATGTTATTGTTATAGTTTGTTAAGAATTTAATTTATAAGAAATATTTAGATAATAATGTTATGCGACTGATTGTCTGATGAGTAAAATAAATGAGTTAAAGTAACTGTTGTTTCCTATTCTAGTTTAGTTCACTACGAAAATAACATCGCAATATTTCCAACAACAAGTTTTACATTTTAATATTTCAAGAACAACACAGGCATCTAATGATTCTTTCCTTTCAGCGTTGAGGTTTGACAAAAAGAGGCATTTACTCCCTCTATCATCAAAACTAATGTCCATCTATGTTTTCAACAGGAAGATATCAACATTTATATAAAAAAAACATTATATTAGACTCACAGAGGTCTCATTATTGATACCAGTGGATCGCCGACCGAAGAGGATATCATTCGACTCAGCATGGAGTGTCCCTGGTATCAAACCTTATATCTATAGCTCTAAGGTTTAGTTTTAAGCGGCGCTTGTTGATTTTAGAGATTGTATGAATTTTACATTATACAGGTGGATTGTAAGCCATTGCGCGTGACTTTCGAGGGACGGTGGGACGCCATGGTGTCCAAATGCGCTAAATGCGTGCTCAAGTTGATGGAAATGTCGCACGGACGGCGCAGGAACTTTATATTGGATCAGGTGAGACTAATTACACTTTATAACTCTTATAGCACGTTACAATAACATACTATTATTAAATTACGCTTAATTAAGCATGTATTGTTTAAAATTATAAAAATGGCGATTTTTTTAAAAAGTATGTTGTTGGAACAGACACAGGTCTTGACATACCCGATTTTTATTATGTATCTCGGTGTGATTCACTACGTATGTGTTAGTTTAAGCGCTGAATCTAGCCCTAGGTGAGTGGGTAGCGATCACGGTATAACTAGTTCTAGTGTCTATGCTCACAAAGGCTATAATTGTATGATACTCCAAAGTTATATCGACCTTATTTAAACTTACAAGTGTTCCCAGTATTATAGTCATAAGTAAGGATATAGGATAAAATTTCATCCCGTTGGCAATGTAAAAGTTACAGTCAGTTAGATGAGATATTATTTTACTTACGACGCCTCGTTGCACTACTAACGGATACTACATAGAAATTGTGCCACATTTATGCCCGATATCTATCTACTGCTATCCGTTAGTCATATTCCCTTTGACTCATATTTTTTGCCTGACATTCATGTATGAAACATTAATAAGATCGTTTCAACTTGTGATATCACAAAAGTAGCTCTCTGAAAGCACAAATAAAGGTTATATTTGGTTGACATTCTGTTCGTGTGATAGACGAACGTGTATCCGTCGGCCCAGCGTCGTAAGCTTCGAGAGTTCGATGGGTACCGTCGCGTCGCGGTGGCGGTGCTGGTTGACGAAGAGACGTACAACACGCGGTGCAAGCAGAGGGAGTCCGCTGATGGGAAGGAAGTTCCCGACCCCGCGATATTGGATATGAAAGGTTGGTGCGATGTACTGGAGTTGGTGCCTTCAGTTTATATACTACAGGTTGTCAAGTCTCAAGCATAGATTTATAGACACTTGTCAAGAAAAATTTACGAACAAATCAATGTTTGATTGGATGAGATTCCAGCAAAAAACTTCTTGATTTGATTTGACAGGCGTCACAGCTCAGGTATTAGCTCGGGTTAGTCTCAAAATCCCCTTTGAGTTTTTCCCTTTAAGGGGATTTTGAGACTTTTAGTCTCAAAATCCCCTTTATTTCAAAATTTTTGAATCAAGGGGATCTTGAGACTAAAAGTCTCAAAATCCCCTTTGGGTAAAATTACACCGAAATAGTCGTATCTTAATTTTACTTTACCTACCTACTTTTTGAATTAAATACCTAGTCCACTGCTACTGAACTATCCATTTCAATGATCAAAATATTTTTTGTAGCAGTACCTACATAAAAATGGAACCTTAACCTCACCCTCCAGCATAGGTACTACTTGTCTTATAAATTATCAACCTAGTTAGCATGAAGTTCCGGAACAAAATGTACCTACTTAACTAGCATTCATAAAAATTAAGTTTTGTATTGATTTGGAGGAAATTTTAATAAAAGTACTAGGGTAGTAGAATAAAGTAAGATGTGGTTCTAATTAAAACTCACCTTTTGCAATCTATCTTTTCATTATTATTAGTAGTCCTTCCTGTTGGATAGTATTTCGCTTTCTTGTACTTAAGTACCTACCTAACTTTTGGTTTACCTCTTGACTAGTTCTGCTCTCCTGGTACTTTTCACAAAATCAACTGAATTATTTATTTGTTGACTGGTGGGTTAGTTGTGGTCTTAGCGTGACAATACATTTTAGTACCACTACGGGTCACATTCAAAATGAGGTTTTTTATAGGAGATTTTTATTCTGACTCCGGAAAGGAGATTAATTTCGTATTAAATATTTAACTGATGCAACTTCACAATACTAATACAGGTATGCATTATTTATAGCTGAAACTGTAACTGAAAACAAGATAAATATCTATTTAGGGTCCAAATGTTAGGGAACGTGTGCGAGATTTTACGTTTTCTAACATAAGTCAGCTTATAATTACGACTAATACAGTATTTACAATATTTATAATATTTACAAAATACACAAGAAACAGTTACAAACGATTTATAGATAGCTCAACTGATCCAAACTAGTACCAATCGGAACCGTGCCCAAGACTTTGGCTGCATTGCCGCGCTGAATAGCTTATTATATAGAGTGAAAACAAATAAATAATAACAAAAGTACCAGGAGAGCAGAACCAGTCAAGAGGTAGATTAATCCTACTAATATTATAAATGCGAAAGTTTAGATTTTTAGATGTTTGGATGTTTGTGTTTCAATCACGTCAAACCTACTGAACCAACTTGGATGAAACTTGGCATATATGTAGTTCGTAACCTGGATTGACACATAGGCTACTTTTTATCCCGAATAATTAACAGGATCTATAAGATAAAATGAAAAAACGGGATTAGCATCGCCAATTAGCAAGAGGATTTCATTGTCATGTCATGTCACGTCAGTTTGACAGGGCGTAGTACTACCTCTTTGGTCTAACGACTAGCGTTTGACATTCGAGTACGGGTTCGGTGTAATGTCAAGTTTCTCAATGTATCCGCTCGATACACGCACAGATAATATGATGTACACGGAAACGGTACTCGCGTACGAATTTGCGGGCAACTGCTAGTTGCTAATAAGTACAAAACCAGGAAAGCAAAATACTATCCAACAGAATGAGCCCATCCTGTTGGATAGTATTTTGCTTTCTTGGGTTATTATTTATTACATTTAATAAATAGCTTTATTAGTAGCCACTAATAATAATGAAAAGATAGATTGCACAATGTTAGTTTTAATAATTAGAACCACCTCTTACTTTATTCTACTACCCTAGTACTTTTATTAAAATTTCCTCCAAATCAAGCCAAATCTTAATTTTTATGAATGCTAGTTTTGGTAGGTACAATCTTATAGGTTCCGGAACTCCATGCTATTACGGTGTAAATTTGCCAAAGGGGATTTTGAGACTTTTAGTCTCAAGATCCCCTTGATTCAAAAATTTTGAAATAAAGGGGATTTTGAGACTAAAAGTCTCAAAATCCCCTTAAAGGGAAAAACTCAAAGGGGATTTTGAGACTAACCCATTAGCTCTGCCATCCGTGCTGTGGGTCGTGGGTTCGATCCCCACTGAGAACAAACATTTGCTTGTGACAAACATAGATGTTTGTTCTATGTCTGGGTGTTACTATGTATTATAAGTATGTATTTACAAAAAAATTTGTATAAGTATTCTATCAGCATCTAGTTTTCCATATTACAAGCTTTGCTTAGTTTGGGACTAGAGGGCGTCGTGTGAAATGTCCATGAATATTTTTTATTATTATTATTTATTTGGCAGAATCAGAATTAAGGATTGACTTAGATTATTTGAAACTTATCGCATCAAAAACAATCAAAAATCCCCTCTCACCACCAAAAAACGCATCTAACCTTCCCACACGATCTAACTACATGTTTGTTGCGCAGCTAACTTCAGCCTGCCAGAAAAAGGGGCGTGGCTCGACGACGTCATCTACCCGGAACTCAATGAAGAACAATCTAAGGAAATCGTTGAAGCTTTCCATAAAGAAGCGAAAGGTACCTATATCTGTTTCAATGTTATTTTATTGGTTTTCTTCTACTTTTGTGTATTTATCTGTTTTCTCACATCACAACTATACAAATCGTCATTTGATACTCGGATAGGGCTATTGCACATTCGTGACCTTCGAGATGGAACTGTGCTACCGCCTCGTGCCTTCCAAACGTCATCCTTTGCTTAGGATCGTACCCTTGTATCATAATGTACAGTCGAAGACACGTCCACCTATACTGTTTGGACTTTGAACTATTAGAAGTAGAACGTTGCGAATCGTGCGAGAGGGACGACAAGCCACTAGAGCTTCAATCTTTTACTGTGAATATAAATAATTTAATTTGTTAGCTGCTGGAGTTATGCGGGAAAGGGAGAAAAGGGAACGGTCTGCGGGGAGGGAAGCACCCGCGGCGAAGCGGCAACGCTCGCAGGACAAACGACATGCCAGAGACGATAGGGGGCGCTCCAGGGATTACCAACGAGGGGACAGAGGTATGTTACATCATACTGATAATTTATTTTATTTTATTGAATAACAAATAAAAGCTCGAAATGGTGAAAACTTAATTTTATTGAGTAACAAAATCCACAGCTCTTAAAAATAATGGCGAAAAAACTTATATTTAAAACAGATAGCCAAAAACGGATTTACATTCTAAGTACAATAACAATAACAAAAGTCGACGATAGTCACGGGATTCCAAAGATGGTTAGAATAAAAATTTAATTTTCGTAACTAATACTGAGTGAATGTAGTGGTGAGTTGTTCTATTGCGTGTGTGTATGTGTATGGGTACTCCTGATAGTGCCAGTCTCATGAGAGTCTGTTTTAAAACAGATAGCCAAAACGGAGTTACATTCTAAGTGAAAAGATACTTAATAAATGTTAAAGTTTAGATGTTTATGTTTGTTCAGAGGATCGCTGGGGCGGTTCAACCGGGTCTGGCAGTGGCGGCGGCGGCGGCGGGGGCGGTGGCAACCGTTGGGGCGGCCGCGGGGGGAACAACGGCGGGCGGTGGGGCCGCGACCGATCCAACAACTCGCGGTTCAGCAACGATCGACAGTTCGGGAACAACCAACGGTATGTATTACGAACTCACTAGGCGAGAGGTGATGACAAACAACCTTCTCGCTCGCACATTTCAATATCTTTGAAAACATATAATAAACGCACTGAATATCCTAAATCGCAAAGCTTCACGATCTAGAGAATAACAATGCAAATGTTCAGCAAAAAATATTATTCTGATCTAACTTGACTTATCTAACTTGAAAATTTGTACCATGTGATCAAAATTTTTCAATAATGTTGAAATTTTCTTTCTTTAGTGTATTGAGTCAAAAAAATCAAATGTAAGTTCAAAGTCTTTATTCCTCCACAGTGGCAACGACTACGGATCTCGCGACCGCGACAACTTCCGCGGCGGGTCGGGGGGCCGCGGGCCTGGGGGACCCCCTGGAGGCAGGGGGCCGGGCGGACCCCCAGGGGACCGGTTCGGACGGGACCGCGTCAACAGACCCCCACCACCTCTCGGAGGAGACAGGGATAAGCGTCAGCAGCAATCTATACAAGGTTAGTACATTAAACCTTGAAGACAGGCGTCACAGCTCAGTCGGTAGTAGCTCTGCCTTCCGTGCTGTGGGTCGTGGGTTCGATCCCCACCAAGAACCAACATTTGTGCGTAGAAAACATGGATGTTTGTTCTATGTCTGGGTGTTACTATGTATTATAAGTATGTATTTACAAAATAAAAGTATATACAGCGTGTAGCTACAATGGCGACATTAAATGAACACAGGGGTAGAGCTACTTATAAGTATTCATAAAAAAAATAAAAAAATAATTATAGTCCAAAATAGAAATTTCGAATTTTTCAAACAAACTTAATAATAAAATACGCAACAAAAATTAATCACCCTATGAGTGTCTTTACCTACGTGTTACCGCGCCCGCGCCCGCGCCTGCCTGCCCGGGCGGCTCGGTGGCGGCGGCGGGGCGCGGGGCGGAGCGCGGGGCGGGGAAATCAAGCGACACCAAGGAATTCAAAGAAATCAAATAATTTCACTTCACCTTGTTCACTTTACTATTAATTTTATTGTGACCTATGCACCTAGCGCCTTACACTTATTAAATCTTCAAGTTCTCAATGTAGCCGCCGCGCCGCCGCCGCCACCCCGTCGGACACAAAGATGTAACCGGCGGCGCTGAATATTTGCCCTCGCTTTTGATAATACATTTTATTTTATTTTAGCATGAACGTCGTCTTTCACAAAGCCCCATAAAAAAATCGAGGGGCTTGAGGTCAGGTGACATTGGGCCACCTAAGAGCTCCGTGTCGTGTCGTCCTATCCAGTATCCACTGAGCACCAAACATTTAATTTACCCGCTCCCTAGTCGCAAAGGTAGACAGATAAACAAATAATAAATCAAAGCGTCTTTATCGCTGTACCTACGTAGACCTGATTGGGTACTTAGAATAGAAAAGCTAAACTAACAAAACCAAGCGTCTTTTTCGCGAAACATTGAGAATAGGTAGATAATTAGCAAAATTATTAAAATAAAGTGTGTCAAGGACACCGGCCCGCGTATCACTGGCTAGGCGGCAGGACGAGTCGGTCGAGCGAGCGGCGCGGGCGGCGCTCTTCAATAGTTAGCTATCCCTTTCATGTACAACGGCGCAATTTCGGGTGTCCTATTCTAACAATACTTTCTTGCTCTTCATACGCGGTTACACGCGGTTATGACCCGTGAACCCGACAGATGACCTCTGCTCTTACGTACAGGTTGCTCCGAGGCGTTATTTAAGAAAATTGATTTATTTCGATAAATCTTATGTTTAATGAAATAAAAAATATGTCTATATTCTGAAAACGCGAAACCGGATACGCTGGTTAATTTAATGTCGCCATTGTAGCTACACGCTGTATAAGTATTCTATCAGCCATCTAGTTCCCATATTACAAGCTTTGCTTAGTTTGGGACTAGAGGGCATTGTGTGAAATGTCCCTGAATATTTATTTATTTAATTACTAATGGACAGGCGTCCCAGCTCGGACGGGTAAGCTTTGGGGGGTGATTCTAGACCGATAGACTTTTTTATCACGATAGATATATCTCCCGAAAACTGTCAAAAACTATGGAGTTTTGACAGTTCTTGGGATATATATCTATCGTGATAAAATGTCTGTCTATCGGTCTAGAATCGCCCCCTGCTTTCCGTGCTGTGGCTCGTGAGTTCCATGCAAGAACAAACATTAGTGTGTGCAAACATAGCTATGTTTGTTCTATGGCTGGGTGTTAGTATGTATTATAAGTATGTATTTACAAAAAAAAAAAGTATATAAGTATTCTATTAGCCATCTAGTTCCCATATTACAAGCTTTGCTTAGTTTGAGACTAGAAGGCATTGTGTGAAATGTCCCTGAATATTTATTTATAATATTAGTATTTACATTGGTTATTTGTTTCAGGCGGTGGTGCGGGTTCGTGGCAACGCGGAGGTCAAATCGCAGGCGGCAACCGCGGCGGCATGGGCAACCGCGGCGGCGGCAACCAACGCGGGAACCAGAAGGTAACCATTATCTACACCAACAATCTCACCCCCCACTGGATCCGCTAGGTAGGGTTACTCAAAGTGGTGGGGGTACACGAACCACTAGGGGTTCGCGACAAGATTTATGTAATGGCGGCTGGGGGTCTTCAGTGATTATTGGATAGAAATCAACTTGATGCTGAGTCAGAATTGACCAAAATTACTCAATCGCTTCAATTTGCGACAAGAAGCAAGCCCACCCATCACATACCTACTTATAACATTTATTTTTGCCACTGTATTTCTTAACTTTTAATAAAAATCAAAAAAGTTCTTCTACAGCCAGATTTGGGGGTTCGTCGTCTGGGAATTTTAACAGATATTCAGAAAAAGTTTTTCATAAAGTTCCTAGCACATACCTACACAATGGGGCCATAAGTTTGAGGAACCCGTGCTATTCTGAGTTACGTGTTCACTGTGGACAGTGGAATGCTAACACGAAATGTAATAATTGTAGGATGGACCGAACGCGAATCAGAATCAACAGCAGCAAGGATGGAACCAATGGGCCGGCGGCTGGGGCGGCTGGGGAGGCAACTGGAACCAGAACCAACAACAACAAGGTACAGTACGCACGACGGATCTGTGTCCCTCTCAACTATAAATAAATAAATATTCAGGGACATTTCACACAACACCCTTTAGTCCCAAACTAAGCAATGCTTGTAATATGGGAACCAGATGGCTGATAGAATACTTATAGGTATACTTTTTTTCTTTTTTGTAAATACATACTTATAATACATAGTAACACCCAGACATAGAACAAACATCTATGTTTTCCACACACAAATCTATCTATCTATATAATAAAACTATCTGTTCTATGTTTCGAACTGCCAAGGAATGAAATTCGTTGCCGTCTTCTGTGTTTCCTGTCTAGGCATCTGCCGCCCGGTCAATGATGTTTTTTAACCTAGGTATTAGTTTAATACGTGTATTTTACTTCAGTAAATTCAGTTGCCAACTAGCATTTGTTGGGTTTGGTTTTCCTTTCACCTTTTACTAGTTAACTTCAAGGGATTGCCCCTGACATTCATCTTACTTCGCTCTCCTGAACCTTTTGCCATTCCAGTTAAGAATGTCTGATGGATGATAGGTACTTCAAGGCACGACAGTATTGTATTTTCGACAGGCGTCACAGCTCAGTCGGTAATAGCTCTGCCTTCCGTGCTGTGGGTCGTGGGTTCGATCCCTACTGAGAACAAATTGTGTGTGCCACAAACATAGATGTTTGTTCTATGTCTGGGTGTTACTATCTATTATAAGTAGGTAAAAGTATGTATTTAGAACAAAAAAATGTATAAGTATTCTATCAACATCTAGTTCCCACATCACAAGCTTTGCTTAGTTTGGGACTAGGGGGCGTCGTGTGTTAAATGTTCATTATGTTGAAATAAAATAAGAATAAAGCAATTATAAGCACCAAATTACACACAATATTATCACCAATTAGAAAAAGTTACCAAAAAATAAATTTAATTTAATAAATGAATAATGTCAGAGAACTAAACGTAAAGATTCATACCTAACTACGATGATCGAGGAAAAAAATTCTTTTGAGATAACCAGTTATCTCGTCTTGGTTATCTGTCAGGAATAAGCCGATATGATGACTACCTACTAATATGCCTGGTATAAACATTGTCTGCATTTACTTTGTTCTTCAAATTGTATTTCATATCCCCAGCTGCAGCCGGCTGGAACAACTGGCAGAACTGGCAGAATTGGAACCAGGCTGCCGGACAAAACCAGAACCAGGCCCAGGCTCAGACCCAGCAGGGCGCCAACAAAGGCAACGCTCAAGCACAACAGTGGCCGGCCAACTATACCGCCCAGCAGTGGTACCAGTGGCAGCAGTGGCAGCAACAACAGCAGAGCTGGGCCGGGGTACCTTTATTTTTAACTAGTAGTTACCCGCGACTTCGTACGCGTCTACAGTTTCCGTGTACATTATATTATCTGTGCGTGTACCGAGCGGATACTTCTTTGAGAAACTTGACATTACACCTCATTACACCGAACTTGCACCTACTGGAATGTCAAACGCTAGTTGTTAGACCAAAGAGGTAGTACTACGCCCTGTCAAACTGACGTGACATGACATGACAATGAAATCCTCTTGCCAATTGGCGCTGCTAATCCTTTTCGTTCATTTTATCCTGTAGATCCTGTTAATTATTCGAGATAAAAAGTAGCCTATGTGTCAATCCGGGTTACGAACTATATATATATGCCAAGATTCATCCAAGTTGGTTCAGTAGTTTAGACGTGATTGAAACACAAACGTCCAAACATCTAAACTTTCGCATTTATAATATTAGTAGGATAGTAGGTGTGACGTACAAGCTATATGTCGTCACTCTGGTTCAATTGCTTCCGGAAAAAATAAAGATGATTTTGTTAACAATTGCCGTGTAGCTGTTCTATGTATGGTGTGACACAAAGATATCCCTCAAGCAACAATATAATGCGCACATACCTGAACAGAGATGCGTATCAGCGCTGGGCAATGCTGGTGACACCACCTAGGTAGGTAGGTAAACCCTCACCGGCCGGTGGAACTTCCACTAGACTTGTAGGTTTGCACAGAGGAACACTATTTTGATAGTCAACACACAGTTTATATGGTTTTGAAGTAAGTATGTAAATTTAACGTGGATACGATTCGGTATTATGAAAGTTTTTTTAAGTTGTGTCTTTCGCATCAGGCGTTACAGGATCGTACTGATTTTTTGCATAGTTTGTGGGTAGGCGTGTCCTTTCGCTGTCCTCTGGTTTAACGGTAGTGGTGTCGCATAGGACAAAGAAATATTGCCCGTGTTACGAGAAAAACAACTCTATGTCCACCACACAAGAACTATTCATTAGCAAAATCTATGAGAACGAAACAGTAGGATTTTATTTTTATTCATAGGACATCCAACAAAAGTGACACGATAGCAACAGAAATGTCATGGCAATGGGCTTAAAACTATTGTGTTCCTTCAATTAGAGGATGCCACAGCAGTTTAAAAGTTGTTTTCTAAAGTATTTGTACATAGTTATTGTTTTGAACAAATAAATGATTTGGTGAGTTTAGACATAAAATAAAAGATTGTATTGACTGTTCTAACCAGATTTAGTTTGCAAACTTTTTATTGCCCGTCAAATAAAAAAAATATGCCACAGCATGCATTATATAAGACTTATCAAACAGGTAGACAACGAATATTTATGTTGTAGTGTAAAGTGAAAATTAGCACCTCAGGCGTGCGATTTTAAGCTGTGTCATAATGTCGTCGGAATAAGGTTCGAAACCGCATGCACTTCGTCGTGACGCTTGCGACCGCCGCGACATAACAAATGCGTGAATTAGCAGTTTCTTTGATGATTTTGGTAAACCAAAGATAATTTAAAAAAAAAAAAATATATCGACATCGCTCAAGAAACTGTCGGTACATGCATTTATCTAATTTTCAACCCAATAAGTAGTGCTGTCTTCGAAATCCAAACCCAATCTTAGAAAATTAAGCGCGCTCCACATTCTCCACGAGAGGTTTTGTCTCGGGTCTCGCCAAAACTATTGACGAGACGAGAGCAGCTCTCCACATTCTCGCTCGCGCATTTGTCGCTCGGTACTCGAACGAGATGGACGTGGAAACAGCTGTCGCTGCAGCATTATGTGCTGTGGCTTATTACAATTATACGTTTATTCGAGAAAAAAAGTTATCAAGAGACGTTGGAAAAAACGAAGATGGTGGATGACAGCACCAGCTCCCACCAGCTCCCTGCAAGCAGACTGACGCGGCGGGAATGTGGAGGGAGTGTTTTGTGTTTCGGCAAAACTACACGAGGGCCCTTTGATTCGGATACGAAATACCGACACGGGATGGAGACTGCACGAACATAGGCGAGACTTGCCGAATATGTCCTCCACACTCTCGTATTCGCTATGTTTCGTGTAGTTTTGCCGAGAATGTGGAGCGCGCTTTTGAGGTAGCTTTGGGATTTTTTTTCTATCGAAACAAATACTGAAATAGTGTTGTGATATCTCACTCAAAACCCGATGTGAATGAGCTAATCACAACGTAGCCGAATAATTGAATTACTGTTTCAGTATCAACAACAGCAGCAGCAGCAAGGTGGAAATCAGGCTGCGAACACGCAAGATGCGCAAGCCGCCTGGGCTCAATACTACCAGGTTTGTTTTCGTCATAAAATACAAGTAGAATTAAGTTTAGTTTTAGCTATCAAGGCGAAAAATATGTACCAACACGTGCTATCGGCAAAATTTCCGCCGTACCAGTTTTGAAACTGTTTCGCTTGCAAGCAGTTAGCTACCTGACCCCGCCTTTTTCTTTTGTCTTCTTATTTTGACCAACGAGAGACATAAATATCTATTTATTTTTATGACGGCCCATTGTTTTCATACCTTTTATACCCGAAATAATTTGCTTCTATTGGTATTCAAAAATTAACGGCTAGTCGGTTTACAGAAAATGCACCCTTAAGGTGGTAAGGTAGAACTTTTGCTGATTGTACATTATATTATCTGTGCGTGTACCGAGCGGTAAGAATCACATGATTTTTATTCCAGACTAGCTTCTACCCGTTCGTCCGCGTCCCGTTTGATCCTGTTAATTATTCAAAAAGTAACCACTTAACATCTGGTGGGCCATTTGATGGCTCCATTGATGATCCTTGTGATTTTTACTTTGACCATTGCGACAAATCGTAAATAAACATAACACCTCTTTCAGAATTACGGTAACGCAGCGGCCAACGCGGCGGGCGCTGTCACTGGCACAGAGAAGAAATCATAGAATGTACTCTACAGTATGCACATACATGTATAATGTACAGTACGCACAACGGATCTGTATCCCTCTGAAGTTAGGTGCAACAAACGATTGGGCATGTACTGTTGTGCGGAAAAAATAGCTTACTTTCAATTACCCAAAAATGGGTTCTGCGCAGATACTTCAAAGGGACAAAAATCCGTGGTGACTTCTATACTCAGGTTTATAAATAGGCAGAGAGCACGTTCAAAAGTTGAATGATTCGTTTTATCTATGTAGCAACGTTATTTCTATAGGAATAATCGAAATAAACTGGCCCTACCTATAAAAAATATAAATTTAACGCTATTTTGTGGTATTGATACCATTATTTTCATTGCATAGTAGTTATATCTATTTACATGATAATTGCAATCTATTTAGTTCAAACCAAGTTATGTCTGTTATTGTAAATTTTTTTGTTATATTGTAATCTTTTGGGATCTGTTCTATTTAAAATTCTTATTTTTTTACATTTTATTCGAAAACAATATTACAATTAATACAATATTTACAACATCTTCAATTTAAACAGTTTTACACGTACGTACACATTTACGTAGCACACATTTCGAGAGTATTGAATTAGGAACTATATTTTTATGAAATCACTTTTTATCTCAATTAGATTTTAAAATTGGTGTGTAGTGCAATACTGTTCGATAACACTCTTCAGCGCAGATTTTTCTAATAACTCCATTAGATTTATAATTGGTATAAGATTTTGACGGAAACTAATTATTCATTCAATGTAAGCTAAATGGTAATCTAACGTTTTTATGCAAACTATTAGATATTTTGAGTCAAGATATTCCTAAAAATAGAATAAGAATGGCATTTACCCTGTCCCTGTCCTACTGATGGGAGCCAATTATTTCTTCATAATAAATAAATAATTTAAAGCACCTATTATAAGATAATTCACATATTTTAACAAGCTCGTATTACCACGTAGGGTATTGTTAAAAAATGGTGTCATGTTAGGTAGTTTTAAAAAGTACCTTATTTTCTTGATTGACACAGGCGCTTGTGGTCTAAGATTTGGTTTATCATTGTCTTTTCATCGCTTAACATTTTCTATATTCTTCAATAAGATAACTATTTGTTGTAAAACTACTTGGGCGAATCATGTATCAACCATTTTTCTGTCGAGAAGTTTACCAAGCAATGTTTTTTGAAAATGTCTTCTAACATTCAATAATATTAGAAAAATGTTAATAGCAGTCTTGTGTAACCCATTGGTTATACAAAACTTTACAGAAATCACTGTTTTATGAACTGGGCCTACTCCGAAAAATGATTAACGAAGATTGGTAGAGACGTTTGTGTTACACTGCGCAGTGACGGTGTCACTTTGCAAGAGCTCGCGTCACCGCTCGACGCGACCACGCAGTGCAACACAAACCTCACACCTACCTAATCTTCGTTAATCATTATTTGGAGTAGAAGCCCTGGTGTTTGGTTCTAGGTAGTATATAGGTTAAAACCCAAGAAATTGATTATAAGTGAAATTCAGGGGTAGAGTTAAGTTGATGAGTTACTGTAGTAATGTGTGATTGGTTAAGCTGAAGTATTCGTTTGTGTACAAACGTTTTTATTGAGGGAATGTAATGAAATAAATGAATGACTAAGAATTTCATATTTTATTTAGCAATACCCTTTTCAATAGTTCGATTTTGGAATACGTATTAGGCAAATTGTATTTATTCTCAAAATGCTCAGAAAGTAGGCCGCAAGTAGCTCTCAAAATACTGGCCGAAAGTGCGATTTCGAAATAAATTTGAAAACAGAATAAAGGCATATCCATTCAAAAAATGGAACTGGCAACAGCCCGATTTCGAAAAGGTAGGAAACCGGGAACCATAGAGGAATAATACAGGGAGGATGAACGTAAATCTTCTTTGAAAGAATCACGAAAGAAAAAATTTCCACGCATTCATGATGTAGAGTCCGTAGCGCACTCCGATGAATCGAGGCGATACACTTGCACTAAACACCAACTAAGGTAAGGGTAGGTAACCATTGCAAAATGTAAGGGCCCGTACTAAATGTAATACGGACAAGCCTCAACATTATGCATCTTCAAAGCACCTACCTATCCAAGTATTTAAGACAAGTTTAAAGTAGAGACGGCTAGTATTAAATCTGACGTACCTATAGCGTTATTCGGAGTTTGTAGAGTCTGCCCCTAATAGGAAACAAAGAAAACGACGCACTGAAAACTTTTTACTTACACAGTTTATTCTTTTCAAAAACTTACATAACTATCACCAACATCCAACATTGGCAATACGAAACCGACCATCCAATGATCGACCACATCGATTCGTTGAACAGTCAACTAACCCACGTCACTAATCAGTTTTATTTAGAACAATAAATAATAGTAAACGTACAAGTACATGCGGTTTTAGTGTAATAGAAATACATTACAAAAATGCACGCCCACGTCTGACACTACGTCCGATACTTTTTATTACGATTTTACGATAACAAACTGTTGTGTCGACTGTTGTTATTTTTTTTGTATCATCCAAAAACTATCAAGCTGTGGCAGTTTTTGGGAGATACTAGTGTTAGGGTGGTTTGCACCAGAATCGCTAAACGCGTTTAACTATTATAAAATAGTATTTGGCGAGTTGTCAAGTCATATAAATACGTCAGATTTAAATCTATTTAGCTGTTAAACACGTTTAGTGATTCAGGTGCAAGCCGCCCCTAGTGTCTGAGACTATAGGTATTAGGTACCTTACTTTTGTAACCATACTTCACACAAAATAAACACATTTAATTTCATTTCGTGACAAAAAATCGGTAGAATCACTCCCCGTGGATGTATCAAAATGATGCTTGTGATGTTCATAAATAGATAACATTTCAATCTGTCTGTCGGTAGTGAAGCGTGCAGCTTCAGAATGGACTATTTCTACTTAGTTTTTATACAGACAGACCGGACTAAACCACCCGGTTTTGGTTGGGTTTCACAAATCTTACAATTAAAGCAACCGTGGGTTAGATTCAAGATTAATAACAATATATAATTCATCAATAAGTCATTTAGATACAACGTCTTTTAGTTATAATAAAATAGATCTTACTCCTCAAAATATAACTACAGAGGGACTTTTAAGTAATTTCCCAATAGTTCAATCTAAACTAAAATATTTACAGTTGAACTAAAACTAACAAAATTTTAACTAATTCAGTTATAATGGGTACAAAAATCTAAAACAAACTTATAGATAACGTGCAATATAAAACGTAAATCTAAAAAAATACTTAAATGTTATAAATGTAAAGCATATTATGGCTACATTTGAAAGAACAAACACTTGAAATGCACACAATTCATCAGTTCTTTACAGTTCATAACTTTTTGTAAAACATATTTGAATAAAACATGAATGTGGGTGTAAAACATTATCAATGGCTCTATGACCTAAAATAAATGAAAACTAATTGCTGAAAAGAGTAGGCAAGTAATGTCATGAAAGTTGCCAGTTAATTTAATTGTGAAAAAAAGTTAACATCAAGTAAAAACCCCAAGTGAAGTGAAAGAATAAATAAGTCAAATAAGATGAAATAGTTCTATAATTGAAAATTGGATGAACTTACCTAAGTGAAGTCCAATTGTAATTTTATGAACGTTGATCTGAAATATAAATTGATTTACAGTGTAGTTTCCTGTTCGCAACTCGATGGCATCGCGATTTTTTAGAATAAGAAAAAAATTTACACAAACCGCGTTCAGTCTGTGGCAACACTAAATGTCACTGATTTAGAGCTAATTCCAGATACCTAATAGGTACCCATTATGCTTTGGGTCAGCTTCCAGCTGATACTGGGTCGGGTGGGTGTTTATATTTCAAATAAGATGTTTTCCAGAAAGCGTTTATAATAATCTTTGGAAATATAATAAAACAAGTTATGGCAATTTAATTCTTTGGTTTTCCACTGGTGCAATTTCGAAAACTAAGAGGTGGTATGTATCTTGCTAAAAAATAAAAAGATTTACAAGCTTTGCTTTGTTTGGGACTAGAGGGCGTTGTGTGAAATGTCCATGAATATTTATTATTGAACGAGTTTTAATAGGCACTTGACTGTTAGCAAAAAATATAAGTCTATCGATGTTTTTCTAGTACTAATACCAATTCTTTCTTAATAAAAACGAATGAAAAATCTAAGTAATATTCTTGTTATCTACTTACAAACTTTTAATTTCTAGATAAGTAGTATTGTTTATAACATTTTTATAGGTTATGTAAAATTTTAACACAGCTTTAAACGGAAGTACTTCTGTGTTTTATAACTATTATTTATTATTACCGAATAACTTTTATAAAACTCATTATGTAGCCATATTTACCAACAGTTTTAATTATAATATTCAACAGGCACATACTTTCTGCATTTTATTATGTAAATTGCGACAGGGTTGCGACAAGAAATAAATAGGCAATCACTATTACCCACGATCTATGCAAAGTAATTTCCCCACTTTTATTTAGTCGCGTATCGAGCAACGTTGAGACTGCAAGTTACTACAATTAACGGCACAACTCTACTAATTTTAAATGGTTGACGTTTTATTCTGTCCAATTATGGTTCAATCGAACTTAAGTTTAGTTGAAACGTCACTGCAGCTGGATCGTTGTTTAATAGAAAACGAAATAGCCTAAAACGGACGAAAAGATTCAGCTGCGATTCAACTGTTAAGTTTGATAGTAGAACACAAAATAACCTAAAAATAGATGAAAGTTACGTTCAGCTGATAAGTGTTTTTTTTTATACATTATAGACAAACGTTTGACCGCAATCTCACCTGATGGTAAGTGACGATGCGGTCGACGTGTTTTAATGGAATTGAGCCTTAGACTATTTTTATCGATCTGGAAATGTCATTTTTTGTTTCAATAAAGTAGCGTGGCATAGATTGCCTAGATAAAGTTTGTCTTGAACTTATCGCAAGTAAGGGAATAAGGAGGTTGTGATTACATACAAGGCACTGCGTCATGGTACAATTAATTCACAGTCAGTTGACACAAAAAACATTGGTAAAATGGCGCTCTTGCAAACAATAGTATTAATAATTGTATAAAATTTCGAAACACAGGTTAACGTGGCACATATGATTTTTAAACCTTATTTATGTAATCGTCCGTTGCCGTATTAGTATAAATAGTATATTTTGTAATACTTATGCCTGATTTTTGGCGCATCGTCAAATATTTACATGATTTTTTTGTTTATTACAGAACCTATCTAATTTGTAAAAACGATTACCTATAATAACTAAATTGTATTGTATAGAAGTTTTAAACTCGAAATAAGAAATGCATATTCTTGTGTGCTCAACATTTCAGTAATAATATTTAACAAGCGATATAAATTCGATACAAATACTTTAGATTGCTTTTCACTTCGTTAATTTCAACAGGGAATTGATTAATTTGTTGTAACTTTTATACAATTTAAGATAATTCCCATAACCTTATGAGAACGAACGGACGGACTACTAAAACTATGTATTTATCGATAACATACTAGTACCTAAACTTCCACTCTTTTTTTGTTAGTGTAATAATTTTACAATCGAACATTTTGTAGGTTAACGAAACTGCTTAAACTTCTCACTGATATCGATAAATATCGACCTTACACCGATCAGAATACAGTAGAAAATGCACTAGCGACAAAATCTATCCTTTCATTTTAGCGCGATTTTAAAAAATGCTCTGTCATTGTCACTCGCATTACAACGAAAAGAGATGACAACAGAATTAGCAGCCATAACTAGAGAAGTTTTAGAAGACCAGTATGAATTAAAAAAAACCTTATTTGTATAAAAATAAAATCTATATTTACTAATCGATTAAACAAATGTTTGCTTCATCTGTTTTGATCTGAGAACACATTTTCAACAGATTATTTCCCTATGATCAACTGAAGCGGAATAAATGCGGTAAATTGGACCTAATTCTCACAAATATAAGGCTTGTTTCAGACTGAAAAGAGCTGGAACTGAAGTTGGAACGAAGACTATTTTGAACTGTAATTTAATAACAATATGGATCAAATTTCTGTACCAATTTTTTTTATTAGGTTATTTTGTCTATTTTTTCGAGCCTAACATTTTTATAACTCCTAACTCCTAACATTTTTATATACTACAGCTGTTTAGATTTTCCCCTCAGAGGGCGGTCGAGAGAACTCACCCTGTATACCAACATTTCCAATTAATTTCTAGTCTGAAACAGTCAAATCGGTACTTAATCTATAACAAATTCAATCATTTCCAAAAAAACTTAATATCGTGTTTTTTTTCAATGTGATTTTCATGTTTTCCCCAGTACGTTACTTATAAATAATTCACTTATCTAAGTATTCGAGTACGTTTGTTTAAATGCTAGTTAATGTTTTATAATTATAATTGTTCATATCAAGACAGGAGACACATTTATGAATGCATTAAAAAAATAATTTTGACATAAGTACCGATATTTATAATAAGACACATCCAAAGTTTAATTTACAAAAGGTTCGGCATCCAAAAAACAAAAACTGTGTGTTTTGACAGTTCTTGGGATATATCTATCGTGATAATAAGTCTATCGGTCTAGAATCGCCCCCCAGAATTGATACCAGTATCGTAAAGGTAAATAACAAAGAAAAATCAGTAACTTTAGATTTTGAGATGGATGCCGAGTTTTATATTTTAGAATTTAATAAAAAGCGTAAACGTGTCTCGTGCCTTTGTTCGACGATGCGCCAAAAACGTTAACGTTACGTAATACGTTACGTAAACGTTCTACGATAGAGTAGAGTACAGGCGGTGGTGGCACAACACTTCCCGAGTCACGCGCTATCCTGCAGTGTGTCTTCTATGGACAAAAATAATTATATAATAAATAATTTTTAATAAACAAAATCTCAAACAATGGGACGCTATTTTGTAAGTTTAATTACTTACGAAAAAGCGTCCTTATATATTACTAGCATTAACATACTTTAAAGTTTTTATTAACAACATAATTATCGATCTTTGATCACCTAGAATCACCTAGTTATATAAGACGATTCTAAATGATTCTTGCGATTATATTGAATAAAGAAATTTTGACTTTGACTTTGGTTGTTCGAAATAAATTTATATTTGATTTGATTTTGATGTATTATTGTTTATTAGCATTTGCAATACTGACTGAATACGAATAAAGGATAGATTTTTTGACTGATTTCATTAAAAAGTGTGAACAAATCGATGCTTCAGTCTGAGTCAGTCTGAGTCTGAGTTATATTAGTACGAGTAAGATTCTATGTAGGCGACCTCTGTTTCTAGACTTGTAGTAAATAAAGGTGATAGTGATAAATAACCGGTCGAGTCTGTGCGAAAAGAGAACCGTCGTGAAATAGAGGGCGCGTGTGTGCCAATTTACTACTTTTGTTGCGTTGACACTGCTCTGCAGTTATTTCTTCTTCTTCTCTTATATGGCCTCTGTCCGTCATTTCGACAGACAATCTGCCAGTGTCAAGTGGATTATTTGGAATAAGTTTAGTCAAGTCGAGTCATACGTCAAGTCGTTTGTTTTGAAGACCAAATGGTGGATTTTCCCTTCAAAACTTGAAAACGAATTCCATCAAATAATAAAAACACATAATACACATTTATTTCAAGGGCTCACACTTCATGCTATGACTGCCAATATTATTGGTTAAAATTCCACCAAAATTAAAGAACAAAACTATAACACCAAGAAAAACAATTAAAATAAATGTGCTATGTTGCTTTTACAAATGACAGAACTTGAATCAATTTTTTTATCACAAAATCAACAGTAATTTATCGAGTCGAAGTTGACACTTGACAGTTGCGATGACAGCTGGGCTTATATCTTGTTAGTTCACCGTAACGCCACGACGGTTCTTTTTGCACAGACTATAATGCGAGTGAATGACTCACGATGTTATTGCGGCGTCTGTGGCGAGGAGGAGCGCGAGTGCGCCGCCAGCGACTGTTGCAGCGCAGCCGGCGTCAACCACTCTCTAAGACAAACAACACCCTATTACTTACACGCTAAGGGCGGCTTGCACCAGAATCGCTAAACGCGTTTAACTCTTAAATAGTATTTAGCGAGTTGTCAAGTCATACAAATACGTCAGATTTAAATCGATTTAGCTGTTAAATGGGCGTTTTTCAAAAAAAATGAGCACCCGAGAAATGTGTTGTCCACTAACTTCGACACCAAATTTCTCAGCAACCTTAACACATTTCACTATTAAGAGTAATATTTCTACTACAGAAATGATTATGAGTTATGTTTAAACATAATAAATTACTGAAACACACTGTAAAAAGTAAAATATTGTCAAAAATGTAACACAAAAAGAGTCAATTTTATATGTCCACCATACAGCTTGTTAACTTTACAGTTCATTAAAATACCCCAAAATTACATTTATTTAAATAAAGTTGCTTGCAATCGAAGCATAAATGTTTGTATTTTTATCACAAGTTTAATGTATTACTATAAAAAGGAATCAGAATAAACAAAACTAGTTTAAAGTTTGTCCTCAAAAAACGGAAGTGGCGGAATTTCCACCTAAGTAACGCCAAAAACTAGGACTACAAAACAAAAAAATACTACCACTCTGTGCCATTTTTTAGTAATGACAACATTAGTTCCATTCAGAATACCCCGTCCTCGTCTTCCCGCTTGTTTTTGACGCATTCCGTTACGTTGTGTTGTGTTGTAGCAAGGTTGTTAAAAAATGTTCCACTAAGAACGCCTGATTTACTGGTAAGTAATGAGTTTATTATTATGTACTCATTCTGTAGTTGCTTTTTAATTATCTGTGAATAACTTTTATAACACAAATTAATAATACTTATGATATCCTATATAAAATCATTGCAAGCAATAGTTTGAGGGTATGATTCGTAACATCCATTAAGCAACGTTACGTATAAGCGGACCGAGAACGTTACTTAATGGAATTATAAGGACGTGCGCATAAAGTTTTTTTAACTAGTTGCACCCCGCGGTTTCGCCTTCTTAGAAATTAATGTGTCAAATGGAGAACAATACGGATATATTGTTAATTTTAAAATTATCTATTGGTTCATTCTGATAGGTGTTCTTAATCATTCCAGATTCGTGGTTAAAAGACATAAACTTTATAATTGATGATGAAATACTTTTAGAGCAATCTCTTAATATTGAGCAAGCATCAATTGTAGCAGCAGAAAATGCAACTATAGTGAAAACCAAAAAAGAGGATTTCCATAGTTCTAGTCTCAGTCTCAGAGTAGCAGCAAATGAGACTGTAATTGACCATACGATATTGACACAAAAAATGGTTTCACAGAATGCTCCAGATCCTAGAAAAAGAGTCCGCATATTGATGCCTGGACATTCTGGACCACCAACCAAGAAAAGCAGAGAGAAAATAAGCGAAAAAGAAAATAAGCGTAAAATTAAAGTATTATTACCAACCACGAAGAGAAACTTTCGTTGCTATGTCTGCCACCTTTGTAAATGTGATTATGTACATTGTACACGTAGCCTTATTATTCCTATTAGTAACTTTGTGTTCCACCTAAGTAACAGTCCTATTAACCCTAGATCACTAAGCTTAATTTCGAGTAACGCTGTCACTAACCATTCGTAAATTTTACGACGAATTAAAACATCAATATTTATATAATCAACTTAATTTATGTCACAAAATTACCTCAATTAGCAATCTTCGTTTTCTCGTAATCAAAATAACAGAACCCGTTTCAAAATTAATCTACATTGAACAATTATTACACATAGAAACAAAATGAGCCCTGCAAATAGCTTTTTTGCAGCCCTTGCAGAGGTTCGTGGGCACACGGCGTTTTTTTGCAGGGCAGTAGCTACCAATTTTGCGAGTTGTGGGAACATCTTGACTAGAACCTTCCTGAGAGTCACAAATTTTCAAGATCTCTGCGATGGTTTGCTTTCAATTTCATTGCCAAGTTACAGTCTGATATCTTTCTCCCAGCCAAGGCTTCATCAGATCTTTTGCCATTTCTAATGCAAAAAAGCTTCTTTTCATAGGTTTTTTTTTATTTCGAATAAAATTAGCGACGTAAATTACATATGCATTCACTATAGACAGATTCAGGATGTCGTAAACCAAGCACAGCGGCCATCGATTGGTCTTACGGCTGGTACTCAAGATCGAGCACATCTGGTCTACAGTATCAACCGCACCTTTTGTAGAATTGTAAAATTTCATAATATCAGGTATTTTTGAATTGATATTGATGACTATGACTGCGACGTAGAGTAAAAAACTGGTCATCCGAAGAAACTACAGCATCTTCGTCGCTTCCATCAGTTTCGATGTGAATTTCCGTCTCTAAATTATTATCACCCTCGGATTCCGATGACAGTGGTTGATTTTCAGGGATTGACTCCGTATCCGAATCAAGCTAATCATTGTGGAATATTTTCATTTTGACTCCTCAAACCCATCCGAAAATATAAAAGAACAGTAACTGAATAATTTATCATATTTCTAGAAAATACCAGGAATTATCAATAAGTTACAAATAACATTGGTATCTATTACTGGTTTATAATTAACAAGACTTATTATGTCTTATAATAACAGGAAAATAATATGTTCCTATAGTAATTAGTGAAAATAAATAATAAAAAACGAAATACAGAACTTTGAAAAAAAGTTGCATAGTTACTAACTTTTCGTAAATTTTACGACGATCACACGATATATCCCGATCTAATAGGCGTGCATCCGTAATGAGTGATTGCGGGTCACCAATGATGCGAACTAGGAAGGTACTAGAAACGGGTGGGGTCGCGGGGGCGGGGATCTTACCGAAACACCAAATGTGCAAGGTGCGCGTCGTAATTTTTACGACTGCTTAGTGATCTAGGGTTAAAATGTGATATAAATTTTAAGATTTCTTTAAATTGTATTTAGCTTAGAGCTATATTAGAGTAACAGATATTGTTTTACTTCTCCAAATTTCATTTTGTGTTACCTTAAAACTTTGTAAACTTACTGTTATGTTAATTATAAGATATTTTGTATGGTGATACCGGCACAAAAGTGACGTAATGGATGTTTTTAGAAAAATATTCGCCAATTTATTGATTAATCTTTAGTTCATTGTTCTGTTTTTTTAATATTAGTATGGTATAAGTTGAATAAAACATATTAGTAATTATAAACAAATCGTTTTATTTGTCTAAATGCCAAGTTAAAAAGTTACTTAGTGGAACGAATTGTAGATAACTTTTGAAAACAGATTGATGTTTATTGAGCTTATTTTCATATATCTATATACATTTTATTAAATTTAGTTAATTTATTTAATAATCTATAGCTTTATCATCAATTTCCTGCAGAATTCTGTTCATTAAAAATAAGGTTTCCACATAAGTAACGGGCCATTTTTTTTGAAAAACGCCCAAATACGTTTAGTGATTCTGGTGCAAGACGCCCTAAGACTGCTATTTGGATGCTGATAAGCAATAACATGTTAACCTGCTAAGGGGCCATTTTAAATAAATCTTGTTTGAAGTTTTTGTCTTTTTTTAAATTTTTAAATTAGAATGTTAAGAATTTTTTACATATTTAAATCGTTTAACCAAGTAAAAACCTAAATTGAAAATTGAAAAATGTTCTATAACTAAAGAGGCATACTGCATCAAAATCTTATTTTTCACATTTTTGTGGCTTGATAAACAACTTCCAATAGTTCAAAGTCCAAACAGTATAGGTGGACGTGTTTTCATGCGTACATGCTAGAACATAGAATCGTCGTGTAAAACTGGCACCTAAAATCACTTAGTTATATAAGACTAGCAGTTACCCGCGACTTCGTACGCGTCTACAGTTTCCGTGTACATTATATTATCTGTGTATTATTATTATCTGTGCGTGTACCGAGCGGATACTTTGAGAAACTTGACATTACACCTCATTACACCGAACTCGTACCTACTGGAATGTCAAACGCTAGTCGTTAGACCAAAAAGGTAGTACTACGCCCTGTCAAAATGACGTGACATGACATGACATGACAATGAAATCCTCTTGCCCGTTGACGTTGCTAATCCTTTGCGTTCATTTTATCCTGCAGATCCTGTTAATTATTCGAAATAAAATGTAGCCTATGTGTCAATCCAGGTTGCGAACTATATATATGCCAAGTTTCATCCAAGTTGGTTCAGTAGTTTAGACGTGATTGAAACACAAACATCCAAACATCTAAACTTTCGCATTTATAATATTAGTAGGAAGATTCTAAATGAATTGTGATTTTATTGAATTAGTATTAGTCGTTATTTTTTTTTGCGATAAATCATTTTTTTATTGAATAAAAGAGTTATGATATTAGTCTAGATTTAGTTACTCACTTGGGCAGACATCGCTGTAGGAAAGGTACGCAAGAGCTGACATAGGCGAGCCGGTTGACCCACGCTGGTATATCCCGCTCGCATAATGCCTGGAATAACACCACATCTATAACCTTACAATATAACATTAATCGCTATACTTATAATCGCTGCATAACAGTGACAGCTATTATTAACCGACTTCAAAAAAGTAGGAGGTTCTCAATTAGTTTTTTTTATGTTTATTACCTCAGTACTCCGTCATTTATGAACCGATTACAAAAAATGTTTCATTTTTATCTGAAAGGGTTTTTTTTTCCAGATTGGTACTATTTTATTTTTATCGAAATCGGTTCAGTAGTTTGGGTTATAAATAGAAATAACTGAAAAAATATGCCAACTACGTGCACGAAATTGCGTATTTTGCTTTCCTGTGACTTTTAAGTGGTGTTTATGGTCACTAGAACATTCACAATGAACTGTCATCATCATCATCTGATAATGAAGCTGGTAGTCGAATTGAAGTCGGGTTTTCTAGTTTTTTAAACTTATAAATTATTGATCGTATTGACTTGTTCAGCGTTTATAAGTATAGCTATACCCTTAACTGTTTAAATAATCTGCCTATTGAATGTACTAAGATAATATTGACAATGTTTTGCTGCAAATAAATACTTTTCATTTAAGAAAAACCACTTTGCTCCACTCATAAAACTTCCTTTTGCGTCGCACCCACACATCCCACTAATACTATAAAAGTGAAAGTTTAGATGGTTGTATTTCAATTACGTTGAAAATAATTATGTAGTGTCTTAAACTCTAAACTCCTAAGATTTATTTGTACCTTTGTTGCTACCTATGTTTAATTTTTAAACCGGTGTTTTGGTAAATAAACTAGTTGATTTGATTCCAATATACAACCTAAGAATAATTCCAAGTTCACAGTAACCACCAATCAATACACGTGTTTTAAAACTGTACAGTAACTAGCTCCCTTAGAAATAAAGTTGAAACTTCTATTCGTGTACAATTGTGGGAAAGAGACATGTAATTAATAGTCGATAGAAAATGTACTGTTAATAGGCGGTCATTGTTTTCAACTATTAAGGAAATAATGTTTTCAAGGCCGATAGTTGACCATAAGATGACCTATTCTAATATATTTAGTTTTTCAATAGTTTTATTGTTAACTAGCTTCCACCCGCGACTTCGTCTGCGTCCCGTTTGATCCTATTGATTTTCAGGGGTAAAAAGATACGAATAGGTTATATTACAAGTTTCATTCAAATCGGAGCAGTAGTTGCAACGTGATTGAAACACAAACATCTATCTAAATGATCCTTGTGATTTTATTGAATAAAGAAATTTTGACTTTGACTATCTTTGAAATTTATAATATGTTACTTACCAAACAAAATGCTGACGTGAAATGGTTGCAGTTGTTGTTCATAAGATGGTATCTGAAATAATAAAAAAATATTATTAATACGATTTTTACCCGACTTCACAAAAGGAGAAGGTTCTCAATTAGGTTGTATTTTTTTATTGACAGACTTAAAAAAAGGATGTGTTACCTCAGAACTCTGTCAGTTATGAACCGATTTCAAAATTTTTTTTTATCAGAAAGGATGTACTTCCAGGTTGGTCCCATTCAATTTTCATCAAAATCGGTTCAGTATTTTGGCTTATAAATAGATAAAACGGGACGCGGGCCAAGTCGCGGGCGGAAGCTAGTGTGTCCATAATTTTGTATTTTCTGTGAAAAACTTGTTATTTAAGGTTACAAGTATACTAACTAATAACTTAACCCTAAAGTAATACATTTCTGCGGTGATGAATTAAAAAAAATATTATTAGTAGTCATAATATGGCATGAATTGAATAATATGGAATGAATGAATGAAGATGATTGGACACCTTATACGACATGACAGCTTAATCGGAAATATCATTGAAGGGAAGGTAGAAGGAAAGAGAGGAAGAGGAAGACCGCGTATTAGCTATATGAGCCAATTGAAGGCGAAGATAGATGTCATGTCGTATAAGGACGTCAAGGAAGCTGCCCTGAAAAGAAGAACCTGACGGGAAATGCATACATTACGCCGACAAGAGCACAGCTCTTAAGTTAGAAGAAGAAGAATATGGAAGTGACTTTTTATGAGAAGTACCCATTTAGAAGCAGGATGACAGTTAACGCAGCGCACGCGTCGGTTTTTAGAATTTAAATGCGCAGAAATGCCAATCCAGTGCACGCTCCGTACGCTCCGATTCCGATGCAGTAGACGCGTAGCATTAAAATCCTTGAGTATTCCCTAGTTCCCTAGAATTATATTCTGTGGGTAGTTAAAGATTTGCCACATACCTGTCACCGCGAAACTGCTTGCCGAGCTCTGAGACAAGTCTTCTTACTTCTTCTTCGCTGAAGTCCGTAAAGCCTATGTGCACGCTTTGTCTAAAACATACACATTATACATATCAATATTCACGGACATTTCACACAACGCCCTCTAGTCCCTAACTGAGCAAAGCTGTATGGGAACTAGATGGCTGATAAACACGTAAAACACATATAAATACATACTGTCCACTGTCATTCATTCATTCATTCATTCATGTCATTTGCCTACCTACTGTATGTATGTTTTGCTGGAAATAAAGATTTTTTCATTTGTTTCATTTTGGTTTTTTCATTCTCTACCAGCACCGGTGCCTTGACCACGACTAAATGTCACAATCGTAAACGTATCATAATAACGCTAGCGTATCCGATATACACTGCGCGGTGACGCTACAACGTTCGGCAGTCGAGCTGACGTTGACGCGCAATATGATTCCAATACGTTAGGTTTACGTAACGCGGCGACTGTCGGAATTGTTCGTGATTACCCCTCTGTTCACTCACCGGAATCGAAACTGTTCTCCCAATTCCCGTTCGTCTCTCGGCGCGATCTCGAAGACCCCCGTGAAGGCATACGGATGCCCCCCATAAGCCCATTCCGAAGACCCCACTTGCACCCCACTGTGGAACACCCCCACGCCAGCACTGGCTGTGTACCTGGAAAGGTTTTCCCTTTATGAATCACTAGCGACCCGTTCTCGGTCTCTATTTCTGGTGATGTTACAAAACAAAAAACAAACAAATGAGAGGCTTATAATCAAAACCATATAATTTTAAAAAGCAGGATTAAAATGCCTCTTAAAGAGCTTCGGTACTGGTAAGAGATCACACTTTCATACGTACACACGGCTACATGTCAGGTTAGACACCGTTCCGCATAAAATTATTGTCGTCTCCCTCGCGGGATTCATAACATTCAACTTCTAAAAGTCCAAACAGTCTAGGTTGATGTGTCGTCGTGCGTACAGTAGCGAGTTACACTGCGCTATGCAGTCCGAGAGTCAGTTAGTGTAACTTTACCTCCATTGAAGATCAGGGTAAGTATACGTTTGGAAAGTGTAAATCGGCTTTTATAATCATCATGCAAGGCACAAAATGTGTCTTATCTGTCTACCTCAAAGGCTTGATGTGTATTGTTTTAGAATACGAGTAAAAATGAATACATTTCCGTAGTTCAGATCAGTCTACAGAACATAGAATACCTTTGATTCTGTTTTATACTATCAGAATTTAAAAAACTCAGGCTGGTCAAATCATGAAATGAAAAATATGTTAAATAATAAAACCTACATGATATAATCATTAGATATATTAGATATAATCATTGTGTAGTTTTTAATACTCACATGTCTGGGTTATTTGTCAATACAGACACCCAGCGATAGAAACGACTTCGTAAGGTAAGGCTATATGAATAAATTTTATCCCAAAACACGTATCCATAAAATACAATATTAGCAATGACAAATAAACTTAAAACAGACATACAAGAGGCAGTTTTCTTAATATTAAGTTATTTTATATGTTCAAAATATGTTGAAATGTGCGAGTAAAAAGTTGTTTGATGGTTCTCATCTGAAGAACCATTGTGAAGAACTTGACCGAATTATGACAAACAGTTTGAGACCCAAGGTCCATTATTGCCTGGCTGAAAAGGTCAGAAGTTAAACTCACCAGTTGGTCCAATACATATCGTATACATTGAGTACAACAGGCGTCTGACCGGGCCGCGGCAACCGTTGCTCGGACTTCCGCGACATCAACGACATGCAAGACGGAAACATGCCGCATATGCCGCAAGACTGTAAAACAAAAACCGCAATGGTTACGACAGATTACACAAATGTCGCGTTCCAAATAGAGATACGATGGGAAAATGTTTGAAATTAAATGTGTTTATTTTGCGTGAAATTTCGGTCTGTTCCATTATTTACTTGTATAAAAAAAAGTATGGTAGCAGAAGTTCACAAAAGGAAAAAAAATGTTTATTTCAAGCCTGTTCGCTCATATTACATAGGTATTAGTCAATATTAAAGGTATAGGCGTCTAGAACACAATAAGCAGACAAAAATAAGCGCTGTTCATATCAACTAATTTTACTGATGCAATAAAAACAATAGTTTTAAAGATCTACACATCGATATCGTGCGAGTTGCAGTACCTATCATAAAAAGCTAAACAAAATACTTGGTGTTTTTAAAATGTTCTAGGTAAGTCTGTAAATGTAGGATAAGAAAATAAATGACGCTAAAACTTATAATTTCATTTGTACTTGATACTCGTAGCGTGAGACCTTGAAAGAACTTGAAATACGGTTCCCAGCAAAAGTTTCTGTTAAGGGCGATATCACAGTGAAACCGTGAATATGCCCATTTTTGGCGTTCATAAGTAAGATTTTTCTAATGAATTAGCATAGACATAATAATACACGAGTTTTTTTGTGTTGAGAACTTTCTCAACACTAAAAAAACCTCATATTTTATCAATTATTACTTTATTTTACTTCTAATACGGCGAGTCATAAAAGCTTCGATTGTTTTTTGATGTAACTCCGTTGATCCCTAACCACCCACAACATTCAACCCTCGGTTAGATAGCTATCTGCGTCCGAGCTATATATTCTTCGACGAAATAAAGGTAATTAACCTTTAGTAAGGCAAAACCAATGATAGACTGAATATTGGGAAAATGTAAAAGAACCCGGCAAACTGTACGGCATCGCCCACATATGCATGGACATAATATCTATACGTCCACAAGGGACGGATAAAATTTGAAGTTGATATAAAGTCATATTTTTATATTATTCATAATTCTGATAGTACGTAAGATGCTTAGCTGATTTTGAATTTGACTGTACCTTTGCGTCCGTTACCGAAGAAATATGGTTATTGTTAAAAATAGTAACAGTACTAGCCTTGTGAATTAATTACATGCTAGGCTCAAATATTTTGTTTTCCTATTTAGATTAACCCGTATTTAAAGTAGGTAGGTAATTAAACTATACCTATTTGTTAAGGTAAATTGGAAGCGAAATAACGAAGACGACGGACGGATAGAAAGATAATAATATTTGATCAAATGTGCTACGAGTGTTGTAGTGTTGTCCAATATAAAAGATTTTTTTTTCTTTCTTTCTATTCTTCTATTTACAATCTGGGAAGGCCCAACAAAAGAAAAGTTAGCAAACCCTGATCTACGATTGTAGTGGTATGGTACTCGATATTACTGATTATACTTAGAGCGAGGGGTCAAACAACCTTCTCGCTCGCAATAGCCTTAAATGGAAATATAGACCTAGTAGGCAGCTACAGACAGACAGCTGAGTGCTGAGTTTTTATTTATGTATACTTGAACGACATTGAATCAAATCCAACCTTTCTACATTTTCAATAACCATGGGAAAACATCACGTGTTTGAAGAGCCTCTACACATTTCTATGGCCGTCTCCAAGGCTAGTAAATAACAGGTAATTTTGTAATGTTAGTTAGAAAATAGATGTAGTTATATTCAACATGATGGGTGAAGTTAGAAATTAGATGTCACGTGGACAATGGATTTTTGTAGATAATACGAGCAAGTGGGTGATGAGCGACAATTAATTTATCGTGATAGACTCATCTTTTAAAGGCAATCGGACTCGTTTATGTATGAACAATAATAAACAAGGCTTTATCTGTAAAACATCTAAATGACTAAATCAAAAGTAGCAAGAACGATGTAAGTGAATGTTTTTATCGAGATAACCTACCCCACATTAAAAGTAGGTCACACCGAGGCAGACCGTTAAATTGGCCAAGTACAAGGCTTCAAAACGGAAGCCTTAGCGACGATTGCAAGAATAAATTAAACAAGGTAGATCGAGAGATACATAATTTACTTGTCTTGTATGAGTGGTGCGCAATAACACTTGAAAGAAAATATTACCAGGGGCCATTCTCACTTCGGCAGAGATTTTACTCTAATAGGGATGACGTCAAATCTCGGTCGAAAACTAGTTCCACCCACTAGTGACAGGAGTTTTCAACGTCATTTTGACGTCATCCCTATTAGAGTAAAATCTCTGCCATACCAAGAAACACCCCCCGGGGCTGATTGAAAGTGGTCACCGCCGCCCATGGAAACCTGGGACACCAAAGGCGGTGCTGATGCGCTACCGAACACTAAACTTAGTGAAATCTCAGAGTTTGTAATTATTGGTTGGGCCAAATGATAGATGTGGTGATCGCTCGGTATCCGATGGTTGGGACAAAATGTATTATTAAACACACTAAAGTTATTAAAATAAATAAAGTAGGTACCTTTTTAGGGGTTACGGTAATCCTCAGTTTCTTTTTCATGCTTCTCACTTAAAAGATTGACCAAAACTGCATATAGCAAAACTATATTTGTGATAATATTGCACAATATAGGCTTTCACTTTTATGAAATTGTATCGAAATTAATACTGTAATTGTTACAAAATGCTACAGTTTTGAAACCTGTATTTCATAAACACCACTACACGCTTGCAGAGCTGCGCATTGTCTGTTTTACCTATTCTTGTTAGGATACAACATTATCACGGCAAAAAAATCAACTATTATAACAAGAGCCTTTATAATCAGCACAAATAGCATGATAATAACTAGTAACGAGAGGTCTTGGTAGTGGTTTGTCTACTATCACGTAATATGAGTTTTTTAATCCACATTTAATCGCAAAAAACGCCTTTTATCAGTCATTTAATGTCCTACCGATGATTCTTTGTTTGCAAGAGATAGCATCGTTGATAGGCTTGCTCTCAAGGGTTTAATTTCAGCATCAGAGAAAACCAATTTTTCAAAGTGTAATGTGCATTTGTTTGTATGGCTCAGACAACTTGAGTTGAGAATAAGGTCCTGGTTACTTTAGAGTGTAAATCGGATTTTATGAAATAGTTAGTACCTATTTATATTTGTATGCCTCTTTGTTATTAAATAACAATTCGAGGCCGATTTTGATTAAATTTAGTGGATTTACGGGCGAAGATGTGGGCAAAACCTAATACAATAAAAATAACGCAAGGTCGGGAAATATGTCCTTACGTTTCTGTCAAGTATGGCTATTCGTACAGTTACCGCGCTGTTTGCTTTTACATTTCTTTTTTGTTTATTTATTTACGGAATAAAATTTGAGTTAGAGAACTAAAAACTGATTCAGAGTTGACGAATGATAGAAGTGAGTGGAAGAAGAAATGTTGTGCCGACCCCACCTAGCGTGGGATAAGGGCAGGGAAATGATGATGACGGAATAAAAATTGACCTAAACAAAACCTCGGTCTGCCTACTTTCCTGTTTGCAATACCCCTGAACAGGGTTCATATGTGATACCTACAGGGTCATCTCCTATTGGAGGCCCTGGGCACATTAAAATAATGGGGCCCCTATGACTTTGTACTTTGTCAGTACAATGTTTTTGTTAGAATAGACAAAAAACGTAAATTAACAACTATATTACCATGAAAGCAATAAATCTATTGAGTACATTTTATGTTATCATTTATTTTTGGTCACTTGTGTTGCAACTATGATCTAAATTCTAAACGATCCTTGTGATTTTAATGCATTTTTTATTAATAAAAGATATTTGACTTCGAATCTATAAGTAACCAATTCTTCTATGGCTTTGCTTTAGTAATTTACCTTCAACTAAATATTTTCACATTCAACATGCAGATTATAAAAGTTAGCATGTAAAAAATAAGACATCAATTTGCAAATAAATTATTGATACTAAAAATACAGTATGAACTGAAATAAATAAAAATGAATATTGATAACTACAACAGCACAGAAATAATATGTGCAGATGTGCAAAGAATAAATACTGTGGCTATATTTGAAACTAACTTGAACACATCAAACTGATCATTGATTTACCTTTTATTTAATTAATTGTTCAAGTCCTAGTGATCTAAAACAAGTCTTTTTGGTAAATGGTTATACAAAACTTTATCACTTACTTTAATATTGAAATAAGAATTTATCCAAAAATACATTCAAATTTGAAAAGAAACTAAAAATCTTGTATAGTGCATGTTTTCATTCTCATTGATTTTTTTTATTAAATGTGGGTATGGGTTTTCTTTTATTTTCTTGTTCCTGATTGGTCTACCCACTGGTAGACCAGTATCTCCTTTACTTTAAAAATCCTCAGTCATTGTTATGTCATGACAATGATAAAGCGGACCGACAGAGAAAAAGGATGTTGATTTCTTCCTCAGCAGAATCAGATCATATATATAGTTATGGTGCTTTGTATTGGCTGTTCAGTATATTGTAAGTTACTATGGTGGGAATTAAAAATAGATCAGTTTGATGGCACATCTACAGACAGAAATCTTACTAAAGTGATATTATCGAAGGGCTCCTCCTGGGACACAGTCGGGGAGTTCAGGAGTGGATCTCCCTCCTGCCCCGCGGAGCTCCGTTCCGAGCGAACACGGCACGCATCACATCTCTTCATTTCTACTCATACTTCTCAACTGCGGACTGATAATGCCAGCTTTATCAGCTTTGTTTTCTACTCTTATAAAAAATCTGATCTAAATATTAATTTTTTTTTTAAAGTAATATTACTAATAAAATTTCCATTCAGCAAGATGTAATTATTATTATCAGGGGATACCTATAAATACTTCATGTTTGAGATAGTAAAACAAATGAAGGGTCATATACTGATACTAAATTATTTCCTTAGCCACCTTTATCTATAGTAAATAAGTGTTATAAACTAATTATAGGTACCTACCTCATTATCACTATCTATCAATGAAGTCTGGTCCATAACAAAGGAAATTCAAACTTTTAAAAGTAAACACTACCTACTCAAAGACCATGAAAACCTAACTACGCCCGTCTACCAGCGACGGGATGATCGCACAATAAACTGTGACAGTAGGTACAGTAACTTCGCCTATCAGAACAATAAATAAATCTATTGACCAGGCAATGAAAATACCATTGTATGCAAATTATATGAGTTGACCATTAGCTAAAATAATGACGATATTCTATGTTATAGCGCACGTATGCGAGATCGTGACCTATTACACTACATTCAATAAAATCGTACCTCTACCAAATCAAAATAATACAAAACTTACCACAGTGAGAAGGTTTCTGTGTTTCTGTACACGTATTCCATACGAGTAATACTGGCGATTCAAATAACTATTTCCATATTCTCCATTGTGTGTCTCTCATCCATTAGTTTTATAACTTCACACACGATTACAATACTGGAAATAAAGTTATTTTTGGGATCCCAAAATTCCCAAATCGCACAAAATGTGCTTGTCTGTCTTATTTTCCACAGAGTAAAAGTTTTATTTGTTTGACTTTTGATAACTCAAATTTTTGACATTTACTCGACGATAAGCGAAGCGGACCAGCCACAGATTTACAGAGTTCTACTACTCAGTAAAAAGTAAAAAAAAATAGACAAAAAAGAAAACACTCCAAACAGCACCGGCTACCGTACCGGTGTTTGCCAAAATAGGTACAAATAAAAAGGTCACGTCACTTTACTTGACTTGGCGCTGTACGTCAACGTCACGTGTCAGGCACGTCATCAGGAAAAAATTGTCAATAACTCAGAATTTCGAAACTGAATGTTTTGGTGAATAAATCAGACAATACACGATGGTAATTACATTTTCTAAATCTCCTAATGATACTCTCAAAATTCCTACTCACAGATTTGTGTCTATCTCAGTAAAACCTATAAAAATAGTGCTAAATAGGTTCGGCTTAGTTTACAAGTTTATGGGTGTGTTTTTACGTGATTTCAGGTACTAATAGCAGCTACAGTATGCACGAAATCAGGAAAAGGTACTACTTTGTTCACACTAACTCTGCAAGATCCCTAGAATGCTAAAATATCAGTTACATATCAATTATTTTCGATTGTTTGACTTCCGTACCTACCCACTGTATGCCTATCGCATTTTTCAGCTTTGGTGTCGAGACAGTTCGTGGAGATGACGAAGGCTCGTATCGAGGGCCTTCTAGCCGCCTTCCCGAAGCTCATGACAGCTGGTCGTCAGCATACCTTCGTGGAGACTGAATCTGTCAGGTATTACATCAGCATTACAAACACACTTCAATATTATTTGAACATGTTGGAAATGTTAGAATACATAGCCGTAGGTTTGTAAGGTGAAACATGCTCCTCTGCATCCACAACACCATTCTGGATGCTAGAACATTGGTTATTTACCCAAAGTCCGTTGTTTAAAGAATTGAGCTGGCTGGGTTGATGTTAGCAGGGGGACAATGCACCCCAACGTTGGACATTATTCCTCATATATTATAATAAGTGATAGATCTTATTCCTCCTATTCTTGAATCAAAACTACTGCTCAATATTCTGAATCAAGACTCAAGCCTAGTTTTTTTTGTCACACTTGAGTTAGAAATCTACTCATATTACTACTTACTATTCATAATTTGCATTCAGCAACCCCATAAATAAATAAATATTCATGGACATTTCACACAACACCCTCTTGTCCCAAACTAAGCAAAGCTTGTAATATTTGAACTAGATGCTGATAGAACACTTTTTTACTATTTTTTTGTAAATACAATACAATACATAGTAACACCTAGACATACAAATAAATGCTGTACATCCATCTGCTGATATGGAATGAAAGTAAAATGAATTCATCTCGCACACAGATATGTGTACCAACCTTTGGATAAGCTGTACATGCTGCTGATCACTACAAAGGCTAGCAACATCCTCGAGGATTTGGAAACTCTCCGACTCTTCAGTCGTGTGGTAACAATTGACCCTCATCATCAAAATTTTTCCATTACTCATAAAAAAACAACTAGTAATCAAACTAGAAATCTAGAAAAAAAAATTGTGAGGAAAAGTGATTAAACAAGCAGATTACCCACCTAATGTTGAAAAGTTACCTTGGTCTATAACCTAACAGGGCACATCGCAATAGAAATTCATAATTCAAAAACTTTATTGCACTTTTATGTTGCATAAACAGGTGTTATAAAGTTATGTAGAGTATCAAACATAAACCCTGTTAGGGCACAGCAATATATATACTCTGTGAGCTGTGAGGTAATGAATTCTTCTAGGGAGAGGTAATCACTTGATATCACATGGACCATCAGCTTTTTCCATTACTTATCAAAAACAAAGCTGTAAATCTATTTTAGGTTCCGGAATACTGCAGCCAGTTGACAGAGTCTGAGGTGTTGAATCAAGCATTCAACCTGCTATTTGCATTCGATGAGATTGTGGCACTCGGATACAGAGAGAGTGTCAATTTGGCACAGGTGAGAAACATAAAAATATTTCTAAAATTATTGGGTCTTGTAAATTCAGAAAGTTAGAGGTAACTTTGGTATTATTTTTTATCAAGTGAATATTTTACTATCTTGTTTCTTGTTTATAGCAAATGTCGGAAATATAATTAATTTTCTGTACTTATTTTTATTTTTGGTTTATTACTTGTATTTACGGATTACCGGCGAAAAGCAATTTGCTATTTTCACTATACCCGCAATCTTAATATCCCTGTAAGTTTGACTATATCAATTCCATATTTGTCTTGCTATTCACAACACAGCTAGTACCTTATAGTGCCTCAGCATTATTAAAAATTTAGAATGATAAAAATCTTTATTCTAGGTCCGTTCATTTGTTGAAATGGACTCGCATGAAGAAAAAATATTCCAAGCTGTAAGGCAGGTATGTAAACATTTTTTTTATAAATATTAATTAACCTATCTATCAGAACTAACTTTTCTTTTCACAGATAATGTTAAATAATAAATATGTTTCATTATCATTGGGGTGTGGATGTTGAGGCTCATAATCGATCTTTTTGAAAATATATGAGGTTAAAGACAAGGATCATTTACAATCATCTCATATACTAGGTGATTTTAGGTGCCAGTTCCTCGCAACCAGGGGTTGATTCTAGACCGATAGACTTTTTTATCACGATAGATATATCTCCCAAAACCTGTCAAAAACTATGGAGTTTTGACAGTTCTTGGGATATATATCTATTGTGATAAAATGTCTATCGGTCTAGAATCACCCCCCAGAGCCTAGATGAACGGGCAACAAACTATGGCCTGGTTCCTAGCATTTTTTTGGATGATCTTTATGTCATGTCCACTGGCTTTCTTTAAACATAATAATGTGATGTGTACAGACGCAAGAGCGCGAAGCAGCGAATCGTATGAGAGAACGCGCCAAGGAGCTCCAACGAGAGAGATTGGAGGCCGCCAAGAAAGGCCTGCCGCCGCGCTCGCAGATGTCTTTCGGTAATGTCATAGCTGCTACATTTTTTACAAGCTTTTATTAACGCACTAGCAGTTGCCCGCGACTTCGTACGCGTCTACAGTTTCTGTGTACATATTATCTGTGCGTGTACCGAGCGGATACTTCTTTGAGAAACTTGACCTTATTACACCTCATTACACCGAACTCGTACTGAAATGTCAAACGCTAGTCGTTAGACCAAAGAGGTAGTACTACGCCCTGTCAAACTGACGTGACATGACATGACAATAAATAAATAAATAAATAAATAAATGAATCTTTATTGCAGACACTGTCCATAGGTTAGGTGTAGGTACAATATAAAATGAAGTACAAACTAAAATAAAATAACACTAAAATAAAATAAAATAAAATTACAATGAAATCCTCTTGCCAATTGGCGCTGCTAATTCTTTTCTTCATTTTATCCTGTAGATCCTGTTAATTATTCGGGATAAAAAGTAGCCTATATGTCAATCCAGGTTACGAACTATATATATGCCAAGTTTCATCCAAGTTGGTTCAGTGGTTTTGACGTGATTGAAACACAAACATCTAAACTTTCGCATTTATAATATTAGTAGGATAGGATTCATGCCTTTATCCATGAAAAACTGAATGATGAATATTTGATTCTCAATCTTCAGACAAAAATCTTAAGGTGCAATATAGATCGTGTTGACGTTACCGTGTTGCATGCAAGCACCACGCATGCGAGCAACTAACAATAACATCGTAAGGATTAACTAGTTATATATGTTTGTGTGTTTGTTTAGGTTAGCTTGCAAGCCGAATTTGACCCACTTCCCGATGTTTGATTTAGCTGAAATTTTGCATACATATTAGTCTTTGGTGACAATGCAATAATAACAGATGAAGACAGAAGGTAGCCATAGGTTGGGCTCGTTTGAATTGTCTTGACAAGGACTATGGTCCTAGATGACATTTTTAAAATAAAACTTATTCTTTTAACATATCTTCAAGTTACCATTCGAAGATGAATTACATAGAAACAAATATTTTGAGATATCAAAGTTTGTACTTTAGAATCTTGTGCTTCAGAAACACCCAACCAATGATTAGCACTAGTTTTAACTTTTAAAATGTTCTAAGGTCATAAACATAAGAGCGCTATTACAATGCAACCGTGAAAATGCCCATCTTTGGCGTTCTTAATCTCTTATACTGAAACTCTTTGATTTATTGTATAGTGGGGAATAGTTATTAATATTATTCATAGCATAAAAATAAAATAAATAAATATTCAGGGACATTTCACACAACGCCCTCCAGTCCCAAACCAAGCAATGCTTGTAATATGGGTATATATGCTAAGACATAGACCATACAAATAAAACCATAGAGACATATGGAACTAGAACAGAAAGCCAAAACCTTAGTTCCATGCCACCAAGATGACTCATTCTCATTTTGTTCGAGCATCTATGCAATAAACCTGAATAACATAGTATTTCTTTTCGCAAATTTCGCATCCTGAAATAATATAGCTCGTTATTTCAGGAAGTAGCGGCGGTTTTGGCAGTTCATCGATATCTTCGTCGACTGCGGAACCCATTGCGGAGAAAATACCGAGCACGCCGGCTCGGGATACGTGAGTTAATCAAAAACGTCATTTTTTTAAATGACGGTACTATTTCGTGTGAAATAAGGAAATAAGCATGGTAGCTTATACACTGTTAATACAAAAAAATAAGGTTTAAGATCGCAATCTGTGTCTATGATACCTACTGGTATAGATTCTGTTTTTGAATTTTTCTAAACTAACCTAATTTGACAGCGCTAAAATTATAGCCGTCTTTGTTGTTTCAGTTTATGAGAAAGGGACAGGCATCATTTTTAGTGCTGTCAAATTAGGTTAGTTTAGAAAAATGCAACAGAATCGACAGCATTACCTACCTATATACTTTTTAACAGACTTCAAAAAAGGAGGTTCTCAATTAGGTTGTATGTTTTTTTTTAATGTGTGTTACTTTGGAACTCCGTCATTTCATTTATGAACAGATTTGAAAAATATTTTTTTATCTGAAGGGATATACTTCCAGATTGGTCCCATTCAATTTTCATCAAAATCGGTTCATTAGTTTGGCTTATAAATAGAAACAACTGAAAAAAAAATATGCCATCCACGTGCACGAAATTGCGTTTTTTGCTTTTCTGTGACTTTTTACTGATGTTTACGTTCGCTAGAACATTCACAATGAACTGCCATCATCATCATCTGATGATGCAGCTGGTAGTCGAATTGAAGTCGGGTTTTTCTAGTTTTTATATTGTTCCAGTCGTTCAGCCGGCCGTTCAGCCATGAAGCTGGGTTCTCGCGGCGGCGACACGGACTCGTTCGTGTCGCGACTGCGTAACGAGGGCGAAGCGGTCGCGCCCGTGGTCGCCGCGACCGCGACCGGCGACGCGCCCGCACCCATCATCAATGTCAACAGGAAGGAGTGAGTAACACTTCACTAACTGGGGGGTGTCATTCTAACCGACCTTTGACAGGCGTCACAGCTCAGTCGGTAATGGCTCTGCCTTCCGTGCTGTGGGTCGTGGGTTCGAACCCCACCGAGAACAAACATTTGTACGTGGAAAACATTGATGTTTGTTCTATGTCTGGGTGTTGCTATGTATTATAAGTATAAGTATGTATTTACAAAAAAAAAAGTATATAAGTATTCTATCAGCCGTCTAGTTCCCATATCACAAGCTTTGCTTAGTTTGGGACTAGAGGGCGTTGTGTGTAAAGTCCATGAATATTTATTTATTATTTTTGTCAATTTGTTTTTAACCACTGATGCAAAAATGACGGGGTGTTATAAGTTTAAAGTGTCTGTGTGTGTCTGTCTGAGGCATGAGGCAACGTAGCTCCCGAACGGATGAAATGATTTTGATTTTTAACCCCCGACACAAAAACGACGGGGTGTTATAAGTTTGACGTGTGTGTGTGTCTGTCTGAGGCAACGTAGCTCATGAACGGATGAACCGATTTTGATTTTGTTTTTTTTTTGTTTGAAAGGTGAATTAGTCGAGAGTGTTCTTAGCTATGTTTGATGAAAATCGGTCCAAAATTCGGGGGTTATTTTAAGGTAATTATTTGTTGCAGTGTGCACTTGCGATTTGAAGAGAGGCTCAGTTTGGTGGCAGGAAGGGATGGGGATATACAAAGCTTTGAGCTCTCCGGTAAATCAACAGTCTATTTTTTTTGCATATTGTTAATTATATTATATTATATTGTTATTGTTATTGCTAGCTTCAGTCCGTAAATTCGTCTGCGTCTGGTTCGTCCTGTAAATTTCTCAGGATAAGTAGCCTATGTGTTAATCCAAGTTACGAACTGTAATTCCAAGTTTCATCCAAATCGGACCAGTAGTTGCAGCGTGATTGAAACACAAACATCTAAACTTTGACATTTAGGGCCTGTGTCACAAACACTAATATATCCATCTTTGTCTTTGACAAGTCTAAAGTAGAGACAGAGATATTTATAACTGACGAATAACGTAATCATGAGATATTATTAGTAGAATAGTAATTTATCAGCATTCCAGTTCTTATCAAACATGCTTTGTCTAACTTCCGGTAGCTCGCGGCTAGATGGCGTTGCGTGAAATGACCGTGAACATTTTTTTTGTCCTGTGGGTCGTGGGTTCGATCCCCTGTTCCCCACCAAGAACATTTATGCGTGGCAAACAGATGTTTGTACTATGTCTGGGTGTTGCTATGTATTATAAGTATTTATTTACAAAAAAAAAGTATTCTATATTTTCGTCATTCCTGTCCATCCAACGGTTGTCTGGAAGAGATCGCTTTTAGCGATAAGGCCGCCCATTGTACTCTCTATTTTTATGTTTCTCTCTTTCATGTAATTTCTTTCTTCTGTGTGTGCAATAAAGTTTTTATCTATCTATCAGCATCTAGTTCCCATATCACAAGCTTTGCTTAGTTGGGACTAGATGGCGTTGTGTGAAATGTCCATGAATATAAATGACTTGTGTCTCCAGGTCTCCTGACGCTGAATATCTCCAACGAGCAGTACGGAAGGATACAAGTGCATGTTGACAATAACGATACCAGACCACTGCAGTTGCAGGTAAAACTTGTAAAAGAAACAAATGTAACAAGAGCTCCCATTTGTAGGATTTTTAATGACGATTCGGTTCTTCTTATGCTGGCTGTGTATACAATATTCCATCACTTAGGGCCTGTTTCACCATCTACGAGTAACGCTATCCGTCAAATATTTATTTGGTAAGAATTATTATATGTCTGCCAGCTAGCTGGCTGACACTGGATGAGAAGAGCCGAAGACCGAGCTCAATGGCGCGTCTTGGGAGAGACCTACGTCCAGCAGTGGACGAGTATAGGTTGATGATGATGATTATATGTCAAATAAAATTATACCCATCTCTTTCTTTGACAAGTCAGTAGAGACGGAAATATTTATAACTGAGAAATAGCGTAAGCATGAGATGGTGAAATAGGCACTTACTCTCATAAAATAGCGTACCTAATTGTTCGTTCCTTCCTTTTGGTTCATTCATCCCCGTTCTACCAGAGGAACGGAGATGAGACAACCATGAGGTTGACATACCACCAACTTTTATAATGCGGACAGCCAAAGATTGGAACTCGTTGCCGGCGTCTGTGTTTCCGCCTTCATATAGTTTAGATGTTTTCAATATTGTAAATAATTTGTCGTAATTTTCTTTGTGAATAAATACTATTATTAATCTGAACAAGTAATTAAATTAAAATTAAAAAAAACCCCCGAATCATGGACCGATTTTTATCAAACAGCTAAGAACACTCCCGACTAATTCACCTTTCTAACAAAAAAAAAGAAAAGTAAAATCGGTTCATCCGTTCGGGAGCTACGTTGCCTCAGACAGACACACAAAGACACGTCAAACTTATAACACCCCGTCGTTTTTGCGTCGGTGGTTAAAAAAAAGAGACGAGTGAAGGTATCTTCTAGGTAAGCGTGCTACATCGTCGACCGCATCATCAGGTGAGATTGCAAACGCTTGCTTATTTTATAAAAAAAAAACAAATTTATTTAGACCCATCCGAACGTGGACAAGGAAGCGTTCCGCGCGAGTGGTGTGATCGGGCTGAAGCAGTCGCAGCGACACTTCCCGCTCAACAGCGACGTGGGCGTGCTCAAGTGGAGGCTCGCCACCACCAACGACGATAAACTGGCGCCTCTCTCCGGTAAATATACTCATTCTTATTATTAACTAGATGGCGCTAGTAAAAAGTGCGAAATGCTAGAACGCGCTATCGTAGAGTTTTGAGTAAGTTTTTTATTCGCACCGTTTACTTTCTCAAGCATATTTATTTATTTAGTTAGTTAAAAATTTTTTGAAGAAGTCTAAAGATTTCTGATAATTTAATAGCATAGCATTCGATTCGATATATACTATGTTAAAATGTTAAAATTTGCTTTGTTTAGTTTAGTTGAGTCTATTTTGTGCACGCTGTGGCGTCCTGTAATTAGGGAAACACAAAGCATTTCCAGTTTTTTCAGAAAAAAAAATAATTTTTAATTTTTAATAAAAAACAAATTAATTAATTAATTTTTTTTAGAATTTTAAGAATGGGAATTCCTTTATTGGATTTTTATTTAAGAATGTACTTGATAATTGTGATTTCCTTGTTGGATGCTCTAAATAAAATAAATAAATAAATAAAATTGATTTAACCGACTTCAAAAAAGGAGGAGGTTCTCAATTCGGTTGAATTTTTTTTAAAGGTTGTTCTCAATTCGGGTTTTTTTTTTCTTTTAATGTTTGTCACCTCAGAACTCCGTTATTTATGAACCGATATCAAAAATTCTTTTTTTATCTGAAAGGATGTACTTCCAGGTTGGTCCCATTTCATTTTCATCACAATTGGTTCAGTAGTTTGGGTTATAAATAGAAATAACTGAAAAAAATATGCCAACCACGTGCACGAAATTGCGTATTTTGCTTTCCCGTGACTTTTAAGTGGTGTTTATAGTCACTAAAACATTCCCAATGAACTGTCATCATCATCATCTGATGTTGAAGCTGGTAGTTGAATTGAAGATTTTTCTAGTTTTTTAAACTTATAAATTAATATACACCTAAATGATGGAACAAGTCGATGGCCCACCTGATGTTAAGTGGTTACCTCGGCCTATAACAACGCATTGCTCCACTGATACTCATTTGAAAGTAAAAATATTGAATTATTTATTACTAGAAGTTACCCGCGACTTCGTCCACGAATTGAACATATAAGTTTGTTTCAGTGAACTGTTGGCCGTCAGAGGGCGCTAGCGGGAGCTGCGACGTCAACATTGAGTATGAGTTAGAGCAAGATCATCTTGTTCTATCCGATGTCAACATACACATTCCATTGCCGTGAGTTTTTAACCCCCGACGCAAAAACGACGGGGTGTTATAAGCCCTTTCATCTGATACCCATATTGAGGGTGTTGTGAAAAAATATATAATCCGCCATTTTGTGGCGGCGGCCATCTTGGACCGATTTTCATCAAACATAGAACACTCGCGATTAATTCACCTTTCAAACAAAATCGGTTCATCTGTTCGGGAGCTACGATGTCTCAACAGAGACACACACACACGTCAAACTTATAACACCCCGTCGTTTTTGCGTCGGGTGTTAATAAAATGGATCCTATTGATTCTTCTAGCTAAGCTTGCATGTATGAAATGATCTCAGACTTCTGATAGTACCAATAAATATTTATTCTAATTATTTGTAATGCTATTTGTTTCCAGTTCGGGTCACAGCAGTGTGGTGGTGCACCAGTGGGAGGGTAGCTACGCGCAGAAGGGGCGTGCTCTTATATGGAGCATTCCCGTCATCAATGCTGCCGCTAAGACCGGCACGCTGGAGTTTACGTGAGTATTTCACTTTTCAAGACCCCTCTATTTAGTTTGATTCGCAAATATTATTATCCCACTCAAAAATCATCAAATTTCAAAATGTTTGTTTCAATAACGCAGGCTACTTTTTACCCCGGAAAATCAACAGGATCAAACGCGGGAGACGCGGACGAAGTTGCGGGCGGAAGCTAGTATTATTATTTTAATTTTTGAGAAAAATTGTTTGAGATTCGCATTTGTAAAATGCGCTTCTGAGTCTGCTGTCTTGATTTTTGTTCTCGAAAATTGAGTATCTTATAATACTTCTTTTTTTATACACCGAAATTATGAAACAGGCCGATGGCCCACCTGATGTTAACTTGTAACCACATTAAAAAAATCATACCGAAAACAAGACTGCAGAAGATCAAAAACTTTTTATCAATTTCGTGATTTCGTAAATAAACATGATATTATTGAACCAAATCGATGGAAATATCCATTATTTCAATATTTTTTTTTATTAGATTTCAGACAGATTTTAGTTAAAGATCTTGTGACACATTTGAAATTTACTGAATAAAAGTATTATATTATAGGTACTACTAGGCTCGTATGCTCAGTTAGATAGATAAATAAATAAATAAATATTCATGGAAATTTCACACGACGCCCTCTAGTCCCAAACTAAGCAAAGCTTATAATATGGGAACTAGATGCTGATAGAATACTTATATACTTTATTTTTGTAAATACATACTTACAATACATAGTAACACCCAGACATAGAACAAACATCTATGTTTTCCACGCACAAATGTTTGTTCTTGGTGTTGATCGAACCCACGACCCACAGCACGGAAGTATTAAAGTAAATAATATTGAAGTAAAGTATTATGATTATCTCAAAATAACTGTTTGTTGACAGTGTGACACCAGCGATCCCGAACGACTTCTTCCCTCTGACCGTGTCGTGGAGCTCCGACACGTCCTTGGCGCTGCTCACCGCCAACAAGGTCACCTTCACCGACGACGGCTCCGCTGTCGACTACTCGCAGGACATCAGCTTCCATCCCGATAAATATGAAATCGTCTAAAGATATCGAGAATAAAATAATAGAAAACCAATAATATTGGTATGGATATAATATAAGATTATGTTTGTAGAAATAAAGTATGTTATTGTGAGGTTGTGTTTTTTTGCCAAGCTTTTGTAACAAAAAACAGGATATTAGAAATGGGCATCTCAAAATGATGAAGCACTATGCAATGTCTTCAAGCCTTTTTTTCGGCAAAGCAATCGAATTGTCTAACTGCGATCTGGGGCCTTATTCTCAATTCAGCAGAGATCTTAGGTACTCTAATAGGGATGATATCGTATCTCGGCCGAAAACTTGTTACTTACTTTACCTACTGGTGACACGAGTTTTCAATGTCATTTTGATGTCATCCTTATGAGAGTAAAATCTCTACCGAACTGAGAGCATGACTCTAAAATAAATAGGTAGGTACTTAGTTGTTGGCCAACTCATTCTTATTGACCGAGCGAGCGAAGCGTCTCAGTTTCCACATTGGCAAAAAATGCGTTTGTCCGGATGTCTGTTCTCCTCTACAGGTCGCATTTTTCAACCGATCTGGACGAAACTTGGTACACAGGTTATATGAATTATTAGATTTTTTTTGTCGTCGGGGATTTTTGATTGGGGGGAAAATAGGGGAGAAAAGGGGGAAAGTTTGCTGTAGCGTTATTTATCGACAGATTTCAATCAAATTTGAGAAGCACACGTAGGACTTTATTCTACAAAAGATGGTGTAAAAATATTTCCAAAAAGAGGGAGTGCAAAGAGGAAAAAAGGAGAAATATTTTTTTCCCGAAAATTGACTTCTACCAATATCAATGAGACTACACAGTCCTCTTCGCCTTTACGAGACAAATCCGTAGACACTAGATTCGACCTCCTAGGACCAAGGGAACGCGAGTAATCGCTAAAACTTATACCCTTATTTTGCTCAAAAGTCTACCTAATTGGAAAATTCAAGCACCTGAAATTCGATTTACTTAGCCAGGGTAAAAGGGAAAGTGGCGGTTATTGCATGGTTATAAAAGCTCGCGAGGTCTATGTTCTCACAGGACAACTAGTTATAAAAGCTAGGTATGTTCTATATAGACTAGGTACTTAGGTAAGGTACACAAGAAATGTATAGTACCTATTACCTATATTTATAAGTACATACCTACGCACTAAAAGTTATAAAGTTGCGAAAGTGATAATATAAAAATGTTTTTATTAACATTGCTGCAAGTTGGTTTCGCGTACGGTTTTTTCGATATGAGATCTTTGTATTCAAACAGGAGGGAATTCAAAAGATCGAATTTTAACCAAACTTGTGAGTACTGCTGCATCAGGTGGGCCAGTGGTTCTCACGAAACTTTTGAATTTTTTTTAAAGTAAATTGGCTTTTATTTTTTTATGAAAAAAAAGTGGAAAAAGGTAACCTTCTAGAAGTGACCCAATGCTTAGGAAGACTAAGCTATCTTTTTTACCTGATGGGTCTCAAAATTAGCAAACTGTATTCAGTAGGTACAGTATCTATATATTTATTGTCATCATTATGTAGTAGGTACAGATATGTTTAACATTGTCAATAAGTGGCTGTGGGCAGGCCATATCGCTCGCAGAACTGACATCGCTGGGGAATGTATGTTCCCGAATGAATGGCGATCATGAACCGGATGGCCAAGCATAAGACGGCCCCACGCCAAACCCTTACAAGGTACTCCTCCATCAGCAAATTAGGCTCACCATACACTTGATATTTCAGTCTTCTCCTCCCTTGAAAGCTATCAAGTGAACGCAGTCCCAGCATCTGAAGTCCAGTACCCGTGGATAGGCCGCGTGGTTCACTCTAGGACTAAAGATAGCCCACACGTTTGTACTGCGAGCTGTGTGGACGAGGGGATCTTTATTACAGCCGCTAGATGTGTTATTGGGTAAATCTGGATTTTATTTCTTAAAAATAGAAGTTCAAGGGAATTGAATGCAGAACCGTACCTACAATCGTTCTTCCTAAGGGCTTATTTCCACCGAGCTCATGCACCAACCACTGGTAATAAAATTTGGCTGTTCATTGCTGGGGAGCATGTCCAAATGTCCATGCTTTTACAAAAGTTCACTGCTAGATAGCAGTGAACTTACGTATTACATGGTATTACCTACATATTCTTTGGTGGACTTATTTCTTCTGGCTGATTATGAACAGTGTATACCTAAGTGAAGATCATTTAGAAGTTTAAGCGCCCGAATTCAACATTATTGCGAGGATTTTATATTCCTCGGAGATAGGTAACCGACAGAAATGGTTATATAACCCCCGACCTAAAAAGAACCTCATTAACTTTCAGTTTAAAAGTACGTTTCACAACCATTATCTACAAATCTTACCGACTACCCGCCCGAGCCTTCATCGTCCCTTCCAACAGCACCAAGCAAGCTTTCGATGACATCGGTTTCATAGTAGTGCACAAGGAACACGTCACGTGGAGTATTGTGAAGCTGTTCGCAGACACGAATAGAACTGACGATGAGTTCCAATGGTTTGAGGACTTGAAGCCTTCGGAGTATAACGTGGTGGGGTATGCTACTGACAAGGTAAGTCTTAGATGATGTTAAGTACTTAGTTTTTACAGCCATTTTAAAGGGTTAAGTTTTTTAAATAACATGAAAGCGGAGCCTAAGTCGAATGGACCGACGATTTGGTGGATGGCCCTAAATTGTTCTTTTAAGAAATGTACCTATTGGGAGGCTTAAGATCAGTAGCTGCTGGCTTCCAAGGCTGATATGATGATGAGGTCTAAATATGTGGTAGGTTAGGTATCTAACCTACTTAAGTATACCTACAATAATTATATTTACAGGGCATACACAGAATAAAAGCAGTGGACAGAATGTACAATCTAACAGAACTGAACATAGTAATCGGCATAGATATCTGCTCAGAAATTTTAACCTTTCACCATCGTATCGGAGGCTTTAACATTCCATGCTACCATTCTTGCACTACCAAGGAGTTTAAACTTGAAGCAGAAAAGTGTCAGAACTACCATGGAGTCGAAGGAGGTGCGGTATACGATTTGAAAAAGGAACACTTGCTGGGTGTAGCGACGTGGGGACCATATTTTAGAAAGTATGAGTTGCCGGTCGGATTTTCAGTTGTGAATTCGGGAAACTTTTTTCAAGACTTCGAATGTGCGAGAAAGATATGGGCAGATATTTTACCGAAAGTTGATAGGGGGTACTATCAGAAGTTATGTGACAGTGCATAGAAGACATAGAATTAGTTAACTAGTGCAACTTACAAAAAATGAGAGTATGTTATCTGTGGTTTATCTTTGTGAGCCCTCTAGGCATAGAGTGATGTAATAAGATAAAAGAATGAACTTTAAATACAAAACAAGAAACCATTCCATTTTATTTCAATTTTACCTTATGCTTAATCTTATTACAGTATAGAAACACTCATTACATTGCACTTATTGGACACTATTCAATGCATTAAATATTACTTATATACGAAGTTACTTTTGTACATCAAAATTGAATTTAAATTCTGAGCTGGTGAAGGAAAATTTGAAGTTTTTCGCTTCATCTTTGCCTACAATATCACTGGTATTTGGATCTGTTTGAATAATGCTATCACCAGAAATGCTTTCGTTTGGAGTAATGTTGCTATTGCTTGGTACGGCTTTGACATCAGTTGTATTAGTGCCATTATCAATAGCCTCCAAGGGTAGATTGAAATTGAATTTAAAAGAACTGTCTCCTGTCGTCAGAAATGCTGATTTCCGGAAGTATGTTGCCTTTGGTTTGTCTGGGGTCTCTGATATCTTGATTTTACTTGCCACTGTAAACAAAAAAATTAAACCATGAAACAATTTTTTAATTTAAATGATTTATGAATTAATACAAGATTTGTTTCACAATTTAATTTATTTTTGTTTTTGCTACAGCTATATTTACAATAATCTCCACCTTGAAATTGAACCTTGGTGCAATGGAGCTAAGTATCAATTTCATTTTTCTTTAATTAATTGCATGATACAATGAAATATTGAAGTAAAGCTCTTTTTTATTATAATTACTGTATCTTCAGCTGGCTTAGGTACCTACAGTTTCTTATATTTTTTATGTATCAAACAATATAAAACACCAACTTTTGACCAGTTTTTTCTCTTCCGCTGCCATCTTTGCTCGGTAATCTCCAAAATGTGTCCTCATTAGTTGCCTTTTGCGTATAATAGGCTGGTTATTGTTCTTTAGTACTGTTAGCACTTTCCATATCTCTTGTACTGAAAGAAATGAGAAAATAAGATCAAATTACACATTTTTAGCAAAAAATTTGTAATGTATTGGATTTTTAGCATCATAGAATTTTATCACTGGTCTCCATTTGAGATACTACTTAACGGGTTTAGCCAATAAAGGCTATTATCTAAAGTTACTTTTACTAGTTATTTGAACTTCACTGAGAGTAAAATTTAAAAAATGAGCAAAGTATGCTTTGCGATGTATTGACGTGATAACCTTAAGAAAATTGTTGATATAAGGAAGATTAATGTTTGTACTAAGCGTTTTTAACTTACATTGCTTCTCATTTCCTTTCTTTTCGTTTAGGGACCGTTCTAATTGTTGAATACACCAACACAACTCTAGCTGATACTGCCTCATAGATTCCTCAGGATCTACGCCGTCTGGTCCATCTTTCTCAACCTTGCAGGGCTTCTGTATTGTTGTGGTTTTACCTTTGGCATGTAATTTTGTTGCTTTCGGCATAATTATTAATTTTGAATCTAATTTATATTTCTGTGAAACCACCACGTTTTGTTTTGAATTTTTGACAGTTTGGCTTGGCTTATGAATGGAATGATGCAATGCAATGCAATTGATGCATGACGCTAACATGACATTAGAATGGAAAGTTTGAGGGTGCCATGATTACACAACCATGGAAAGCACAGCCTTGGAATGTACAGCCTTGGAATTCATGTACATAGTGGTCGCCAATTCCATGGCTGTGCAATCCCGGGCTGTGCTTTCCAGGCCGTACAATGTTTTGCACAGGGTGGGAAAACACAACCATGGAATTGGCTGCCAAATGGCTAGGCTGTGCAATCTCAGCACGTGTCAGGAATGCACAACCATGGATTTCATGTACATTTGTACATGAATTCCCGGGTTGTGCAATCCTGGCTGTGCTTTCCATGGTTGTGTTTTCCAAGGCTGTGCATTCCATGGTTGTACAATAACCGGACTCAAGTTTGATAGTAGCATAAACAATAATAGACATAGAGTGATAAACCATAGACAAATCAAACAACACGCACACTTGTTAGGTTGGGTCGGCTCATAGAGTCGTAGAGGGAGTAGCGAGTATTCACAAACTACAGATGCTACGCATTGCGAGTATTCTACGGGTTGGCTTGGCGCACTACACCAAACTACATACGTCCGTCATGTTTTTTTTATAATATGTTTTCGTAAATATACACAGAATAATCCGACTAAAAGCGACACTAGCGCTCCAAAGACAAGACTCTCGATAGTCTCGATTCGATTCGAGAGCAGCGCCATCCATAAATGACGTAACGTGGTGAAATCTAGAACTAAAACACTAACCTCGAAAAATAGGTATTTTATTTTATTTCTATTCAGATATTTTTACGAACTAATAGTATGCCGCTTGGAAAATTCGGAAAAATTACTCTTTCGTGGTAATTACATACTAATAAATAATACGCATTTATTCCAGTTGATTACTAATTTGTTGCGGTGAGCCTTGCATTATTTGAAGATGTTTCTGAAAAATATTCTTTTACACTTTCTTTTCAAATTTATAGAACATTTTATTTTAGACTACGTAGCCCTAACGAAATCCTTTCTAATCATCAAGAAATTGAGGATTTACTTTCTAAATTATTACAATTAGTAAGACCACTTTTCTGAATTTCAGGTTTGTAGTAACTGTGACTAGCCTGTCTCTGTTTGTGGCAGCAAAGAACCACATAAATGGGCAGCGTCTAGAGAATATGAGAGTTCGTGAACGTATGCGAAAGTCCAATCAAGGAGAGTACGAAGACGTTTATAGAAAACTTTGAATTTACTACAGACTTGTGTAAGTTTGGTTAGGGTTTTTTTTTATAATTTTTTTCTCGCATGTCGCACTACAAAGGTCTCCCTCTCTTTATTCCACATTTTCTAATCTTTGGCTTCAATGGGTTAGTTACCTACCTAAATAGTAATCTAAATTGTATTTATCTTGCTTCTAAAATGCTTCTTATTTTCCTACTTTTCAGAAGCAACCACCAATAGTAAAATGGCAGCGATGAACCTTGACCCTGCAAAACTGCAGTTGGTGCAAGACCTCGAGATTGAGATGATGTCCGACATGTACAACAGACTTGTGAATGCATGCTACAGAAAGTGCATACCCATAAAATTTCATGAAGCAGAACTTGGTAAGATGTCTATCATAAAAATATTATAGTATAGTTGTTAGTTTTATTACCATAGCAACATTTAAATGACTTTTCTTGGTTATAGTCCAGGGAATAACTCTGCACAGCATTTACTTTTATTTTATTGTCGGTTTATTTTGACTAGTATCACCTTCTACACGAAGTTGTATGTTTGTTTGTACCCCACCAAGAACAAACATTTTATGAGATAAACCTTCACAAAATTCTTAAGTATTCTATTGCCTTATTGGAACCTGATTGCGAATATGACTTGCTTAGTTAGAGACTAGATGGCGTTGTGTGTAATGTAACATCACCAGCATTAATATTTTCCAGCCAAAGGCGAGTCTGTGTGCCTAGACCGTTGCGTAGCCAAGTACCTTGACGTCCACGAGAGAATCGGCAAGAAACTTTCCAACATGTCCCAGGGCGAAGAAGATCTAACGAAAGTAAACCTACCGGATAAGAAATAGTAGTAGCAAAAGGGATCGGGTGGGCATGAATATTATTGAAGGTATATTTTCATTTATAACTCAACAGGAAATACTATGTGCTTGTTCTTCTCAAATAGGCAAAATATTAACAAGCAGCTCATTACCGCCACTAGTTTTAATTTAGCCAAAGCAATTCAACTCCAGTTGAGCAATCACAAACTGACTTTAGAATTGAACTAGTGGCGCCACCTATAAATCCTATAAGATTTTCAAAGATGGCGTCTCCTACTATTAATCTTATAAAATTACCAACAGTTGCTACTTTTAAGATTTACAAAAGTGGCAACCCATAAATCCTACAAGATTACCAAAAGTGGCGACTGAGCGACCTATAAATCCTATAAGATTTGTAAAAGTATTGCCTATTAACTAAAATAGATGGACAAAACAATAATTAAGGTGCTTAGTACCCTGTTGAAAAAACCTTTCGTTTCCTGAAATATTCAAAAATAGCGATTCTGCTAGGTGTTAAAATAATAAAAATACCTCAATTTGAAGTAAATTGGACTCATTTCCATTCAATCTTTGCTATTACTGGAAGTGCATTTTATTTTTAGTATGGACTTATTTATAACTGATTAATAGATTAGAATGTTAGTTGTTGAAATAAAACATTATAAATTAAAATTCATTTTTATTTAGTTGCAAAAACTCATCTACTACAACTACTTAAACTAATGACTATTAACAAAACTATGAATGAATACCTACTTTACATTGCATGTATACTAATTTAAAATTGTTTCTTAGTTTTACTGGTAGGTTTCCCAGAATCGACTATACCGAAGCCAAAACCAGGCTTATAAGTTTTAATCAACTGACAAAGGACGTATATGTTCGCGCAAAAGAAAATAAGACTTTTCAACCACACGAAAATAAACACCTCCCTACATTTGAACTCTAGTAAGTACGCGTAAAATAGCCAAGCGCCTTGTGGCAAAACCCAGATCAAGCACCAGACTACAGCGTCTACGAGAAACGCGTCAAAACTGTGAACAACGATGGGCAAAAGAGACAGAAACCAAACAAAGTACTGCGAAGTCATCACACTGTTGTAAGCGACCAAAACCACCGTTTGACAAAACAACCCGAAAGGCAAAGTCTTTGAATCACAACCGAAAGTCAAGCTCAACACAAATAAGATGATGAACTCCAGAAACTGTGATATTGCCTTCAACCAGTCGAAGGAAAGCTGATCCAACGTCAAGTACGAGTAGTAGAAAAGAACAGAAAAGTTGTGCCTTGTGTCCTTTCTAAAGAGATGATAAAGATAAGTCTCGAAGAGAAACTCATAGCCGTACAAATAGTACATGTAATACGTCAGCGAAACCAAAGTTGTTACGCAACTCAGAGCCAGAAGTAACTGTTTTTTGTTCGGTAGTATGATGTAGTACAATACCTCTTTGAAAGTAACGCGTCCTTTCTCAAACTTACCCAAACTTAGATACATGGGGAAACTGAACGCTAAAGGATACAGGCGTAAATGTATTGAAATCCCAAGCAAAATACCTGAAAAGGCATATTTTATGGAACTTTTCAGCACATCAGTTTGTAGAAATAACAATGACAGAATGATGAAAAAACATGGAACTGAATCCGCGTTACCTCTAGTCGATATAGCGATGCTCATTGGATTGTAAAGCCAAAATAGTGAACAATACTTGGCAATGGACTTAGAATTCTTATTTTTATCTAATTGATGTTCCACTAAAGTTTTTACCGCCAACGTTATGAGAACATCAAACAAACAGAAAAGAACCTTTCCGAATTCCTTCCAATATAAATTTGGTACCATCAAGTACGCTATAAGAGGGCTGTATCGATACGTGTGTCTTTTGTACGGAGAGTTGCCATTGAAGACATGTCTCCCTGCATCAGAAAACACCTTATAATCCACGTCCGTGTATGGAACATCGAAGTTTTTATCGTGATAGTTTCCATAGCTGATCAGCACTAGTCTGATGAAGGTTGCTATAATTAGATGGTGCTTTAGCGGTTGGTTTATAAAACTTCGGAAACTTTCCATCTTAGATCCTTGTTTTCATGCCCGTGGCAGCCGACTGAAGACAGGAGCTGAACTCTTTAAACTCTTTCCCACAATCTTCCTTTTTCACTGACCCGTCGTGCAGTAACACACAGCGGGCGTACAATGTAGCTTGTTTAGAACACTTTGCGAAAATAAGCGGGTACTTCGAAAATCTGTCTTTGGCTTTGGCCACTGATTCCATATTACAATTTGGGCGGACCAAAGGTCGTCGGCGGTTCGTTAAGGTCGAAATGTTGTCTCTCTGCAAAGAAAATATCGTAAATCGGTTTGGAGAAGAACAATCCGAACGCTAAAGTCGTGAAACTGAGTTGAAACGTCTTCGGGTAACGGTAGATCCAACTTCGCTGTCCTAAAGGCAAACTTTTACCGGGATGGCGATTCTTCATAACTTTCTGCGAAAGACACAAAATCTACGGTTACTTTGGTGTGTCAGTGATGTAATAAAATGAAAATTAGTGCTTATTGCTCTTTCTAGACTAAAATTTCGGTGCGGCGATCGACTAAATTGCTGACGCAAAAACCACGGTATCGATCGACTTCCACACCCAACAGACTCACCTACTGAGCTCTGATCCACCCATGACGCCAAGGATCCTAGTGTAAACTATAAGTACCTAGCATGGCATCACAAGTTAACAACACAGAAGGCGATGCGATGGTAACTAGACCTCACCTATTCTTTATCGGGTCGGTCGGTGGCTGGCGCGAACTCTCTCGGCTCCAGGGAGTAACCCTCGCAGACTAGTGAGATAGGCTTATGCTTGATACAACACTGGCGCATAGCCTCGAAAACTTTCGCGCAACGGACCTCTTGGAAGTTACTTTCTAGAAAACAAGAAATAAGTACAAGAATTACTTGTGGTAGGCATAATTTTTCTTGATGCGAAAACTACATTTAAGATGTAGAACCATGTAGGTACCCTACTACGTAAAATATCTTCAACATAACAGCCATTTAATTACCTAGCTTACTAAGAATAGCTCTCTACAATGACCTAGAGGTATTGTATGTACCTAACTATGAGAAGAAATTAGCATACCTACCTACAAACAAACGTCTGTAAATCAAGAAATAAATCTACCTACCTTCAGCAAGATGACCTTAGGCCGATTAGTATGCAATATGCATAGAAATGAGTACAATATAATAAATTATGGATTTTCTTCATTCATTCATAAACAGATTATTTTTAAAAATCGTAATCTCAACTCTCACAAGCGAATTTTTGCAGTTCAAACGATCACGGGAATCTAGCCACCTCTGTCTGAGATCGAGGGGTAGCTGAATTCCCGTGAGGTCATCATTCTTGATACATGGACTGAGAGAATCTATCTTCCAAAAAAACACGCGCATGAATTATCGTTAGGTATTTTTTAGGGTTAGTAGGTAGATTACCAACCCATTTTTAGCAATTGTTCATATATTTCGTTTCCAATGCTTAAGTAGGTAGTGTAGGTACCTAATAATGACTACAAATTAAACCGAATTTTATATTTCGAGATTGCGATTCATTTTATACGATGAGATGTAGGTGATATTTTGTAGGTTAGGTAGGTAGTAGGTACCCAAGCACACGTTACCACAGTTCCACATACAGTTTCTAGGAGAGGTTATGATGAATCAAATGGAATTATTTAAATGTTAGGTGTTGTGGTGCTGCGGGTGACGCATGCATTGACAATCCTACGTCCCCTGTCTTGTCCCAGTAAACGAAATTGGTGGTAAGTACCTACAACGAATTGGATTGGAAATTTGGAATAGCGTTCGATGCGCAAAACTCAACCTTAGGTAAATATCTGGGTATACCCAGTGTTTCTAAATACCTATTATGCAAGCACTTAACAGGTATGAATAAGTACTAGTAATGTCTATATTATAAGTATAATGAACGCGGAAGTATTTAGTTTACCCAATGTGTTAAGTGGTAGCTGCGTGTCTACTAAATTGACATACTTTATTATCGTAGGTCTTCATTATTGATTGAACACTTCTGTTCTAATACAATCCTCTTTTATGAACGAATAGGTACAGCAAAGCTAACCTTAGGTATCCTAAGTTTATGGTTGGATCTTTAGAGAAATCCAAAAAAGGTATATTGTAAAATAAAAAACCAAATTCGGCAATTTATACATATATTTTATTAACAATATGATATCGCAATCTTAATCTCATTTCATCAGAGAAAACTTTATACAGTAAAGTACTAAATCATACCATAGCTATAACAGTGTATGTTTTATTATTCTATACATAAAATACGTCTTCTAATTTACATAAAATAATAAGTAATAACAATTACTAACTGGCTGTGATTTAAAACCATTTTCGGAAAGGGTATTATGAATTTAGTTAGATGCCCTTGGGCTTTATCATTTGCACCTTGACAATTTCAATTTAATTTCGTTTGAGGAAAGTATAAAAAGATTTTCACAGCCAGCATAACATTTTTAGAACTTAAATAACTATTTTCAATCTTTATTTTATCCCACCATCTCCAGTAGGTACTTTTTACAGAACAAAATACAATGAGAATTCTTTACCAAAATAAAAAGAATTACAAATAATGTGTTATGTAGATTTAATATAAAATGTGTTCAATAAATACTATCGTTTCTCAGGTGATAAATTATTAATAATATTGTGTCTGTTACATAGTAATAGTTTCCTAATAATGCCGACATAGATCCAATTGGCTCGACACATCCAATTGAAATCAATTGGAAAAATACCGTGGGCTGATTCAACTGGAGTTTGCACAAATAAATAAAATTGTTGATTTTGTTTTAATGAATCTAGAAGGACCAGTATTTTCGTTAGAGTAACCTCAAATATTAAATTTTCTCATGAAAATGTTGGAATTAATGACCTATAGAAATATCATTTGAATGATATTTTTCTTTGGCTGATGGCACACAACAAAGAGGTTATAACTCATTTAAAAATGTAAATAAATATGTTTTTGTTATAACTGAATAATTCAATGAGTTAAATTGAAATCTGCTTGGAACAAGGTCAGCAACAATGTGAAACAACTAAGATTACTTTTGATAAGCTACCTTTGTGTTCACTTAATATTAAATGTCAATTTGATAAGGTTTGGGAGCCAAAGTACAAACAATTCGATTTTAGCTTACCCTTATCTATGTTTAAAGTAAACATTTTATAATTATTTAACAGTAAAAAATATGGCTAATTATTTTAATAAAGGCGATACCTACTATTGCTGGTTTACATTATTAATACAATCACTTTTCAACTCCTTTCTATAAAAACCTATGGACATTCATGAGATGAAGTAAGACTACAAACCAAGTGTTCCCTCTTTTCTGGACCGGATCGAAACACTGCAATGAGATACATTTAGATGTGCTTACTTCACCAATTTTCTTTTATCTTAATTTGTCTGTAGAGAAGTGAATAAAATAATATTTTTTAGTCCGTTAACTTTCAAAGTGACTCAGATATTCTTATCACATCATTTACCAGAATGTGATGAATACTATTTGTTACAGAGTTAATTCTGCTATCAGTAATGTTATCAATAAAACTGGACCTGTTAATTCACTAGTTTTTACAACATGCTATTTCATACTCTATCTATGCGTTAAAATAATAAAGCTGAAGAGAATGCCTGCCTAATCTACAGGGGGTTTGACCCTTCAAACAATAGTTTTCGTATATAATATACAGTTTGTATCTGCGCCTGTCCTGAAGACCACGCATGTTTGTATTGGTTATTGACTTGGACTTGGTTCTCCACTCTCTGGTCGGCATAGAATGGGCTTTTCAGCAAGTTGAGGCTTCTCTGCTAGTTGGGGTTTATCTGCTAACAAAGGTTTTTCTACAACCTGTTTTACAGGCTCAGGCTTAGCAGCAACTTCAGGTTTTTCAATGATATTATTTGTATTTTCTTGTTCGTTATTATCGATGTGTGTATTGGAGAGTTTGTTTGTTATAATGTCTGATTTCTCTTGTTCCATCTCAGACGGTCCATTCTGTTTGGGGACTTCAGGCATAGCTGGAGAGACAGATCTTTGCATGGAGTTTGCCATTGAGCTTTCAAGGTTAGGTGATATAGCTCTTGAGTTGTCTTCACTCGATGCACTAGGTTGCCTTGCCATTGACTGGTTCATAGGATATGAAAGTGTTTGTGGGAGGTGTGGGTTATGTAATGGCAACCGAGATTTGTCACTCTTTCTCCATAATGTCACTTCTTGCTGTTTGAAATAGCGACGGTCCTCTGTGTCCATCAACACAAGGTTCAGGTAGTATCGAACTGAAAACTTATTATTTATGTCCCTCATAGTTGGAGTGAGATCGTATCCTGCTAAAAATACTCTGATAGGAATGCTCTCACCTCTAACCGGTGCACCATCCATAATTTCATACTTGGCCACAGTCTCATTCTCAGTGAAAGTGTTGGGCCCAGAACCGGTTGTTTCTCTTTTGATTATTGATATTTCCATATGTTTTATCTTTATGCGGACCAACAGAAAGTATATTTTCCCTACAATTACATCTTTTAAATGGTATTTGGACTTGTTGTATTCAAACTCTATGTGCAGACAGTCTTCAATACCCACTTCCATTTTTATAGAGTTTAGGGCGTCTGGGTAGCTGCATAGCGTGTGAACTGCGATATCCACCTCTTTTACGATATCTGTGAGGCGGCGTACTATCGTAGCTCGCAGAAAATACCTAAGCCTGACGTTTGCGCCTGTATACACTTCGTATGGTTTTTCAACGTTCGCGAACTCGAACGGATACGAGGTGTGTTGGAGCAGGTCACCGGGGCGCGCCAGCTCTTTGACCAGCGATATGAACTCATGATGATTACCCCTATCGTAGAATAATTCGATCTGACCTATAAGCTCGACCTTGATTCCTTGATGCTCGAGTTTCGAACCCGGTTTCCTGAGCGTCACATTCACACGCCCCGAAACGGTCTCGCCGTCGTAATACAGCAGTAATTTCTCCTTTTTGCCGTCATCCGTTTTCACTTCGGCAACCTTCCGCTTGTCAGCATCATCAAAAACGATTTCGATATCCGCAGTCTGACCGAACCCGAAAAAACTCATTTTCACACTGTTCTGTTACGCGTTTCACCGGAAAGTTATTACGTGGTTTTACAGTAGCACAATGATGAATTATTTGAGCAAAACATTGAAAAACGGCGATGAAACGCCCGCGAATCCGTGAAGGCGATTGAAAGATTCAAGCAAAGATGGCGGTCAATTTTGAGTCGGCTGTCGTGAACAGGTTATTTGAAATAAAATATTACTGAAAAAACTTACCAACAAGGCATCTCTGGATTTCACACGCGAATCTCTTGCAGGGGTCTTTCGACATAGGGATATTACAGCACTTTCATAGGAAAAACTTGTAAAATAACATGAATTTTAGTCGTGTGTACATAAAATGACAGTTATTTTGTTATGGCAATTCTGTCTGGGGTCATTTTACGTAATCGATTGATTACTAGATACGTCAAATATTTCATTCACACAAATCATGACAAAAACAGATAATCAATGTCATACGTAGAAGGTTTTTTGAATCTACAATTTTTTGGATTGATTCATCATCATCATCCATAGCCTGACTTCACCCACTGCTGAGTATAGGCCTCTCTCTTTTTGTACCATCTCTCACGACCCCGCGCCAGTCTCATCCAATTTTTGGATTGATTATTCAACAGCAAATCCATCCAGTAGAACTTATTATACTCTTTGGAGTAGAATGCGTCAGTCTGTGACACAGAGTATAGTTGATCGAAGGTGACACAGACAAACAACCCTAGAATAAAACAGTGCTGCCAATACAAAAAATAAAATATAAATCACTTCATTCTCATTCTATCATTCATTCGTTCAATCATTTTTCATAAATGGCGGATCTCAAAATTTTTTAACAAAAGACATCAAGTTATTTCTCGAATTATATTGTTTGCAGTGAATTTACTATGATGGAGATCACCCGCACCACATTGGGAATCGCAGCCGGGATTGCTGGAACTTTATTCCTCGGATATTGTGTGTACTTTGACCAACAACGTCGCAAAGACCCTCTATTCAAGAAGAAGTTGAGAGACCGTAAGTTATTATTTATTTTTAGACTTTTATTTGAAAACTAGCCTTTTTTTTGCTAATGTATCCAGACCACGTACCTACCGACCAATTTTTATGCTACAGTCAGAATGCATGTAATATATAACCTAAAAATCATCATCCAGTGTTCTTCCTGCTGAAGCCCTCTACTTACTTTTGATGCGTGTATATTTCTACAACGGCCTCTATAATATTAAGTGGAACCTGGCTATTGAACTGCGCAACACAATAGCTTTGTAATCAACCCATTGTAAGTCGGTACAGTACATACCTACCTACATTGTGTAACAGTAAACATATTGGATGTTTGTGCCAGACACGCTTTCGTAAGCAAAACTGCATTAGGTACCTAGGTATGTTGTATGAATGAGGGTGACTAAAATAAATAACCCTGTACTAAAATGTGTGAAGGATTCATGGTGAACTTAGGTAGGTAGGTGCTCCAACTTTGTCTCGGCTTGAACTGAGATCAATACAAACATCAAGGGAAGGGGGGATGATTGGCGAAGCGAGTATCACTGCTTGGCGACAGAAATAGGTAATAGGTAGGTACATATTTATAAAATATATTTGTTCTCTATTTCAGGCAGACAAAAGACTCAACAGAATATTTGCAGATCAAGCACACTGGGCGGGCCCCTGCCTGATATGAGTGATCATGAGGCTATGCAGAGATTCTTCTTACAACAGGTAATTTAGGGAGTTCAATCCTGAAACTGAGTCATTCATCTCAATGTACTCTATGAGTACATACTGAAGAGATAATGCAGGAGTGTGCTCTGCCCGACACTAAACCCACAAACAATTGCCTCAAAACAAAATCCCGGGACTGAGTTCCTCAATCCCGCGGATTCGTGGCATTGCAAGATTATAAAGAATTATAAAATTAATGTTAAACATTGCAAATTTCCAAGAAATTACTGAACTTCATTGTTTAAATTTGATGTTTACTTATGATTGTGATTGAACATGATTAGTAACTCTTTGTTCCAATTTCATAACAGATTCAATTAGGAGAGGAGTTGTTAGCAGCCGGTGATCTTGAAGCTGGTGTGGAACACCTCGGCCAGGCCGTGGCGGTCTGTGGACAGACACAGCAGCTGCTCAGCGTAAGTACTCATCAGATGCGAATTTTATTTTCGTTGTTTTGCAAAAAGTGATTCACATTTTTTGTATGGAGAAAAGTAGTTTTCGTTTCACCTGAGCCTCATAGTCCAAACGATTTATGTCCATACAGAAATTGCGCAAATCACTATACTTACAGACTATGGGCTATGTTAGTTGAAAACTATTTTTCTCCTTAAGTACAAAAATTGCGTAAAATTCACTTACTGTAAGTATGCAAGGTAGTCAATGCTGTCGATTATGTTGTTGCATTTTTCTAAACTAACCTAATTTGACAGCACTAAAAATGTTGCCGTCCCTTTCTCATAAACTGAAACGACAAAGACAGCTATAATTTTAGTGCTGTCAACCTAATTAGGTTGGTTTAGAAAAATTCAACAACAGAATCGATACCAATACACAGAACACGCAACCTTAGTTCGGTGATATCAATTTTACGGTTTTCACATGAGCATTTAGTGGTTTTAGCTTCATCGCTCATAATAAAACAGCACGCACTCAAATTAAACTTGCAAACAGCATGATACGACACGATATGCGTTTTCCGTATAATGCAGAATATTTGAATGTAGTGAAATGTAAGCTTTATTTTACTTTTTTTTAACAATACGTTGTCTCACTAAGCAGGTCCATTGATAGTATGCATTGCGTCTATCACCCCTGAGAGATATTTAATAGATAATAATATTTACTTATTATTCTGTGCTTTCAGGTGCTTCAACAAACCATGCCAGCTCCGATCTTCCATCTTCTCCTCAAGAAACTGCCGGAAGTCTCTGAGCGACTCCGTGCTTCCATGAAGGGAGGGAACACATTGCAAGAAGAAGACGTTGAATAAACTATGAGTTTATCATACTGACTGAAAGTGGAATGGATACTAGCTATGCAGAAGTACTCTATCTACGGCCATTGCTAATAATTCAATCTTATTTTGATTTATAAAAGATAAACATGTTATAAACAAGCTTATTTCGTCTGTAGATTGCTAAGATTTTCTCTATGTTGAATAATGTGTTCAGCTATCACTAGTTTTAAAATGGTTTTGAGTCTAAAGATTACATCAAAATCATTTGTTGTATTGTAACACTGTAAAGTCTGATAATTTATTAGCACAAAACTTTTGAATTTGACTGGTTAAATAGCACATGTTTGAGCGAAAAAGAAAATTTATGTAAATAACTTTAAGCTACACGTGCTGAATAAATAACGTAGTATAATTTTTGCAACACGGTATAGGACATTCTTCCACTTTCGGTCTTTCTAAAGTAGATTGCCGCGATTTGAAAGTGCTTACGAGACGCGTAGAAAATTATCAAAGTGAATCTTCACAATTACTTACTTCCAAAATTGGAAAAGATACACGTTGTTATCATGTCATTGTAGGTATTTACTGTTACTACATCAGCATATTTATTGTTAAAAAATTATTCTATAGTAATTTCAAATATTTATTTCCGAATTTGCCTTGTCAGTGAAGCGCGAAACCAAACCATCATTTGAGCAGACTGTGATACCAACCGCGCTTTGCTAAAGTTCCGCCAATATTGATGATGCGCTAAATGCAACAGATGGATGTATTCAAGATAAAGTTCAATGATAATCTAGGTATTTGTTAGTTATTTAGGTTTTGTTTGTGTTCACAACTGGATAAGAATGATTGTGAGTTTTGATTGAGATTTTATTGTGAAAATAAAAGGATTGTACAAATTATTTGTTTTTATTTATTATGTCTAGTAGGAAAGGATGATTATATTACTTGGTCTCTTCAGCTTCAAGGAACACCAACTTTAGCTGTGTAGGTATTTGCAAGTGTTGGGAAAGTGCTTCTGACTACTCATTCTGCGATAGAGTAGTAGGCCCACCATATAATATTGTCTTTAGTAACTAGTGTAGTGTAACTACTTACCACAACCATTTCGGTGCCGATGACATGTGTGTTGATCAAATGTGTGATAATTTGTCTAACTAGACTATAGTGAAATTTTAGGTCCTCTATGATGTCCTAAGCAGAAATAAGGACAGTTTTTAATAAAATTTTGATCATAAAAAGGCAATATCCCAGTTCACCATTTATTTGTCAAATAAAATTAACAAAACAATAAATAATAAGGTAGTACCCAATTGGTACCTTTATCACCTAAAAATAATGTATAACATAAAATATAACATGATAGTCCCTTAAGAGCTTACAGTACCCCAATTTCTCATTTTTGATCCCGCATATCATTAAAAGTATTCAATCAATCATTTTGAAAAAAATATATATTACAGTTGAGAATATTTGTGATACATCATATGATGTGAAAACACGATTACTAAAAATGTTCTCGATAGAAAAAAATCCCAAACTTCCCTCTGAATCAATCTAAGAAACCACAGAAGTCAGTCAATACTTTACCTATACTATTGAAACTTTGTATATAAATTCAACTTAGCAATACACGTACATCATATGTTTTAGATTTATTAAAATGTTTTTTTTTGCATTTTAAGAAATTAAATTCTCAAATATTGCGCGTGAGACGTCGCAACCGCTCAGATTCAGTCTAACTCCGGCAGTCGAACAGGGAACCCGCGTCGCTTGCTCGCACGCCTACCTACGTAGATACGTAAAATTATTAAATTACAAGTAAAGTAAAAACCAATACAAAAAAAAAGAGAAGGGATTGGAGAAAAGAAATTGCTAAAAACATGAATAATATATTGAAGTAAGTATCTAAAATGAGTCATAAAATGTTTTTTATCTACCTGGGTGCCCGCGGGTACGCATTTTGGTTAGGACCTTATGAGGCCGTATTGAAATTTGACGACGTCAAGTTTAGGCATATATGAATACGCGACGCGCTGCGCTATGCGTTTGCGACGCGCAAAGTACAAACGAATTTGATCTTTCGACATGTTCGTTCATTGGATGAGTACCATAGATTTGTAGTCTAATTACTAAGTTGGTATGTGGTAGGTACATCACGTGACGTGTGTAGAACTGTTGTACGAATTGTAATAAAACGATTGTAGAAAATAAAATAAATATTGCAACCCCTCTATATCATTTTTTTTATTGACCTACTTATACCTAACAGCAGGGGTATGCCAATCAAAGTTGAACTGCAAAGTTTTAAATCATGGTCAGTTCATACTAACTCATAGTTATTCTGTGACTAAATAGTGACATTATGACGTCATTTGATGTGTTTTCGCGCATATTTTGCTGTCGAGTGTCTATAAAGAATGATCACGTGGTACAAATTGTACCACGTGACCTGAAGAAATTACACTGGGGAGTGAAATATAACTTGACAGCAAAAGATTGGCATACGGGGGCAGTAGTTATAATTCCAGAGGGGGCATTAACCCCCTCTTCTCCTCTCAGAGATATTGTAGCCCCCTTGCTGTATCTCCGCTATTAGCAGAATTCGACCTCCAGTATTTGGAGCCATTCGAATCGAAACATGAATTTTGCCAGAATGAAGGAACATTTTGATTCTGATAGAATTTATCTCCCCCTACTACGTTTTCGAATCCAGGACAGTGTACTTTACTTTTTCGAGTAAAATGATACAGGTGTCGATTTCGAGATATTTTGGGGTGCTGATTACGGAAATGGTATCAATTTTGAAATCCAAGATGGCGGACATTGATTTTTTTGAGTAAAGTGATATGGGTGTCGTTTTCGGGATATTTTGGGGTGCTGATTACGAAAATTGTATCCATTTTGAAATACAAGATGGCGGACATCGATTTTTTTGAATAAAATGATATGGGTGTCGTTTTCGGGATATTTTGGGGAGCTGATTACGGAAATGGTGTCCATTTTGAAATCCAAGATGGCGGACATTGATTTTTTGGGAAAAGTGATATGGGTGTCGTTTTCGGGATATTTTGGGGTGCTGATTACGGAAAAAGTGCCCATTTTGAAATTTAAGATGGCGGTCATCGAGTTTTTTTAATAAAGTGATATGGGTGTCATTTTCGGGATATTTTGGGGTGCTGATTACAGAAATGGTATCCATTTTGAAATCCAAGATGGCGGACATTGATTTTTTGAGAAAAGTTATATGGGTGTCGTTTTCGGTATATTTTGGGGTGCTGATTACAGAAATGGTATCCATTTGGAAATCCAAGATGGTGGACATTGATTTTTGAGAAAAGTCATATGGGTGTCGTTTTCGGGATATTTTGGGGTGCTGATTACGGAAATGGTATCCATTTTGAAATCCAAGATGGCGGACATTGATTTTTTTTAATAAAATGATATGGGTGTCGTTATCGGGATATTTTGGGATGCTGATTACGGAAATGGTATCCATTTTAAAATCCAAGATGGCGAACATTGATTTTTTTGAGTAAAGTGATATGGGTGTCGTTTTCGGGATATTTTGGGATGTTGATTACGGAAATGGTATCCATTTTGAAATCCAAGATGGCGGACATTTATTTTTTTGAGTAAAGTGATATGGGTGTCATTTTCGGGATATTTTGGGGTGCTGATTACGGAAAAGGTGTCCATTTTGAAATTCAAGATGGCGGACATCCATTATTTTGAATAAAGTGATATGGGTGTCATTTTCGGGAAATTTTGGGGTGCTGATTACAGAAATGGTATACATTTTGAAATCCAAGATGGCGGACATCAATTTTTTGAGAAAAGTTATATGGGTAATAATAATAATGGCTGAGGAGGACTCTCAGATATCGATTTTAAAAGCAATCGATTCATAAACAAAAACTTCAAAATGGATAGGTACCATTTCCATAATCAGCACCCCAAAATATCCTGAAACGACACCCATACTTCTCAAAAAATCAATGTCCACCATCTTGGATTTAAAAATGGATATTATTTCCGTAATGAGCACCCCGAAATATCCCGAAAACGACACTCATATCACTTTTCTCAAAAAAATCAATGTCCGCCATCTTGGATTTCAAAATGGATACCATTTCCGTAATCAGCACCCCAAAATATCCCGAAAACGACACCTATATCACTTTTCTCAAAAAAATCAAAGTCCACCATCTTGGATTTCAAAATGGATACCATTTCCGTAATCAGCACTACCTGATGATGTGTAGGCAAACCGGCGTTCAGCCCACCTGATGATGTGTATGCAAACAGGCGTTCAGCCCACCTGATGATGAGTAGGCAAACAAGCATTCTACCCACCCGATGATGTGCATGTAAATAAAGAAATGCATGGAAATAGGCGAGATATTTCTCATATAAGATGTGGAATAAGCTTCCTCCTGAGGTTTCCCATTTTTCGAATAAGCATACAACCCATTTGATCTGAAGCGATGATGATGATCTGATCGAGTGAGAGAAGCGAACGGTGTTCTGAGGTAACAAACAAAATACAATCGAGATCTCCCTATTGAAATACAATAAATTTTTCTGATTTCTCCTTGTTTTTTACTACTGTGTCCATTCCATAATACAAATTATTTAGCATGATCAGGAGCCGTGCCACAGGCCTTAGAAAAAGTGGCCAACTATGGACCACTTTTCTGCAATATTCCTTTCACTTTATTTCCATACCTACTGGGTGTACAATAACTGTGTATCATAACTACTTACGGCGCTTTAGTATATTTGTACAATAACTTATTTTTTTATATCCATACCTCGGTACTAGATAATAAATAAATCCTATCCTATCCTATCCTATCCTATCCTACTAATATTATAAATGCGAAAGTTTAGATGTTTGGATGTTTAGATGTTTGGATGTTTAGATGTTTGGATGTTTGTGTTTCAATCACGTCGAAACTACTGAACCAACTTGGATGAAACTTGGCATATATATAGTTCGTAACCTAGATTAACACATAGGCTACTTTTTATCCCGAATAATTAACAGGATCTACAGGATAAAATGAACGAAAGGGATTAGCAGCGCCAATTTAGCAAGAGGATGATGTCATGTCATGTCACGTCAGTTTGACAGGGCGTAGTACTACCTCTTTGGTCTAACGGCTAACGTTTGACATTCGAGTACGGGTTCGGTGTAATGTCAAGTTTCTCAAAGAAGTATCCGCTCGGTACACGCACAGATAATATAATGTACACGAAAACGGTACTCGCGTACGAAGTCGCGGGTAACTGCTAGTAAATAATAAATATTCATGGACATTTCACACGACGCCTCTAGTCCCAAACTAAGCAAAGCTTGTGATATGGGAACTAGATGCTGATTGAATACTTATATACTTTTTTTTTTGTAAATACATACTTATTATACGTAGTAACACATAGTAACACCCAGACATAGAACAAACATCTATGTTTTGCCACACACAAATGTTTGTTCTTGGTGGGGAACGAACCCACGATCCACAGCGCGGAAGGCAGATCCATTGCCGACTGAGCTGTGACGCCTGTCACGATGTACAATAACTGTGTATTTATATTTACTCTATCGCGCGGTCGACTCGTGACCTCTGCGCTGCGTGATGAACTGTGCGAGTGAGATAGTTGCGAGTGCGCGGCGCGGTATCTGCACGAATGGGCCGTGAAACTTGGATTTGAGCTGGAGTATTGTAGGCTCTTAACAGTATTTACGTAAACAACCATTATTTTACAACATACTATAATATTTTAATCATAACATAAAAACAATCAAGTAGTGTCATACCTACATTCATATGAATATGTATATATGTACAACATAACTAAATACACGAATAGTATGAATATACAACATAATTATGTACCGTAATGGCAGTTCAAAAATCACTTTGTTTATTACAACATAATATTTTAACAGAAATCTATATACCAAAATATATGTCAAGTAAAACGTGTAAATTTTTCTCCAGTTTATAACATGATGAAATTCTATATATAATTTACGCGTACAACTAACTAGCACCCATGTTTTTTGGACTACATAGAATATGGATTTATAGGCGCATCGCTTCGTCAATTAATATTCTAGATAACCAACCCCAAATATTTTTTCTATCTATCTATTACTATATAACTAGAATTTTGAAAATAAATATCTTTGGGGTCCGGGCTTTTACAATCAGCTATTTTAACAAACCAAAAATCACGTTTTAGTATTAACCGTCGAGTTCCTAATATAGTCCTGCGATATTTTCATCACATCCAAAGCTCCTTTACTTATCAACCCCTCTGCCAATTCCTTTCCTAGATTATCACATTTTACAATAACATCTACAGGCATATTACTATTAACAGTTAACCCACAGTATATTTTCACGTTTTTAAGAGAGTCAATTTCTTCTGAGCTTCGGGTGTCCTCACAATTTACTTCAGTCTTTTCTGTTATTTTATTGTTAAGTACTTCGATAGGATTATCTGAGTTTATTTTTATTTTCTTGCTTTCATTTTCATCGTCCGGACTAAGTTTGTGCTTAGTGGGTTTTTTTATTTGTGCAAAAGTTTGGTCGACGTTTTGGCTCAGTTTGGTGGTCCCGTCGAGGCTCCAAACAGCGCCAGTTATAGACAGTTTCCAGTTGGTGTCCAGTTGCTTTAGTCTCGTTGAAACGCCGACAGGGGCGCTGCAGCCACCGCCTACACAATCACAAACATTAGGGTTCCTGTACTTAGAACTTAAGCTGAATATGGATTGCGGTTGTTGAGTATTTTTTATAAGATGACATGTGATGGAACAAGAACCTACCTGATGTGAAGTGGTACAGGGCACGTCCTCAATGAACGCACACTATGGGCGAGCATGCAAAACTTATCATGCGACATTATTTTAAGGGTTTATTTGTTATATGTTGTTCGTAACATATTTTGATAGATACTTGTGAATCTTACCTAAAGTCTTCAAAAAGCTCCGTTCAGCCAGTATCCTGCAATAAGTCTCTGCATGGTTGAAAGGAGCCAACATGGATAGAATGGTTTCGTTGTCAGAACGGCATTCGACTGCCAACGCGCCCTGCCCCACCGCGTACATCATTTCAGAGCATGGAATTTTCTGTGGAGTAAAAAAATTAATGATAATGTAGCGCCATCTGACACGCTACAAGAGAACTATTCTAGATCGCGCAAACGAAGTTATCACCATCCATTGGTCCCTACATCCATTACCCTACCAATCCTCGTGTTCTGAGTTCAGTTACCCTACTCACTTATTCGTGTGTGTTAAGTTCACTTACCCTACTAACCCGTGTGTTAAGTTCACTTACCCTACTAACCCGTGTGTTAAGTTCACTTACCCTACTAACCCGTGTGTTAAGTTCACTTACCCTACTAACCCGTGTGTTAAGTTCACTTACCCTACTAACCCGTGTGTTAAGTTCACTTACCCTACTAACCCGTGTGTTAAGTTCACTTACCCTACTAATCCGCGAGTCCCATCCCATCCGTTCTAAGCCAGCTGTGGCGAGTACGAGCGCGGAGTACGCGGCCGGTTCTGCGTCTAACTTGCGCAGGCGCGTGTTAAGGTTACCGCGCACGTTTTCAACGGACAGCAATGGATGTTTGCTTCGGAGTTGGGCTGTACGACGAAGAGATGATGTTCCTGAATAGTGGAGGGATCTTGGCATTAATGATAGATAGATAAATACACTTTATTGTACACAAAGAAGAAACAGGACATAAGAGAAAAACAATTAAAGATAATGTACAATGGGCGGCCTTATCGCTAAAAGCGATCTCTTCCAGACAACCTTTGGGTGGAGAGGATAAACAGAAAGACGGCGGTGTACAAAGTGTGCACAAACAAACTAATATACCTACATATATTCATTATGTTAATTATATATTATACCTACCATTACCTACGCTATATTATATATACCTACACCTTATGAATAAATTTGACGCTAGCGTATCCGAGATACACTGCGCGGTGGCGGTACAACGTTCGGCAGTCGAGCTGGCGTTGACGCGCAATACGATTCGGATACGTTAGGTTTACGTAACGCGGCGACTGTCAGATTTGTTCGTGATTACTCCTACACTTGCTCCAGATAAGACTTCTTCGTTAGGTACGCATATGACCTTGTAAGGAACCTCCCAGTATATGTTTCTTCTTGCTCGTTGCGCGACTTTCACAAAAATTTGCAACATAAAATACATACCTATTACAGAGCCAGGTGGCAATGTATCCAATGTGTGCTCTTTTAGGTCTTCTCTGAGAACCAAAGCATCTCTTGGATCTTCCCTGAAAAATAAATTATGCATTTCATTATGTTGAAAGGTTATTTTATAAGTTATACCTATTTAAAACATCTGGTTGTGAGCATGACGTTGTAATTATGTATGAAATAGGTACCTAGCTATTTCATACCTATTTGTCCATCTACATGAGGTAAGTATACCAAATTACCAACGTATAATCCTACAAAAAAATATTTACATTATTAGAAATAGTATGATATTTTTATGTATTAATTTATACCTACTCGTACCAACATCTCATCTTTTCAATTTCCAAGTTGCCTACGTCAATTAACAGATTGAGTTTTCAAAATAAGTAAATGCAGTTGTAAAAATGTAAGTTATTCTTCGATCAACTATACCTGTTATTATTTACATTAGTACAAATATCTAAACTCTCTCAAAAGTTACACAAAATAGTCAAAAGCTCCCAAAACATAGTAGATTATTCATCAACTTATCTTGCTGACTGTGCTTACTAGAGATAAATAAGTAGGTACCTAACTTAGGTTGTAAAAAATCTTGAAACACAGAACCTCATATCGCTTATCAAAAAGAGATAAATCAAAGACCATGTCGGTTTAAATCGTATAACCTTTTATCTTTTTGGTCATGGGGTTAAATCACTATCCTACTACCTAATATTATAAATGCGAAAGTTTAGATGTTTGGATGTTTGTGTTTCAATCACGTCAAAACCACTGAACCAACTTCGATGAAACTTGGCATATATATACTTCGTAACCTGGATTGACATATAGGCTACTTTTTATCCCGAATAATTAACAGGATCTACAGGATAAAATGAACTAAAAGGATTAGCAGCGCCAATTGGCAAGAGGATTTCATTGTCATGTCATGTAACGTCAGTTTGACAGGGCGTAGTACTACCTCTTTGGTCTAACAACTAGCGTTTGACATTCCAGTAGGTACGAGTTCGGTGTAATGAGGTGTAATGTCAAGTTTCTCAAAGAAGTATCCGCTCGGTACACGCACAGATAATATAATGTACACGGAAACTGTAGACGCGTACGAAGTCGCGGGTAACTGCTAGTAACTTTATAAATGGAATCGTGATGGTCAAATAATTTCCATAACACACGGATTGTGACAAGTGAAAGGAAAAAGTATTTAAAGTCGGGCTGATAATAAATTGTTAAGTTTAAAAAATGGATGGCATATTATTTCCAGTTATTTTGATTTAAAAGCCAAACTACTCAACCGATTCTGATGACATTTTTATAGGACCAATATGGAAGGATATCCACTTCAGCAAAAAATAATTTTTCCAAATTGTTTTATAAACGAGTTCCGAGGTAACAAATAGTAAAGAAAAAACACCCATATTGAGGAACATCCTTTTTTGAAGTCGGTTCATCCAGATACAAAGAAATGCTATAATAATAATAATAATAAATTCATTTAATTCAGGCAACACAGTAAAAAATACAAGGCCCATATTATATATACCTTAAAACTAAAATACATATTTTATATTATTTTTAAATTATTTATGTTGCACGTACTGTCTGCGACGTGGGCGCGACAGGGCTCGGTATCCGACCCCGGAAACGTCGATAGACGATTCCCTTTGGCCACAGTTCTTCCCTCATATAGTCCTATGTCCACCACTCAAAAATTTTGTTCTTGGTGGGGATTGAACCCACAACTTCCAGTCCACAAAGGCAGCAGTATAGATACCTCTGAGCTATAAGATCTATCTAGTCAATATTCCACAAACCTTTCAAACACAGCTCCAATAGCCAACCCATCAGGCAAGCTGGTCGGTAAGTCCTTCAGCGAATGCACCACAAAGTCTACTGTATCACTTCTCAGAGCATCCTCCAAGTCCTTCGTGAACAGAGCCTTCTCCCCGATCTTAGGGAGGGAAACGTCCAGGATCCGGTCTCCAAGAGTCTCCATAGTCACTTGGAATAAAAAATATTGATATTAAATATTGGTATTATAAATGTACATACCTGTTGGGGACCAAAAAGATTTATCTTATCTTTATCTTATTATTATTTTCAGCCTGCATCGTCCCACTGGGGTTAGTCTCAAAATCCCCTTTGAGTTTTTCCCTTTAAGGGGATTTTGAGACTTTTAATCTCAAGATCCCCTTGATTCAAAAATTTTGAAATAAAGGGGATTTTGAGACTAAAAGTCTCAAAATCCCCTTAAAGGGAAAAACTCAAAGGCAAATTTACACCGTAATAGCATGGAGTTCCGGAACCTATAAGATTGTACCTACCTAAACTAGCATTCATAAAAATGAAGATTTGGCTTGATTTGGAGGAAATTTTAATAAAAGTACTAGGGTAGTAGAATAAAGTAAGAGGTGGTTCTAATTATTAAAACTAACATTGTGCAATCTATTTTTTCATTATTATTAGTGGCTACTAATAAAGCTATTTATTAAATGTAATAAATAATAAACCGAGAAAGCAAAATACTATCCAACAGAATGAGCCCATTTTGCTTTCTTGGTTTTGTGCTTATTAGCAACTAGCAGTTGCCCGCGACTTCGTACGCGAGTACCGTTTCCGTGTACATCATATTATCTGTGCGTATATCGAGCGGATACATTGAGAAACTTGACATTACACCGAACCCGTACTCGAATGTCAAACGCTAGTCGTTAGACCAAAGAGGTAGTACTACGCCCTGTCAAACTGATGTGACATGACATGACAATGAAATCCTCTTGCTAATTGGCGCTGCTAATTCCGTTTTTTCATTTTATCTTGTAGATCCTGTTAATTATTCGGGATAAAAAGTAGCCTATGTGTTAATCCAGGTTACGAACTACATATATGCCAAGTTTCATCCAAGTTGGTTCAGTAGGTTTGACGTGATTGAAACACAAACATCCAAACATCTAAAAATCTAAACTTTCGCATTTATAATATTAGTAGGATTAGTCTACCTCTTGACTGGTTCTGCTCTCCTGGTACTTTTCACAAAACCATCTCAATTGATCCGAGAAGAGTTATCTTATATTTGTGTTTTGACTATATTAGTTTTTATTTCTTAACTGGTTGTGGTCTTGATGTGAAAGTGAATTTTAGTACAAATAAATGTGCTATAAAGATAAAAATATATTTAGGGTCCAAATATCACGAAACGTGTGTGTGATTTTACTATTTCTAAACATCTGTGACAAATTTGTTTTTTACTCTATATAATAAGCTATTCAGCGCGGCAATGCAGCCAAAGTCTTGGGCACGGTTCCGATTGGTACTAGTTTGGATCAGTTGAGCTATCTATAAATCGTTTGTAACTGTTTCATGTGTATTTTGTAAATATTATAAATACTGTATTAGTCGTAATTATAAGCTGACTTATGTTAGAAAACGTAAAATCTCGCACACGTTCCGTAACATTTGGACCCTAAATAGATATTTATCTTGTTTTCAGTTACAGTTTCAGCTATAAATAATGCATACCTGTATTAGTATTGTGAAGTTGCATCAGTTAAATATTGAATACGAAATGAATCTCCTTTCCGGAGTCAGAATAAAAATCTCATATAAAAAACCTCATTTAGAATGTGACCCGTATAGCACATTTTAGTGGTACTAAAATGTATTGTCACACTAAGACCACAACTAACCCACCAGTCAAGAAATAAATAATTCAGTTGATTTTGTGAAAAGTACCAGGAGAGCAGAACTAGTCAAGAGGTAAACCAAAAGTTAGGTAGGTACTTAAGTACAAGAAAGCGAAATACTATCCAACAGGAAGGACTACTAATAATAATGAAAAGATAGATTGCAAAAGGTGAGTTTTAATTAGAACCACATCTTACTTTATTCTACTACCCTAGTACTTTTATTAAAATTTCCTCCAAATCAATACAAAACTTAATTTTTATGAATGCTAGTTAAGTAGGTACATTTTGTTCCGGAACTCCATGCTAACTAGGTTGATAATTTATAAGACAAGTAGTACCTATGCTGGAGGGTGAGGTTAAGGTTCCATTTTTATGTAGGTACTGCTACAAAAAATATTTTGATCATTGAAATGGATAGTTCAGTAGCAGTGGACTAGGTATTTAATTCAAAAAGTAGGTAGATAAAGTAAAATTAAGATACGACTATTTCGGTGTAATTTTACCCAAAGGGGATTTTGAGACTTTGTCTCAAGATCCCCTTGATTCAAAAATTTTGAAATAAAGGGGATTTTGAGACTAAAAGTCTCAAAATCCCCTTAAAGGGAAAAACTCAAAGGGGATTTTGAGACTAACCCTCCCACTGCAGGGCAAAGGCCTGCCTACCCCCTTCTATGTTTCCTTGTCCTGTGCTATAGATGGCCATTCCTTCATAAATGAAGTCAAGAAGGTTAAAAAAATTTATAATATAAATTATTTGCAACTGTATTTACTCAATTGTTTATTGCATGTTTTGTAAATACCTACTTATAATGTTACACGAACTTGGTGGTACACAAAATACATGTAAGTACATAGTAGTTATACTTACTTATCTCCTCTCATATTGAAAATAGATCAAAAAAATTACTGACTATAACAACTAGCACATAGATTAGATTAGGATTTGAAATCATGAAATACAGTTGTATAAGATTTTTGTCACCCTGGGGCTCATATCACGGTCAAACCGTGAAAATGCCCATTTTTGACGTTCTAGATCTCTGAAACTGAAACTCTTAGATAATTTCAATTTATTGTATCGTATAGAATAGATATTCGCATTGACCAAAGCGGCCTCGCTTTTTGCAATTTTTCCTTATATATTTAAATAAAGCCAATATTCCGAAACAAGTTTATAATAAAACTCGCGCAGACACTTTTTCAAGCTCCTGGATTGAACTACTGTGCAAAGCAAACGAAATGAAAAATATCTCTTATATACTGCCATTGACCGTAACGGCCCCGGAATTCAGAAATAAGTATGGGATATCTACAAAAAAAATCAATTCAAAACCATAAAATTGCTAAAAACGTTCAGAATTAGCCGTTAATTTCTCCATACTACATTAATATTATTAGGTAAAAAATTATACCAAAATAAACGTTAGTTCATAATCAATAAAATTGTATACTTTTTATTTAAATAATTTATTTTATTATATTGAATAAACGTAATTTACAACTGCATAAAATGCGATCTCAGACGAACTCAGACGCGCGCCAGCGCTCGTATCGCGGCCAAACTGCGATAGCCCTCTTAAGTTCAGCCACAAATTGTATATAATATGACCGTTAGGGTACCTGTACCTACATTTTATTAATAAAAACATATTGTTTATCAAGTGTATTTGTGTATATGCTTATATCTGTTAGCATGATACAAGTAATTCAAATAAAAATTTAATAAAACCCGCGAATCTTGGACCGATTTTCATCAAACATGGCTAAGAACACTGCCGACTAATTCACCTTTCACACAAAAAAAAAACAAAATCGGTTCATCCATTCAGGAGCTATGTTGCCTCAGACAGACACATACACACACTCACGTCAAACTCATAATACCCTGTTGTTTTTGTGTAGGGGGTTAAAAACAAACTTTTATTAGATTTGTCTCTATCCACCTAAAGAGGGGGTGTACTACTTACACACCCCACTTATACAGTAAAACTTTAGAAACATACCTATTGTGAATTCCGCTCCCGGGTGACTTTTCTTCAAACAATCGATTACATAATGGGTCTGGATAAGAGCAAGCTGAAATAAAAAATATGATCAAACCAATAGGTCACTTTTTTAAAAACCTCTGAACTCGTGATAACTTTTTGAAACAGTGATAAGTTTCTATAAACCTTGTGGTTTCTTTAGTTTATGATATAAAATATGTTTGTAGGTGGTAAGTATTTTTAAAAATAGTAAATAAATAAAAAAAGGCTGTGGTTTGAAAAGTTTAACAAATGGTTAGGTTTTACCGGTTTCACACTTCAAATAATACATCAGAAACTTAGAATAATAATAATCTATCTATCAGGTTTTCATTGACAAAGTGAATGGATAAGTAATTTTCTGAGTTATTTAGTCTACTGAGTGATAAGGCCGACTAGGCTGAGAGGATAGAATGCAAACCTACTCCATCTAAAAATCATGTCCTGGCTACAGCAGGACAGATGGATAGTGACCCTTGACACTGTTTAAATCATATATACTGTATATATATTAAATGCAAAGGCATGTTTATTGAGTGTGAAACTATGTAGTACCTACTACCTACTTCACAACGGTTTTTAGAAAAATTTCAGGATTTGTGAAATTACATACCTCGCTTTTTCTGGAACCAACTCTAATTACACTTTTGGAACCACTTTCCATGGTTTAATTGGTCAGGAAACTCGTTCTAAGCAACACGATAACGTTTTGTAGGATGTAACAAGGTTATGTTAGGATATGCGGTTTTATGTTTAAAGTTTTACTCTAAATAAATTAACTATTCTTGTCACCAACACTGTAGTGGACAAGTGTTTCAGGATATCATAATGTTAGTAAATTAAATAAATCTACATCACATAACACAACCACCACATAATCACAAACCAACTAAAAGTGAACTAAAAAAAAATTAAGCCATCCATAGATAACAGCAGTGTCTCCAACTCTCTCTGTCAAAATTACGGTGTTGCTGGTCTGAAAATACGGTAGATGGTAGAAAAATGGTAGAAAATTACGGTAGACAACTTACTAACTTTTTACCCGCACTATAAGGTTGCAAAACGCTTATATGTCAGCCTGAATTATAGTATCACAAAAGGAACACATTGCTTTATAGGGTCTTTTGGGTTTTCACGTAACCAGGAAGAGAAGTCCTTGTGTTTTAGCCACTCTGCTCTAAATTTTTGCTTGTACGAGTCTTTTTAGTGACTACTTTTTTTTGATGGCCCTCCACCACTCGCCTCACTTGAATAACTGGAATCACTATAACTCTTTATATGGTACCTAAAATAACTAATTTTTATTTTAATAGCAGAAAACCCGCAACTAACTTTTTCAAAATAGTAACATCAAACGCAGAATAGAGCTTGTAGATGGCAGTATGCCTTAATCTAATTACCATGCAGTTACAGTGTATATACTAAATATTTATGAACTTTGTAATTTGGTCGTATAAACTTTGTCATTTTGTCTATGAACACAAGTTAAATCTTGGGAATCCCTTATTTTATTCCCCATTGCAGTGTTGCTGCAATAAACTAGTAATATTTAACCAAATCAAGTGCTACCATTATAGATATAAGGACACGGACGAAATTACGGTAGAATGTGACACCGTAATAACATGTCTACGGTAGGTGGTAGATCTAGAAAAATTACGGTAGGTCTACCGTAATTACGGCGTGGTTGGAGTACCCGCCGTCCAGTGTTATGGGCCTACCTTTGACCTACCTACATTATTTGCAAAAGCTGACGAAGCACGAGGTAATAATAAAAATAATGTAGTTCTACTTGTTTATCGAACAACATTGGTTTAATTATGATCATCCAGACTACATAAAAATACAAGAGAAAATGATTTGAGTAAACAAAAAGAATAAGAAGATTACAGCTATCATTATGCTAAATGCCAGAAAATCAAATGAAACAGGTACGACAATTTCGTAGTAAAACCGGTATTACGTTTAGTGTGACTATCTCTGCCTACTCACATGTCATTTTACATTTTGATGATGAAATGGCGCGATCGGTATCGATTACACAAATAAATCATGTTTCTATAAACAGATCAATAAGGATATGTATCACCACTATTATACGTTGTTCTACATAGCGACACTTTTAAGCTAGGTAATTCTTAAACGTAATTCCGGTTTCTTAAATACATATTTTATAAATCTCTGAACAATAAAAAATTTGATCTTAAAAATTATTTTTTCTTTTTACGCGTATACCTACTTAGTTATTTTATAAAGATCCACGCACGGTAAAAACACATTACTTACCTATTATCATTCAAATTGAAAAAGTGGTGGGTAATTTCTATCACACAAAAACTTACGTACGTAATACATATAACAAAAATATTCAGTTTGGATAAAAATGATTTTATCACGCAAAAGGCGGTGGTTCGACAATTTGATATAAATGGAAACATTGAAGGAATTACCAAAAACAACCGAATTGATAAAAAGAGGCTGATCAAACTTTTCAACATGCATTTACAAATCGAAGTGCTTGAATCAATAGTCTACTTATTTGCGCTTGTTGCTTCTCAATCGCATTCTGTTGAAAGTTGTGACAGAAGACTTTTTAGATGAAGACTCTGTAACAAAAATAAAAAATACGTAAGTTTTAAACTTTTGGCGAATCGTGAATAAATCAAAAATACTATGAAACGCTACACATTGTACATTTCATTTCAAGGTACTCACTTTTGATTGTTTTCGTTGGTCTTTGTGATTTCGGTTCAACGATTTCGATTTCCTTCTTACTAGGTTTTCTATTACTCTTAGATTTTGATTTATCATTGCTCTTAACTGCTAATTCATCTGATTTCGCGCTATCAATGCGGGCTTGCAGTCTCGTCACTCTTGACGAAGGCTCTATGGATCTTGTAGTTTTAGTTTTTGTAGGCGTTAGTTCTTTTGAGCTATCAATACTAGCTTTCTTTCTGGTCACTATGGAGGACGGTTCAATAACTCGTTTCGATCTGGTGCACCTTTTAACTTCCTTCTTTAGAGGAGTTTTGAGTGCTTCTAGTTTCTCCCTCGCTTCCCTCTCCTGCTTAGCTATGAGGACTTTGTACATGGCTGGCGTGTATCCTTCTGGGATTTCAGGATTCTCTTTTTTACCTCCAGATACTTTATTTTGCAGTATAGCAATAACGTCTTTCATAGCGTCAGTTGGATTCAAGTCTTGCAAGTAATCCTTTTGCAGTAACAGCGATTGTACAGAGTCACTGGTTTCTGAGGCGTTAGAGAGCGTTCGGATTCTATACTTGCAGTTTTCATCATCAAAATCTTCGTCTTCACCAGAGGTAGTGTTCCGTTCTTTCCTGATTATGTTTTCTGGGTTACCAGCTAGGATCTCGGCCCAAGAGAACTGCCTTGCGGAACCCATGAAGTTGCCAAACTTGCCGATGCTATTTCGATGTCGCCGAACGCTCTTGCGTTTTTTCACCTGCGTTTTCTTTGATCGCAAGTTTTTCGGCGAGAGCTTTTTGCCGTAAACGCCGTGGGGCATGAGAGATTTCTTCAAACGGGCTACTAAATCCGCATCGGAAATGAAGAAATTTCTAGACGCGCACGGCTTTCGGAAACCTTCGCTGGATATGTTAAACGCACGTCTCAGAAACTCCAGCTTTAGATCGTTTTCGAGCGAGCACACATTCTCTCTTTCCACTGACTTTTTGATGCCGTTTATTGCAAGAAAGTTTGGAGGGGTATTTTTCTTCCCGAACCGTTTTGAGTAGCACAGTTTATTGCGACTCATAGGCGACATCGGAGCATCTATAAAGTTAAGCTCCCATTTACTTTTTTCCTTCAATAGTTCACTTTTGAACAGATTTCTACAGTAATCATAATCGGGTTTCTCCGTGAAGTCCAGACTTGTGACGTATTCTAAATACTTCTTCATGAACTGTGGGTAGAACTCAGTCTTGAAACATGTTTTGAGTAGTAGCTTCAAATCGCTCATGTAGTTTTTCTTGATTGCGTGTACCAAATTGGGTTCCGCAAGGACTTCTGCTGTTTTCCACGGGAGTGTACCTGTTAGCCAATCGAGAAGGTTGTATCCTAAAGTTTCTAGATCAGACCTTCTAGAATGTGCGCCAATGTGAGAATCTCTAGAGCTATACTCCAATGTACCATCGTGAGCTTTTCTCGCGTCCTCCGAAAATTCTTTATGCCTCCCTTCAGTATCTAGGAATTTTGACGCCAGTCCGTAATCTAGCAAGTAAATCTGACTGTTCGACTGTGACAATACAGCCTCTTTGTAAATTTCATTCTGATCGGTATCACTTTTAACTCGTTCTGTTCGTGTTTTAGGTTCTGGAAATCTCGTTTGTAATAGATCTCTTTTATCTGCAGCATTTTTAGCTTGGAACGCTTTCGTCGTTTGTATAAAATGTCCCTTTTCCCTAGCACTTTTAGCTTTCGATTGTTGAAACTGTTTTGTTGTCTGAATCAAACTTTTGTTACCGAAATCGTCTATTAGTTTTTGATACGATTGATCTGAGCAGACTGAGCTATTAAGATCCTCGTAGTTAACACAGCTGTCTATTTGTCGTAAGTTGAATGCGTGATGTCTGTGTAGTGTCCTACTATCTTTATCTGTGAGTATTTGTCGTAGATTCTTTTTCACTGATGCCAGTCTTTTCTCTCCATCGTCAGAGTTATTTGGACTTTTATAATCTTTTGCAATGAAATCCTCATCAAGATAGTAATTAGAGGGTCTGGATTTCACTGGTTTGACTTTCCTGTGCTTTGTAGACAACACAGCTTCCTTGATTTCTTTTTGGAATGAAGGATTTAGTCGGACTATTGGAACTTTTCCAATCTTTGAGCCATCATACCCAAGCATTAGGTTAGAGCTTTTGATATCTGAGTGTGTGTACCCTTCACTGTGTAGATATTCGAGAACATCTAGGATTTGTATTGCTAGTACTAGTACATTTTTAACATCAAGTACTTTAGTTCGTGTTCTGGCTATGATTTTATGAAGGTCGGTATCGTATCGGGGTAGGACGAGAAACCTATACTTGGTGTTAGAGGTTTCGTCGGTGAAGGACCCGCTGGCTATGTAGATCGGCATGCCGAGGCGCTTTTGATTGTGTTGAAGACGCCATTCTTTTACTGGAAATTTACAAAGAACCAAGTTAACTTTACCTAATGCATACATTTACTTATGGATCTTGTTATATAGGTTGATGATGCTTACCATTGCTAGCCTGAGCAGTTCTGATCATGCAATGCACCTCAACAAACAACGGTCCGTTGGTGTGGGGTTCAATCTTAATGACGTAGCGAGCGCTCAGCTTAGTAACCTCTTTGTCCACATCATCAGAGGCTAAGTAGATGCGACCGAAACTTCCTCTGCCTGGAAAATAATAAAAATAAACCTTAGTGTAGCTAAATATCACCAAATAATAAGTTCAAAATAAACTTCATTACACTCAGTTTCTGCAAAGATTATGAAAATGTATAATAAGCGTCAAGATAATAAGCTAGGTTTAGTGCAAATTACTTGCTTTCAGCCTAGATTCCAGGCCCTAAGACTAGATGAACAGACAAGAAACTTAGAAATCCCTTCCTCAATAAATCCTAAAATCATTATAAATTACAATTGTGTTCATCCTAGTTACATCTATATGTATTTAAAGCTATGTAAGTACTTACCTAATCAATGGCAATAAATGATTTTTCTTTCTTTAAAGACGACTTATTTAGTTGTGGGTTTAATTGGGAAAGACAACAAGCTTTAATAGGTACAAATCCACTAGTCTACATCAAAAGAATCCTCTTAATAACTAAAATTTTTATTATTTTGTCACAAATCTATACACATTATCAATTTATAATGCAAGGTTTCAAATATAGATCTTATGATGAATGGTATGTACTTGCAGGCATCACATAGTGGAGTGGTCAAACAACTTTTAGAACAAGTTTTCTTGAGAATAACATCAACTCTGTCGTCTTACAAAGTGCAAAGTGCTTTGAACTGTTTTAATTGTAAATTTGCCTCAATAGAAAGAAAAGCTTTTCCTTTTTTTTTAATTTGAAGTATGTTGAGTCAACTCATGATGTTGATTTCAGAGAAAACACAAAAAATTTAATCATTAAATACCTATAATATTTTCCTGTTATCTTGATCACAGCACATCTTAATAGATTATTTTAAATTCTTTATCAATTAGTTGCATTGCATTACCTATAAAAATATGCTATTGCAATGACCTGGGGGATATTCTAGAACTATCAAAACTCCATAGTTTTTGACAGTTTTTGGGAGATATATCTATTGTGATAAAAAAGTTTATCGGTCTAGAATCACCCCACTGATTAGAGTAAAAAGAAAGTAGGTATTTATAAACAAATAGGTACAGAAAACGGATGATTCATGAGTTGCAATCACCCTTTCAATGATCATTTTATTCTTATTCTTCAGCTGGTTGCTTGATCCTGATTTCATAACAGTACATAAAGAAATAAGTAAGTGTTGAACATACCTATAGGCTTTCCAATCTTCCATTTTTTCTGTTGGATGTCAGTGAAAATAATCCCTGGAGGTAGTGCCTCATCATCAGAGAAACTGGTATCTAAACTGGGAGTAGAGGGTGCGGCAAGCTGTTCTGTTGTTTTAGTCTTCTTTTTAGGAGGCATAGGCAGTTGCACTACATCATTTGCACGGCGGGGCATCGCGAAAACGACCAAAATACCTCAGCCAGTGTCATCAACCTTCACTTTCCCGCTATTGTATGGTGAGTAGAACTAAACCCAAAAGACAAAAATGTAGATAGCACCTGACTGTCTTCATCTAATCCAATAAATAACAACGTGAGCGACAATGTGATTATAAAAAACAACATCGGTTACTTACTTGGTGGCTTGGTGTATTCGTCCAAGGTGGCTTGTTAATAAAGTGTCACTTGAAATAGCCCGTTCAGTTTAGCTGAAACAACTCATTGGTGTTAAATATTCTGTTATGTGATCGGCACAAGAGCTATAAATAGCGTTGTACAAGATTTTTCTAAATATCATTTGAGAATCAACACTGATGAGTATACATCCGCCATGTTGGTTGTTTGTGTTTTTTTACTTTTTTTTTCATTCGCGTTTGTTTCGTTTCGTCCGCCCTTGTCTGTGTTGCCATGCTTTAATTTAAGTTGCCATGTGTTATATTTTCAACGAAAAAGTTTTAGTCGATTAATTGATAGGTATGGTCTGCAAGTAAATAATAATTGTTTCATGGTATCGTCGTTATTGTTGTAAAAATCTATTGCGGATTTTTACAAAGGTACATTATTAGACATTTTGGCTTTGAACACACCCCAAAAGGGTTTGTGGTTCAATTCAAAGCAGTGCCTAATAGGGTAGGTACCTAGGTACGTACTTATCTACCTCCTTTACGTTATTAGTTAGGTAGGTACCTAGTTTATAGGTTTTATACATATAAGGTACCTCTACTCGTACTTACTATTCGCTATTAGCTAGGTATGTAGAAACTTAATACATAAATAATATATTCACTCGTCCGCCTCGTCGGTCGTCTTCGTTGTCCGTGTCGTCTCGAGCCGTCCCGAGGTCGTCATGGTCGTCCCACTCCCACTTGTCCCTCGTCGATTTCATTCATTCACGAAGTAGACTTGGGGCGTGAGCTCGTGCGTGCCGCTGCTCCGCAGTTACGAGAGAAACCGAACGCGATGATCTTTTGTTTATCAACAAATTCTCATCCCAGATGTTGAGCTGCACCTTAAAATGTAATAAAACAGTTTAGTTGAATAGTTTTGCACTAAAATGATAAGTTAGCGTTGATTAGTACACGAAGATGGAAGGTGCGAATGCTGACTCAGATCATTCTTTGACTTGGGAAGACTTTTTCGGTAAGTGCAAAGTAGAATACGTACACAACTCGATATAATTGCTAAAAATAAAACAAAAAAAATTGTCAATAAGTAGGCAAGTACTTAGGTAGGTACTCTACAATTTTTAACACATTATATTGTGTACCTACTTGTTTATTTAAGTATATTATTTAGATACCGACCAATACAGGCAAATCAAAAAAAATAAATCGTCTGCAAGAGACGCAAAGGCCGATGATGATGATGACTTGTTTATTTAGGTGGTGCGCTAATTTTCACAACTTGCAAGGAATAACTACCTAAATATAATAAATAAATACAGTAAAATAATTTAGTCGATTAATGTACTTACTTACTACCTCTACGACTCATTGATTGATCGATTTTTAAATGATTATCTAGAGTTTCCTGGCCTCCTGGGGCTAGTCGTATCGTACCTAGATGCAGACGGGTTTGCCAGCCAGCATTTCCACATATGGTTGGGTGGGTGGGTTGAATGCATGTTTCGTTCGATGATTGCCTCGCCTACAAGCGCATGTGCAAGCGCAAGGAACAATACTCACAATCGCAATAACATCAAGAAAAACAATAAAATGAAAATAAATGTGCTATGTTGCTTTTACAAATGACAGAACTCGAATCCGAAGTAGGTACATCTAAAAGAAGATACTCGTACCTAGATGTAAGGAAAATTACTAATTACAAACCTGCCTGGTTATGTTAACTTGTTATTATCTTTTTAGGAATGTTTAAACAGAGTTAAAGAATAGAGCGAGTTCTATGAAGGTCTGAAACCTAAAATCAAAATTAAGTACTTAAATACAAGTCATTTTTAAATGCCGGTTACAAGAAAATAATGTGTAGGTAGTGTGTTCTACTCTACCAGGTTTATCAGGTTCTATATTTTTCTACAGTTCAGTTCAAACATACCGTAAAGGGTTAAAAAAGTGTACAAACTTGTTCTTTTTTCTCATTCAAAGAAACTTTGTTTGTCTATGATTGAATCAGTGCTGCCAATGTACGAGAACAGAATTTAATGAAGTGCACTTCCGACGACGCCTTCGACCGGATGTTCCAAATTTAAATTTCACAGATGGTGCCTTTTTTACAAAGGAGTTTGTTCTATTTGGGTTTATTTTATGGTCAGATAAGATTTCGTTCGGTCACTCAGAATCACGCTTGGCGTAAGCGCTAATTCTCGCTGATGGGAGGCAAATTAAAATAATTCAGAGTTGGGTCGCTGTATCTCTCTCTACTTGTATTTTTCCTTATCGTTAATACTCGTATCTACCTATCTCTGAAAGAACCTTACCAACTGTACTTTGGTATTTACATTATATTATACCCTTCAGATAGGCCAGCGTCTTGCTGCCGCCAGTTTGCGATGGTGGTTGCAATATCTAAGCTGAGCCATTTCTGCTTCTGTCCGCGATATGGTGATGGCGCAATGTAGAAATCCCTACCTAGTTCTTACCACCTACCAATCACCAGTAGTACTTTGAATGGGCACAGTAAACTAATACAAAAAATATTCCATTTGTTTTATACAGTACCTGGCTAATATGAAATACGATATCATTGAACCACCAGAATAAAACAAGATAAGTACCTACCTAGGCATTTTAAAATATTTCGTTGAGTAAATGGAAACAAGCAAAATTGTGAAAAAAATACGATTTCTTTGATTCAAAAATTCTGATAAACTACAAAGCCTACAAGGTACAAATAGAAGGAACAATAAACGCTGGTCTAATTATTTACATTTTATCAAGAGTTGATAGGGAGGGATAAAGTAGAGACAGCGCTCTCCGAAAAGTACCTACCACCGCCTATTTCTGGCGCCAAGGTATGTACGGTCTACCAGTCGACATAAAGCTTGTTTCAGTCATTCGCTTAAATCACAGTTATTAAGTGCTCACCTTAAGGAGTAACTTACCAATGGTGGTATCGTGTCGCAATGACTTTAATCGGAGTGTTGTAATGTAATTGACAGTCGAGAACCAGATGAAACCAGTCGAGAACATCGAGACAGAGCTGACTGGTGTCATTTCGGTATGTTATTAATCTCCTAATCCACCGTATAACTGTTATAATGTTGATTAAAGGTACTTAAAAGTGTTATACATAACAAACGGAGTGTTATAATAACTAAACTAGTCCAGTTGGAATCGATTGACGCCACATTTTCATACAAGGTATAATGCAGAAAGTTCACAGCGGCTTTGTATTTATATTTGGTAGTATTAAAAAAATAGCTTTATGTAACCAGTTCCCCCGAAACATTTGGACTAGTCACTTTACAAAAATTTGCCAGATATGTCAAAATGTCACAATCTTTGACTCATAATCATAAATCACTTGTGTTGTTACCTGTCAAAGTAACAAAAGCTTCAAATTATGTCCGCTGCAGACAATCGACAATAAACAGTCATAGGTTGCGGTTTCGTCAATGCAGCCATTATAAACAACGCGATTGTAATGCGCAATTTGTTTTGCAAACGTGAATTTTAATCGGCCGGACTGATAAATAACTTGTTTCTTACCCAGCAACTAATACTACCCTCACACTTGGACGAACACTATTCCTTCAAATTATCTCATCTCTAATTCAGCTAATCAGTTATTTAGGTATCGTTGCACGAACGATACCTAAATAACAATGATACATGTAAGCACTATCACAGTATTCATAATACCAATAATACTAAGGTAGGTACTACCTACAGTGTAAATTAAAAGATCACTCCTATTCACTTTCATTTCCAGCTTTTAAATAAACTGCAATAAGAATGGCGCAAGTTATTATATCATAATAATTGACTGTGCAAGTTATTTGCTATCTATTTGTAAAGGAAACTGCGTATGTGGACTTCGATTACTGGGCTTTCTTGAACCGGTTAATGTAATAGGAATATTCCTTTAGATTATAATGATAGATGAGTGCCTTGCCTAGTTGTCTATGCTCTTAGGTCTAAATCTAAACCACACAGACCAGTCTATCATACGTATCAACCGCATCTGAGGTTTAGTTTACACGTTCAACCAAGCATGTAATCTTTGTTTTTTACGATACAACGAGCAAGAACTGCAAGCTTTATTCTTTTCTGTTCAATTTTTCACTCTACGGTGAGTAAATAAAGTAGATTTTATAGAGTTGAGGTTCCGGGCTATTGTGCTCCGCTAGTTTTTTTTTTAATTGCTGTCAGACAAGGGGTAATTTTCGCGTTCGCACGCTATGACGTCAAATTATGTGTGTTGTTAATTTATTATAATTATCGAGTAGGTACAGAAGTAATGCATCAATGGATGGTTTCGTTATAGTTCCTTTGCTGGATTCCATAATTGGCGTTATTATTTTGTTACTGATTTTGACCGTGTTTTGAAGGTAGGACCTACTGTAATAAGGTTTTATAGCATCTGCTTTTGTTATTTTTCTGATTGGTAGGTACAATTTCACAAACTTGTTGTTTCTCCTCTAAATATAACTTTATATAACGTGCAAGCTATTTTGATGTGCCGATTTCCCACTCAATTTGAGCATGAAATTGAGTAAACTCAAATATTCAAAAAACGCAATAATATTTTTCCATTTCCATCCCTTGCGCTTTTCTTCACATTTCCCAAATGTTTCCGAAGTGCATTTAATATTCATGAAAATGTCGAATTTGTTTACGAAAATGGCCAATTTTAACGCATGCGTAGTGCACCAGACTGTCTAGACGGGGTGGTTTGATGACCAGTTTCGAATGAACTCCCCATCTCGATCCTATCCTTTCAAAATGCAGAGAATGTATTACGTTTGAGGGTTTTGTGTTATTTGGGGGTGAAATGCGGAAAGTAAAGATTTCGCTAACCTTGGCTGTGGGCCAGCTTAATAGTTTATTGTTTTCATTATGAGATTGGAATTTTAATTTAAAAATGTAAATTGTTGACTTCGTGAAGGATTTTAAATCCTACCAATTTCTTTCCCAGCAGAATTTTAAATCGACTTTTAAAACGGTTATTTAACGGAACTCGAATTCAAAATGAAGTCGTCTAAATCACTCTGACTTGCTAAATTTTATTTAATAAATGAAATAACTCAGCACGTTGGTGGTACCTAAGCACGAATGCGAAAATAATAACTAAAAAAAATGCTGATTAAAAATTTACTACGAAATCGGTTCCTTATTTTTATTTCTCAATGTTTACGTTTACAAATAAAAAAGCGGTGTCGAATAACAACTTGTCACATTTGCCATTTTCTTCAGTTGTCGCCATGCGGGTAGAAACAAACCATAGACAAACTGCCGGGACACGCTATCGTTTAATCTATACGGTCTTGGCAATGAAATAGGGCGCTTTTATTATCAGGGGCGCGGAAAGATAAGTTGCAGGGGTGGCACGCTGAAGTATTTTTTTTCTTGTTTTCTTTAATCTGTATGGGCAAAAGTTTTTCTTTTAAAAAACGTACGTAAAAAACTATGAACAAACCGTAAACAGCCCACCCTTGGAAGGTTAAAAAAACATGCTGTCAGCTTTCTTGATTTAAAAAAAAAACATAGTGGTTAAATAAAATACAACCTATAGGTAGTTACTTTGTTTTTGTATTTGCAAATACTTTTATTTGTACACAGAAGCAAATGTCAGCAAAAAGTTGTACATTTTATTGAAAGTCCAAGCTGTTACAGTTTCAATTAGAGCATTACCCTCGTCTCGTTACCAGCTCCAGACGTTCTTCGAAAACGTCTTGTTTTGTTTTTAATTTCAGTTATTAAGCGGATCACACACACGACATGACACATAATATAATTTTTTAGGAATCTGATCGTTGGTAGAAACTGATTTATATAGTTAAAGCTTTGGAACTTTGCAGGAGATCAATGATATTGATAGTAAATAGTAGCAATATACGGATAGACACTTTGGCCGAACTTTGAATAATTAAATTATACTTGAATAACTTACTAGGATAAACAAATACACGTCATTAAGACAAGTAGTTCTACAATCAGTAGACTTCCAAATTTGGCCAGACTTGAAGTAGGTACAGACGCTAGCTCGGTCAATAAAAATAGATAAAAATTTAAATAGAATGTGATGCCTAACTACAATGTAACAACTATATTACCATGTAGCAATGAATGTTTTGAATAGTTTCCCACAAACCATTCCTGGACATTTTAAAAAAACTGACATTCGTGCTAGTCGACCCTTTAGGAAGAAAAGAGTTATCAATCTAAACGAGAAAGTGGTTGAACCTTGAAACCTTGACCGTATCAACCATAGATAACTTTAATCGACGTGTGGGTATCAACCCTGTGTGTTTGGGATAGGTCAAAGGCGGTCGATGGCGCCCCTAGCTATACGGGAATGCTTACGACTTATGTTTTGAGTTCAGACTTATATGTGGACATAAATATAGGTAATGGACTTTTTCTTAAAGATTTGGGCTTCAATTTTTTTTTTATTTAGAGTGGCCAAGCGTTGGCCTGGCAGTACAACCGATGGAAGGTGTTGCACGCTTAGTTATATAATCCACCTGTTCACTCTTTTCTTGAAAAAAATCCTAAATTATATAAAATAATATATTTTAATAACTATTCTGAGGTCTTACTTAAATCACTTAAATGTAGGGACATAATGGTCATAGAAAACTCTTTATTGTAGGTACACATAAGGAAATCGCATATTTTATGCGATTTTTTTTTAAATTTAAGTATTTTATAAATTTTTGATTTTATTTTATATCGCATACACAGCGATCTTGTTCTCGTGAGGTAAATGGGCAGCCTGCAAAACTAAAGATGGATGGTAGAAAACTCGCAAAAAATGGTATGGTCATGTGCAAAATATGCAGCTAATTATATTGATGACTAAATCATTATAATGTCGAAGGTTGTTGGCAGGATGATTCAGATGTATCATCGGGATCTTGAATCATCAGGTAACATTTTATATTTTGCCATGATATTTTTTATATCCTGGAATTTAGAGGGAATAAATAACATGTCATGTATTTTTATAGCAATTGTGTTTGAATACGAACCTCGAGTCATTACCTAGGATTACCACCTAGTAGGTACAGTACGCATAACGGATCTTTATTCCTCTGAAGTTAGGTGCAACAACGATTGCGCATGTACTGTTGTACGGAAAAATTCGTTTACTCCCAATTCGACCCAAAAATCGGTTCTGCGGAGATACGAATGACAACGACCCGTTGTGACGACTAAATACTTCTTTTTATCTTATTAGGTAAGTATTACTACTTTTTAAATTGAATAATTTTAGCACGTAAGAAGAGAAAAAACGGAAGACGAGGCAGTATGGTCTTACGACTTTCGCCTGGCCGTAATGGCAAAAAAAAAAAGAATAATTTTAGTCTATGCGCTTGGAAAACACAATAACAGAACAACGAAGTGAGCCGGCTTAGGTTGGATAAATGACTGATTTATGGTAAAACACCCCACATTAACAAAACGTTGAAATTGGGGGCGAATAACTAGTAATTTCTACTACAACCTTAGTTTTGCGGTGCATAAACAACTTTTAAGAATACAAAATGTACAAAACATAATAAATTCCATAGGAAAAATTAATTTGGTCGATAAAACTGAAATACTCGTACCTCGACTTTTAAAATCCGAACACGAGACCAATGCAAAATAGTTATTTAACCAATTTATTGAGAGCCCCCTTTGTTTGGCGACTACTTCAATTGTTACGGGTCAGCATACAGTGGTCTTCGTAACTCCTCAATTTTGAGTCTTATGATGAGGGATAAAGAGCTGAGTTTCTTTTGCATAAATAAGAAGTATGGTAAGTACTTGTAAGTCCGTGGGAAACCAATATGAAGGGCTATTATTTTTTCCCCATAAATGGCATAAATCATGCTAGTTCTCCCGTTTCATTACTGCGAACGTGTGGGGAAAGGGCTTATACTTACCTTCTTGTGTACAGTCTGCTACACATCAACCTATACACTGTTTCAACTTTGAACTATTATAATTTGAATGTTGCGAATCAGGTATCGCAATTAGGTGTAGGCGCGTGGCGCGCAAGCAGCGAGTCTCACATAAAAACATATCGTCCCTCTCGCATGATTCGCAACATTCAAATTATAATAGTTCAAAGTTCGAACCGTTGATAGGTTGATGTGTTGCCGACTGTACCTACGTGTTACGAATTTTACTTTCAGAAACGATTTAAAAAAAATGTAAAGTGAGTGGGTAACATTATTTTTTATAACCATAATAGTTTCATTATTTTGGACAATAGGTGGACAATTTTGGGCATACCCCTTTATTATCTTCCCATACATTCCATATCTACCAACATAAAAATAAAAAATATTTTTGACGTAAGCATAGGTAATCGATAGTCACCGTAAGTAATGTCAGTTTTCATGAGAATACAAAACTATATTTTAGGCACATGTTTTAGGTTTCATAAATATTTAAATCTTGAGAACTTTCATTAAATAACTATTACATTTATTACAAATCTTAACCATCGCGGGAATTCTCCATACAAAAAGATTTATCTAATCTCCGCCATATTGTAATGTCATGTGACACAATAGTGTTGGGACATGATATCGATATGTTCAATCTCAAGCGCAATCACATCATTAGCAAGATTGCATCCGCACGATGACAATGATTAATTTGAAGAAAGTATTTTTATTTGACTTTCTCGTTGTTGAGACTTTGCTAATAAATACTTGTTTGTTATGTTTAGATGTTATATAGCGTAGCATTCATGTCTGAAAGAAAATAAACATTAATAATTGTTACACAGCGTTTGAAGATAAACTATCAATTTATTTGTATCATTGTATTTTCGTTCCAAAGTCTCCTCGATGCAAGCTAAGCCTAGTGAGGAGACTGACAGGTTATAAGCTTGTAATATTGTCTGAGAAAATTGTTTTGTGGTGATATTCTTTTTTCTCTGAAAAAAACATTTTTACTTTTACTTCTATTTACATTGTAGTAAGTATTTACAAAAACAATACTACCTAACTCCCCCCCCCCATCTCTTTTCTGTTCATTCCTGTCCATCGGAAGTTTTTCTGGTAGAGATCGCTATTAGGGATAAGGCCGCCCATTGTATTACCTCCTTTTTTGTTTTATTTTATTTTAAGTTGCAACACTCAGGGGATTTTTGGAATAAGCCGTAAAACCGTATGTTTTATGTGTTGTATGTAATCATTGAGATATTGCAAAAAAAAATTCACAGTTGTCCTTATAATCTTCTAGACTTTTGATTGAGAAAAAAAACAGGAAAAAAAATTCTAAATCTCCTAATCTCTCTAAATCTCTAACCTTCCTCATTGACGGCGTAAATAGTTATTTTTTAAGTTTTTGTACTGACCAATATCTTATTTGCGCGATTGAATTTCTCTCTACACTACTTTGATTTATTTCTACGTGTGTGATTGTATGAACTTAGTGTTATTTGTATGGCTTTGGTTCCGAATAAGGCACGTTCTATTTTGGCCGCTGATATTAGCTGAAAAACGAGGGCATAGACCTCGTTTACAGCTGAGTCGAATTAGATAGAGATGGGACGATGCGATGAAAGACTTGTTTAAAATTCGTAAAAGGGACCTAAGTATATAAATTGTTATATTAACTATTAGATATATTGTACGAGGTATTACTAGGTATTATGTACTTACCTACCTAGTACGTAGGAAAATACTAATATTACGTATGAACTAAAATATGAATAGTTAACCGCGACTTCGTCCACGAAAAAAAAAATATAATCTAAATAAAAAGCGGAAAAGTAACCTATGTGTTAATCCAGGTTATGAACTATGATATATTCCAAGTTTCATCTAAATCGGACCAGTAGTTACAGCGTGATTGAAACACAAACATCTAAACTTTGACATTTACAATAGTAGTGGGATATCTAGATCTTTGAAACTCTCTCATGAGTGTAACTCTGTTAGTCTACCGATTAATCAAATAGGTGCCTGCCTACTGCCTACGTACCTAAATAGATACCTCCTACTTAAATAAAAGCTTCATCTGTCACTCTGCTGCAAAAAGAGGGACAGATCGGCCATTTTTCGTCCCACCTGTACCCCTACGATGACAAAGCAAGGTGACAGATGGGAATCATTCAAATGTAAAGTACATACTCCTTTGTTATACCTATTTCGTCCCACAAGTCTGAACAAAGTCGTTGCATTTAACTTTTGCAATGTAATGTTTTAAATTAACGGCCGTTATATAACGGACACCGTTTTACACAAAACTAAAGCATAAAGGAAGTCTATTTAGAGATAATGCAGAAATAGAAAGGGGAATGATCGGATATTGGAGTTACGTTTGATGCGGAATTAGCTAGGTACCTATGTAATGTGTGAAATGGCAGATTCAAGTGAAAGAAATAAAACATTCGTAGTTTACCGTGCCGGTGTAATTTTAGAGACTGCCTATTTCGTGCCAGGCGTCACAGCTCAGTCGGTAATAGCTCTGCCTTCCGTGCTGTGGGTCGTGGGTTTGATCCCCACTGAGAACAAACATTTGTGCGTGGAAAACATAGATGTTTGTTCTATGTCTGGGTGTTACTATGTATTTACAAAAAAAAATATATAAGTGTTCTATCAGCATCTAGTTCCCATATTACAAGCTTTGCTTAGTTTGCGACTAGAGGGCGTCGTGTGAAATATCCATGAATATTTAATTAGTTTATTTATTTGGGTACCGAGTTAGAGCATTGCTGCGCTGAATATCAACGTTATCTGCATGAAATTACTAAACAAGTTGCTATTTTGTATTGTACGCTTACGCCAACTCTCAACCTAGTTCCTGCAAAATGCCGAAGTAATGACTTACCTGCAAACAATACAAATGATATTTGACGCTATGGAAATGGGAATGGCAGCCGAAGGTGCGGCTCATTAGATGATGAAGCTTTTCAGGGTCAATGACATATCGATCAGGTATGCCCTGGTATTCTGAGCCCTGTATTTTAAACGATCTTCAAGTGCGAATAGAAGATTTTTGATTAGAAACCTTTTAACAATGTATGTTTACCAGATTTTGGTTTAGATTTGCCCTCTTCAGACTACGTGTAAACATTTAATCGTGTTAATATCTAATGTGAGGATGTAATCTCAAGTTTTAACTATGAGGTGTGATTCAGGGCAAGGTCTTAGCAGGGCTTATCAGTGGAATTAAAATCAATTAATAATTTATAAGTTTAAAAAAACTAGAAAAACCGACTTCAATTCGACTACCAGCTTCATCATCAGATGATGATGATGATGAAGCTGGTGATGATAGTTCATTGGGAAAGTTCTAGTCACAGGAAAGCAAAATACGCAATTTCGTGCACGCGGTTGGCATATTTTTTTTTTCAGTTATTTCTATTTATAACCCAAACTACTGAAACGATTCTGATGAAAATTAAATGGGACCAACCTGAAAGTATATCCTTTCAGATAAAAAAAGATTTTTGAAATCGGTTCATAAATGACGGAGTTCTGAGGTAACAAACATTAAAAAAAATACAACTGAATTGAGAACCTCCTTTTTTTGAAGTCGGTTAAAAAAGAAAGACGCGTGTGCTTTGACGTTTTATTGAGAGAGATAGGTACCTACTGCTGAAGGACGAACATTCACTGCGTTGTGTCATTGTACTTCGAGAAACCCACACCCATGGGGAAGAATCAGTTAGACGTTTCCCTCCCTTGGGAGTTATCGGCTATTGTTCCGTATTTGGCATATCAGTTAAATTATTTGGCGTGGATGGAGTTGTATAAAGAAACAAAGAAAACAGCTTAAAAGTTTTGTCTGCAGTTTTTCAAGACGTATTCTCCCCTGGGCCTGGGGTGGGACTGGAAGACAAGGTGTGGAAAAGCTTTCGCCCCGAAAGCTTTCTATGTTTTGCTTTCAGGTATAGTTTCTAAACTACATTGATTCAAATAGCACTGCGAATACTGCGATACAGTTAAGTATATCAGAATAAAACGTGCCTGTATTCTGTGAACGTGCTGATGAAATTCAAGCACGCTGTTTACCTAACGGTTTGCAATATTGGAATGTACTTACTTATAACAATTGAAAATTGAAAAAATGAAAAAATCTTGATTTCCAGCAAAACATACATACAGTAGGTAAATAAGGGTAGGCAAGGTACATAGGTACAAACCCAGCAGGTAGGTACAGTGAGCAACAACAGACAGATAAATTACCTAAACATCAGGGGTAGGTATTTGATAGGTTTGATCCCCCTAGTCCCTCTGGATCTAGTGATCAGAGTCTTTTTAAACCTTGCTGGCGTTTACTGACTGTAAAACTATAGTTTATGTTACATTATCACAACTATAGTAAAAAAAAACACAGTATATAAGTATTCTATCAGCCATCTAGTTCCCATATCACAAGCTTTGCTTAGTTTGGGACTAGAGGGCGTTGTGTGTAAAGTCCATGAGTATTTGTGACAGGCGTCACAGCTCAGTCGGTATTAGCTCTGCCTTCCGTGCTGTGGGTCGTGGGTTCGATCCCCACTGAGAACAAATATTTGTGTGTAGCAAACATAGGTGTTTGTTCTATGTCTGGATGTTGCTATGTATTATAAGTATGTATTTACAAAAAAAAAAAGTATATAAGTATTCTATCAGCGTCTAGTTCCCATATTACAAGCTTTGCTTAGTTTGGGACTAGAGGGCGTTGTGTGAAATGTCCATGAATATTTATGAATATTTATTTATTTATTTACTTATTTCATTTTATAGTTTCAAATAGATAGACAACATTTATTCACCACAACAGAAATACAATAAATAAGAGAAAAGGTACTTAACTAAAGATGAACTTAATACTGTGTAAAGAGATAAAGATAGAGATAGAGATTTGACAGGCATCACAGCTCAGTCGGTATTAGCTCTGCCTTCCGTGCTGTGGGTCGTGGGTTCGATCCCCACTGAGAACAAACATTTGTGTGTAACAAACATAGATGTTTGTTCTATGTCTGGGTGTTACTATGTATTAAAAGTATGTATTTACAAAAAAAAGTATATAAGTATTCTATCAGCATCTAGTTCCCATATTACAAGCTATGCTTAGTTTGGGACTAGAGAGCGTCGTGTGAAATGTCCATAAATATTTATTTATTTCTAAAAAAAAAGCTTAAATAGCTAGGTAAAATAAAAGCACACGGTGAATTTTATTAAAATTCAATAAAGGTATTGCTATTGGCTTCACGTACGCTCCGTTGCTAATCCATCCATCGCAGTTACGTAATAGGTACTGTGCCTTGATCACGAATAAATGTGACAATCGTAAACGTATCGTTACGCTAGCGTATCCGAAATACACTGCGCGGTGACGCTACAACGTTCAGCAGTCGAGCTGGCGTTGACGCGCAATATGATTCCAATACGATAGGTTTACGTAACGCGGCGACTGTCAGATTTGTTCGTGATTACCCCTCTGATGAGGCGCTGTTTTTCTGCTATGAGAATGTACAGTCGTGTTAAAAAGTGTCTGCGTGTTGATCGACATTGGTCGGTGTCTTGTCTACGTTGTCCGAAGCATTGATTTTTCCCTTGGCCAACGTATCAGCATTCTACTCAGCGCGGCAATGCAGTCAGCGTCTTGGGCACGTGTCCGATTGGTACTGATTTGGATCAGTTGAGCTATCTACAAATCGTTTGCAACAGTGATAGCTCAACTGATTCATGTGTATTTTGTATATATTATAAATATTGTATTTGTCGTAATTTGCTCTGTAAATAAATATCTCTTTTTCCCGCATTGTATATTTTGAGTTTGAGTTAAAACTCCAGTTAGTGCACATGATATTTTGTCAAAAATAAGGTTGATCTTTAGAACATGGAAACACCAGCCCCCGTATTCCAATCTTTTGCTGTCAAGTTATATTTCACTGGTCAGTGTAATTTCTTCAGGTCACGTGGTACAATTTTGTACCACGTGATCATTCTTTTTAGACACTTGACAGCAAAATATGTGCGAAATCAAATTAAATGACATCATAATGTCACTATTTAGTCCCAGAATAACTATGAGTTAGTATGAACTGACCATGAAACTTTGCAGTTCAACTGAGATTGGAATACCTCTGCTGGACCGATATCTTGGCCAACGACAACGGACGACTAATAACTGGAGTTACTTTTCTTTTCAACTGTCCCTTCGTAATGAAAACAGCAAGTGAAAATTAAACGCACTTCACATTCAATACGCAATGTCGGTGTTTGTTAGTCCACGACTTTTCCTGATCAAAGTACATTATCCTCTGAGTGTGGGAGCCAAAATACCTCGCTTATTATTAACATGGTGTTCTAGATTTATTCTAGGTAACTTTATTCTAGGCCTTATCGCCAAGTGAAATGGTAGTGGAGTTCAAAAACTTTGGCCATAATTTTTATAAGCTTAGCATTACCCAAATCATTTAAAACTGAAATACGGGATAGTTACTAGCGGCTGCATAACGTATCAAGTTAAAAACATCGTATATTTCACTAATATAGATGTTTGTTCTATGTCTGGGTGTTACTATGTATTCTAAGTATGTATTTACAAAAAAAAAAGTATATAAGTATTCTATCAGCATCTATTTACCATATTACAAACTTTGCTTAGTTTGGGACTAGAGGGCGTCGTGTGAAATGTCCATGAATATTTATTTATTATTTATTTATTTATTATTAGTTATTTAGGCTGTGCTTGTCTGTCAGTCAGCAGGTACTTTGACTGGGTTACTCTCTCGGTGATATCATAATTACAGGTGGTATAAGTGGTACCTAGCTGACTTGGTATTGTTATTTCAAAGAGTTTGGTAGCCGTGGGTGTTTATTTGATTGTTTTAGGATTATTGACATTGAACAACGAATTCAGTGTGGGCGTAGATTGTTAGTATTCTCTGGCGTAAATGGTGTAGAACAATATTCCTATAGGTGTCTATACTTAGCAATCTGATGGTTTTGAAGATGATATATTTTTGCAACGAATCATTTTCAAACTTTTTAGTCACATACAGTACTTTCCACTAGTTCAGTCCAGTTTGGTGAACCATGGGTAGTCTTTATTGCCAGTAGTCCACCTGGGTGAACCACGGGCAAAAAGTTGAGAAAGAGAAAGTATGTTTATCAAAAGCCGACGTAATAATGGTCAAGATACAACGTATTATTATAACTATTGATTGTCACGTCCCACGCGTGCTTTCAACTTTAATCATCTTTCAGTGTGCCTACACGTTTGTGAGTTTCACTGTTTTCTAAGATAACTCATAGAGTTGCTTGTTTATTCCTATACGAAGAAGGTTCTATTTAAACTGGCATCTATTGCTGAGTAGTGAAATTTTCGTCTACAAGATGTGAAAGACTCTTGGCTAGAGTATGACAGAACCCTTTGTCCCACCTGAGGTCACATCTTGGGGATCTGTCATCGTCATAGTAGCCTGTAGAAGTCCACTACTGGATGCAAGCCTCCCCTTTAGAGTTCAAGAAAAAGCTATCTTGAGTTTATTCCATCCATCAACTTCAACAATATTAATAATGCCATCGGTCCATCGGATGAGGGCCACTGAAACTACCCCGCTCCGGTGGAGTCACCGAGTACTTACATTAAGAGACCTAGGTGGGTAGGTAAGGTACTTAATACCTTCAGTCTGTAGACCTCAGATTCTTCTTCACATCGAAAATTCCAAATTTTTTCATGAAATTCTTTTCTTTTTATTATGATAGCCACCTCATATTTCTGTCTACAGCCGCATTGAGGTATAAAGCTGAAATTATATTCGTGTTGCCTAGTCACTTGATAATTACCACATATATCATCACAAAATAACCCACTGGAGACAGATAAGTGCTTACAACACTGGCTAGTGGATGTGGATACCCCGTTTCCGTCAATCCGCCGTAACAACCCTTGATACACATATACATTCACCTTTTGGTTTTTTTAATTATTTATCTAGGCCGAAGAAATGGTGGGATTGTGTGAAAGATGATGCTAAGAAGAGTAGATTCGGAGTTCACGAATGATAGGAGTGAGTGGAAGAAAACGACATGTGCCAACTCCAGCTAGCGTGGGACAAGGACAGCGGGAACTGATGATGAGCTGAAGGTACCTGAAGACAGAGAAATAGGTACCTCTTTAAATTTTGTAGAACTCTTTTTGCATGCATCGATTTTATAGAATTTTTATTTTCAGCTAATTGAACCGATTTAAGGGTATTAGGTAATAATGCACTGAAATCTAACTACCTATACTAGTACCTATACCAAAACAATTCAAATGAAAACCTACGTGCCTAGCCTACGCGAATATCAGCGCTTTAAAAAAAGTTTCTAAAGAAAAATGTAATGACAAGCACAACGTGACTGCATGCAGGAATATGGAGTCAGCTCCCTGGTTTCAACAGTGTGGTGTGGGCGGACGAGTAGCGCTGGTTCGCGATATACTTTTTGAACCCTTTTAATTTAAGCAGGTTATGGGCCTAGTAGTCACACGTATAACCTACTGGAATTAGTAATTGGTCGGGGAGTGAAATGCCTCTTGTGAATAGTCCTCTAAAATCCCACTGAAACGGGCCCTTGGGGAACGTTTCTTGAATTGTGAAGAAGCCAGGTGCTGGATGCTGAAATTCTACCTCATCCAATAAAAACCATAACCTAAAATTCCATTTCATGATATAAAACTTCCACTTTGACAGGAACTAGTGGCTAGATGCTGAAATTCCAACTCATTAAAGCGAAAACTTTTTTGTTTCCAAGATATCAGCGCTCATATACGTCATGGTTACGATTTTTTGGATTTTGGGGGGCTATTCCTCCCATTACGATTTCAGGCACATATTATTCAATCAAATTACAATACTGAGGTATTGTAGTAATCTGTAGATATCTAGATGGGTCTACCATCAGATTCCCTCACGGTCCACCAACCTTGTCATAAAAAGCGCGTCCTCAAAACCCAAGGTTGTCCAGTGGAAACTCGCGCAAGTGAGGCATCTGGTCCAACGGGTCCTCCCAGTTTCTTACGAACCAACACTTTGCGTAGCGCTACAAGAAAATGCAATACAAATTTATTTAATAACAAGTGTTGCAAATACAAAAAGCATTTATTCAATAAAATCACAAGGATAAATAATTTCGATAGTAAGTATCGAATTTCCGTTATATTATAACCTTTTATGTACACGGACCTGCCTCTATAGTCACCTCTCTCTAGCCCCAAAGGTTTGCTGGAAGAAAACTCTTTTTAAGGTTAAGCTCGCTTTTGCACATTGTCATCTATTTCTGTCTTTTGTTTATGTTCTGTGTTGTGTGCAATAAAGAATTAAGGATTATATAAAATCGTCCAACTAACAGATCTTATGAAAAATGGCAAAAAATATCTTTCCGTGATTATTTGTATTTAGAATTTAGCGGTAGGACCACTGGCAACGACTGATCATTACTTTTGTTTTTTAATTATACTACAACAAATATACAAGGTCCTGCCTACAGCTTGGCATACAAAAGAATGAACGAATTGGTTTATTGCAAAGACAATGGCGCCCTCAATTTTCCCTACTCTTTTTTGCCAAGCTGTACCAAGTACACTGTACTTTTTTGTAAAAACGATGCTTCGAACAATCGTCTAAAATTGTATAAAATCCCGACACTTCGAATAGGTAGTCGTTTAAAATTGTATTTAAACTCAAGTTCAATGACAGCTGCATGACGTAACCTTCCATAAAATGACAACTGACTTACCAGATACAAGCGAGAATCTTATTTTGGTAAAGTATACTTTCATTAACTGGTCTTGTCAAAATGAGAAAAGTTTGAGTGAAGGACGCCTTTTAAGATTACTTTCTCTCAAGATCAATGTGGGAATTATGCAAGCTTATAACGAATTTGAATAAATACTTTTTCGAATTTTAAAATTTAAATTTAGAACCAGGCATTTTTTAAATTTCGTTAAGAAAATAACTGTAGATAAACGGTTGTAAATAAAATCTTCTTGATGATTGTATTTTTTAAAACTAACTAAGGTATATATTTAATGTAGAGCAATGTATGACCACTGTACCTACCGTGGGCACAGTTTTAAATAGTTAAGATGTCCTCATTCATTGCTTTGATAAGATTTTGCAGTTTACATAAGATAGACCATTGTAAACACGGATAAGAAGACTGACTGAACTTACCTACTAGGACAAAAGTAGAGCATATTAACTTTTATTGCCTTAAACTTTATGTAAGATCTTAAATAATAAATGGATTAAAAAAAAACTTATTTATACTTAGGTGCGTATTCTGGAATAAATCGTTACTCCAAGGATAGATTTGATTTTCATACAAAAATCTATGATTGAGACTGGATCAGTGGAATACGTACTCTGAACTGAACGATTACCTAAGACCATAGCATTGTTTGGATTACACTTTTCAATGGATCGGGTCAAAGATTCAGTTGTTCATTCACTTGTTCTCTCTTCATCCAATTTATTTCCAAACCTTCAAACTTTTGCAAACGTTCCAATTTCAAAATTTGAATGTGGTTATTCATCGAAACAAAAATGACATAAAAAAAACAGCGCCATAAGTCAAGGGACCGCCCAGGTATTGCCATCGCGTGTGCTGGCGGTACTTAATTTTTATGATGGCAACACTGCCTTTGAAGTCGGCGGTCGATTCAGATTTGCATTTTGCCTTTTTGTTACTGTGGAATGTAGAATGACTGACTGACACTTGGCTAGGTTGGTACCGTGGAATCGCTTTTATGCTGGGAAAAATGTAGATCTAGCAAGACGATACGTTAATTTTATTTTATTGTGTTTGGAATGCAAGCAGTTGATCAGAACTCAAGCATTTTTGAGTGAAAATCTCTAATCAAATCTTTTATCAGAATATGGGCCTTAAGACCCGTAAATCAACTGGTCATGAAAGTTTGATTTGAATCGAGACTACATTTAACGCTTCTCAGTCAGACCACAGATAATATCTGACGAAAAATAAGTTTTGATTTACTTGAGTTTCGATTCATAATTGAAAATCGCATCTGAATTCACTAGTTCCGTCTTTATAAATGCTATGTTTGAATCGGAATAAGGCATAAGTTTTTTATAGTTCCCTGTGAAAAACTTTCAAAGTATTAGGAAAGGTATTGTTTCTAAACATACTCTTGAAAAAAACTTCATCCTTCTTCTTTAGAAATGAATAGAGAATCGTTATAAACTTTTGTCAGTAAACAAAGCATTACAAATTATAATATTTACAATGCAAGAATAATGAGACGCATCTATAATGCTTGCATACAACATTACTTAATGTTCGTGCTCTGTATATTAAGTCCTAGCTGTTGGTTTCACTGCACGAAAGTGAATCGGAAGAAAATAGGAAGTGAGCTTCGTAAACAGAGGCGCTAGTACAGTCGGTTATACATCAACCTATCAACAGTTTGAACTTTTAACTATTATAATTTGTTGCGAATCATGCGAGAGGGACGATATGTTTTTATGTGAGACTCGCTGCTTGCGCGCCACGCGCCTACACCTATTGCGATCCCTGATTCGCAACATTCAAATTATAATACTTAGTTCAAAGTTCAAACAGTGGATAGGTTGATGTGTAGCCGACTGTACGAGTTTTGATGTATAAAAGCTGATTGTTGTTTTTGGTAGATTGTAGTAGAGTAGGCCATCTAGACTTCTAATCTTACTGCATGCCCCACTAGGTAAAGCATAAAGTTAACGGAACGCCGAGGTGCGCGGTTTTTGAATTGGTTATGCACGTCTTCAGCGGATGTGTTCAGTGAGGCAATAGTATTGCAATACATCGTTAGGCAGTAGATGTGCTATCGGATTATTCCATCGTTTAGTTACATAGAAAAAATTGTCTCTTATTGTGTTTTAGGTGTTTATTTTACTTCGTAAGTTATAACAACCTCATTATATTAAATTCATTAAAATTCTGACGTAAACGTAGAATAGTAATGATTCTTATGTATGACATTTATGGGAAAAACTACTTATTAAAATGGCTTTATTGCGTATCATATTTATGGTGTGGAATGGAGACAAAGAATCTACCTAATTAGGAATCTAGTAGAAGTAGCTAGTATTGAATATTTTATAGAAAACAAAGGCTTTGTTTTGTAATTATAATTATTGTTATTGTTCGCAGGTAAGCATGAGTTTCTGGCAAAGCGATAGGCTAGTTCTTAGTTTAGTATCTATTTATGGGGTTTAGTTTGTGAAATGTAGTCTTTGTTTTTTGCACCGTCACTATCGTACATTTAAAATCCAGTCCATCCAAAGGTTGCCTGGAAGAGATCGCTCATAGCGATAAGGCCGCCCATTGTACTTCGATTTAATATATAACTATGTCTAATATTATGTAATTTCCGGTGCAGTACAATAAAGAGTTTTCTATCTATCTATCTATCTAGGCTAAGTAGGTATAGTAGTCACAACGGATCTTTGTCCCTCTAAAGTATCTGCGCAGAACCGATTTTTGAGTCGAATTGGAGGTAAGTGAATTTTTCCGCACAATTATGCGTAATGTGTGCGCACTATCGTTGTTGCACCTAACTTTAGAGGGACAAAGACCCGTTGAGCGTACAGACGATGAATAGTCTTGACCATGATATTACGAAGTACCTACTCGATAGTATCTATTCTGATTAAAGTTTTTATTGAGAACTGTAATAAAATCACCAATTTGGTTGTAGCCGTAACTCGAGCAACTGTTGAAAAAAAAAATTGTAGGTACCTACATTTTAAATTTTAATTTTTAACGTTTTAATTTTTTGGGCACTATTTTGTCTCTAGATTAGTATTTTTTAGTTAAGATTATTTCGTTAATGACTGTTTGTCCCAGAATATAAACAAATAAAATAAAATAAATATATATAAGTAAAATCAAACGTAATTATGTAATATTTTGTGCTAAACAGAGGACTAATTGAGATTTTATGAGTTATACAACAACAGTCCCAAAACAGCAACAAAAATGGCATAACGTATTCCAATGTTTTTTTTTACTATGTAGATCTTATGAGAATTAACCTATTAATTTCCAACACGCAATGTAACCATTAACCACATGGGTTACCTAGTATTTAACCTGTCATTTCCGACGATTTCTTTATTAGAATAGAGTCTAAAACGAGGCTAATCTATACCAGCGCTTCTTTTTTTTATTCATTGGCACAACACAATTCACAAAAATAAATTTAGCTCAAGCGCAGACAAACCGCACCTTATGTGTTAATAACCAAAATACTTCGTCTGGACCAACGGCTGGCTGGTATAGTTTTGTTGACAGAGGCGGTCCCAGTCTAACTTTAACACTAAGGGCCAACGCACATCTATCGACAAAACTGTTTTGTCGCGTACTTAGTGACGTGAAAATAATTTTTCTGTTATAACGAAAACAGCATAAGATGAATGCTTCCTCGTCATATGCTGTTTTCGTTGTAACGAAATTCACATCAATTGACACGACGCATGCATAAAATTATGTTTACCTATCTATTATAGCATTGTTTAGTACCTACCTATTAAACATTGCTTTATACGCATATACCTAGAGAATGAACTGTGCTTTTTTAATAAATAAGAATATAAAGTAATTATGTAGTGTTCTTAATAATATTATTAAGTACTTAGGATGATTCTCATTAAATAATTAAGTAACGAAAACAGCAAATAAAAAGAAGCATATCGTAACTAAAAAAGTTTTACTGAGAAGTTTCACATCACTAACTGTTCGACAAGACGTTTTGTCTTTGGTTTGCGTTCTCCCTAAAGAGGGTTTTTCGAAATTCGAATAGGTATTCGAATATAGAAGCTAGTCTCATCTCATGCCAAATAAGTTTTTCTTTTCTTATTTATGGCCTCTGTCCGTCATTTTGACAGAAAATATTGCCAGTGTCAAGTGGATAAATTGAAATAGTATTTAGTCAAGTCGAAGTTGAGGGAAGATGTTTTTGAAATTAGAATTTGACATTTGAAGCGCGTTTCATACCTCAAAGGAAATAGGAAATGTTTATTTGAAATTCGAATTTGACATTCCAATTTAATTTCCTAACTGACTATAAAATTACGAGGGTCTGTGATCAAAGTGCACGTCCTGTGTGGAAGTGCTTTGTAAGGTAATGCATTGCTGCAAATAGAGGTACCTAACGCTTAAAATTAGCGGACTTAGGTAAGTAACTTACTTCATTATTTTCTTATTAAAAAAATATTTATAAACTACACGAGAAGTGGGCTTGGCTACCAGCACTTCCCGCTGATAAATTCTAATAAAGTAATAGTCTGTAATTCATTGAATGGGTTTGCGCATAAAACAAGTCTATTTCGCTAGCAACGCAACGTATGAAAGTGTATGAAAGACTTGCACGTGTGTACACAGGATATTATGACTCTTTTATTTTATGCTCCTTGTGATAGTGATGTGCTTGTTCTTGCATTATCGATGAAATACGAAATGTAGGTCAAATAATATCGTAATTAAAATGCAATCAAAATATTTTGCCCTTGACACTCCTTTGTAAAAATAAGATAACCAAGACTAAGTATTTGTTTTATTACTTTTGGAAAAATTTTAAATAAATATTAGTATTCATTTCAATGATAGAACTACTTATAGCATTTTGCAAATACATTTAAATACTTGGATTTAAATGCTCAATTTATTAATTGACGTACGTATCTAGTCACCTTTTCCTTTTTAGATGGGAAATTTTTTTTTCTAATCGGGTAGGTAATCATTGCATCGAAACTCAAGCATATTAGTTCTTTACCTACAGTTTACCTCTAAAGGTAAACTCGATTTATATCTACAGATATTGATGTCGATTCTGTTGTTGCATTTTTCTAAACTAACCTAATTTGACAGCACTAAAAATGTTGCCGTCCCTTTCTCATAAACTGAAACGACAAAGACAGCTATAATTCTAGCGCTGTCAAATTAGGTTAGTTTAGAAAAGTGCAACAACAGAATCGACAGCGTTGAGTGTCACATGCCGTGACGTGACACGCCACATCATCTTTTTGCACGCCCAGGAAGACTGGCAGTCAATGCTCTTAGCATTAAGTCCTCCTAGCACTACATATTTGTGTGAAATTTTAAAATAAATAAAAAAAAAGTGATTCCAAATTCAAAACCAATGCACAATGCACATCACTGTCAATACGTCAGAGCCACAATTAGGTCACTTATGTTTTCTTTTGGCATATCGATTTCTACCGCTGCAACCACAGAATATATCATAGATACTGTAACTCGATATGATTAATCTACACGCGAGAGCAATGATTCCGGGTCACTTAAAGAATGTTAAAAATCTCGGAAACTAAAAATGATAGGTTACTTAATGCAATAAATTGTATTTAATAGACAATGTAATACTCCTTAAATGAAGGTATTAAAACTTCTTAGTTATTGTAAAGTTATATCTTAAAAAAATCAAATTTGAAAAAGGGCCACTTTCGAAGATGGAACTACGAAATTACAGCATTTGGTTTTGCTTTTGTTTGTAATCTGTCATTTATGTGGGTATATAAACCATGTTGATAGTGCTCTATATTCATTATTCAAGCTGAAATTATGTCGCTTACGCCTGAAGAATGCACCAGAATACTTACAATGCTGGAAACCGGCCGGAGTCAGCGCGATACAGCCAGGACTGTCGGTGTGTCGCTGTCAACAGTACAAAGAGTTCTCCGACGTTACGAAGAAACTGGTTCTAACCTACGCAGACCAGGAACGGGCAGAACCAGGTGTACCACAGCACGAGAAGACCGATACTTGGTGAACACCATGCTTCGAAATCGCTTTCTCACAGGAACTGAACTCACAAATCAGTTTCGACGCCTCGGAGGAAGTAACCCAAGTGCATGGACAGTAAGACGTCGGCTTGCTGAATCTAACTTAAAACCCCTTAGACCTGCAAACGGCCCTAAACTGGAGCGTGGGCATCGTATTTCAAGACTAAGATATGCCCAGAGCCACGTAAATTGGAGTATTGAAGATTGGTCAAAAGTTATGTTCTCCGACGAATCAAAATTTATGCTCTACAAGCACGATGGAAGACACAGAGTGTATCGAAGACCAGGGGAAAGATTCAAGCAAGCATGCATCGAAGAAAAAGTAGCCTACGGTGGTGGGTCTGTACTTGTGTGGGCCGGAATTTCTTCTGAAAGTCGCACAGAGCTGGTGATCATAGAAAACGGCTCTTTAACTAGCGTAAGATATGTGGAAGAAATCCTCAATGATCATGTTGGTCCATTTATGGTCAATTTAGGTGAGGATGCTATATTTATGCATGACAATGCCCGACCTCATACAGGTAGGATTGTGAATGACTACCTTCAAGAGATGAACATTACTCGTATGGAGTGGCCAGCGCGCAGCCCGGATATCAACCCGATCGAGCATGCTTGGGACGAGCTAGGCAGATGCGTAAAACAACGAAACCCTCCCCCAATCACGCTTCGTGAGCTCAAAATTGCTCTCACAGAGGAATGGGAGAATATTCCCCAAAATCGTATAAGGAACTTGGTGTACAGCATGCCAAACCGCGTAAACGCAGTAATGGAAGCACGAGGAGGCAATACGAAGTATTAAAATTCAAGTCAAATCGTAATAAAGTTCAAAAATTTCATGTTTCCTATTTTTGTTTTAAGGAGAGATCAGCAGTTTTTTTCTTTATGTAATTTTGTGTTAATAAAATGTATGGTGACTCATATTTTTTTACTTTCATTTAAGGAGTATTACATTGTCTATTAAATACAATTTATTGCATTAACCTATCATTTTTAGTTTCCGAGATTTTTAACATTCTTTAAGTGACCCGGAATCATTGCTCTCGAGTGTATATAATAAATAAAATCGGTGTTTGATATGTACTTACTCAACATAAATAGGTTTGAAGGAGTTATGCCTAAGTATTCTTTATTTCTTATTTGTAGTAAAATACATCGAACGAATTACCATCAGCAAAAGTTCTACCTTACCACCTTAAGGGTGTATTTCCTGTAAACCGACTAGTCGTTAATTTTTGAATACCAATAGAAGCAAATTATTTCGGGACTAAAAGTTATGAAAACAATGGGCCGTCATAAAAATAAATAGATGTTTAGGTCTCTGGTTGGTCAAAATAAGAAGACAAAAGACAAAGGCGGGGTCAGGTAGCTAACTGCTTGCAAGCGAAACAGTTTCAAAAGTGGTAAGGCGGAAATTTGGCCGATTACCTACCTAACCTACCCAAAGAGGTGAGTTGCGAGCTTAATCTTAAAAAAAGATTACCTACCTACCAACCAACACTAGTAACGGGTTTATGTAAGATATTTTTAATGTATTTAAAGGAATTAAAAAGTTTCTCTGTCCTTATTGATTTTAAATTTCTTACACACAAAGAACTAACATTTATAACTAACTCTATGTTACTTTTTGTAACTATTGAAGAATATATTTGTAGAGGTTAGGTATTTTTTGAGTAGATTTCAGCAATTCATTAGGTAAGTGCTTACTAAAGATTTTAAATTCCATTTAGGTAATTTTAAGATTGCAATTGAGATGCTAATTTGGACCTTGGCATAAAGACGATAAGGCTTAGGTATATTGACTAGACGAAGTAACGGGATAGAGTCTCACTACAAATTAGGTGTACAAAGATGAAGCGTATATTTTTACATCAGTAATAATTTTAGTATGTTTTCTGTAAGCGAATTGCCACCATACTGGACGTTTTGTATTCGATTGTGGAATTTCAACTTGGCTAGAAGGGGTAACGCCATGGTGTTACCGTTATCGATGTTTTCTTATCGATAAATCTCAACTACGCGCTGCACTGGTGCGATATGAGAGGGGTCAACGAACCCTGACACACTGAACGTGTTTCAATGCACTCGTTGAGATAAAAATGTGCTTCACATTATTCAATATAGGCTCTTGAGTCTTGAGAATATGAATGAAGCTATATTAGGATCGATGGATATTGCGGGTACTTGAGAAGGAAAGTTTGACTTTCTAAACGAGCTTAAAGTAGGTTCATTAGACTTTCAACTTAGATATTGATAAGAAGTTTTTTCAATGCCTGAGTATGTTATTTTAACCCATCCATCGAACGAACATGAACATCTACGTATACTTAATCAAATTAAAAAAAAAATAATTTTACCATTTTTTTTTAATAATCATATCTAATCATACAAAATATTATGACGATTCAAAGCGATCAGTCAGATTTTATTGAAAAGCATTTAGCTTTTGACTTTGGTGTCGATTCTGTGGTTGCAGTTTTCGACACTAACCTATTTTGACAGCACTAAAAATGTTGCCGTCCCTTTCTCATACTATGCACTTCTTATGCAGTGACGTTGTCATGTTACTTCGCAAGAGCCTGCGTTATCGCACGAAGCGACCGCGCAATGTAACACAAGCGTCACCACACTCACCACCGAATCTTCGTTAATCATTCGGAGTAGACCCAGTGCCTTGATCACAAATAAATGTGACAATTGTAAACGTATCGTAGCCCTAGTGTATCCGAGATACACTGCGCGGTGACGTTACAACGTTTCGCAGTCGAGCTGGCGTTGACGCGCAATATGATTCGAATACGTTAGGTTTACGTAACTCGGCGACTGTCAGATTTGTTCGTAATTACCCCTTTGGTAACTAACTCAACAAGTGAGGTACCTAACATTTTGGAACAGATATCACCTTTGTTTTTATTTCAGCAAAGAATCCTCGAAGATGGCCTCCCGATGAAGTAATTTATATATATTTCGAAACTAGCATAGCAAATGAAGGTGAACAAGTACATTGAAATGTCACAAACGTATGCTAAGTGAGTTATTAACGCAATTATAACTATGCATCACCTTCAAAATGATGATGCTAATAGTAATTAATGTTCCGAATATTGAATTTAGCCTATGAAGCAATATTTTAGCATATTAAAATAAATATTTAGAATAATAAACTCTGGGTTCGGTGAGTCGAAGGTGTTTGAGGATATATTATGTTCTATGTCTGGGTGTTACTATGTATTATAAGTATGTATTTACAAAAAAAAAAGTATATAAGTATTCTATCAGCCATTTAGTTCCCATATCACAAGCTTTGCTTAGTTTGGGTCTAGAGGGCGTTGTGTGTAAAGTCCATGAATATTTATTATTATTTATATTTATTATTATGTCAAATATTTCTTCAGGATCTGGGTGCTGTGGTAGCAAATACCTACTAGATACCTACTCCAAGTTGTAAAAACTATGTCAACCGGCGATTGGGGTTAGTCTGAACTATCTGTAATAAATTTTGGGAGTAGTTTAAAAAATCTAGTGACGTGTCTAAAAATACTAATATCGATGATCTTATCGATAAAATCTGACACTCAGCGTCAAACGCAAAGTTCATACAAAATAGCACCAACCGTAAGGAGATCAAGACAACATAGTTCATTCATAAAACTGGTTATCGTGTCACGTAAAAACGCGTCACGAATTTTTACAAACTATTTGGTTGGTACTTTAAAACTATCGATAACCTCTAACGTCTACGCTATAAAGTCCATATTAGTAAGTATATTTTAGAATAAATATAGTTGTAATAGCGGTAGTTAATTGGTATTATTTTGCCTGGTTCATGATTCACCAGTCAGTCAAGTCGCGAAGAGGACGAATAACGCGCGCTCCATGCCATCACACTTGTATTTTTTAAATTTTATTTTTTAACCCGTGTGTGTGACAACGCTCTGTGCTTTCAGTCTAATTTGGGATAGTGTGGGGACAAGGTGTTGCCAGTGTGTGGATTTATGGATACTTTGACTACTCTAAGTAAATTGTAAGTTTTACTATTAGTAAATTACAGTTTTGGTACAACACTTTGACTATCTAAGAAACTTTTTATTGTCTTTGTTTTAGTTTCAAATCAGTTTCTTTATTTAAACCAAAGTTTTTTTCTATAAGAAAAGACAAATAGATAAACATACAGCTCTAGGGCGATAATTTATTATACTACATATCATAATGTAAAACAATAACAGGCGTCACAGCTCAGTCGGTAATAGCTCTGCCTTCCGTGCTGTGGGTCGTGGGTTCGATCCCCACCAAGAACAAACATTTGTGCGTGGAAAACATAGATGTTTGTTCTATGTCTGGGTGTTACTATGTATTATAAGTATGTATTTACAAAAAAAAAAAAGTATATAAGTATTGTATCAGCCATCTGGTTCCCATATTACAAGCATTGCTTAGTTTGTGACTAGAGGGTGTTGTGTGAAATGTCCCTGAATATTTATTTATATTTATATTTATTAATATATGACATTTTTTAAAATTAACATGTCTCGTCCCACTACTGGGCAAAGGCCTCCCCCAGAGACTTCCAATCCTATCCTGTAATATGACATATGACGTAAGAAACAAAGTTACTTGATGTTAAGCGGTTACCTCTGCTTTTAGCAATGCATTATCGCACTGAGCATGTCCACTGAGGACGTGCCTAGTGATGCATTGCGCCCATTACTCTGAAACAAAAAGGGTTTTACGTGTAGGTAAAATTTAACCTACTTATACAAATTCCGCGATGTTCAAGTCATGTTTTAGAGTCAAGAAGTCAAGAACTAACCGTTTTTAATGTTCCCACAATGATGTCATCACATTCAAGGTAGGTACTTAAGGTAAACATGCCGGAAGAACCTCTTCAGATTGTGACTTGGAAATCGCTAAGATATAGGTAGGTACATTCTATACTTACAATACAAGTGCATTTTTATTTAAGACTAGCATCCGCCCGCGATTTCGTCCACATCCCGTTAGATCCTGTTGATTTTCCGGGATAAAAAGTAGCCTATGTTTCAGGCTACGAGCTATATGTATTCATTCAAATCGGATCAGTAGTTTTTGCGTGAAAGAGGACCAAACATACATCCATACATTATTACAAACTTTCGCGTTTATAATATTAGTATGAAGTATTTTTGGTTATTAGGTACGGTTGATGACAATAACATGATTATGGTTTTTATATTTTTCTATTCATGAGTCATGTAGTCAAGGCTTACTTTAAGTAGGTACTATTTAAGTACATAAAACAGCATCATAGAGCTGTTTATGTTTTTGTTCTAAGCACTTATAATTTTCTACGGAAACGACAATTTTAAAAGGAGTTTTCAATTGAGTGTTTTTTATATGCTGTATTTTAAAAACTAGAACAAAACGGAAGTGACTGATATCAGCTGATATATTTTTTGTCCATAAATATATCAGTCTACTTTCACTGATGACTTTTTTAATTTTGCTCTTTTATTTACACTAGTGTTTTTTTGCTAATGTGTAACATATAGGTAGGTACATAATTATGTCATTGCATAAAATATTTGGTTGCTTATTTTTTCCCTAGTCTGAAACTTCCCACTTGGGCTAAAGGCCTTCCACTCATTCCAGTGTGGTCCCAACAATCCCACTCAAACACACCTTATTTTATAAAATGTTATTTTTTTGCCAACAGTAGTTTTTTTTTCTAACACTATTTGTTTTTTTTTTATTTGATATCGTGAGTCACCAGCTGGTGTCTCATAGTTAGTATTTATGAGGAATAAGTTGTTATATTGACTTTTGTTGGTATTTCCTTGAATTGTAATTTTATTTTTGACGCTCGTGGAATTACGAAATGTGTTTTTATTATGATCGTTGAAGTGAAACGTTTTTTTTTAATTTGATATTTTTGTGTATAAAATGTAGAATATTTGAATGTGGCACGTGTTGTCACCTTGAATGCATTTTAATAACTTGACTGATCTTTTTTCTTTTGCATGCTCACTGAAGGAAAACATAGATAAAGTGAGTTAAAAAATAAGTAAAAAACATAGCTAGCTATATTTTTACTACAGTACTATGCACGAACATATAATATTGATAGACAATTCCTTTCATAATCGCATAACTATGAATAGCTTACATAATATTGGAAAACATAGCTTCCTCAACCTTTGTCTGCCGTTAGCCTAAAGGTATCAAGCAAGACTTCATGTAAAAACATCTATCAAAATAATTTATAAGTTTTAAAAAACTATACAGATTTAACTTTAGTCATTCTAACTAATTTTATTGCACTTTAGGCACAGTACTTTGAAAAGTGTTTCTAAAACTCATAATTAAAAAAAAACAACACTAAACTTTCTAGTCAGTTTGACATCCCAAGCCTGTTTTTAATAATAAAATGTTCGTTCCATTTTCAAAAATTTAAAATTAATTTTTATAGGTCAAACACTCGTTTATCGATAAATCATAACATCGTACCTATCTCTATCGGTAAAGCTTGCATAATAATGGAAGGCACAGCTTCCTACACAGCCCTAGGTGATTAAGATTGTTGTTTAGATTCTGCTTGTGAGGTCCCACGTAAAACTTTATGCTCTTTACATGGATATGCTCTTTACTCTTTACAAAGGACTAAAATCACAATGAAACATTCAAAATGGCTGCCCCCTGACCAGGTTTTAGGGCGGGTATGGGCAGTCTGTGAAGACACAACAGTCAGCTGTTTCTGGCAGCTAATTCTCGGTTGGAGGGTATATATTTTTTTTATACAAATAAAAAATGAAACTGATAAATGGTAACCACTGCCTATAACAATGCATTACTTTACTAAGCACGTACACTAAGAACGTGCCCTGTAATGCGTTGCACTGCGCCCATCACTCTGAGACATAAAGGTGTTGTCTCATGTGCCTGTAATTACACCGGCACCCATACCCTTCAAACGGAACACAGCAATGCGAGCATCACTGCTTGGCGGCAGAAATAGGTACGGTGGTAGTACTTTCCTGGGCGAGCTCTTTTACAAGAAGCTCTACTACTACTAAGGAGGGTAGCTTGTATTTCACTATGCAGTCGCAGCCTGAAGCAGCCGACTGCTGCTGCTTTCATTAAAACTTCATAATTTGATGACGTAGGTACAGTCAAAGACACGTCCACCTACTCAGTTTGGACTTTGAACTAATAGAAGTTGAACATTGCGAAACGTGCCAGAAGGACGACAGTGTGTTTGCGCCTATTGCGCTCCCTTTCCAACGACTCTCTGCATTGTATGTAGCGTAGTTATGGTTTTATTGGGTGTATAACCTGACCTGTGGCCGTGTGTACTTACAGTTTATCAATTTCCTACATTATCAATGTAAACTTCACAGCTGTGGTAAAATACAACTTATCAATACTCAATACTATACTATCATGCACTTACATGCCATTACAGATATCGTACATGACATTTATTAGTATAGAATTGATATGCATGCATACTGCCATTTAAAATTGAACTTTATAACCTACGTGATTAGAATAAGATATCAATAGCCCACACAAATGTTAGTCATTTGTTTCAAAACAAAGATTACCAACTAGACATTCAGGCACTATTACAATGATTGACACTTCAATTATTATTATTACTGATCTGTGTTCTGTGTCAGAAAATCTACAGCAAACTTGTTAGATCATAGAATTGAGAAACAATGCCTAAACAGTATTTATTATTGTTCAATATTTTAACTAACAATATTACAAATATTCTGAAACTTAGTTACATAAATGATTGACAAGATAACAGCCAATAAATCACATTCATCGTCTGACATTTAAAAAGAATGTCATTCCATTTTTGAATTCAAAATAGCGCGGGATCTTGCGTCAGTAAGGGCGTCCGTGATTTTATCGATAAGATCTATTTGTTTGTGGCACATCACTAGTGTGCAATCGTTGTCCTAGTTTTGAAATGCTAAATCTTAAGTAGGATTTCCTTTACGGTAGGTGTTACTATTCTGATGATGATCCTATGCTGTGTGGTCGTTTTAATTTTTGGGTCACTAGCATCATTATCTAAGTACTAGATACCTATAGGTATCTAGATTCTAAAAGAGAATCACATTGTTTTTTAAAGTAGAAATGATGGCTCTAGAATTTAGGCTAGGCTAAGATCAAGTACTGTACGTTTCTCTAAATTTTTCTGTTTAAATTTGAGCCGTAAAGACGAAGGGATAGGGGAGGGGACTAACTGGATATCAATGTATGGGATTTCAAAATTTTGCTTGATCATTAGCATAACAAAAGGACGGGCCCTTAACCCAAACATAGATTTTACATATATTGCATAAGTTTTATGACAACAAACTATTTTGTATGAAAATCTGTGCTGTACTACGGAGTCATCCGCGAATATGGATAAAGATAGAAGAGGATAACTGACTTAAAAACTTTTTTAACCTTTGTAATGGGTTAAAAATGTTAAAATATGCACAACCTACAAGAAATTCTGAATAAAAAAAAACAAAATGGGAACGCGAGCAGTTGGTCACAAATTGCACGCTGTTTTATAAACGCCGTTCAATTTACAAACCACTTCCAAATATGATAATAAGTATATTTTACTGGCCAGTAAACGAAAAGAGCTTTCGGAATAACTGTAGCTGTCTTCGTAAACATTTTATTGCCCGAACGACCGCTGTTCACCAACTAATAAACAAGTGGTTATAGGAAACACTGGTTAGAATTACGCTGTCTTGTGTCTGTGTACGAATATTCCATTTCAAAGAACCGTCGGTTAGGCTAAACAGTCCATAAAATTGAAGAAACTTGAGTGTACTTTAAAGGTATTTTAAGCCCTAAATGATGTGCTAAATACGTATTTACAGTCCACGAGAGATTATTATTTACAATGAATAATGCATTAAGTTTTAACGGTAGTCATTGCATCGAATTGCATGTTCTTAGATAACTGTAAACTTCGTGGGCGGTTTACGAAGACAGCTTCAAACGTCACATTTTGAATTTGGAACAAATTAACGGAATGATGCTAAAATATTTGTTTACACTTTACCTAACTGTCTTTTCGGAAATTAAAGTGTATCGTAGGTGTGTTTATGTCAAGACTACCATCGTTTATGAATTCGAGGGAGACTGCCATGTGATTTCATTCATGAAAAATAATATTTTTCATTTCGGCAGTCTTAGTGGCCAGTTACATATTATGTAACTGGCCACTAAGACTGCCGCGCGATTCCATATAAAAAAGATTTTGGCATTTCCGGAATGTAATACTTAGTAGCTATTATTGAAATTAGAACATTAATTTTGTGAAATCAAATTGGCCTATTTAGTTAGATACTTCCCACTCACGGCGCCATCTTAAAAATAATAGCCGTTTGATATGTTCATTTTGAATTAAATAATGAGTTATTTACATTAACTGTGAATAAATAAATGTTAATCAACATTCCTACGATGGCTGTGTTTATAAATATCTAAATTAGGTGCTGTATGTCCGTACCGTATGAGGTGATTTTACCGCAAGCGACGCAGACGCGAGCGAATATAAAATCAAGTTTTGTAATTATACTGAAGTAGTTCTTCTTCTTCTCTTATCTATGGCCTCTGTCCGTCATTTTGACAGACAATTTTGCCAGTGTCAAGTGGATTATTTGAAATAAGATTAATCAAGTCGAGTCATACGTCAAGTCGTTTGTTTTGAAGACAAAATGGTAGATTTTCCCTTCAAAACTTGAAAACGAATCCCGTCAAATAATAAAAACACATAGCACACATTTATTCCAATGGCTCACACTCCCAATAGGAATATTACTGATGAAATAATACAATTTTATGACATTAGGGGCGTCTTGCACCAGAATCGCTAAACGCGTTTAACTCTTAAATAGTATTTAGCGAGTTGTCAAGTCATACAAATACGTCAGATTTAAATCGATTTAGCTGTTAAATACGTTTAGTGATTCTGGTGCAAGACGCCCTTGGTGTCAGTTCGTTACAAAACTTTTTATAAGTAACATCAAGTAGCGGCATTCTGGAATCGGTTGAGTCGCTCCAACAACACTATCCTGGGGGCTGTGTCTGACTATCTCGCCAATCCCATATTCAGGCACTGGATTTCTGTCCACATGGACCAGAATAAAAAATAACTCGGGTAGATTTCTACCTTTAATTCTATTGTTTATTTTTTATTCTATTTTAGTTAATGTTTTGTGATATGGGTCTGTGTATATTGTTTTGTTACGAACCGTGCCTGAAATAAACGAATTTTATTTTTATTTATTTATTTATCAAGGCAAAATTGGAACTTTATTTTGTCTATTTGTTAGGTGAATTGGGTTTTTGAGATCTGTGGTTGCTATAGCACATGCACAATGTACATGTACCTACCTGTCTACTACAATTAGATTTAGATAAGGTATAACGATTTCCTCACAATATATTCCTTCATCGCTTTTAGAGTTCATAGAAAAATATGGTTTTCCTTCACCATTCACCGATAGCCTTATTAGTAGCTATGTAATTTGATAAAGAACTTTCCCATCGATGTTTTCATGCCAATAGCCGCCTTTCTAGAAGGACTGTCATTGACAAATGCCATAGAGCACGCCTTGTCTATGCTTCGTCCCTTTGTCCCTGGCACTTTCACTTTACATGTACTCTTAGTACCTACGTTATAAAAATCTTTGGTGAAGTATGAGCTTTTTTTTACTATAAAGATAAACATTGCTGTTGTCATTTATATTTTTATATAACAAAATATTTCCTATCGGTAGTTTCAGAATTCGGACACGTAACATGATTGTAAGTGAACACTTGCAGTCATAGTATAAAATGTGAGCCATTGGAATAAATGTGTATTATGTGTTTTTATTATTTGATGGAATTCGTTTCCAAGTTTTAAAGAGAAAATCCACTATTTTGTCTTCAAAACAAATGACTTGACGTATAACTCGACTTGACTAAACTTATTTCAATTAATCCACTTGACACTAGCAAAATCATCTGTCGAAATGATGGACAGAGGCCATAATAAGAGAAGAAGAAGTAGATTAAAGTTATTAAACTCTGAGTGAAATTTAAGTTACTGTATATTATTTGCAATAAAGGGAAAAACTCTAACAAGGAGAAGGAAAATGTTAAAAATACTTATGTTGTTCCGGCTATCCTGTTCAAAATAATTGTTATTGATTTATGTTGCAGAAGTGTGGGTATAGTTTAGGTAAATCAAAGTAAACTGCTTCGCTATTTTCACAATAAATCAAGAAAAGTTGAGAAATTCCTGGGATGTTCTGAAAGAGAAGACGGAAGCGTCTATATCTGTCCGCTTTGATCTGCGTCCGATACGTGCATTACCGTTAATTAACTAGCTAAGGGCGTTTGCACACGGGCCGATGTCAACTTCTACGCAATGTTTATAATTATGCCCAGTTGACAAGCTAATTTTTTTTTATCATCGACTGGGCCCTTTCTGGCCATCATGACGGCAAAGAGAACTCTTTACCGGCGTCTGTGTTTCCGAACGCTTACAATTTATTTATTTATTTATTAATAGGATCACCAACAGTGTTGTGCACAGAAACAATATTATATTCATATTCTAGTAGTCTTATGTCTAGTGCAAACACCAATCATAGGCGAACACAACATACAATTTGAATGGTTTTCAAGAGGAGAGTGAATAGATGATAATAAATTTTAGCCCTAGATCTATAATTACATGTTAATTCCCCGAAGATCCAAGATCGATGTATAAAACAAAACACACTCGCGATGTGTTTTTGTTAGCGTGGCGAAGACATGCCGAGAATGGCTGAATAGTGAGTCAGGAATTAGTTGTCTCAGAGTGGTTTGACCAAGTGTAATGGAGTTCAAAAACTTGGGTTGTGATTTTTACAACGTTAATATCACCGTAATCATTTGAAATTGAAATAGAGGATTATTAGCGGCTGGTTTTCAATATAAACATTATATAATATTTCACTAATCAAAATTAAAATGTACATATTTATTCTCAAGGAAAATTACGACTAATACAGTATTAATAATATTTACAAAATACACATATGAAACAGTTGAGCTATCTACAAACCGTTCAAACGATTTATAGATAGCTCATCTGATCTAAATCGGTATACAAATGTGAAATTGCAACCAAAGTTTTTTATTTCCATGTACTTACCTACCTTTTTTTTAACATTACATTTAACGGTCCACACAGCAGCACATTGCTAGCTTTGTATAAGCTCGGTAATGGCTTTTCACGCTGCCACTTCCACGACACGACATCTAAACGATATCGGGAGAGCTATCATAACGTTTCAGTCTCTGAATGAATGTCAGAATTCTGTAGAAAGTCAACGTAGCTGGAGGACTAGCCTCAAGCAAAGTGCTGACAAAATCTAAAATCAATTGATAGCATTTTGTAGACAATTTCTATAGATTCGACATGGTCTTTGTCGCACCATCTATTCTGTTTTATCGCGAGAGGTCATTGGATCAAGGACAACCTATTCACAATAATAATTGTAAATGCCTTTTGTATTATATCACCTGATTTTAACCTTGACAATGAAGGAATGTAAATTTAAAATGCTATTAAATCAAATAAAATTATCATAACCTTTTTATGTACACGGACCTACCTCTATAGTCGCCTCTCTCTAGCCTCAAAGGTTTGCTGGAAGAAAACTCTTGTTAGGGTTAAGCTCGCCTTTGTATATGTCATCTATTTCTGTCTTTTGCTTATGTCCTGTGTTGTGTACAATAAAGAATTAAAAATAAAAATGCGGTGAAATAACATCCAATCAAATATAAAGAAAAATCAAGAACGTGAATTAATTGATTACATAACAGCCAATGAAGAATTAGTCCTCTAGATACAATGGTAGATTGTTTCACCTGAGTGGAAAAGTAGGTATATCGTAGTGTGTTTTTGACAGGAAAAATTGAATATACCTACTTAGAGCAAAGTATTTTGATTGACCTGAATAAAATATGTGATTATTTAAAACAGTGATTTAATAAACCTGGGGTTGACACCTACCCCTCTGTAGAGTCACGCACGGCGCGGCCAACACTAGAGGGTCGCGAAGGTTTTAATACTATAAAAGCTTAGAGTAGGTAACTTTCGATTTACAAGATTTGGAACAGTATTATGAAAAAATTTCGCGGCTCGCTCCGCTCTCTATTTTGCGTTTTAGATTTTGTCATAGCGTTTGCACGTGCAGCTTTAGACTAGACTGTCTCTACCTGACCTATATATCGGGGGGTGATTCTAGACCGAAAGACTTTTTGTCACGATATATATCACCGAAAACTGTCAAAACTCTTTACATTTAGACAGTTTTTGGGAGATATATCTATCGTGACAAAAAAATATCGGTTTATAATCACTTCCCAGGATGAAGAGGAACAGAAATCGATGGATAGTCTGAACCAGATAGATCTTCAACGGAAGTACTCTATCATACAGGCTAGAGTTCACTGGCACGCGAACTACACAGAGATGATACAACTAATGTTATGGCTCATTTAATGCCCTATTACGTTATCAGCGGAATTTCAAAGATAAATCTTAACTCGTAGCTATGTAATGTAACTTTGTATGTTTCCGTGTAAGTAGCATTTTGTTGAAAAACGTAAAACATTTTGTTGAAATTCACACTTTTTTCTACCGACAAAGTAATAACCTTGTCGTTATAATCATCAGCCTGAAGATGTTGGAAACATTAAATTGTTGGTACGTACGTTCCTATATTTCATCTGTGCATACACGTATTTTTCTTATAATAATTTATTAGAAATCATACAAGCCACCCTGACATTCTTCTTCCATGTTCTCAAGATTATAGAATCTACTAAGAATCTATTAAGAAATCTACTGCCCGTTAATATTGCATTTAACATTCTCCATCCACTGAAATCCTGAGATCTTCACAAATCATCGCATGCGTTCATTGCTACGTCATTCCACACCGATGAATAACTTTGGATTCTTCTTCTTTTATATATGGCCTCTGTCCGTCATTTCGACAGACAATTTTGCCAGTGTCAAGTGGATCATTTGAAATAAGTTTAGTCAAGTCGAGTCATACGTCAAGTCGTTTGTTTTGAAGACAAAATGGTGGATTGTCCCTTCAAAACTTGAAAACGAATTCCATCAAATAATAAAAACATATTGTACACGTTTAATAAGCTACTGTAAAATATGCTGTCAAGGTTTTGAAAAACTGATAGACATTCTGTTTTTTGTTGTATCGACTAACGTTGCAGTGGTAGGGTCTAGTGAGTGTGTATTATCATCTCTAAGTGATCTCGAGCAGCAAGCAATACTTGAGACATGAGTCAGTGTATTTTTGGCCTACATAATGGGCCATAGTTCATGCTGTACCACTTTGTGTTGCTACAATGAATGAAAGTGGTTACAACTGTTACAAGACACAAAAAAGCTCATAGAACCATCTTACTCATCATCATCAACCTATACTCGTCCACTGCTGGACGTAGGTCTCTCCTAAGACGCGCCATTGAGCTCGGTCTTCGGCTCTTCTCATCCAGTGTCTGCGCTACATTTCGCAGATCGTCGCCCCATCTCGCCGGAGGGCGTCCTACACTACGCTTGTCTAAACGTAGACCACGTTTAGGCAAGCATAGTGTAGGACCATTTTACTAAAACGAATTAATTGCGTTTATTGATTAACAATCTTATTATACACATCGTGTCTGACTGAATGTAAAAGTTTTAAATATAAATAATTAAAATTAAATAAATGTTTAACTAATTTAAAAAACTGTCAGAAGGTTCTTTAATTTAAATGTACGATTATGAATAGATAAAACTAATATATTGATCGATAGACACCTAATCGAGAATTCCCGAATAATTAATAAGTATTTCAATTAATTTATAACTAACACATTGTCTAATTATACACTTTTAACACCTTTATGTGTCAGAGTGATGGGCACGTCCTCGGTGGACGTGCTCAGTGAGGCAATGCATTGTTATAGGCCGAGGTAACCACTTAACATCTGGTGGGCCATCGGCTTGATCATTTAGTTGTATAAAAACTAAATATAATGTTGTTTATTTCAGGTAGTACCACGGATCTGGCACCAGCACTGATCGGCATATTCGACTCCTTCCTAGAACCTTCCAAAAGTAAGAAAGCTGACACATCACAGATTGAAACAGCAAAAGATGCAAGAAATGACCCACCTTTAAACACAACAAAGATTTTAGCAACAGAAGTAACGAAACGGTTAGAAGTTGTTGAAGAAGTGAACTCTACAATGATAACCGGTAGAGTAAAACTACCCGTAGCGACGGTAAACAAAAGTAGTCTTTATTCCGTAAGAACTAAGAGTGAAATCAGTGATGAAAAATATGATTTAACGTGCAGTGATTCAGTATTAGTGAATGATAAAAGAACGTTTCGCGATAACGATATGACGTTAGGAACTCTATCTCCGAATGTAAAAAGAATGATATCGAGCGCGACAGAAACAACATCGGTCAAGTTTCAAAAGAAAACTTTGAATGTGGGAAGGGGATCTGTGAGACACAAATCTAACATTCCTCTAGTTGGAGCTACATCAAAAATTTCGCAGTCAGGGCTCGATATACTACCCTCTGTAGACATTTACGATAAACCAGCGATTAAACCTAAGGAAGAAAGAACAGTTAAACCTGAATTTAAGATAGAAACAGAAGCGACATACGATGTCCCAACAAACAACAGACCAGCCATATACGACGTGCCAAACAAAACTGCGTTTGAATCACTCTCTTTGCCATACATCGATCAATCCATCGAACTTTCTATTACATGCAACGATAGAGAATTTGATACGAAACTCAAAGACGTTTCGCCGAAACAAGCGCCTAAAGTACCACCGAGAAAGAACTCTGAAGGATCTCCAGCAAAGTTCCCTAAGGTAGCTGGTACAAATAGCCTCAATCGCAAAGACTTTACTGCAAAGCAGTTACCGAAAAACGCACCTTACCCTGAAGAAATAGGGTCTACGGGGAATTTGAAAACGTGTTCGATACCCGAGAAAGAAGTAGTGAGATTGAATCCGCCAGTAGAAGTGACGCGACCGCTATCCATGAGTTCCATTGCGTCTTCTTCGTCGACATCCAGCAGTGGTGTTCAGAATAAAGGAGGAGTGAACTCGGCGTATCTCGCTTCGATCGAGAGTTTGGACGATCATAGTGACGTGGACATGACTTCTGCGAATGGGAGCAATCATTTTGTCAATAGTGCTGGGATGCTGAATAACAGTGTTTCGGAAGAAGGGAAATCTGAAGATGCTACTTCACGTGAGTGTTTGGTTTTATTAGAATTTAAGACTGTTAACAAAACTCCGTAGTTACCTACTCTACGTAATACACCATCAGTAGAGTCGCTGTTTCTTTAGATAATGACTATTGGATGTTGAAATTCTTTTTGTAGTCTCTTTTCAGTAAAAACTTTTGATCCTAATTTAAAAATCAGTTCTAGGTGGGTTCTCACAATCATTATTTATTTTATTACCAACTAACACAATGGTAGATTTTTTATTGTATTCGGTAATAAGACTTCTGAACTATTTTTATTGTTGTTATAGCTATTATGTGTTGAATTACCAATTGAATTTACATTAATTATATCATCATCATTCCCCTGCCCTTATCCCACGCTAGGCGGGGTCGGCACAACATGTCTTCTTCTTCCACTCGCTCGTATCATTCATTCATCACTTCCTTTTATGAAGACAGCTTAGAAATACCTTTAAGTTTATTCTAAAGTTAATAGTATAATAGTGAGAACGGTCACAGCCACTGCAAATGTCAATTCAGAGATGTTAGGATTGCTATGATCACTATTCCTTTCTATTGTATTAGTAATGTTTATACACATGCTTGTCTCATATCAATCTTGTTTTTGTAATCTTGATTCATATTTTGATTTAGGTACCTGGCCTTCGCTTCAATTTTCGTTCATAAGTATGCTACATCGCTTCCCATTTTGTTTCCTCATTCATAACCAAAGGATATGCGCTGACTAAGCGGGTTTCCTCATCATGTTTTCCTTCAATCACAGCAGTAGAACTATTCACTACTAATATTCTGCCCGCTACTTCGTCCGCGTCCCGTTTTATCCTGTTGTTTATCTCATTTATGTATTCCAATTTTCATACAAATCAAACCAGTAGTTTTTGCGTGAAAGAGTTACAAATATTCATACATACAAACTTTTGTGTTTATAATATTAATAGGATTAAGGAAGGATACTCAATTACGTCGTAAAGACTGGACTGATTCGGATGAAACTAGAAGTAGTTAGATAGAACGTAATCTGGAATAGTATTTAGGCTTTTTTTTATCTCGTTGCCATGCTAGTAAAGGCCTTATATTCTATTCTATAAAATGTGTTTTTCCAGGGCACCAGATAGTGGATGAAGTGTCAGGACTCTCGCAGCTGGAGAGGGTGTGCTCCGAGATCGTGCAGACTGAGAACGTCTACGTGGAAGACTTGAGGCAGGTGGTCGAGGTCAGTACTATGTATACCCCTTATGAAAACGTCAAAGTATCTATCGATATGAACAACTTTTTTAACTTTTTCCTCTGTATCCACTCTCCTTGTTACATGCCTTTCTTCCTTTCACATGACATGCCATGACAGGCCATGCCATGACAAGCCATGCCATGACAGGCCATGCCATGACAGGATCGATTGTTACATTAAAAAGTTTTGTGTATAATTGCCCACTTTCTTGAAGAATATTTTCATAAATAATGTTTCCTGTAACTACAACGGTTAAGGTAGCTACTCTTACTGTCCCATCCCCAAGCCACCCTGTATAGCAAATCTCCACGAGCGCTTATCGTTATAGCGATTTCTTCCAGCAAACTTATGGGAATTAAACATCGTGCTACTAAGAACCACTATAAATAAGTAGTACTACATGGACATCCTACATTCAACCCCCATATTAGGGTACCCGGTATCCCGTTAGCAGACGTTCCTAGATAAAACCCGTCCAAGTTCCACTGTAAGAAAAAATATACCATATTCTACCCTCTTTACAACCGCATACAGACTATATTCCCGTTACTCACAGAAAAGGTATGAGAACTTGCTAAAACCAGAATAAATTGGACCACGATGGTTAAAAGAGTGGAGTGATTAATAGGTCTACAGTTATAAGACTAAATAGACTTGAACCAATCGTACCTATATAGCGACAAAAAGTAAAAAAAAAATACTTATTAATAAAACAGAAAAAATACTTAGAACAACTTAATTAGAACAAAACTTTATATAAGTACAGGGAGTTTAAAAAGTTAAAAACTACTTGCGCAAATGTGTAATAATTAGTTTTAAATTAAGGTCCTCTCAACTGTTTCATGTGTATTTTGTAAATATAATTAATTAATCTGTTTTAAAATTAATCGTTAATTTCTCTGTTTAACTTAATTTTAAATTAAAAATTATTATAATTAATTATCTCTTAAAAACCAACACGCTCGCTTTTTTCTTAATTTATTTAATTCAAGATGATTAACATCCGTGTAAAACTTTCGAAAGTAAGTAGCCAAACTATTTATCTATACCTGACAGGCGAAAGTGGGCAATTTCGTCATAAACAACGGTCAATTTTAATAATAGAGTTTAACTATATTTACGGTGATTCGATTCACTATTTTATCGATTTGCAAGCTTTGGTTCTCAGTCGACCGTTTTATAACGGCCGTACGTATTAAGTATCTTGGCACCACATATTTTAAACAACTACTTACACCATATTAAGCTTTCCTAATATTTAGGTGTTTTACCATAAATGTTTATCCATAGAGTATTTTGAGTTTTTTATTTTGACAATAACATTCAAATTGCGCGGTTAAGAGGGTTGGTTACCTTTGACCCCGACACGATACCAATCTCGATTTGGGAAGGGATGATACTAGACTGATAGACTTTTTTGTCATCATGATAGATATAATATCTCCCAAAAACTGTGAAAAATAGCTTTTGGAACACATAATCTATCGTGACAAAAAGTCCAGCCCCCGTATTCCAATCTTTTGCTGTCAAGTTATATTTCACTGCCCAGTGTAATTTCTTCAGGTCACGTGGTACAATTGTTCTTTTTAGACACTTGACAGCAAAATATGCGCAAAAACACATCAAATGACGTCATAATGTCACTATTTAGTCACAGAATAACTATGAGTTAGTATGAACTGACCAGGATTTAAAACTTTGCAGTTTAACTTTGATTGGCATACCCCTGCTGAATCACACCACTGCCGCCATACCGCGATCTAAATCGAGATTGGTACCGGTCAAGAATAACATCCTAGGTTTATTACGGTAGCCGTATTTAGAAAATTTTAATATAATCCGATTTACTATGATTTAACACCAATTTCAAAGAATTGCTGTTTTATTGGTTTAAATGTTTCTATTTATTTAGCTTATTTAAATTAAATATTTACATTTGATGTGTTTTCTTGTTAATGCCAGATTAAGTTAGGTTAAGTAGGGATTATACAAAAATCTTCTGTCAGCTGCTTTGCTTATCGAGATTGGAATTTCGGTAGAGCTTTTTAATAGCTAAAATAGATTATTTTAAACGTAAAGAGCATATACTTGCCCAATCATAAGTAGACCACTCTGCAGCTGGGTACTTTACTTAATAAAGTTAGGTAACGAAATTAATAAATAGATGTAAAGTTGAGTATAAATGGGTTGCCCAATTATAAGTAGGTAAAGTACTTACACTACAGTTGACGAATTCAATTATCAGAATAATATTAGTTTTCAGATACATAATTATAAAAACAATATTTATACACATTCAAGAAAACAAAATTCTTAACAAAATTTTACTATGTTTACCTACTCAATCATAAGTAGAACACCCTGTTAATGAATAGGTATTCTATCCTACTAATATTATAAATGCGAAAGTTTAGATGTTTGGATGTTTGTGTTTCAATCACGTCTAAACTACTGAACCAACTTGGATGAAACTTGGCATATATATATATATAGTTCGTAACCTGGATTGACACATCGGCTACTTTTTATCTCGAATAATTAACAGGATCTACAGGATAAAATGAACGAAAAGGATTAGCAGCGCCAATTGGCAAGAGGATTTCATTGTCATGTCATGTCACGTCAGTTTGACAGGGCGTAGTACTACCTCTTTGGTTTAACAACTAGCGTTTGACATTCCAGTAGGTACGAGTTCGGTGTAATGAGGTGTAATGTCAAGTTTCTCAAAGTATCCGCTCGGTACACGCGCAGATAATATTTAATGTAAACGGAAACTGTAGACGCTTACGAAGTCGCGGGTAACTACTAGTTTCTAATATTATTCGACCCAAATAGCATAAAAAAGTAGAAAAAACACCCCTCTCAGCACGCGCCGCGCCTAATTAACGTTGACAGTTTGACAGCTGTCACTTTGACAGTGATCGGTCACTTTCGTATCGGCTATTTTGACGGGTCAAGTTTGTGGGGCAAATCCGGTAGCTTTGCATAATACTTCTAATAGAACTTCCTGGTTGGTAAATTAGTCCATAGGCAGAAAAGTAGGTATAGGTGTTTACATCACAATAAGTAATCTAAGGGCGTCTTGCACCAGAATCACTAAACGTATTTAACAGCTAAATTGATTTAAATCTGACGTATCTGTATGACTTGACAACTCGCTAAATACTATTTAAGAGTTAAACGCGTTTAGCGATTCTGGTGCAAGCCGCCCTTAGTAATTGGGGACAAATAAAAAATTATCTTATCTTACTTAATAACATTTTACGAAGTTATTTGTCGTCCAGTAGCGTTCTTGTGAAAGATTTTATTTGAGACTGTTACCCTACCCGCGACTTCGTATGCGTGTATTGTTTTCTGAGCGGATTCTTTGAGAACCTTTGACATTACAATGAGCCCGTACGTATGTCAGACGTTTTATAGAAATAGAAATTATTTATTTTACGCAACATACAATTAGGTACATACATAATTTACTTAATAATAAAACAATAACATGCGTAAAAAAGGAACCCACTCAGTAAATGCGGCGGGTGCACGGTGGCTCCTTTAGCGCTGGTTTTCAGGGGTGCCGGGAGTGGAGTGGAGTGTAGTGTACTGTATTGTTGTGTGGAGTGGAGTTTTACACCGGCTTTATACACCAAAACTCGTACTAGGCCCTCTAAAGCAACTAACGTGACGTCGTTAGTGTGTGCTTTATTGGCGCTGCTAATCCCGTTCGTTAACCGTGCATCAATGCATTTTTCGTTCGGAAAATTTATATGCGCATTAACACGAGCTTTACGGTGAAGGAAAACATCGTGAGGAAACCCGCGGCTTAGTCAGCTCCGCACGTATTGACCTTGTCTTTCCTGTGGATATGGCTGACTAGGCTGAGAGGATGGTATAGGTGCTGGGCAAGCCTACTCCATCTAAACATTGTCCCAGCCACTACAGTGTCCCGTTAAGTGTAGGCATAGGTTGCCTCCTGACGCTGTATAAATCATCTTCAATAGATGTAAAGGCCTATTATATAATCCCGTTCGTTCATTTTATCCTGGAAGTCCTGTTAATTATTCGGGCAATATTGCAAGTTTCATCCAAGTTGGTTCAATAGTTTCGACGAGATTGAAACACAAACATCCAAATATCTATACTTTCACATTTATTATATTGGTAGCACATTTCTCAGTCAGCTTACAAAACTTTATCCAGTAAAACTAGCCAGTTAATTCTCCATCAATATTGTAGGTTATAATTTCTGGGCCCATAGCTTGCGTGCGACCTCGCTGACCTGGATGCGCTTTAACGTCACAAGCGACATGCAACCGCTGAATTATTGTGTGATTCCACGACTTTTATGGAGAATCATAGATTATCTGTGCTTTTAGCACCAGTAGCTGATGCACGCTTAGGTTATGGGCGCAGCAAACCGAATAGTTGAAACTGCCCCCGTATGCCAATCTTTTGCTGTCAAGTTATATTTCACTGCCCAGTGTAATTTCTTCAGGTCACGTGGTACAATTTTGTACCACGTGATCATTCTTTTTAGACACTTGACAGCAAAATATGCGCGAAAACACATCAAATGACGTCATAATGTCACTATTTAGTCACAGAATAACTATGAGTTAGTATGAACTGACCATGATTTAAAACTTTGCAGTTCAACTTTGATTGGCATAGCCCTGCTGAGACGTTTGATAAAAAAATCTGCAAACGCGCATTGCATAGTGAACAGTATAAAATACAAGTAGAACAACATCTCATTCATAGGTTTATTTTTATCGTATGTTACACATGTGAGTTACTCGTATATTTATAAACAGAAAACAACGCGTGGGTGTTATGAAAATACTTTTAGTGCGCACTATTTAAGTTATGAATATGAGTTTGACTGGGTATGCAAGTAGAGGAAGACCGAAGAAGTGGTTGGATTGTGTGAAAGAGGATATGAATGTGAGAGGAGTAGATTCTGAGTTGACGAATGATTGGAGTGAGTGGAAGAAGACATGTTGTGCCGACCCCGCCTAGTGTGGGATAAGGGCAGGGGAATGATGATGATGCGCACTATTTGAGTGTATTTTGAAGCAAACTTTTTTTTTCTTTTATTTAGTGCCCATTATATCTAAAGAATGTACCCTAATATGATTACAATCTAGCCACGACGTGGGCTAATAAGTAATTTAAAATTAACTTAAATTGCTAGAATTGCTTAATCTAAGAACGTGTTCACTAACACGTTTCTTATTGTCTCTATTTAGGATTTAAAGGAAGACAGAAGTTCATGTGTTCTTTAGTTTGTTTTCACTGAATTTCACTAATTTAATACACTAACTCAAAAGGTCTTTTCCTTTTGAGCCTTCCTAATAAGTCCGAAATAATGTGAAAAAGTTTGACTTGCATGATTGGTTTTTGATAAAGGCGCCGTTTAAAATTATCATCATTATCAACTGAAAGGAGTATACTGGATATAGGTCTCCTCATTAGTCCTCATAGATCAGATATCCGGTAAAAAAGATTTTGGATTTTCTCGTAAATACGAAAAAGTAGTTTCATTTACAGTTCAATTTGATTTTTAATTTGAATCTATACAATGTTTTTAGTACCTATGTAATATGAGCTCACAGACTTGAAATAAACGATTTTTATGCAAATAATTTCTAGATTAAATTACATAAATATTCTTATACCTACAATACCAAAGTTGGCCGAAAAACGTTTCGTAACTCGTTATTCGGCAATTTTTTTTGTATTTCTGTATCTTTGAAACTGTGCACCTGCTGTTTTTGATGTTTCATGATGTATGTTGAAAGCCGCTGGAGGGCGATTCCAATCTCAAAGTTGAACTGCAAAGTTTTAAATCATGATAAGTTCTCATACTAACTCATAGTTATTCTGTGACTAAATAGTGACATTATGATGTCATTTAATTTGTTTTCGCGCATATTTTGCTGTCAAGTGTCTAAAAAGAATGATCACGTGGTACAAAATTGTACCACGTGACCTGAAGAAATTACACTGGGCAGTTAAATATAACTTGACAGCAAGAGATTGGAATACGGGGGCTGTAATCTACAAAACTTGCGTAACAAAATACGATGGCATACTCGGTAAAAGAGACTGACCCATCGTAATCGCTACATTGAAGTGCACTTGATTTTATGGGTTTTTTATTAAGTAATGCTGGTACTAGACCAAAAGAACAAGAAGTACGAGTAACGTTTTTCTAGCTCAATGCGTACGAATGATGACTCTACATCTTACTCGTTCAAAGATTGATTACGAGATATATCAGGCGTCACAGCTCAGTCGGTAATGGATATGCCTTCCGTGCTGTGGGTCGTGGGTTCGATCCCCACCAAGAACAAACATATTTTATGTGTGGCAAAAAAAGGCAAAACATAGATGTTTGTTCTATGTCTGGGTGTTACTATGTATTTATAAGTATGTATATGTATTTACAAATAAGTATATAAATATTCTATCAGCCATCTAGTTCCCATATTACAAGCTTTGCTTAGTTTGGGACTAGATAGATAGATAGATAGATAACTCTTTATAAAAAGCTTATAGCGTATCACTAGAGGGCGTTGTGTGTAAAGTCCATGAGTTCTTACTGTGAGAATATCTGTGAATGCTTTAAAGTTTATCATAGTTCGCTTGGTCTGGACCCGACTTAATGCAACTTTTATAGACAGTTAAAGTACAGTAAAATAAGATCCAGTTAAAAACTTGATTATCGACCAGTTCATGTTGCTTTACGAAATAACTGATTTGATAGATGTAATAAACCTAATGTTTTATTCATACTATGTGTAGAGAATACATATAAAATTACTACCTACCACGTAGTTTCATTTAGGGCTGTATTCGTATGAAAAACTCTAGCAAAAGATAGAGAGAGATAGATAGAGATAGAGATATATTTATTTGACACACAATTACAACACAGGTACAGCACAGAACAAGTATAAAAAGAAGAAAGAAAACAATAATCACCTACACAATTACTAAGTACTAGGTAGGTAGGCTGGGCAGGTGTGTGTGCTGACCAGTGCGTTGATGTGAGTCAAAAAGGTCCTGCCTCAGCTTAATGCAGCTCTGCAGAAGCAGAGCGACGCTGGTTTTCAGGCAGGACCTGAGAGTGGATGACATCAAAATCAAAATCAAAAGAGTAGATATTTTCATAGAAAACGGTCAAAAAATCTATGCTTAACTTCTCGCTCGCACATTGCAACTTTTATGACTTGACTCTTATGTCCTATCATTACATTGTTTTATCAGCTTTTTTGTTTATTTTTTAAACAAATGAACTTACTCTTTAAATCCCGAGTTTTAGTAGGTCAGGTTCTCAACAAATTCCCTCTAGCTAGTGCTCAAATACTGAGTTCTAACAGTATACGCCTACTGCCATAGTGTGGGTCTTACGCAAATCGATAGTAACAAAGTTATCGATATAATTTTAAATAAAAAAGCTCCTGAAAAAAAAAGTAGTTATTCACTGCGTTTTCAGAAAAGTTGTGAATTTTGCTTTCGGTGTAAATATTGATTAAACGATTGCTATGAATTCTTGGCATTTGATCCATTGATGAACTGTTAGACATAGATAGGCATTTAATTACTTATGAGCTAACACACAAAGTAGGTAAACTAACAAAGCTTACAAAGAAAATAAAAGTAGGTACAGAAAAATATAAAAAAAAAACTTAGTAGCTATGAATGCTGGTAGATGCTTGTGTGCTACATACACCAACAAAAGGGTTTTGACTCAGCGTATACCTAACTACTCGAAGGTAGGCGCTGTTCTGTCAAAACCATCAGCCAATATACCCTGTTCATCTTTTTTCCGATTAAAGTTAGCCATGGGATCAAATTAAATTATTCTACAATTATGTTATATGAATGGTTAGTTAGGCATTGATTTTGAGAGAGAGTAAGGTCAGAGTAAATCGGCGGCTTTTTTAACATTTTTTACATTCATCGACTTTTTATTTTTATCGATAAATTCTTTCCCAACACTAGCGTTGGTGCATCGCTCGTACATCAAGCCCACGTGCCAGCGTGCACCGTATTTAAATAACGACATTCACGCCCTTTTAGAGCTACTTACAAGTTGTAAGCTGAAGCTGGTGACATGTCGTATGTAATATCTAATAGGTTCTATAGAATGCCAAGTGACTTGAGAAAAAAAATAGAACACAGAGTTTTTTTGCAACGAAAAAAATCAATGTTGAAAGCTTTTTTTTTATGATAAGAGGCGTTTGGCTGCCAGCAGGGGTATGCCAATCAAAGTTGAACTGCAAAGTTTTAAATCATGGTCAGTTCATACTAACTCATAGTTATTCTGTGACTAAATAGTGACATTGTGACGTCATTTGATGTGTTTTCGCGCATATTTTGCTGTCAAGTGTCTAAAAAGAATGATCACGTGGTACAAAATTGTACCACGTGACCTGAAAAAATTGCACTGGGCTGTGAAATATAACTTGACAGCAAAAGATTGGAATACGGGGGCTGTTCACCTGATGGAAAGGGTAGTTGCAGCCTAGGGTGGAGCACGCTTATAAGTCCACCTTACTCGCTTAGGGGCGCTTATCGTAAACCAAACTCGATACCAATTTCAATCTCAAACCAATGTTGCCAATTGTGCGTCCGCTGGATTTGATAGACGGAAACCACCTTGCCCACTGTACTGTAAATGTTTTTTTCTTAAAACTGCCCTAAAAGCAACCCTTATGCACCAGAGGGTATCTTCTTTTCATGATTTTAGTAAACTAAGTGCCTATTGTATAATATAATATAACAGTATAATAAAATATTGTACGCCCTAAATGGGTAGGCTGTTGAAACTTTTTCTACCATAAGATCTCTTCTACACAGTTTTACAATAAATGATTCTTATTCTTATTCTATTTCACAATCTTATAATTATTCTATCCATTTATCAGATATAAATATATATTTTTATTTGAGGGATAGCGTTATTCAAGAATGGTGAAACAGACCCTGTGCGGTAAGATAAGACTCGAAACAGAAGTGACAAAAAAAGCGCGTTGAAGTCTTTTGTATGAAAAATGTGTTTTTTAGATATGAAAAAAAAAATATCGTAAATATTTTTTTTCTTAAACGCTTGTAACTTAAAATTAGCTAGAAAGCTAGTTATCATAGGAATCTACAGAATGGACGGTCACAAATTTTTAACGTAACCGAGTTTATAAATCACTTATTTTATTTATATTTAATTCGAGCCCATGTTTCTGATAAAAACCCGTAAATCTCTAATAGATTTTTAATTTATAACATCTCAATAAAAACAACGATTAAGATTTAATACGTGGGATTTGGATATGCTTTCTCTTATTTCGTTTTGTATATTTGCTAAATATAGAATGACCTAGTAATTATTTACAAAAAATATTACGACTAATACAGTTACAAAATACACATAAAACAGTTGAGCTATCTACAAACCGTTGCAAACGATTTATAGATAGCTCAACTGATTCAAATCAGTAGCAATCGGAAGCGTGCCCAAGACACTGGCTGCATTGCCGCGCTGAAATTGAAATTGACATTTATGTTTACAATGCTATGCACAGATACTTCAGAGGGGCAAAGATCCGTTGTGACTACTATACATGTTGTCTTCTTATATCGTAGATAGATATATAAAATACCACAATAATTTAGTTAATAAAACACGCCTAGATGTGACAATGACAGTGACTCTAGACCGGTGTTACGAGTTACGAAAGTGGACCGGCTTATTGTTTACCCACGTGCTGCGTTTGAACAGGCAAGCTACTGGTACTAGCATTGGAATGCGAACACACGCACGTCTCAATGGCAAGCACTTAATAGAAGACCAACTGTGTGAGTTACGACGTATTAGTAGAGTTGCCTAATTTTACCCACGTTAGATGTTTAAAAGGTGAATCACTAGCATAAACACTAAAGTGCCTGAACGTGTGACAAAAGGCCGTGACTCTGAAATACCGGTGTTACCAGTTACGACATAATAGACTGGCTATATAGTTTACCCACGTGCTGTGTTTGAACAGGCAAGTTATTGGCACTAGTACTGGAATGCGAACACCTACGTGTGACAATGACAGTGACTCTATACGACCGCAGTTATGAAATAGAAGACTGGTTTTATTGTTTACCTACGTGCTGCGTTTGAACTTACAAGTCACTAACACAATATTTGAAGTGTTAACACGCACGTGTGACAACGACAATGACCGGTCTTACGAGTTGTGTTATACCAGTAGACTTTATTGTTTGCTTACGTACAAAGTACGTGACTAAGGACTAAGTGCCTGATGTGGGTCAAAAAGGTCAACATCTATTTTTATACAAAACTTCATTCTATCTGGGACCTGTGACTGACCGACTCTAGCGGTCAAGAACGACTATGACTCACATTTAAAGTACGCACAACGGGTCTTTAGCCCTCTGAAGTAAGGTGCAACAACTATTGCGTTTGTACTATTGTGCGGAATTTACCTCCGATTCCAGCCAAAAATCGGTGCTGCCCAGATATTTTAGAACGACAAAGTTCCGTTTTGATTACTATACCGCACTATTATTTTTGTATTAATTTATATAGGTTACTTGTACGTAGTAAACGCTCCTCCAAACCTAGTAAACTTGTCCCCGTATCAAAATATCGTGTTACATTCTATTCTAAAACGTTTTTGTTATTTTCAGCGTCGAGCGACTACCGTTTTATAGTGATCTTATCAACGGGATATCGTTTTTATTTGTTTAATATTTGTTTTCGGGGTATCTTACAACCATTAAAAGTTATAGAGGTGTGTGATTAAGAGTACTATTAATTCGATATTAGATTTCTAAACCTTTGGTATGCCGGAAGGTGCATCCACGCGTACAGTATTCATCAATATTGTATCTCGCGTGGATCTGCTTTCCTGGTTGAAGTATCTAGAAATAAAACATTAATTCACCAAGAAAATTACGACTAATACAGTATTTACAATATTTATAGTATATACAAAATACACATGAAACAGTTGAGCTATCTACAAACACTTGCAAACGATTTATAGATAGCTCAACTGACCCAAATCAGTAGCAATCGGAAGCGTGCCCAAGACACTGGCTGCATTGCCGCGCTGAATAGCAATGCTGATGTGCCGGCCCAGATACTGACCAGCCCTCGGGTCAGGCGCTTCGACTAGACTCCCTGAAAGAATTTTGAATAACCGCAGGGCCTCGGTACCCCACGGACCTAGAGTCTCGACTTTGAATTGTTTATTTAAATGAGATATAAAAATCAGTGCTCAACTAGAAAGTGAATCTCGACTCAATATCACAAAGGTCTGTACACGGTGGTCTTCGTACAAGGTGCCCAAATAAGGCAGTGATCGTGATGCACCTTATCACGCTATCTGCACTTTCACAAGCACGCCCTGTATATCGCGATCTACCGCGTTGTTTTAACTAGCTTTCGTCCGTGGGTTTAATCGTATAATCAAATAAAAACTAGGTAGTGGGTCGGCGTAGCTACAGGCTCATGAGACTTAACACCTATATGTCTCAGAGTGATGGGCGCAGTGCAATGCATCACAGGGCACGTCCTCAGTCAGGCAATGCATTGTTATAGGCAGAGGTAACCACTTAACATCAGGTGGGCCATCGGCTTGTTCCATCATTTAGTTGTGTAAAAATAATTTATAAGTTTAAAAAAGTAGAAAAACTGACTTCAATTTCACCAGCTTCATCATTAGATGATGATTACAGTTCATTGGGAATGTTCTAGTGACCGTAAACATCACTAAAAAGTCACAGGAAAGCAAAATATGCAATTTCGTGTTACTTTATGTCTTTGCTGTTGTCTGTACCTAATATTGTTGCGAATGCTGTGCATGTCTATAATTGACACACATTCTATAGTAGGTATAATAATTCAAACAAAGAAGCGTCGAAAACTCAGAAACATCACTTTATTAAGATAAAATAAGATAGAGATAGAGAAAAAAAATATTAATTACTTATTTGCGGTACCAGATGTCAATAGCGTTATCTTTAAACATGCGTTTTTGAGTGTGCTAAGTTTCATAGTTGTACGAATGGGATATCCGATGCTATTCGAGCACAATAGGCAATTTGCCGAGTGTTGCCGACCTCTCGCCACGGGATGATTGCACTGTCGCAATGAACTAGCAACAATTTTTTTTTAATTTTAGTATTATTAGGTACTAGCAGTTGCCCGCGACTTCGTACGCGTCTACAGTTTCCGTGTACATTATATTATCTGTGCGTGTACCGAGCGGATACTTCTTTGAGAAACTTGACATTACACCTCATTACACCAAACTCGTACCTACTGGAATGTCAAACACTAGTTGTTAGACGAAAGAGGTAGTACTACACCCTGTCAAACTGACGTGACATGACATGGCAATGAAATGCTCTTGCCAATTGGCGCTGCTAATCCTTTTCGTTCATTTTATCCTGTAGATCCTGTTAATTATTCGAGATAAAAAGTAGCCTATGTGTCAATCCAGGTTACGAACTATATATATGCCAAGTTTCATCCAAGTTGGTTCAGTAGTTTAGACGTGATTGAAACACAAACATCCAAACATCCAAACATCTAAACATCTAAACTTTCGCATTTATAATATTAGTAGGATAGTAGGATAGGATATTATGTTTTAGCTTTTTAATGTGTACCCTTTTCTATTATATCTGCTCGCTCTCGCTCTAATCTTAATAGCTTGTTGTCTGTCTTCTGTAACTATTGCAGCACTTGGCATGATTCCTTCCTTGTAATTTTTTTCTATTCTGTGTTTTAGTGTATATAATGTTGGCGACTCAAATAAATAAACAAATAAACAAGAAATGTGATGTTGTATGACATAGAAACCCTCTCGAGATGGAATAGAATCATCAATGACAGGCGTCACAGCTCAGTCGGTAATAGCTCTGCCTTCCGTGCTGTAGGTCGTGGGTTCGATCCCCACCAAGAACAAACATTTGTGCGTGGAAAACATAGATGTTTGTTCTATGTCTGGGTGTTACTATGTATTATAAGTATGTATTTACAAAAAAAAAAGTATGTATGTATTCTATCAGCCATCTAGTTCTTATATCACAAGCTTTGCTTAGTTTGGGACTAGAGGGCGTTGTGTGTAAAAGTCCAAGAATATGTATTTATGTATTTATTATCAATATCGGTCCACTGCTGGACGTAGGTCTCTCCAGACGCGCCATTGAGCCTGTTCTTCGGCTCTTTTATCCAGCGTCTACCAGCCACATTTCGCATCTCGCCGGAGGGCGTCCTACACTACAAATAAGTAATGGCAGTGGGCTATTGTTGGAGCAAACTTACTCGAGTGGAGACCGCGTTTAGACAAACGTAGTGTAGGAAACATTTATGAAAATAAATGAATGAATGAAAAATACTTTATGGTACATAAATAAATAATAATATAAATATTCATGGACATTTCACACAACGCTCTCTAGTCCCAAGCTAAGCAAAGCTTGTAATATGGGAACTAGATGCTGATAGAATACTTATATACTTTTTTTTTGTAAATACATACTTATAATTCATAGTAACACCCAGACATAGAACAAACATCTATGTTTTCCACGCACAAATGTTTGTTCTCAGTGGGGATCGAACCCACGACCCACAGCACGGAAGGCAGCGCTATTACCGACTGAGCTGTGACGGCTGTCAACATTTAACTAAACCAAACAAAGAAAAGAAACACAGAATGACTAAATGTACAATGGGTGGTCTTATCGCTTAAAGCGATTTCTTCCAGACGACTTTCTGATGGAAAGTATTTAAAAGTACGGAAGAATTGTTTCTACTCGCGTCCCGTTTTATCCTGTTGATTTTTCGGGATATAAAGTAGCCTATGTGTTAATCCAGGCTACGAACTATATGTATTCCAAGTTTCATCCAAATAGGACCGGTAGTTTTTGCGTGAAAGAGTAACAAACATCTATACACACAAACTATCAGTGCGGGAAGATACATCCTACTAATATTATAAATGCGAAAGTTTAGATGTTTGGATGTTCGTGTTTCAATCAGGTCTAAACTACTGAACCAACTTGGATGAAACATGGCATATACAGCGTGTAGCTACAATGGCGACATTAAATTAACCAGCGTATCCGGTTTCGCGTTTTCAGAATATAGACATATTTTTTATTTCATTAAACATAAGATTTATCGAAATAAATCAATTTTCTTAAATAACGCCTCGGAGCAACCTGTACGTAAGAGCAGAGGTCATCTGTCGGGTTCACGGGTCATAACCGCGTATGAAGAGCAAGAAAGTATTGTTAGAATAAGATAAGACACCCGAAATTGCGACGTTGTGCTTGTGCATGAAAGGGATAGCTAACTCCGCTCGCCTCGCCCTTTGATTGAGGAGCGCCGCCCGCGCCGCCCGCGCCGCAGCCCGCTCGACCGACTCGACCTGCCTAGCCAGTGATACGCGGGCCGGTGTCCTTGACACACTTTATTTTAATAATTTTGCTAATTATCTACCTATTCTGAATGTTTCGCGAAAAAGACGCTTGGTTTTGTTAGTTTAGCTTTTCTATTCTAAGTACCCAATCAGGTCTACGTAGGTACAGCGATAAAGACGCTTTGATTTATTATTTGTTTATCTGTCTACCATTGCGACTAGGGAGCGGCTAAATGAAATGTTTGGTGCTCAGTGGATACTGGATAGGACGACACGACACGGACCTCTTAGGTGGCCCAATGTCACCTGACCTCAAGCCCCTCGATTTTTTTATGGGGCTTTGTGAAAGACGACGTTTATGCAAAAATGCAAAAGGTACATCTTTGTGTCCGACGTGGTGGCGGCGGCGCGGCGGCTACATTGAGAACTTGAAGATTTAATAAGTGTAAGGCGCGAGGTGCATAGGTCACAACAATAAAATTAATAGTAAAGTGAACAAGGTAAAGTGAAATTATTTGATTTCCTTGGTGTCTCTTGATTTCCCCGCCCCGCGCTCCACCGCGCCCCGCCGCCGCCACCGAGCCGCCCGGGCAGGCAGGCGCGGGCGCGGGCGCGGCGCGGTTTGCACACTCACAGGATGATTAATTTTTGTTGCGTATTTTATTATTAAGTTTGTTTGAAAAATTCGAAATTTCTATTATGGACTTTAATTATTTTTTTATTTTTTTTATGAATACTTATAAGTAGCTCTACCCGTGTGTTCATTTAATGTCGCCATTGTAGCTACACGCTGTATATAGTTCGTAACCTGGATTGACACATAGGCTACTTTTTATCTCGAATAATTAACAGGATCTACAGGATAAAATGAACGAAAAGGATTAGCAGCGCCAATTGGCAAGAGGATTTTATTGTCATGTCATGTCACGTCACTTTGACAGGGCGTAGTACTACCTCTTTAGTCTAACGACTAGCGTTTGACATTCCAGTACGAGTTCGGTGTAATGAGGTGTAATGTCAAGTTTCTCAAAGTATCCGCTCGGTACACGCACAGATAATATAATGTACACGGAAACTGTATACGCGTACGAAGTCGCGGGTAACTACTAGTACAAGATAATTTTTTGAAATTGCATAATCAAATAATGTGAGAAAAAAACATACAGTATTGTAAAATGTAGTTTTTTTTTAATTTTCAGGGCTACCTACACGTCTGGCGCCGGGAGAACACCTTTTCTGATGAGGAGCTTTCCGAATTGTTCAACAATATTGAAGACATCTACAATTTCAACAGGTAACATCTAAAAATCTATAAAAAAAACTGACTGACAATGTAACTGAAGACTGGTAGACAATGCTCTTAACACAGACCTTCTCTGTCAGTAGTCGCAGGGCTCGCCAAAGGGATTTCTGGGGACACAAAGTCCAGTAGAGGTATTCCAAACTCAGTTGAACTGCAAAGTTTTAAATCATAGTCAGTTCATACTAACTCATAGTTATTCCGTGACTAAATAGTGACATTATGATGTCATTTAATTTGTTTTCGCGCATATTTTGCTGTCAAGTGTCTAAAAAGAATGATCACGTGGTACAAAATTGTACCACGTGACCTGAAGAAATTACACTGGGCAGTGAAATATAACTTGACAGCAAAAGATTGGAATACGGGGGCAGACATCCCCTTCGCAGACTAAGAGACTATTGAACTAAGGAAGCCGCGAGCTTTTCACGATGTTTACTTCTGCATTTTAAAAGTTATTAGGGATGTAATAGCTAGTAAACTTATCTATGCTTATAAAAGACAGGATTTTGACAGGCGTCACAGCTCAGTCGGTATAGCTCTGCCTTCCGTGCTGTGGGTCGTGGGTTCGATCCCCACCAAGAACAAACATTTGTGTGTGACAAACATAGATGTTTGTTCTATATCTGGGTGTTACTATGTATTATAAGTATGTATTTACAAAAAAAAAGTATACAAGTATTCTATCAGCATCTAGTTCCCATATTACAAGCTTTGCTTAGTTTGGGACTAGAGGGCGTCGTGTGAAATGTCCATGAATATTTATTTATTATTTATTTTTATTTATTAAAAGCTCATAAAATATGCATTATCATTTCGACTTACTCAAACTAACACTACATAATAAACTAACACAATATATTGTGTTAGTTTGAGAACATACGGCATAACGACGTCCCCTCATTGAGATATCGATTAGCGTTGTTTTGTCACAGAATATAAATAGTTGGTGATGTGACGTGCAGAGCTGAATGCGGAATAAATAAATACCATTTTGGATGATTTTTGCCATATAAATATCAACCTGAACAAAACGTCACAGTAACGAATAGAAAAAGTATTTTAAAATAATATTTAAAATAATATTTTTATGTAAGAGTACATATTTTTATGTAGGTAATTACCAAAAAACGGTCCCATTAATTCCCACTAGTTACATTGCTTGTTCTATTGGTAGAAAAGATTCGAATTTTTGAGTAGTTACATTAGATTTAGATTTTCATAAATTGTAAGACTCTGAGATGACATTGGATGGCTTTTTTTATTAGGTCTTTATTAAAGGTACACTTAACGGATATTTGTCCCTCTGAAGTTAGGTGCAACAACGATTGCGCAGTACTGTTGTGCGGAAAAATTTACTTACCGGCAATTACCAAAAAATGGGTTCTGCGCAGATACTTCAGAGGGACAAAGATCCGTTGTGACTACTATAAATAAATAAATAAATAAATATTCAGGGACATTTCACACGACGCCCTCTAGTCCCAAACTAAGCAAAGCTTGTAATATGGGAACTAGATGCTGATAGAATACTTACATACTTTTTTTTGTAAATACATACTTATAATACATAGTAACACCCAGACATAGAACAAACATCTATGTTTTGCCACACACAAATGTTTGTTCTTGGTGGCTCACTATAGCTAGTCAGTTCTTAGTCCGTCACTGTACAAAAGAGGGTGTCAAAAAGAATAGTGAGGGCTCCGTAGGGAGTTCAAGGAGGGTAGTTTTTAAAAGCAAGCTTCCTCACAATTATAGCTATTTGTGTTTTCACAATGTGTGTGCTGTAAATGAGTTAGTGTGTGTATATATGCTTACAGACGTACCTATTCACAAACGTATTGAAGAACGAAAACATCTAAAGTGATTGTAGCTATAAGGACCGGTTTCACCATCTCTGAGTAAAGCTATCAAACAAGTAATTAAATTAATAATTTAAAAAACCCCCGAATCTTGGACCGATTTTCATTAAACATAGCTAAGAACACTCCCGACTAATTCACCTTTCAAACAAAAAAAAAACAAAATCAAAATTGGTTCATCCGTTCAGGAGCTACGTTGCCTCACACACACACGCCACACAGACAAACGCACACACAGACACGTCAAACTTATAACACCCCGTCGTTTTTGCGTCGGGGGTTAATAAAATTATACCCATCTTTGTCTTTGGCAAGTCTAAAGTAGAGACAGAGATATTTATATTTGACGCATGGCGTAATCATGCGAGGTTAAAATAGGGGCTTAGATTTTTAGTGTATTTTGTAAATTTTTACCCGACTTTAGCGCAAAAAAAGGTTATTTAAGTACTCACTGAAAAACGAAAGAGAGGGGGATTAAAAATTTTGAAATTAATTGTAGGGTTAATTAAAAAAGACAACAAAATGTCATGTTTACTTAAAAATCACAGATTATAAAATCGAGGTCAGAATATGCTTTTTGACGCGCCAGCAAGTCTAAACCAAAATGTTAAACTATTCAAAACGTCAAGTTGTGCAACATATCTAACCGTAACCACGTGTCGTTTGTGAATTCGGCTGTGCACGTGTGTGTGGTCTCAAAATCCCCTGATTATAAAAGATCGAATTACAAGTTTTATTATTATTTTATTGCTGTGTTTATGGGTGTAAGATGGAACACCTTCTACGTGCTGGAAAGTTGTTTTATATTGAATTAAGATATTGATTCTGATAAGTCATAAAGTCAGGGTTATGGTTTACTAGCGGTTACCCGCGACTTCGTACGCGTCTACAGTTTCCGTGTACATTATATTATCTGTGCGTGTACCGAGCGGATACTTCTTTGAAAAACTTGACATTACACCTCATTACACCGAACTCGTACTGGAATGTCAAACGCTAGTCGTTAGACCAAAGAGGTAGTACTACACCCTGTCAAGTCAAACTGATGTGACATGACATGACAATGAAATCCTCTTGCCAATTGGCGCTGCTAATCCTTTTCGTTCATTTTATCCTGTAGATCCTGTTAATTATTCGGGATAAAAAGTAGCCTATATGTCAATCCAGGTTACGTACTATATATATGCCAAGTTTCATCCAAGTTGGTTCAGTGGTTTTGACGTGATTGAAACACAAACATCCAAACATCTAAACTTTCGCATTTATAATATTAGTAGGAAGTAGGATTTTAAAGTGGTGTCGATACTCTTTGGTCTTTTCGTTATCAAAGCACACTTTTTAGCATAAATAGATTACAGGTAGGTAAGTACATAAACTTAGCTGACATTGAATTATATTGTTTATTTATTTCTATTGACCTGACATTTAATTTTTCGTTTATTTTGCAATGTATTAATTTTTTGTGTTTAATGTGTGCCACTAATTGTAAGTAGTTCCTAAGATCTTTATGCACCTACACACATGAAAGCAAATAAATTAATTATGAATTAACAAATCAGTAACTGATTTGGATCAGTTGAGCTATCTAAAAATCGTTTGCAACGGTGTGTAGATAGCTCAACTGCTTCATGTTTATTTTGTACATATTATAAATAATGTAAATACTATATTAGTCATAATTTTCCTTGTATAATATTTCCTAATGAATAAAATGTTACGCTATTAACAATGAAACTGTCTCGCCGACAAATCTTATCGCACTAAAGTTTTTATGACGTCTGCGTGCAAAACGACAGAACGAACAAAATGCAAATGGGCGTTTCGAGAGAGCAAGCACGTTTTACTGCTCTTGCAGTCGTAAACTGAAAAACAATACTTAGGCACCTTCTAGGTAAGTAGCTGACAGAAACAACTTATCTTTGTGGCCGCTGGCCATTGAACTACAAAACCAGCATTTCATTACGAAAAACGCCAGAAATTTGGCCCTTTGAAAATGTCATGTTTTTGCGCTTGTCAGTAGTATGTTTGTTGTATGCAGATTGGCACTCTAGCCCTTCTAAGTGTTCGCTAATCAAGCCGTTAATCTGTAACTAAGAAATGTGCTCACGCGCTCGTCTGAGCACAATTGTATCGTTTCATTTTCAGAGCGCCAATGCATAGTCCATTTGCAGTCAATTTGCAGAAACTTGACCGACTGATGCTTATTTGAGTTGTAACTTGCAAGGTTTTTAAATATCTGTACTTGAACGGTTTTATCTATTTATAAAAAGATCCATTACTTAGCCACCTCTCAACTAAAGAAGTCGGTTAATTACTCTCAAGCTACGTTTAAATTTTACGACGACGTTTAACTTTTCTTCTTAGTAGCTTCTCAACGTTGAGACGGGTATATGGGTGAGAATTTTTGCATATACGATCCTTTGCATATACGTTTCTCAATTTTTGAGAAACGTTTGAGAGGCGATTCTAGATAAAACTGTAAATACTTATTTAACTTTTAAATAATTGATTGTTTTTTGTTTTTCTAAAAAGTATTTTCATGTTTTTTTTTACTAAAATAGTGAAACCTCTCTAAGTAATGAACGTGTAATTTCACAAACTAATAAGTACATTGACGCATCTACCGAAGCGGAAGAATGGAAAGTTGTTATAAAGTGAGCGATAGTGACGTGGGTATAGTTAGGTATGAAAGTGTAAACTATAGAGCTTTTTTTTATTCGATTATTGATCGAGTGAGTGTGTCAACTTGGGCAAATCGGCGTTGTATTTTTGTTAGAGCATGACTTTCGAATCGATCATACGATGTGCATAGAATTTGGTAGGTCGGCAGATAGTACTACCATAATTGACTGGTAGGATGAGTTGAATCAGACAAGGGGTTGTAAAGTTATAAGGATCCAAAGGGGAGGTAAAAAAATTAAGACACAAAAAATCAAGTAGGGTGTACTGTCCTACTTATATTATAAATGCGAAAGTTTAGATGTTTGGATGTTTAGATGTTTGTGTTTCAATCACGTCTAAACTACTGAACCAACTTGGATGAAACTTGGCATATATATAGTTCGTAACCTGGATTGACTCATAGGCTACTTTTTATCTCGAATAATTAACAGGATCTACATCTAATGAATTGAACAAAAAGGATTAGCAGCGCCAATTGGCAAGAGGATTTCATTGTCATGTCATGTCACGTCAGTTTGACAGGGAGTAGTACTACCTCTTTGGTCTAACAACTAGCGTTTGACATTCCAGTAGGTACGAGTTCGGTGTAATGAGGTGTAATGTCAAGTTTCTCAAAGTATCCGCTCGGTACACGCACAGATAATATAATGTACACGGAAACTGTAGACGCGTACGAAGTCGCGGGCAACTCCTAGTGTTTAGATAAATGGGTGGGCTTTGTTTAGATATTCCAAAACCATTTTACTTTTATTCTAGGTTAATATTAAAGAACATAATTAAATACAGAATTTATTATGGCCCACCTGATGGTAAGCGATTACCGTCGCAACACCAGAGGCATTGTAGATGCTTATTTTCTATGTATATTTTTTTACCTAAGTAATGTAAGTTTTTCTTCCAGGTCTCTCTGCGAAGCCCTCAACACCTGTCACCTGGATGCCACCTGCATTGCACGATGTTTTGTTGATAACACCACAGGTCATTATTTAAACTCATATTTTCCACATCGTCCTTTATTTATTGGCCTTAAGTTCAGAGAAATCTCATAAGAAAGATGGATATTACGATGATGTCTGTAGAATTCTACAAATTGACATTATACTATAATATATATTTCAGTCTATAGCATGTACAAAATACACATAAGGCAGTTGAGGTATCTACACACCGTTGCAAACGATTTATAGATAGCTCAACTGATCGAAATCAGTACCAATCGGAAGTGTGCCCAAGACACTGGCTGCATTGCCGCGCTGAATAGCAGTGCTGATTCTATAGCTCCCCTTCTTTGCTGGATGTAGACTGCGTCCATCACTCTGAGCATCACTGTGTTCATCACAAATGTGCCTGTAATAGCACCGGAACCCATACCCTTTAAACCGGAACACAGCAATGCGAGCATCACTGTGCACTGTGCAGCGCACGAAATAGTACTACCTCAGATTAATTCTATCACAAAAACCTCTATGCAACCAAGTTCAAATAATGCCATCCGTAAGATAAAATACTATCCGTCTCAACATTCAACTTGGCAAAAACAAGGACGGAAATATTTTATTCTAAAGAATCCTTCTTATTTCAGGTTTTTCAGTGTACACTTCATACTGTACCGGTTACCCTTGCACTATGGAGAGGTTGGCAGCCCTAGCGTCTGTGGAAGCGAGCGCACGAGAGTTTAGAGAGAGACAGATAGAGTTAGGTCACCTCCTGCCTCTAGCGTCGTATCTATTGAAGCCGGTGCAGAGGATTCTGAAGTACCATTTGCTGCTGCAGGTCAGTTTTAAGTAATGGCTATATTTTTCAGTGATATGCTCTTCAAAATCTCATTGTAATTTTTAGCTTCTCTACAATTTTGACAATCTACTCATTTAAGCTGTATCCTGTTTAACCCTCGACGCAAAAACGACGAGGTGTTATAAGTTTGACGTGTCTGTGTGTTGGTGTGTTAGTCTGAGGCAACGTAGCTTCCGAACGGATGAATCGATTTTGATTTTGTTCTTTTTGTTTGAAAGGTGAATTAGTCGGGAGTGTTCTTAGCTATGTTTGATGAAAATCTGTACTACAAGATTCGGGTTTTTTTTTAATTTTAAATTTAATTATTTGTCTTATTGAATTTACAGAACGTGGTAAAGCAATGTGCATCGCGTGAGACAGAATACGCGTTATTGAAAATGACCGGAATCGCTCAACACATCGACGATATGAAGCGAAGACATGAACACGCAGTCAGAGTTCAGGTAAAAACCCCCATCTAAGAATAAACCTAACCCCTGACGCAAAAACGACGGGGTGTTATAAGTTTGCCGTGTCTGTCTGTCTAATGCATCATAGCTCCTGAACGAATGAATCGATTTTGTTTTTGTTTTTTTTGTTTGAAAGATGAATTAGTTGGGAGTGTTCTTAGCTGTAAAATATGTTTGATGAAAATTGGTTCAAAATGGCCGCCGTCACAAAATGGCGGATTAAATTTTTTTCACAACTCCCTCAATATAGGTATCGAAGTCGGGGATTTTTTAAATTTTTAATTTAAATACTTGTTGTTTATCTTCTCCAGGAGATCCAGTCGCTCCTGTACGGATGGAATGGTCCAGATCTGACCACATATGGAGAGTTGTGTGCCGAAGGGACATTTAGGTGAGTCTTAAATTATTATTTGTAAGGGCCAACGCACATCTATCGACAAAACTGTTTTGTCGCGTACTTAGTGACGTGAAAATAAATTTTCTGTTATAACGAAAACAGCATATGACGAATGCTTCCTCGTCATATGCTGTTTTCGTTATAACGAAATTCACATCAATTGACACGACAGTCTTTTCTTACGTTTTTTTTATTAATAGGTTCGCAAACCAGCCGTTAAAACAATTTAATTAATTAATTAAATTGGCCGAGCGGCCTTCTAAAAGCGAACACGCATGCATAAAATTATGTTTACCTATCTATTATAGCATTGTTTAGTACCTACCTATTAAACATTGCTTTATACGCACATACCTAGAGAATGAACTGTGCTTTTTTAGTAAATAAGAATATAGTGTAATTATGTAGTGTACTTAATAATATTATTAAGTACTTAGCATGATTCTCATTAAATAAGCATACACGCACAGATAATATAATGTACACGGAAACTGTAGACGCGTACGAAGTCGCGGGTAACTACTAGTGTATTATAAGTTACAAAAAAAAGAGTATATAAGTATTCTATCAGCAATCCAGTTCGCATAGTACAAGCTTTGCTTAGTTTGGGACTAGAGGGCGTTGTGTGAAATGTCCGTGAATATTTATTTTGTGTTGCAGAGTATTCGGCGCTAAGGCGATGCGACACGTTTTCCTCTTCGACAAGATGCTACTTGTCACTAAGAACAGAGAGGATGGAATTTTGGCATACAAGTCACATATCATGGTAACTACTGTTTAAGCCCCGACGCAAAAACGACGGGGTGTTATAAGTTTGACGTGTCTGTATGTGTGTGTGTCTGAGGCACAGAACAGAAAGTCTGAGGCAACGTAGCTCCCGAACGGATGAACTGATTTTGATTTTGTCTTTTTTGTTTGAAAGGTGAATTAGTCGGGAGTGTTCTTAGCTATGTTTGATAAAAATCGGTCCAAGATTCGGGGTTTTTTTAATTTTTAATTTAATTACTTGTATACTAAGGGCCTATTTCACCATCTCTGAGTAACACTATCCCACTATCCAATACTATCCATTAAATAAAAATATACCCATCTTTGTCTTTGACACATTTATAATAGAGGCGGAGATATTTATAACTGACGGATGGCATTATCATGACACATGGCTTACTGTTATAAATAAGTAGACAGGTACCTAAATGCCTTGTCCCTTGACCCATCCTTGTTTTTGTGTATTAGATCCTGTCGATCCAAAGGTTGCCTGGAAGAGATTGCTTTTAGCAATAAGGCCGCCCATTGTACCTACTTACCTCCTAAAGAGTCTTTATTATTGTATTAGTTTAAGTGGAGAGTACTAAAGAATATATCTATCTACCTAAATCCCACTGATATTATAAATGTGAAAGTTTAGATGTTTGGATATTTGGATGTTTGTGTTTCAATCACGCTGTAACCACAAACAAGTATTTGATGACTGCGAAATGCCAATCTTTTGCTGTCAAGTTATATTTCACTGCCCAGTGTAATTTCTTCAGATCATTCTTTTTAGACACTTGACAGCAAAATATGCGCGAAAACACATCAAATGACGTCATAATGTCACTATTTAGTCACAGAATAACTATGAGTTAGTATGAACTGACCATGATTTAAAACTTTGCAGTACAACTTTGATTGGCATACCCCTACTGGTCCGATTTGGATGAGACTTGGAATACATTCGTAGCCTGGATTAACACATAGGCTACTTTTTATCTCAGATTAACAGGATCAAACGGGACGTGGACGAAGTCGCGGATAGAAGCTAGTGTTAAATAATGATAATATTTTCAGTGCAACAACATGATGCTAGTGGAATCTATCTCAGGGGCGCCATTGTCCTTCCACGTGATCCCATGGGACTCCCCGCGTTCACAACTCACACTGCAGGCGAGGTCGCCGCGGCACAAGCGAGAATGGACTCTATTACTGAAGAGGGTAAGCATTGTTTTGTATGGTACAGTCGGCAATACATCAACCTATTAAATAGTATTCTCTGCCTTCCGTGCTGCGGGTCGTGGGTTCGATCCCCACTGAGAACATTTGTGCACATTTGTGCGTGGAAAACATAGATGTTTGTTCTATGTCTGGGTGTTACTATGTATTATAAGTATGTATTTACAAAAAGAAAGTATATAAGCATTCTATCAGCCATCTGGTTCCCATATTACAAGCATTGCTTAGTTTGGGACTAGAGGGTGTTGTGTGAAATGTCCCTGAATATTTATTTATTTATATTTATTTAGTATTTAGCGAGTTGTCAAGTCATATAAATACGTCAGATTTAAACCGTTCGTCGTTCGACCGATTAGTGTTATTCTTACGAGAACCTAGTGCCTAGACAAGCCACTACATAATTTTAAGCATGTGTAATTTTTGAAATAATAATAAATAAATCTATTTAGCTGTTAAACACGTTTAGTGATTCTGGTGCAAGCCACCTTTAATGAATGTAAAAAAATGTTTAAAATGATGGTTTTGGTTTCAGGTAATATTGGAGAACTACAACGCAGTGATTCCGTCTCACGCCAGACAACTTGTGATGGAACTCGGTCAGAATAAAACCGATGGTAAGGAATATAAATATAATATAAATATAAATATTCATGGACTTTACACACAACGTCCTCTAGTCCCAAACTAAGCAAAGCTTGTAATATGGGAACTAGATGGCTGATAGATTACTTAAATACTTTTTTTTGTATATACATACTTATAATACATAGTAACACCCAGACATAGAACAAACATCTATGTTTTCCACGCACAAATGTTTGTTCTCAGTGGGGATCGAACCCACGACCCACAGCACGGAAGGCAGAGCCGTTACCGACTGAGCTGTGACGCCTGGCACATATTACAGTTATTTCCTTCTGAAATAAATTTTCAATGATCCAAGATTTTAAATATAATCATCCCAACTACATCCCAGTGGTGGTATAATGGTGGGCACAATTTAGATTGGTGGGTAACGACCAAAGTTTTTGCATCGTCGCACACCGGATTTCATAACTGAGTGTCACAACGGAACAAACATTGTACTACCTTTGTTCCGTTGTGACACTTTCAGTTGTGAAATCCGGTGTGCGACGATACAAAAAATTTGGACTTTATCCTGATACCGATTTGGATCAGTTGAGCTATCTATCGTTTGCAACGGTTTGTAGATAGCTCAACTGTTTCATGTGTATTTGAAAATAGCTACTGGATTAGTTGTAATTTTTCTTGTGAATAAATAAACAACATAATGGTTGGTATAGACTCCCCCCCCCCCCCCTGCCCCCACCCAACCCTCTCCATAACACTTAAGGATGCAATAAGGACAGTCCATAAAACTTCAGGCGCATTAAAGTAGCAATCAATATGAACAGTTTTTTTCTATTAATAATTTATTTTTTAAATAATTTTATAAAACCTCCATCCTCTAGAATAAATTGTTAATTTGTTACAGATGACATGTTGGCAGAGAAATCACACAACCTCATCACGCAAGCGTCAATGAGGAAACAGCTCTCGGCACCTGAATACTTAGAGAAACGCAAGATAGACAGAGAGAGAAGAAAGTCTTTCGAAAACGGCATCCGAGGCAGAATGAAGAAGAACAGAAAACACACGCTTACAAATAAAGCTGAAACCCAGGAATGCGATTGTAACCAAGTATCAGCTGAAAAAGGTATAGATTACACATGTGATAATTGCTATATTGATTTGTGCTCTGATTGTGAGACAGAACTGAATAAAGATAAAGTTGTAGAAGATAAATGTAGTTGTAAGCATGATGATAGAGAAATCACAGGAGATAAATGTCCAGATTGCGATAAATCATTGCATTATATAGATTCGGGAAGCGCTGAGCAGTTAGAAAGAAAACCACCTTCTTGCAAATGCTCTGACTTCAAATCTTCGCAGGAAAGTTTCGGCAAAGAGTTTGGGGGGACGTTGAATAAGACTAGAGGCTACCATTCTTCTGATAACATCATTAATTATACAGAAAAGAGCGTAGGTAAAGATGAGTTGACTACAGCGAATAGCTCTTTGACTAATGTTAGAAATATTCCCAAGACTTGTCTCAAATGCGCCAAAATAAAAGAAAATATTGTTATAACTGACACTTTGCGTGTTAGACCATCAAGGTGTAATGATAGTGATAAACGAAAGGCAGATTCTTTGACAAGATCTAAATCTAAAGACGATCCACAAAGATCTAAGCTTTCTAAAATAGGAACTTGGAGAAGGAAATCCGAACCAGGGCTACAGCAAAATATGATAGGAATAATAAATAAAAAGTCTCAAGACAGTGACGGAGAAAAAAATGAAACAAGAGGAACCGAAAAGATAGAGTTTGAATGTCGAAATTGTGGAACGAATAAAATAACAAGAAAAGTTAGAGTTAATGATGGAACAATAATATTTAATCCAGAATTAGATGGTCAAAAACGGGAAGGAAATCCATTGAAATCAAATTTAGAAATAAGAATGTACACCACGAAAAATATACCAAAGAAAATATCCAAGATCAAAAAAAATCGAGCAAAAGGCATGCGACTAGGAACGGACACTACGGCAAAATTTTACGCTGATTTATCATCAGACGTGTCAACTGAAAACATTCTACACATATCCGAATCTAATGATAGTCTCAATGTTGACAAAGCTAAAGAAACAAAGACCCCTGTACCTGAAACGATCAGCAAAGATGAATCAATAGATGAAGAAACCTATAGAAAATTGATAGAAAAAACGGATTCATTCAAAAAGAATGAGCTAGAAAAGGTAAAGTACTTAAATAAACAAAAGGTCATTACGGAAGGGCCAGAACTCGAGGACAAAACAAATGAAGAAACAAAACAAGAGCAGGTGTCAGAAAATTGTGAAGAGACTGAGCAGCCGTTGGAACAGATAATATCACAGTTGCTGTTGCAAAATCGAGAGTTTCAAAAACTAGTAAAGAAACAACAGCTAAGAAACAGTGCACAAAGAAGACATCAAAGACTAATGAAATCACACTCAAACCCAGAACATGTTATAGTCGCAAAGTTAGAGGCCATGAAACCTAAATATGGAAGACAAACTTCAGAAAATATAGATGTCATTCGTGCTGATGACGTCACAGAGAGAGTAGATTTACAAACAGAAGTAAGCACGACTGAAGAAGATCACATTTATGAAACGTTACGAGTCGATAACAGAGTAGATGAAAGCCTACATAGTTTGAACACAAAAAGTAAACTAATACAACACTCTCATTTAACTAGACCTAAAAGACTACCTTCTCCACCTAACCCACCGAATGTAATAGAATCTCCAAGAGGTCCTGAATCTGACTATGTGTATTTGTCATTCGATCAACTCAAACAAATACAAGACACAGATGGCATATATGACGTACCAGTGAAATCACCTCAAAAAGTTGAACCAAGAGTGTCAAACGAATATTACGTAGCAATGGAAGCCAAAACAAACGTTTCAAACGAAGATGAAAATATCTACGATAGTCTTTTAGAAGTTTGTCGGCGGAAGAAAGACGCACCAGATACATTACCTGCTGATTATTTACCAATGGGCTCAGATCAACAAAGTCCGAATACGCCAGAAATATGGTTGAGCCGGCAGAAGGAACACTTTAATGTATCCCGTGATAGAAAGTCAGGTTCTTTGCCGAGAAGCTTTCAAGTTGTTACTGGTCAAGATGAAGACAATTTGAGTAGCTTCAAGTGTAAACCCAACATCAACACCAAAACATACGTAAACAGAGATGGTAAAGTGAAAAGTACTGATAGACCGTACACTATTGCTTCAGATCAGAGTGAAATTAGTTACGATGATGTTGAAAGTTACATGAGCGAAGGTGATATTCTCAAATTCAACAAATCATCAAAATCAGAGACTGACTACGGTCAGAACATAAGCCAGTCTACTCTAGATTTGGAAGAAGAAATTGATAGATGCTACAAAAACAATTTTGAGAGAATTGACCATTTAGACAAGAACAAAAATGAAACACTGCTAACATTACCACAGTCAATTCTAAATACAAGTATGACATCTTCTTGTGAGGTTCTGTCTTCTGAAATGGTTGATGAAAAACCTGCAGTGGTTGAAGTCATACACCCAGAACACAAAATCTACAAACCAACCAGTAACATGCTATCACTGAAATACGTTCTGGGTAAATTCAAAAATAAAACTCCGACCAAAGCCGAAGAAGCAGAAATAAATGCCAATGATCCGAGTAGTCCTGACAGCACTAAATCTGATACGAAAAGCTCGTCGAATGAAAAACGATCCGCTTTGAACCCTAGAAGCTATTCTAAAAATCTACTGCAAAGGTTTAGAAGTATCATAGGTGATGAACACACCGATACCAATGAGAATAGGTCTCAATCACCAGTGAAGACTCAAAAATCTACTGATGAAACTTCAAGCAGTTTAGCTACGAGTGAAATCAAAGTAGTCATAACATCCACTGACGCTAGTCCTACAACATCAACTATTGTATACGCTGTTAATAACGAGCTACTAAGTAAAAGTGTCTGCGAACAAAGCTCAATGTCTGAAAGCCAGAATGAAAAAAACAACTTAGAAGCACTATCTCACAGCTGTGACAACTTTACTCAAAGTGACACATCCCGCTCGGCATACGATAGAAGTATGAGTATTGTCTCAAATACTTCCAACAGAAGCTCGCCTTTGAAGTCTAACGACAACTCACAACAAAATCTAAACAAGCTTCCAATATACATGCAGGGTAGTAAACATTTAGGAGCCAGAATAGCTCAGTCAGACTATGTTGATCCGTCCACCATAATGACTGAGAAATCAGCCCTCAAAAACATCAATGTTCTAATCAACAAAAACGCTATACGACCTGATAGCCTCTTTTCTAACTCCTCATTCGTAACCACATCCAGTGAAGGAACTTACCTTGAATGCCAGAAATCTAATGCTCAAGAGAGCAAAGATAAATCAGGAAATTCCACTCAAATTACTTCAGACGACAGCTTCTATGAAAAATCGTTTGAGAAAATAGAACATGTGACAGATGAAGACGTATTCCGAGATTCAGCTGTTTATTCTGATCAAGAAGACGATGAATCTAAGACTGATCCTAAAGTAGTAGTAAAGTCTACTAAAGTTGATAATTTTAGACAAAAGCCATCATTCAAATCACATATCGCTAATACTACAGTCAACGAAAGATCTACTGTTCAAACTCGTGTCATTACTCACAAAGCACAAATCGAAAGAGTGAGTAATGTTAAAACAGAAACAACTAAAGCAAAAGTAGCACCTCCGGTTCCTGCTAAACCTAGACTGAGTCAAATACCTTCTACTACAACTTTCCAATCTAGACAATTCACAGCTAAATCTAACAGTAAAATAGAAGCGTCGTCATCAAATGAATCTGTCAATATGAAAACTATCAAACGCAATACTAATTACAAACAACCAGTATCAAGATCTGAATCGACTCCTAGTGAAGTAAAAGTAGCTGATGACAAGAGCTTAGTAAATGAAGAAAAGAAGGCAAATGATGAACAAACATTAAAAGAAGAAGTAGCTAGCCAAGTTAATAAGTTCAAATACCAAGGAAACATACAAATGAAGAGGCTAAGTTTCGAAAGAGCCAGTCTCGACTCAGCGACACGGAAGATCAAGATAACAGAAATGAAAAAACCAAACGAACCGCCAAAAACAACATCTAAATCTGTGTTCGAAAGACGAATGGAGATCGAATCGATGTCTAAAACAAAACCTAGCCAGTTAAAAAAACCGACACAAGTCGATAAACCAAAAAGTATAACCACAAAAGTAGCCGGTTATGAAAGAAGCATGAGCGAGGGAAAGAGAGAGAGTGATGGGAAGAGAGAGATAACGCCCAGTAGTAGCACAGAGAGAGCCAACATTCCTTCCAACAGAAGCAGTATTAGCGCTGAGAGTAATGACGATAAAGCGAGTTGGGTAAAGCAAGTTGTCAATAAATTCCAATAACAAAATGAAACTTCTGCATTTAAGTATTCTTTTGTTTTAATTTAAAACTTAGGGGTAATTGAACCAATCTGACAGTCGCCGCGTTACGTAAACCTAACGTATTCGAATCATATTGCGCGTCAACGCCAGCTCGACTTCCAAATGTTGTAGCGCCACCGCGCAGTGTTACGATACGTTTACGATTATTACATTTATTTGTGATCAAGGCACTGAATTATACTGAAATTTTATAAAAATGGTCTGTGATCGACATGTTACAGTCGCCATTGAAATTAATATTTTATTTTATACGGATTGTAATACGCGTTCAATATGTTATTTAAAAAATGCGATCTCTAAATACTTATCTACTTTAAGTTAATCCTACATAGGAAAATTGAACTCGATAGAAAAATAAAAAACGAACAAAAATGCCCCAATTGGTCCCAGTAGATAAATATTGCTTCTTAAAATATTGAAATGTTAAAAATAATAAGTATCAATTAGTAAAAGCTGAAATAAAGACTTAAGGGCAATATATCCGTCTGTTTTTTATATTCCGACTTTTAAAATCTGTATTTTTGAATAAGTAGTTATAAGTTTAACGATAATCCTATTTGTAAATATTTTTCGCTACTCTTAACTCGTGCCATAGATAAGCAGAGTACCTATAGTATTTTGGCAATAATGTATTTTTTTATTAAATAATAAGTAATAATTATAATAAATGTTTATCACTTGGCTTCAGTAATTACTCCAAACACATATTTTTGACAGTAATTTTATATCACAAAATATTTTTATTAGATTATTTTTATATAAACAATAAATTGCAACTTTTAATGAAAATAATGTAGAACATGAAATGCAATATTACGATTAATTTGTAAAAAACGCGAATGCTTATTTTGCTATACCTACTTATATTTAAAAGTGCCATTTCTAAAATTATATTAATCGAAATTTTTGTTCAAGTTAAGAAAAGCAGACAGTCCATATTGTTCATACTTGTTAGTTCATACTCATAGACCAGCTATGCTGAATATTTTTATTTCGAGGTTTTAGTTTTGTGCAATTGAAAATCTACTTGTAGGCTACATATATAAAATTATTTATTAAATATCTTTCGATATGCAATTGTTTTTGTTACTAACACCAAAGTAGATTGTTTTAGTATTATTTTTTACTAATAAATCCACCTAATAATTTAACATGATGTTTTATTTTACGCATTTAGATAGGTAGGTTTACAATTTAGTTTTCAAAAAGACGATATGACTTTTTGGCTAGCAGAATATCGATTTAATTCGATGGGCACGTCCTTAGTAGACGTACTCAGACAGTGTGACAGGCGTTACAGCTCAGTCGGTAATAGCTCTGCCTTCCGTGCTGTGGGTCGTGGGTTCGATCCCCACCAAGAACAAACATTTGTGCGTGGCAAACATAGATGTTTGTTCTATGTCTGGGTGTTACTATGTATGTATTATAAGTATGTATTTACAAAAAAAAAAGTATATAAGTATTCTATCAGCATCTAGTTCCCATATTACAAGCTTTGCTTAGTTTGGGACTAGAGGGCGTTGTGTGAAATGTCCGTGAATATTTATTTATTTATTTACTCAGTTAGACAATGCATTGTTATAGGCAGAGCTTACCGCTTAATATCATAGATAGATAGATAGATATATTCTTTATTGTACTCTCCACTTAAACTAATCATCATATATCATCATTATCATTATATTATGCCATATTATAAATATTGTAAATACTTTATTAGTCTTAATTTTCTTTGTGAATAAATTTAATTTATATTATTATTATTATATATTATCATGTGAGCAATCTAACTATTCCATCATAAAATAAAAACTACTTATAAAGGAAGCTATTAAATAAATGTGGACCATTTTGATTCAGTCTGTTTACAGAACCTACAATCTAGTACTTACATTACATGGACTAGATTAGGTATCGTTTACATCAATCCAGTAAGAAATACAAAATGGTATTAAAATAATAAGGTCGAGTAAAACAGTTTTTTCTATACAATTAAATGGAACAAGACGATACCTGATGTTAAGTGGTTACTTCGGCCTATAACAATGCATTGCCTCACCGAGCACGTCTACTTAGGACGTGTTCTGTGAAGCATTGCACTCCGTTCACCACTCTAAGACATAAAGGTGTTAAGTCTGATGTGCCTGTAATTACCCCGGATTATTCCCATCAGTCACAAATCTGTCACCCTAGGCGACAGGATAGACAAAAATATCCAATGTGTCGCTGTTTTTGTAGATGCGATTTTTAAAAATTTAAAAAGTCCAATCTTTCGCCCCTGCATCCTTACCCTTCAAACCGGAACACAGCAATGCGAGCATCACTGTGAACACAGCAATGCGAGCATCACTGTGAACACAGCAATGCGAGCATCACTGTGAACACAGCAATGCGAGCATCACTATGAACACAGCAATGCGAGCATCACTGTGAACACAGCAATGCGAGCATCACTGTGAACACAGCAATGCGAGCATCACTGTGAACACAGCAATGCGAGCATCACTGTGAACACAGCAATGCGAGCATCACTGTGAACACAGCAATGCGAGCATCACTGTGAACACAGCAATGCGAGCATCACTGTGAACACAGCAATGCGAGCATCACTGTGAACACAGCAATGCGAGCATCACTGTGAACACAGCAATGCGAGCATCACTGCTTGGCGCACGAAATAGGTGCTAGTACTGAACCCGGACGAGCTCTTTCACAAAGAGCTTTTTTATACACTCGAGAGCAAAAAAATCGACTCAGGCGACACACCTGCAGTCGCAAGTCACTGGCAAAAAAACTGATCGTGTAAATATTTTTTTCATAGTAAAATCATAAAGCTCCTATTATTAGCTTCAAAATGATATAAAATATTGTAATGTTTCTTGCTCACACAACCCAACAACATGTTGTGATCAGTAACCACCCTTTTTGCGCTTGTTTACAATAGTGCTAATTAAGGGTTACTTACCCATATAAAAGGTTATCTACCTGACCCACCCTTATCAGTTAGCCGTCAAACGTCAACCGATACACATCTCCGTTATCAACAAACAAGAATTCTACCTGAAAATGGACACAACAAGTGATGAAGCTGCTCAAGCGGTCACCCTATTGCGACAAGGCCAGAGTCAGCGTGAAGTGGCACATGCGTTGAACATGAGCCAGTCTGCTGTTTCCAGAGTTTACCGTCGTTACCAAGAGACTGGTAACTTTAATCGAAGACGCGGTTCCGGAAGAAAAAGGTGCACATCGGAGAGAGATGACCGTTTCATTGTCAGTACATCGCTGAGAAATCGGGCCCTCACTGGCGTTCAAGTCCAACAAGAGCTCAGAGAAACGCGAGGAGTGGCTGTTAGTGGCTGGACAGTCAGAAGACGACTTAAGGCAGCTAGCCTTGAGCCAAAAAGGCCAGCTACTGGCCCCAAATTAACCCCAGCCCACCGAGCAGCCCGCCTACGATTTGCCAGAGAACACGTTGATTGGACTGACGAACAATGGAGCTCCGTCCTCTTCTCAGACGAAAGCAGAGTATGCTTGCATGGTAGCGATAGAAGAGGACGAGTCTACAGAAGACCTGGAGAAAGATTCGCGCAGTGCTGCATCAAAGAAAATGTGGCTTTTGGAGGAGGTTCCTGGATGGTGTGGGCGGGCATTTCAATGGAGGCAAAAACCGAGTTGGTTTTTATTGAAACTGGTGGTCGAGTGGGAGGATTGACGGCGAACCGATACATCGATGAGATTTTAGGGGATCACGTCGTTCCCTACGCCGGTTTCATAGGCGAAAACTTTATATTAATGCACGACAATGCCCGTCCACATACTGCAGGTTCCGTCCGGCAGTATTTACAGGAGGTCGAAATTGCCGCTATGGACTGGCCAGCGCGTAGCCCGGACTTAAATCCTATCGAGCATATGTGGGACGAACTGAAACGAAAAGTTCGGGCTAGAAATCCTGCACCAGCCACAAAATCGGACCTCAAAGCGGCGCTCATTGAAGAATGGGATAGCATCGAACAAGATCGAGTAAAGAAACTTATTCGATCCATGAAGAAGCGATTGGAAGCTGTTATTAGGGCCAGGGGGGGCAACACTAAATATTGATAGTTTAATTTCTAATAAATTAATATTTTGACGAATTTAAGCTGGTATTTTCTTTACTGTTAATGATCACCCTTTTTCATTGCTTAAGACTCCTTCTCATTCAATATTTTTTCATTACCAAAATAAAAATGTAAATAACAAAGTAGACCACTCATTTTAAAGTTAAAACTAACAGCTTTGAGATGTTAAAATCAGAAATAGAATGAAAGCTTCTGATTTTTTGCCAGAGTTTTTTAAACGCGGGCGTGCGTCCTGAGTCGATTTTTTTGCTCACGAGTGTATAATGCATGCTGTGGCATCCTCTAATTGAAGGAACACAATAGTTTTAAGCCCATTGCCATGACATTTCTGTTGTTATCGTGTCACCTTTGTTGGATGTCCTATGAATAAAAATAAAGAGACCTACGTAACTATAAGTAGTAATGATAATAATAATTTGTAATGACGTCACCTCTTCCCCCCTTTTTTTGGCTCAGTCTGAAAAAATTTTAATATAGCTCGTAAGCTCTAAAGCAATAAATGTTTTTTCTTCCTTTCTTTCTTTCAAAAACAGCGCTGCTCCGCCTTTTGTGGAGCAGCAAACAAGCTGAGACTAAGCTTTTTTGGCATACCTAGGCACCTACCTGGCATAGGACCGCTTTTGTTTATTTTTGCTTTGTTTGTTTTGTTTTATTTAAGTTTGTGTCCTACCTATACCTACCTACATATTACATATTATAATATCTCTGTATCTTGCCTGTACCTATTCTTTGTTTTCTTATTTTATTTTCTTTGTGTACCTATGTATTATCTAACTTGCCAAAATAATTTTTTTCATTTTCATTTTTTTTTAGTAGTTCCGTTCTTCCAAAACCAAACCGGAACAATAAAAAATCAAAACAGCAGTATTTTATAGCTCACCCAGAAACTACAAACAACGCAAACGAAGGCAACAATCTTTTTCCGATAAAAAAAGGTCATGAAAAGATGCCCCCTAGCCTCCTTGGAGGGCTGACAGAGGGTAGTCACGCGAGGTACTACCCTCCACGGCGTCTTTACGTGTACCTATCTGCTTATACCTACTGAGCTATGAATGCAAGGCACAAAAATGGTAAATAATAAAGTAGACAAGAGCGACACTAGTCCCCTGTGGGTTCAGACTGTAAAACGGCTAAAAGCTTACATACTTTCTGAAATAATTTATAAGTTAAAAAACTGGAAAACCGACTTCAATTCGACTACCAGCTTCATCATCAGATGATGATGATGATGATGACCATTGGGAATGTTCTAGTCACTATAAACACCACATAAAAGTCACAGGAAAGCAAAATACGCAATTTCGTGCACGTGGTTGGTGTTGATTCTTTAGAGGAACAACTGGTGGGTTTTTGCTTTTCTCCAATTAAATGCGGTTTGAATGTACAAACTGGGTTTATTGACAAATTTAGAAAAATGTAAAAATTTAGGTGTGCACCACAAAGGGTCCATTGTTGCTAGCAGTAAAATAGTAGGCGCTACGCCGCAACTTGGCATATTGCATCGTTGCTAGCAGTAAAATAGTAGGCGCTGTGCCGCGCCGGCCATATTTTTTTATTTCTATTTATAACCCAAACTACTCAACCGATTTTGATGAAAATAAAATGGGACCAATCTGGAAGTATATCCTTTCAAATGAAAAAAGAATTTTTGAAATCGGTTCATAAATGACGGAGTTCTGAGGTAACAAACATTAAAAAAAAAAAAAAAAAAAAAACATACAACCGAATTGAGAACCTCCTCCTTTTTTGAAGTCGGTTAAAAACTTCTTGGTTTATTGCTTTTGCGACTTTTCAAAAACCAATAAAAAAATACATAGTAGTCATAATTTTTTTATTCAATAAAATCACAAGAATCATTTAGAATCGTCGTTTTTTCTGATAAATGAATTGGCGCGAATTAAAAATCGGCTATTTTCATAGGTATTACTTACCTACAACAAGTATTGTGTCATCGAATGCAAGTAATTAAGGAATTAGGACGTGGCACTGACTACACATCCTTAAAGACCCTAAGTTTAATAAGTATGCGAGTCTTCGTGGTCCTATTGATGGGACGACGAGTCACTCACGCACGACTGATATTATTTTTCATGGTCCCATTGCTTTCTGTTGTTTTAAATCTTCCATCCTTTATAAAACTATGTACTATTTACCTAGGTACAAGTAAAACCTTTATTTTTTACTGATTAATAACCCCGGGTCTGGATGCATAATGTCAAAGTGATTTCTACCTACCTATTCAAAACTATGAAGGGAAACTACGAAAAGACAAAGCAAAGAAAAAACAAATCTAATTAGGAATTCCGATGAGCAATACCACAGATAATAATATAAACTATACCGAACATTTACCTCAGTTTTGTGGCTCGCGTGATGTACGTCGTATTTTCCCCCCAAAACTTCAGTTTTCCATTCCATCATGGCGGCTAGGGATGCACGCAAGACACTGCCTGTCGCGTAGTGCAAGAGTCCAGGGGAGATTTCTTACTATACATTAATTACGATGTATTAAGTACTAGGGTTTAAAATATGGTGTAAAAATGAAAACCGGTACAATTAAACGTAAAAGTTAATAAACCAAGCGAAGGTCAGCATTTAATTTTGTTATGGCTATCATCTGGAAGTGGATGGATCTCAAGCCAAAATGCTAGGTAATTATGATTATTAATTGCTTATAGTTATGCAAGTTATTGTGAGTTTTTGTGTCTAAATTGTGCCTTTTGCTATGTAGGTAGGCGCGTTGTACAGAAGAATTTAATACATAAAGCTTTCAACTCTTGCACTACATCATCCTGAAGAAAACTTTATCGTTAGAACAGAGCCGATACACGAATTTTGAACGCACGTGCGATAGGGACAAAATACAGGAAACCAACAAAAAGTTTATTCGAAAACCATTCTTCCCTGCGTCTATTGGCTGAATCGGTGCGTCCGCGATGCCGTCTTCGAAATAATTTAAAAATTAAATTTCGAATTCGCGTGGCTCTACAACTTTAGAACAGTTTACGAAGAGCGCTATTGTTATTAAAATTTGCATAGACCTTTGCGGTTTTACTATTTACAAGGTCTTGGTGTCTAGTGATGGGATCGACTAGTTATTTGGCAAAACCGAAAGCGGCTGGTTACCGAATTAAGAGCGGTTCAAGCAATGCTGGCTCGGATAAGGAGATGAACGGGAAGTTAAAGAAGAACAAAATAAGGTAGAGCTTTTTTTGTAAATTTTGAGGAGAATGAATAAGTTTCTTCTACGCAAATATTTTATCGTCGATCGTCACTTAACATCAGGTGAGATTGTGGTCAAAGGTTTACGTATGAAAATATAAAAAAAACTCGTGCTTGGTGCTTTTCTTAAAGTAACTTGCTTATTTTATAATCTTCACGTCCAACGACAGTATGTATTTCTGAGCATTTTAGCTGCAGTGTTAAGTACGTTGTGACTTCAAAATCGAACTCCCACTTTTGGACTGCACCAAACAAAGCACTTTGGACGCTGTACGCTAAGAATCTAAACATTATTTATTTTATTTTTTATTTTATTTATGGTACTTATATACTTATTAAGTTATGGGCGTTTCAAATAAAATTTCTCGGCTATTATTTAATTAATATGTGCATAATATGTCTACAAACAGACTTTTAATACAATTTAGGTACATCTTAGTAGCGCTGCTATCTACCTAATACAAAATGGCTTAAGAATAGTGAAATCACTTAGTATCTACTTAACGGTGTCCAGAAGGCCTGAAGTTTTTTCTCTCTTTAAATGAGTAGAACTACCCACATTTTTTTAAATCAGAATATTGGGTCGAGATGATGATGATGACGTATTGATAGTAGTGATTATTATTAAGAAGATAAAATTCAGTGCATTGAGTTGAAACTTACTTATTTTCTGTTATGTAGACAAATATAATGATTTAAAAAGAAAAACTAAGTAGGTAATAAGACTCCCTTCCCCATTCCTGTTGCTAACGTAAATGTTTGCACTAATAGCACGTTGCCATGGCAACTTTATTTGTGGAATCGATACCGTCTTTTACGAAACGCCACTCGGCTCAAATTACGGGCGCAATGCGCAACCCTAGTTCCATATTTGAAATTTAATCTTTTTTATTTTCTTTTTGGTTTTGTGTTGGTGGCCTATTCGTTGAAAATGTGACCTTTTTAGATTATAATATGAATTATTATTCGTATTATTCCTGCAGAAGACCAACTAAAATGACCGATTATGGGTTGAAGAGGGTTCCTGATTACACAGAGATGGCGTATAAAGAGGCGGTGTCTAAGCTCAGATACTTCTTATCGGGGAACTATGCGCCAAGTGTGAGTATTTTATTAAATAGATAAAATATTAATCGCTATCTATATAGATTACCTACGCAAGTAAAGCTGTTAGGTGCTTATTTTAATATTTTTCGATTCTTTATTACCTACGTTATTAGATTTTATTGACAATATTAAAAAAAATCGTGATTTATTAATTTAGGTTAACAATATAGGTTGACGATGATGCCTAGAAAATATGAAAAAAAAAATGTAGGAAGGGATCGGTACTAATGGTTAAGTGGTTGCAACTTTACCGTCTGGTTGCGAGTTCAAATCCGGCCCAATGAATTCAACTTTCTGTGATTGATGGATGAGCAAGTGCTTTCAAATAGTGAGTGAGTGATGTGCGAGTGAGTTATGTATACCAGTTGGTGATCTAATCACGGAAAGGCATGCTTATATTATAACTACTGTAATACGATTCATAAAGGTTACCAGTAAGAAAATGCTACGTTGAAGGTTTTTATAAAAATTTTATAAAAATACACTTTTTATAAAAAAGTGTTTTTTTTCAATGCCCACAATATTTTGTAATCGTAGGTCCGCAGCTACGGCTCTCCGTCTATCAGGAACTTGGACGAGTCTGATGGAGACCAGAAATTCTCCCACTCCCCAGTCTTCACCGACCTAAAGGCACGACCGCGACTGACCACTAAATACGCTACGTTGTATGCGGACAGTCTCAACAATTATGCGCCGACTACACATATTCCCACTTCTGGTGAGTAGTAAAAAATAACAAAATGATGTCTTGTAAACGAAATGCGGTGATCTCTAGCACTATATAGCAATGACTGGCAAGTAAAAATATTTCGAAAAAATAAAAACAAGCCAGCACAAACAATTCGATATTTAAACTTCGATTTAACCTGCATTTATTTGCCTTTGAATTTCAAAAATAACCGAACGGGTTCTACGTTTCAAATGACATGACAAGACTCTTTGGTCATATTTTGTCACGTCCACTAGTTCACTAACCTTTTCTTTTTAGTCACTGAATTTCAGTGCATATTTTATTATGTGTTACGTGATTACGTAACATTTAAAGTAGGTTTAGAACTTTAGAATATTATAAAAGTAAAAAGCACTAGTTATTAGTTACATACGTGCGCGTTCAAATCTTTTGTATGGAAAAGTACAGTCATTACACATAGGTAGGTATACAATGCGGTAAATGTTCTGTACGTCAACAAGCGAGTTCTTGCTGACGCGTAGTGTAACTCTAATAAATACAAAGAATTTTAAATGTATAGAATAAATACGATAGAGTCATTATTCCCCTGCCCTTATCCCACACTAGGCGGGGTCGGCACAACATGTCTTCTTCTTCCACTCACTCCTATCATTCGTCAACTCTGAATCTACTCCTCTCACATTCATATCCTCTTTCACACAATCCAACCACTTCTTCTTCGGTCTTCCTCTACCTGCGTACCCAGTCACACTCATATTCATAGCTTTTTTCGTAACATGATTTTCATCCCTCCTCATTACGTGTCCATACCATGCTAATCTAGCACTCCTCACCTTTTCAACAACCGGCGCCACTTTCAAACTTCTCCTGATATACTCAATAAATACGATAGAGTAACTTCAGAGAGCTTAATCTTCTTCCTTACTTATCTTTATTTTATCCCTTATTCGCTGTTGCGCGAATACTTTTTATAGTAGTAGCAATGATGCAACAAGATTGCCCACCTGATGTTAAGTGGCAACCTCTGCCAATGTTAAATGTATTCTTGTACAACCAGTGCCACCTCCGGCCACGAGTCTGGGCGCTGCAGCCGACTCCACCAACCCTGACGTGGTGAACTTCATACAGAAACAAGAAGAGTACATCGAGCAGTTAGAGCGAGAGAGCCAGTATTGTAGGGTAAGCTGTTCAACTGTACTTTAGTTCCTAATACTACAGTCAGCATTAGAATTAGATCTACTGTTGGCTCTAGTCATATTTTTTTAAATATACATCAGCTATCATAGTTGAGTTGAGAGCACCGGTGGTCTAACGGTAGCAAACCCTGTGTTCCGATCCTAAGGTCGTAGGTTCAATTAAATCCGGTCGAGCACCAATAAGTTTTTGTTCTCGGAAAGTGTATGTGCGCAATGCCAGTGCTTTCAAACGGTGAAGGAAAACATCGTGAAACCCGTAGCTTAGCCAGCTCAGACGTACTGGCTTTGTCTTTCCTGTGGATAAGGCGGACTAGGCTGAGAGGATGGTATAGGTTCTGGGCAAAGTCTACATTATCTTAATCCTGTCAGCGCGTTCCGTTCATCAGGGCATGGGTAAAAAATAGCTCCTGACGCCGTATAAAATAAATCATCTAGATTAAATGCAAAGGCATTTCTTATATACGTAGGTATACTTATTACTCCTGGGTGATTTAAGTACCTCTCAATCTGATCGTAGTATCAGATAAATAAATAAATAGTCATGAACATTTCACACGACGCCATCTAGTCCCAAACTAAGCAAAGCTTGTAATATGGGAACTAGATGCTGATAGAATACTTATATAGGTTTTTTTATGTAAATACATACTTATAATACATAGTAACACCCAGACATAGAACGAACATCTATGTTTTCCTCACACAAATGTTGGTTCTTGGTGGGGATCGAACCTACGACAGCACAGAAGGCAGAGCTATTACCGACTGAGCTGTGACGCCTGTCACAGATGTCAGATGTCAGAAAACCAAATTCATAATTCAACCTCTTTCACAGGACGAGCTGAACAACCTCCTTGGTAAAGTAAAAGAAGTGATCTCCGAGAACGAACACCTCCATGAGGCGCAGAAAAATAAACTAATCACTCGGATGTTCCATTCTTACAATGCTGGATCGGAGACTGATGATCTGGATGATGTTGGTGATAGCACTGGACTGGATAGTGATAATAAGGTAAGATAACACGAAAAATAGAGAAAATATGACAAGATTCAAAGGAAAATAAGACAAGATAGGATACAGGAAAGATAAAACATGATGTAAAGCAGGATGTGACAGATTCATTCATTCATTTATTTTAACCATGATCTTATAGAAAAACTTAGTTACGTCACTTTTGTACAAAACAATATAGTAAAAATCAATAATAAGTAGTATAGTTCTAAAAGTTAAGTTAAGTTCTAAAAAAGAGAAGATTATAAATCAATCACTTCTTTGTGATTGATTTATAATAAGATGGCCACGCCTTGAAGAATGTAATTATTGAAAAATGCACAATAAAAGAAAGGGGCATCTTGAAGTTTTACACAGAGAAACAAAAATTACCAGTACGATTAAAAAATATAAACTTTTATAATTATGGTGTACCTCAAGGCACAATTCTTTGACCCATTCTATTTATTATTTACACAAATGGTAAATCCGCGAGAACTAACACATGGCATTATTCGATAAGCGTAAAATCAATAATGTAATTATTAGCAATGGTATCGGGAAATGATGGAGGGGAGCTAACAGTGCAGCAGCACTTATTGCTTAGCATGTTCAATTTTGCTAGAGTGGAAACACAAATTATTGCTTATTTTATAACAAGAAAAATCCTTTACCTGTCCCCTTTAGAAATCCTCAAAATTTTCAGTATGCCTAGGTATCAAAATCAAAGATCAAAAAAAAAAGGTAGTATCAAAGATCTAAATAAATAAATATTCATGGACATTTCACACGACGCCCTCTAGTCCCAAACTAAGAAAAGCTTGTAATATGGGAACTATAGATGCTGATAGAATACTTATATACTTTGTTTTTGTAAATACATATAATACATAGTAACACCCAGACATAGAACAAACATCTATGTTTGCTACACACAAATGTTTGTTCTCAGTGGGGATCGAACCCACGACCCACAGCACGGAAGGCAGAGCTAATACCTACATTACCTACTGAGCTGTGACGCCTGTCATCTAAGGAGATGTTTACCATACCTAGCAGATCTAAAACAGGCCTAGGGCAGATCTTATTTCTCCAGCTTGGATTTAAATACAAGTCCTATTAATTAAATTTCCTGTAAAAATAGATGTAAGTGAATGAAATAATTGAAAACTACTTTTAGATTTCGCCATCTAAAACCCGGAAGAGCGCCGCCAAGTACCGCGGTTCCAAGCTCGAAGGACCAAACATAGTCTTTGAGTCGAGGATTGCCGAGTTAGAGGCGCAACTAACGCAGGCTAAGATCGACTTGAAAAAAATACAGGTAAGTTTGGAAATAATGATTAATCAACTTGAAATGAAATTTCAACGTATTGATACCAAGAGAACACTGATTGTATCACAATTATTTCGTATTCAACCTAATATTTGCACTTGTCACAATAGTGACAAGTGCAAATATTAGGTTGAATATTAGGCAGAAACGCAAAAAACTAACGTCTAATTATTAACCATTTTTTCATTTACCCTCATTAATTGAGTGTTCCCGTATTGGCACGGTGGTCAAGAAACATTCATTCATTCATTTAGCTTCAGTTCACGCTTATTTTATTTCCTGAGCTTCACTCAATTATAATTCCTACCTACAGATAGAATTACTCTTTTTTAAATTCTTGTAATAGTAGGATTATAATCTGTGTAGTAGGATTAGTAGCTATCCTGCTATAGGTTAATTAATTGAATTTGAAAGATTGTAAAAGAATGATATTGCTTCTTGAAAATACAGATAGTATTAAGCCGTTGTTGTATTTGATTTGTTTATTTATTGTGGTGTTTAGGAGGAGAATAATGAGAATAAACGCAAGCTTGCCTCTGGGCTCGTTGACTCAACCTGCCTTGATGGCTTTAAGCGTCAGATCGACAACTTACAGAGGTAGGTAAGGTCACAACAATCAAAAGACAAAGTCAAAGTCAAAAGCGAAGACAAAGTCAAAATCTTTTATTCAATAAAATCACAAGGATCATTTAGAATCGTCTTCCATAACTAGGTGATTCTATGTGCCAGTTCGACGCGACCAGAGCTTAGAAGAACGGGCAAGAAACTACGGCCTGGTTCCTAGCGTTTTTTAAACGATCCTTCTTATAAAGAAATATACTTTAAAATGGTTATAGCTATGTATATTTAAAATGAATGCTAAAAATAGAGTGTTACAGAGCACTGAAATAAGATGATTATTGAGTTATAGAAAAGCAATATAGATCTAGCTGCAAAAATCAATACTTAGGTTGAAATACGATTGTGCTAGGTAGGTACCTATTACCTATTTCCGCATGAGTACTGGTCCTTAGCATCAGTACAGAATTGAAATAAAGTAACAATCTGACTAGGTAGATGTACCTAGATGCGATGAAACAAAATGCCAAACCTAAGCATACCTTCAGGGATAAATCAGCCCTGGAGGGTCAGATATCGAAGCTGAAACAAAGCCTGGAACAACGGGACGACGACGGACGATTCAAGAGAAGCGATTCTATAGAATTGCAGCTTCGGGATGAGAGGAACAACTTGGAAGTTGAAATGCGTAGACTGAAGGTAACATATTGTTATGAAAATAAGAAGCGTAGAAGCGTATATAAGAGAAAATTTCATAAGATAAGGTCATAATATTAAATACTAAACTAAAGTTTTGACATGCACAATACGCTTTACTGAATCCGATTGGATTCAGTGTACTATACAAAAACGGCAAAAATCCTCGCTTTTGGAGAGCTGAGACTTGTATGGTGACAAAATATTAGTAGATTAATTAGTCTTCTGCACTACCTCTTATAAATAAATCTATTTCTCCACGAGATCCAACGTTTTAATATTTTCAGTGACCATTTAGGTAATACTTTCTAACTTCAGAATTTTTTCAAGTTTATTTTATTTTATGTGTTTTGGTGTAAACTGTGAACTTGCTATCCATTGATTGACTGTAAGGATAAATAAATAAATGTTCAGGCAAACGACATAATAATTTCAGTTGCCTGAACACCTCTTACTAATCTGCTATTCAACAGGATGAGCTTGCTAAAGAACGTGGAAAAGTTCGCGAACTAGCGGGTGAAGGCGCCCGACGCGCCATACAAGAACGCGGTGCGGCCGAGCAAAGATATCACGCACATTGTGACGAATTGCAGCGTGATCTGGATATACAGTACGACAATGTCTCTAAACTACAGGTAAATACCGTACGACAGCACGCTAAACTACAGGTAAATACCGTACGACAGCACGCTAAACTACAGGTAAATACCGTACGACAGCACGCTAAACTACAGGTAAATACCGTACGACAACGTTGCTAAACTAATGTAATTACTATACTTACCACTACCTTGCTAAACTACAGGTAAATACCGTACGACAACGTTGCTAAACTAATGTAATTACTATACTTACCACTACCTTGCTAAACTACAGGTAAATACCGTACGACAACGTTGCTAAACTAATGTAATTACTATACTTACCACTACCTTGCTAAACTACAGGTAAATACCGTACGACAACGTTGCTAAACTAATGTAATTACTATACTTACCACTACCTTGCTAAACTACAGGTAAATACCGTACGACAACGTTGCTAAACTAATGTAATTACTATACTTACCACTACCTTGCTAAACTACAGGTAAATACCGTACGACAACGTTGCTAAACTAATGTAATTACTATACTTACCACTACCTTGCTAAACTACAGGTAAATACCGTACGACAACGTTGCTAAACTAATGTAATTACTATACTTACCACTACCTTGCTAAACTACAGGTAAATACCGTACGACAACGTTGCTAAACTAATGTAATTACTATACTTACCACTACCTTGCTAAACTACAGGTAAATACCGTACGACAACGTCGCGCTAAACTACAGGCAAATACCGTACGACAACGTCAACGTCATTTTACTTTTGTTTTGTGTAGTTGGAGTTGGAGCGTCAACGTCGCGAAGAAAATGACTTGAAACGGGAGATCTCCATGAAGAACTCCACCATTGAAGAACTGAAAATGGAACTGAAAAACAAATCATGTGAGTTCTTTCGACCGCCTTCTGAGGGGAAAATATTATAGTTATAAAAAAAATTGTTTGCAGTCACGGGTTCGACTTTGATAAAGATAAAACCGGCATTTAAAAATATCAAAAAAAGGATTGTTTGATTTTATTGTATCTCGATCCATAACACACTGAGCATGAGCAATTCGTTAGTAGACGTGCTCAGTTAGGCAATTCATTGTTATAGGCAAAAATTAATACTTAACATAAGGTGGGCTATTACATTTTCTAATAAAAATAACCTCTCCAGCATCTTTACAAGCGGATTTAGCCCAAGCGCACGCAGAAAAGGCATCGTTGGAAGAAGAGCTGGCGAGCGCGCGCCTCGCCATCGAGCGACAACAGCGACAAGCCAAGCATGACGCTAACCGACTCAACTCAGAGGTAACTGAATGGATGAATGAATGAACGAACGAATGAACGAATGAATGAACTAACGAACGAATGAATGAATGAATGATTGATTAAATGAACGAATGAAATAGTACATTGTTTGCCAAAAGAGCTAACCTGGTAGAGATCGCTGTTAGTGATAAGGCTATACCCATTGCATTACCAACTTTTTTGTTTTATTTTAATTTTAAGTTTGTAAAATCAGTGGTATAAAGAGTTATCTATCTATCTATCATTACACTCGAGATATTATGAAGCTAAATAGTTCGAGGTCGTGATGAATAATGATGAGTAGCATACATCCGATGTTAACATCTGACTTTTCATCACGAGTGCGAGGAAATTAAAAATTATTTCAAGAAAATTGTGTTGTAGATCCAGTCTCTCCGTCAGCGCCTCGACCGTGCTGATGCTGACCTGGTCCATTCTCGTCGTGAGAATTTACGTCTTTCCGAACAAATCTCTACTTTAGAGAAAGAGGTATGTACAATTTTCTTTCAGCATCTACTTGATTGAGTAATGAAACTGCCGAAATATTTTTTTAAAATAATTGGCTTGATATAGCTAAAGGTAAATTAATAAATAAAAGCATTGGAGTTAAAAAAATATATCAAAGTTAAAATACAATTTTAAAGATGTTTATAATTCAACAGATGAACATGAAAAGTTTGACGCCGATGACTCCAGAGAAAAACAAAAAAGAAAAAGAGCTATCGACTAAGCTCGAATCACTGGAGAATAAACACGGTAGGTAACTCCATATTCTATAGTTTTATACCTTTGAATGTATAGATTTTGGGCACCTCTATCTCGGGACTGATCACCTACAAATGGGTAAACTATTGATGTTTCGGAAGATCCCACAACAATCCAAAATTCGATGTAACTTCAAAACATTCATACTTTACCCTTTGACGCTTGCATGACCATCGGTAGTACGGGCTTCTCTTTCAATCTCAATAGTTTATTCATCAGATTGTTGATGGGAGTTTAAAGCGAGAACATTTGGTTCACAGCTAAAACCGTCGCTGAGTTGGAGACCATGATCCATTCACAAAACAGTCTGATGGAGAAACTGACAGGGGAATGTCGCTTGCTCACTGACAAGCTCGACGACGCCAATCGTAGGCACAAGTACGGATATTTTCTACTACAGCATGCTACACACCTTTAGTATTATCCTCTTGCAATTCAATTTCATCTCTATCTATCTTTAAAACATTATCATTGCCCGTTTGAATTTAAATTTGGAAATTCCTAACGTCGTGCTGTGTTTTCATTGGTGGCAGGCAGAGCGCAGAGTCGCGGCCGCTCAGACGAACCAATCAGAACACAGCGCGACCGTTCCGCATCCCGAGACCAACTTATCGCGAGCCGCCGTTCCAAGCGCCGCTCCGGAAAAGAGTCCGATTCGTCGAATAACTGTCCACCGATCGTTGTTGGCCCGTTGACGACAAATCAGGATCTCGACGTCAAGGGAGAGAAGACATACAATTTGCCGCTTATGATTCAACAGCCCTCTTTACGGGATAAAAAGGAGCCGATCAAAGTTGATATAAGCGTGAAACTGATACCGAAACCGAGAAAAAAGGAACGGAAGAGAAAGGAAGCACGCGTAGAGGAAATCGTTATAGATGATTGTAGAGGCGTCACTAGTAGCATTAGCATGGAAGTGTTAGATGGAGATATTAATGTATTGAACGAAACAGTAGAAATTGTTGAGAATGAAGACCAAACAAAACCAGATGGTCCAGAGGTTGATGTCCCTAAGATTGTTATCCAAACTGATTCAATGGATCTGGAAGACACAGATGTTCTAAATCAGCCTGATGAACCTCAAACAGTAGATGAACTAACTGTAGAAACAGATATTAAATCTGAAAACAAGAAAATGGAGGAAGATCGTGAATCTACCGAAATGAAAGAGCAACAGGAGAATGAGGCATCCTAAATGTCAAACAAAATCCTATGAAAGACCCATTCTTTAATAGAAGTTTCTAATATTATTAGCACTTTGACTTAGCTTGTTAAAAATATAAAACTAATCATAGATGATAGGTACCGATAGCACTACTTGGTTATTTAGTACGTTTATGCTTTTTGTGATAGTCTGTTGCTGTAATATTGTTTGTTCTTAAATTTTTTATCTTTATAGCTAACTGCTATTATTTTGTTGTAAATTGATTTTAGAGAAGAGTTACTCGATTACTTACTTTTTTATTGTTACGTACCTACATTGTTATCTTCGATATCATTTATTATTGTAGTTCCTCTATGTCGTAGCTAAATAGGTATTATAGAGATTGTGTTGTCCAAAAATGGGTAATGATAATGTAAAAGTGTGCAATAAACATTAAAATATTACATTTGACTTTGAAGCAAAACTACTGCTACATTTCATCACCCATCACTCACTAGATATTTTCCATTTCAGAACAGAGAGAGTACAATTGCTTTGCCGAAACTCTGAACTTATGAGAAAGCTTAGAAATTTGTGGTCATCACATAAGAAATACTGCACCACCACTGTACCTTTACGAAGCTACACTCCTATAAGTGGCTACCCACACAGTCGGTCATCATATGATCTAGATCGCACGTATTACACTTCGACTCCTTATAATAGATTTAGAAGACCTGGGTCGTACAGTAGTGATGTTGGGGAATTGATCAGGAATCTAAGTGATCTGTCTGTTGATAAGATTGATGATTCTGATGATGATCCCATTAAGGTAAGATTAAGTGATGTGCTTACGCTTGATATAGGCATGGTAGGTAGCTGGCTTGGTTTTGTTGAATTGTACTGTTCAGATGATTTATATCTGCTTGGGAAACTAAGTACCTACCTATATTGATCATCAATGTGAAGTAATATACACTGAATATAGATTGTACTTATGTTACAAAAATGTAATAATTTAATATTCATCTTAAAATACAGGATGCATAAATCTTCTTTAAACCGAAATACAGGATGCTATCTCTAAACCCACAAATGATTTAGATAGCTACATACATTCATTTAAAAGCAACTGAACTGTGACATCAATATTCCATTCATATTTTCCATCAAGATTCGCTATGAATTTAGGGATTGACTAAGATTGAATGAGAATTTTATAAATATAAAATATTATGTTCTTAGAACTTTTTTGGGGTTTGTTGGGACAAAATTTTAGGGGTTGTTGTTACTTTGTTATTAAATTCAATGTGAGGACTAACTTCGCCAATGCCGCATTGCAAGTTAGGCCTAAAACCAGTTAATTTAAATCTTTCTACCTCAATGATTGTTGGGGCTTGCATGTCAGCACTGTGTGGTTTGCTGTCACGTTTGTGTGTGATGCAGGGAAGAACTGGCCACTCTGCAGCGTCAAGTAGACGGCTTGGGGAGGTCTCTGCAGTCCACACCGCGCTCGCCACCTAGCAGCTATCAAGGTATGCTGGGCATTTCTTTGTCTTGCGTTTTTAGAGTTCGAATCCGTTACTTTTTGTACGATTTTTTTAGTGTCTCATGAAAAAGGAACTTTTTCTTTCTCATTTCTATGCCTTTCTTCCTTTGCTACTTTGTTGATTTCTTCTTTTCGTCAATGCTTCTTTTTTCTTTTCTTGCTTAAAATTGGTGTGTGTGTATGGCGTCTGTTGTATGTAGGTAATTGTTATTCGTATTTGGTATCTTAATTAGTCCCAACTTTGGAGGTTTCTTAACTCTCAATGTCCGTTATGTAGTTTCTATTTTCTATTTCAACAGATTTTATCATTCGTTGTACCTATTTTTAAACACGTGTTAAACAATCCTAAGAAATGACTGAATTAAAATCATTGCCGCATTTCCAGCACCAACCACGTACGCGCCCGCAGCCCACAGAGATGTACCAGCCGTGCCCAGTGCCCGACGAGACGATACCGGAGCTCAGCCCCCCTCTGACACCGGACACCCTCCCTCCCCCGTCCGATCGGACAGACTCCCACCCGTCCGACCGGACGGACAGCGAAGTGACAGTCAAGCCAGCGTAGTCAGACAAGCTTCGAGAACATCACTGTACAGCCAACCGGACAATGCTATGAAAACTGACGTAGTTGAAGACCCCACTGACAGCACACTTCACACAGAAGATACTGATAACACTAACCCAGATAATGCACCTTACACTGTACCCGATAATGTGACAGAAAGTGTTGAAAAAGAAAATCCGGTTATGGAAGTAGAACAAGCAGAGTATGAACCGCAAAACCATGAAGAGACTCCTGAGTATGATGCAGCTCAACCTGCTGAATATGAACAGAATTATGAACAGCCGGCGTACGCTGAAGGGCAATATGAAAACTATGAATATACGGATCCAAACGCGCAATATACAGATCCGAACGCACAATACACGGATCCGAACGCACAATACACAGACCCGAATGCACAATACACAGATCCGAACGCACAATACACAGACCCGAATGCACAATACACAGATCCGAACGCACAATACACAGACCCGAATGCACAGTACGAAGGGAACTACGAAGGTTATGCCGCAGATCCAAACTACCAAGAACAAGCTTACGATAACACAGAATACGCGCAGGAATATCAAGATACATCTCAATCAGAAATTTCTACTGAAAGCAATGAAGTGCCTAGTCAAAGTTAGCAATAATATTTTTTTGATGTGCAATAAGTATTTTGTTATTTTGCTTTTAAAAATAAATGTGCCAGTACTTTTGCTAAATTAGATTTAGTTAGATGCTTTTGATGTTAGATTAATTAGAATTATTTGAAATTAAAATTATATAAAGTTGCTACTTACCTACGTATGTAGCTAGGTAGGTACAATAAGCAATTGAAATAGGTACCTACCTAATATTCAGTAGAAAAAAATATGAATCAATTTAAGCACGAAATAAAATCACGAATTTTTCTAGTTCTACATAAGAAAGGAAAATTAAGTATTGAGTCCAAAATAATGTTGCTCAATAAAGTAATCTTTACAAACTACCTACCTACTGCTGTTTTTATTGATGCAAAGAGGTTTGACTTTTTAGTTTGTAGGTAAGTAGCTACCTCATCGCATTTTGTACGTTATACCTACCTAACCTACGTACTACAGTGTACTACTACATTTACCATTACAACAGCGTCGCGGAAGCACTAAACCCGATGCTTATGGTACGAGTACTACCTGTGGTGCTTGGCTCCCAATAAAAGATCCGCGAGATGATTTTAGCGACATAATATTATCATGACAATATTTATTTTCCGAGCGTGTGCGACATGCCGCCCGCCCGTTTGATGCGGAGATGCGGGTGGGATTACCGGATTATTCACTGTGCCATTCTTCTTCTTCTCTTAATTTTGCGACTTCCGACATTCCTAATAGTAGTCTGTAACTCAATATTTCAAATAATTCTTTTGACAGTTGACACTGGCAAAATTATCTCAAATCAAGAAGTTGAAGTTGAGCAGAAGAAGAAAAACAAGAAAAACATTCTTTGCTTTGGAGCTTTAGACTTTGTTTTGTTTATTTTGGTCGGATATAGCGTTTTTCTTTTCTATAAATGTATGCCTGATAATTACAAATTCATCATCATTAGATCTACCTACGTTGCCTGCTATGAAGCCTTGAGTTACCTACTCGGACTAAATCTTTCTCGCCAAAAAAAAGCTGAGAGGTTATAAACTTGTAAACCACTTTCTGTGTTGTAAATTGTAAACAAACATGGTTTGCGACAAATGTGAGAAGAAACTAGGCCGTGTGATCACTCCAGACCCTTGGAAGTCAGGAGCGAGGAACACAGTGGAGTCTGGCGGCCGGAAGGTTGGTGAGAACAAGGCTCTGACGGCTGCAAAGGCGAGATACAACCCTTACACATCCAAGTTTGGCGAGTGCAAGTAAGTTCAAGATTTTAGATGTAGTAGGAAGCTACGGGCCGTAAAAAACTCGAGACTCGAGCCTAGATTTTCATAGAGAACTGTCAATAAATATAAATAATGCTTCAGTCTCGACTCACACTTGAGTTTTGTTTCAGCATACAAGCCTTATATTTTATTTTCACACCTGAGGCACCTGCCTTACCTACTAAGAATAGTAGCTACCATTCGTTAGGAATAGCATATGACAAGATATTGCATAATAGTTTAGCTTCTTCTTTGCGTGTCAATGGTATGACTAGACGAAGTTCGAGTAGAACTTCGCCACCTTTACCCCCTCGTCTGTGGCATCTATGAGGTCATCCCTTGTGCAGGTGTTAGGGCACAAGGGGCAAACAAGCAAATGGGACATCGTTTGGATGGGGACCCCGCAGTCACATTGACTGAGAGCAGGGTCCCGATAGCCCCATAGTTTAGCTGCTATCAATGGACAACATAACTTAAACTCCATACATACAACTTGTTCATTATCTAACTCGTTAAATATTGCAATAACTACTTTAATTCTAATATTTCAGAATATGCAGAATCAAAGTACACCAAGTCGGCTCACACTACTGCCAAGCGTGTGCCTATAAAAAAGGCATTTGTGCGATGTGCGGAAAAAAAATCATAGATACTAAAAACTATAGACAAAGTGCTACTTAAAGTGTAGTGGTGAACGGTGATAATTTGAAGTACACTCGAGAGCAAAAAAATCGACTCAGGCGACACACCTGCAGTCGCAAGTCACTGGCAAAAAAACTGATCGTGTAAATATTTTTTTCATAGTAAAATCATAAAGCTCCTATTATTAGCTTCAAAATGATATAAAATATTGTAATGTTTCTTGCTCACACAACCCAACAACATGTTGTGATCAGTAACCACCCTTTTTGCGCTTGTTTACAATAGTGCTAATTAAGGGTTACTTACCCATATAAAAGGTTATCTACCTGACCCACCCTTATCAGTTAGCCGTCAAACGTCAACCGATACACATCTCCGTTATCAACAAACAAGAATTCTACCTGAAAATGGACACAACAAGTGATGAAGCTGCTCAAGCGGTCACCCTATTGCGACAAGGCCAGAGTCAGCGTGAAGTGGCACATGCGTTGAACATGAGCCAGTCTGCTGTTTCCAGAGTTTACCGTCGTTACCAAGAGACTGGTAACTTTAATCGAAGACGCGGTTCCGGAAGAAAAAGGTGCACATCGGAGAGAGATGACCGTTTCATTGTCAGTACATCGCTGAGAAATCGGGCCCTCACTGGCGTTCAAGTCCAACAAGAGCTCAGAGAAACACGAGGAGTGGCTGTTAGTGGCTGGACAGTCAGAAGACGACTTAAGGCAGCTAGCCTTGAGCCAAAAAGGCCAGCTACTGGCCCCAAATTAACCCCAGCCCACCGAGCAGCCCGCCTACGATTTGCCAGAGAACACGTTGATTGGACTGACGAACAATGGAGCTCCGTCCTCTTCTCAGACGAAAGCAGAGTATGCTTGCATGGTAGCGATAGAAGAGGACGAGTCTACAGAAGACCTGGAGAAAGATTCGCGCAGTGCTGCATCAAAGAAAATGTGGCTTTTGGAGGAGGTTCCTGGATGGTGTGGGCGGGCATTTCAATGGAGGCAAAAACCGAGTTGGTTTTTATTGAAACTGGTGGTCGAGTGGGAGGATTGACGGCGAACCGATACATCGATGAGATTTTAGGGGATCACGTCGTTCCCTACGCCGGTTTCATAGGCGAAAACTTTATCTTAATGCACGACAATGCCCGTCCACATACTGCAGGTTCCGTCCGGCAGTATTTACAGGAGGTCGAAATTGCCGCTATGGACTGGCCAGCGCGTAGCCCGGACTTAAATCCTATCGAGCATATGTGGGACGAACTGAAACGAAAAGTTCGGGCTAGAAATCCTGCACCAGCCACAAAATCGGACCTCAAAGCGGCGCTCATTGAAGAATGGGATAGCATCGAACAAGATCGAGTAAAGAAACTTATTCGATCCATGAAGAAGCGATTGGAAGCTGTTATTAGGGCCAGGGGGGGCAACACTAAATATTGATAGTTTAATTTCTAATAAATTAATATTTTGACGAATTTAAGCTGGTATTTTCTTTACTGTTAATGATCACCCTTTTTCATTGCTTAAGACTCCTTCTCATTCAATATTTTTTCATTACCAAAATAAAAATGTAAATAACAAAGTAGACCACTCATTTTAAAGTTAAAACTAACAGCTTTGAGATGTTAAAATCAGAAATAGAATGAAAGCTTCTGATTTTTTGCCAGAGTTTTTTAAACGCGGGCGTGCGTCCTGAGTCGATTTTTTTGCTCACGAGTGTAGGTATAGTGATATAAGTTGAACTCTGAAGCTAGTTGTTAGTATGATGTGCAATAAAAAGACAAAAAATGCATGTAAATGGTAATTTTAACATTGTCAATCAGATTGTAATTGAGTTGGTATGCTAATTTGGACTTAGAGTTAAACATGATAAAGATCTATATACTTTTCGGTAATTTTAGTTAGATTGCTGTAACAACAGAATTGCCACCATGTTGAACAAACATCTTGGGAAAAACACCGCAGTAGGCTACATTTATGCAGTTTTAAATATCTGTTTATGGTAGTAATCTTCTATACTTTTGATTTAGGCTAAAAACCGGAAGAAAAATCTAACTCATCTTCCTCATTGTTGTCATATGGCGATTTTTAACTCCAAATATCTTGGAAACATGACTAGGATAATAATAGTACCTATTTAACGTTTTTAGCATGTATTATATTAGTATCATCAACCCATATTATACTACTTTCGCCGACCCCGCCTAGCGCGGGATAAGGGCAGGGAAATGATGACCGTGCGCGGGAAAAAAATCAAAATGGCGGCCGTTGGATATGCCACAAAGGTTCTATCCTCTTTCATGTGCTTGTAGCTGCAAGGTATTAAATAGGTAGAGATGACATTATTCTGTGAATAAATTTAACATAAATTGTAATAAATTGTACAAAATATATTATTTTTAAATATTATAAAAATTTTACTAATTTTTTTTTTTTACCATTTTTTTATAAGAACGTAGCTTGTTTAGTCAATCGTCACCGATATTATCTAAGTTAAACGACGTTCTGTGCCGTCACTATTTGGATGGGTGACCGGTAGTGGCATTTACATCTGAGCGCTTCAGTGCTCTAACTGACGTCGGTTCCGACTCTGGAGGCCTTAAGGGGCCCTAAAAACTCCGTCACCAGAGTTGGTCGAACGAACGAACTAAAAGTACCTAATGCTTGCCGCGCTTATAATTACTAGATGTAGTAATTTCATTGCATGACAAGCCATATCGTAAAACTTATGTACTTAAAAGTATGAAGATTGAAGCGTAGGATGACGGAGTAGTGAAGTGTACGTACTTTATGCAGCGCGTACGCCGGCAATGGTACCTCTCAATAGTAAAACGCAAATTCTTCTTATAGTATTCGTGAAATTGGTAAGTTAGTTCTTTTTATTCTATACCAGCAGTTACCCGCGATTTCGTCCACGAAAAAACAAAAAAAAAGGGAAAAGTAACCTATGTGTTAATCCAAGTTTCATCCAAATCGGACCAATGGTTACAGCGTGATTGAAACACAAACATCTAAACTTTGACATTTATAATAGTAGTGGAATAGTGCCATTGTTTGTGCTTAGTAGGATACGTATAGGTAATAAAAAACTATACCTAATTATAAGTAAGTATAGTTTTTGCTATTGAAAATCTTTGAATTCATTTAATACAAGATTATAATTTTTTTAATACAACTAAGTAGGTACATGATGGAATAAGCCGATGGCCAGCCTGATGTGATTAAGTCATGCTTAGATATTTCTTTAGTTAAAATGAACAACTGTTATTTATTACCCTTTAGGGTTAGGGTACTTACCTACCTACTTTTATTAGAAAAAAATTTAAAAACTTAGGTAGATATTTTTAGGTTAGCTACAAAACAAAACTAGGTACAAACATTTTATTATGCTCTTAAAAGTTTTATCAAATTAAGGTTTGGACAGAAATGGAAAGTGAAGAGACAAAGGGTCAGTTGAAGCAGACGTTTGTAAGCCTGCTCAAAAACATAGTGGATATCAACGAAAAACGCATGATAGCAATGAAGAAATTGAATAACTTACAAGACTTTATACTGACCAAAAATAAACTGTCAAAGCTACATGGTCTTGATCTGCAGGAGGATTATTCGACGGAAGCTATAAGTGATCAAAACTCTATGTTAAATTTTGTGGATATGAAGGTAAGTTGGTAGGTATATAAATAATATAATTTTTCAGAAACTGGATCCTGAATCTAGGTTTTAAAATACATTGATTTTTATTAAATATAAGTTTTAAAATTTTAACAATTTCAGAATAATCTAAGCCTACAATTAAGAAGAACATACAGCAGAAAAGAAGAAGCCACTAATAGTAATATTAATATAATCATACCTGTCAACAGCTTTAACATCAAATCTAATTATTCAAATGACCGTAATGGTAGCATTGATGATGAAAATAATGACAATGAAGACAAAAATAATAATAAATTCGATACAATAAAATATGTCAACTATAAAATAGAAAGCAGAAATAAAAAAAAAATTGAAATGTATGACGATAATGTTCAAATGTATAACATAAACGATGATAGTGGCATAAATTATAATACAAACAAAGAAATTGATCAAATGGATATCAGAAATGACGATGATGATCAAAATGACAGAGGGATTGATAGTGATATAGATATTAGAAAAAACTGGAGAGGACCCTGTGATAAAAAAGCAGCTAAAACTTGTAGAAACGCATGCGTTGATGCACACAAAAATGGGTGTATGATATACAAATGCAGTCGACGAGCAAAGAAGGCGTTTAGTAAGGAATGTAAAAGAAGTTGTCGAGATAAATTTTTGAGTGGACGATACAGTGATGGTGATAGTGACTGGGAATAAATGCTTTAAGAATATACCTTTTGGTTTAATCATTATAAATAATAAATATTCATGGACAATAAATTGTAAAGACAAATAGGAAAAACGCTCAAACAGAACCTCTACTCTACTGAACTTAATAAATAATCCTATAGATCTACCTAGGAAGCTAAAGGAATTTACGTATGTGTTTATAGATAGGAACAATATTAGTTCGAAAGAAGATTGATTAGTACCTATTTGAAAATAAAGATTGTCATACAGTTGAACATGTCATAATATTATAATTATAATTTGTGCGTGTGCGGCGACTGAATCTCGTGTACAATAGGTATCAGCGGCAAATAAACCGATTAGTTCAACTTACGTATAGTTACGTATAGTACCCTATACTTAGGTATAGGTAGTCTCTCGTGTTCAATAAGTAGGCAAAGACGTAGTTTAATATCCTTAGCTGGTACGTACGCGATAAACTACGTTATGCGATATCGATGACGACGTTACAATTTTTGATTTCAATTACCCAGTCATAATTAGTATGTTTCTAAGATTTGATAGGTACGCACTTCTCGTTCAAAACAATTTAATTATGCTAAGAAATTAAGCGCCTGATATTTTGTATTAACATTTACCAGTGAGACTGTATTCTCATAATCAGGGTCTACTTTCTGCTCATCGGATGGCCAAAGTATCTTTTCTCTTATCGAAAAAGTATAAACCTACTTTTCTACTATTATAGGTTACCTTACCTACTCGAAATAATCTCTTGTCTGAAGTCTATCTACCCCTTTCTCTTCAGAAAGTATTATATAGTTTTGATTTACATATTAACCTTCTAACAACCGAAGTAAATACGACCTGTATTTACTTCGATTGTTAGAAGGTTAAGGTTGCAAGTGTTGCAACATTCAAAAATGTTTCCAATTTGTCAAAGCGCTGCTTCTATGAGACGGTATCATTCTAACCTAACGAACTACCTATTTTTTATAGGTATTAAATTATGAATTAGAATTTTATTACGCTAAACTTTTAGTTTTTAAAAATCATTCACATACTTGAGAATAATTCTATAGAAAAAATACCTAATAATTTGTAATTGAAATCTTACTGAAAGCATGCTCGGTATGTAATAAAAATTAATTGTTTGCATTGTAATTATAATGAATATTGATAATTTTTAATTGAACTCTTGCAATGACCAAGCTCAGTCATAGATTTTTTATTGCTTTAGTCGCGTTGTGTATGGTAAGATATTTAAAATAAATGTTTAAAAATATTGATATCTAAATACCTAAAACATAAAAAATAACTAATTAGGTTGCAGGTGAGAACCTAGCAAAGTACAAGCTGAAGAACAATAAGAAATTGAAAGAAACATTCAATAAGCTACTGGAAACGGTCACGTCCGTGAACGAGGAGAGATTAGATGCTTTGAAGAAGTTCTATGAGTTACAAAACCACCTTCCTAAGGTTGGGATTGGGAGGACTGATGAAAAAATGGTAGCAGTTATCATTCCGAATGTAAGTTTTAGAAAAGCCTATTCCATTACTAAACAAATCTAAAATATTTTCTTTGCTGGTACCTGTATGTCTCGACATGGGCAATGTCTTAGTTTGCACAATATTGTTATTCTGACCTTCTTTCTTCCTTTCTTGTCTTTTTTCTTAACATACATGAAAACTTCAGATGAAAATTTAATCATCTCTTCAAATATCTTCATTTGTTAGTAAGAAATGCTTAGGTACCTGATTAATAAACTTCATGTAGGTAGGTAAGCTTGTGTTTTGTCCGTTTCGATCGAATTTATATCTGCTTGTCAATGCAAAAGAAAATGTACTTACGTACTAACTATTCCAAGCTTACAACGAGTTTATTAATAAAAGGGATAGAGTACAAGAAGAGTAAGAGTCTGATTTGCACTCGTCTAAAAGTGATAAAATTCTTAAGACATTACAGAATGAATTGCACACCAAAGAAAACAGTAGAGAAGATTTCAATAATAAAGGACCGAACACAGACCCTGACAGAACACCCGCAACTTTGAAGATTTTAAAAGGAACGAATCAAAATGTTGATGATGAAAACACGAAGATGGTCGTTTCTAATGACGCTGATGTGAGTGATACATCAAGTTTTCTAAGAGGCTGGAAAGGATGCAATAAGAGTGCAGCAAGAACTTGTAAGAAAGCTTGCAAAAGAGCTTATAAAGAAGTGTGTGACGACTACAGATGCAGTAAATCCATGAAAAGGTCCTTTAAAAAAGCATGCAAACGAACATGTAATTCACAATTTTCTAATGATAATAATTCTGATGATGACTACTATTAGTTTTACTTATTGAAGTTTAATTTTTACTCTTTTTATTATTTATATAGAATAGATAGATTGATAAAAACTTTATTGCACACACAGAAGAAAGAAATTACATGAAAGAGAGAAACATAAAAATACACAGAGATAGTAAAATAAAACATCATATATAACGTTTATTCTTCTTTATTTTATATAGGTACAATAAAATGTAATTATGAATCTTGTTATTGTTACAACTATATAAAATTAAATTATATTGAACCGTTACTTAACAAGTGTTTTGTTAATAAATATCTCTACAATTATATCTATATAAATGGCTCAGAAATTTATATTTCTGTATACCTCTACCGATATCGTTAAGTACATAAATGTAATTCTTACAGAAAATAAACTTATTATAAAATGGTAATACTTTTGGGACGGAATGTCTACTTCAAGAAATGGAACATTGATTATAAAATTATATATACTAATCATAATCTCATAAAATTAAAACTCGTAATTTATTGTGACAAATAGATAGTCGTGTTCGAATAACAAAGTTACATTATTTATACAAATGTATAAACGTTCACAACCGAAATTATCTTAGTTAATATTTAATTCCAAAAGTCAACGCATAAGAATATTACATTAAACAAGGCACTAATGGCTTTAGATTTTTTTTTCTCATTAGATTTCACAACGATTAAGTACATGTGTCTGGCACTAATGCTTATCGAAAACATCCGATATTTCTACATCTAATGTTATAACAATTGTATAATTTGTATAAGTACCAAAAGGGTATCACTTTATTGTATAACATAAAGACTACAACTTACCACCGCTCGGGCTTCGCGAACTACTTTTGATTGACGTCACAGATATGTTGCCAGAACTGCTGAATTCTGGAGGCGGAGAACGGGGCAGAGAGAATCTAGATTCTGTTAAATTCTCTTGACTAAGCGACTTTTGCGTGGAGAATATGGGTATTTTGGAAGATATACCAGCGCCTATGACCTTAGTTTTTTCTGATTTGATTGGTATGTTGCTCGGTTTTGCCAACAAAGCCGGTTTGGCCGCTTGGTCCGTACGCAGCTGTTGATCTAGCTGCGATAAGCGTCTGTTTTCAAGGTCTGTGCTGGTCACTATCGTGCCTTTGGGGGATTCGTAGGTTGCTGTGCGGAATTTGATATGACTGTTTCTAGGTAAATCGAAGTCGGAGTGTCGTTTCTTTGGTTCGTTGTTCGGTTTCGTTCGTTTGTTGGCTTCTTCTTGCTGTTTTGCGGAATGATGGCGCTCGTTCATTATGAAATCGTTTAGTACTTCTACGTCTAGTTCGTAAGATAAGGGAGGTTCTTCGGGCGGTGCTCTTTGCCTGTTAGAAATTTTGTCTCTACTGACTTCTGATTTCTGTTTCATTTCTGTACGAGGCGTTACGACTTGTATTTCTGTGATGTGTTCTTTGTGAGTCTCTGGACCACCGACTTTGGTGCATTTTTGTATTTCAGTCATCTTGATTGGATTGACAGAATACCTAGTTTTCGTTACTTCAACAGAGTCTTCATTCGAAGTTTGTACGTCTTCCAGATCTTGAATGATTCTTATTCCTAACTTAGAAAGCTCTTCGGGAGTTTTCTGCGTCATAAAACTAGGGTCGTTTTGAAGTTTTGCCATAAGGGCTCTAGCTTGTTCTTCGTCCATATCTGCTGTATTTAAAATAATAGTTTCGGTCCTTGTGTAAGCAGGCTCATCAGTAGTAAAATGCATGTTAGGGTTTTGTCTCTTTATCTCATCAAGTACTCTTTTATCGATATCTTTCACATTTCCTTCTTCTAAAGTTAACTCATCAATTTCTCCTGAATGTCTTGCGATACCAAAAGTTATTTGTTCGACTTGCAACGGTGCTTCAGTTTTCGTCGTTATGTATTTGGTGGAAATTTTTTCAACGTTCTGCGTGATCACTTTATTACCAAATTCATCTTCAGTTGTGTTTACAGTAACCGTTTTTTGTACTGGCTCTTGTGTCATTGTTATAGACATATTTGCTGGTTCCATGTATAATGTTTTCTTTTCTTTTTCGCCGTGTTTTCTTATACCTTCTAAAACATCAGGAGGCATTACTCTCATCATCGGTTCACCAATCTCGATCGATTTGGTATATGATTTGACTTTATGTTCTTCGACTGGTTTATTTTTCTCTGTCGTTATGGTGACAACGTTGGTAGTGGTAGCAGTTTGTTTAGGTTCAGACCATTCTGACTTAAATGTGCTCATTGAAGGTTTTTTATCGTAATTGAAACTGTTATTGTTTGAGCCCACGCGGATGTTGCTCACGAAATCATCGTACTCTTTTGCTTTCGCTTCTACTGTTTCTTTATGTGGCTTCAAATCAAAGTTTACAATATCCGGTTGATGCAATGATTTGAAATTATCTGTCATTAGAGCTGTTTCCTTACCTGAGGTACTTGCACTGGCTTCGGTCTTTTGTGTGCCTTGATCAATATGCACGTTCAATATCGGATTTTTGGCCAGCAATTTTTTCATCATATCTGATTTCGGTCTCTCTAAGCTGTTTACGTATGTATTGCGAGATACTTTTACGTCGTCGGGTATGTTGGTATCATACGTCATTGTCAATTTCTCCTCATATTTTGGAGGTGATGTTTCAGATTTTACTGTAGCTGTTGTTGATTGAACTTCTTGAGAACTATCGAGAGAAGACAAATTACTTCCATCCGAAGTAGATTTAGCAAATTCAGTAACAAGTTTCAGATGAACTTTTAAGTTTTCGTCAATAATTCTTCTTGCTAAGTGATCCGAGGTCTCATGTTCACTCTCTTTATAAAGTTCAAAATTACTGCTCTTTTTGTTCGATGCATCACTTTCATCATGTCGCTCAGATTCGATAGAGCTATTAGATCCTTTCACGATAGCATCTTCTAAGTTGCCAAATTCTGATCCTTTTTTCAGCCGGTTCCTTTGGAACGTGCTTAGACCTTCCATAGCCGAAGTTTTAGCTATATTCAAACTAAGCCGTGGCTCTTTATGTTTGATCACAACTCCCTTATCAGAATCCATCATATCTGGCATTACATCTTCTGTTCCAGATTCGAAGAAGGAAGATTCTATAACAGACATAGCTTTTCGCTTTTTAGGTGAAATTGTACTTTCTTGTATTTCAGCTTCTTCAGCAGAGATATCTAGACTCTGAGCACGTTCTAAAGTACCAGTAGCAGGTTTATTCGTTTTAGTTCTGAGCTCAAATCTTGATAAATCTCCCAAAGATTGAGCTTTGCGTTCATTTTCATCTTGCAAAGAGGTATCATCTGAAGCAGAATGTACGGTATCATTTAGCGGAGAGCTGTGAATAGTGATATCGCTGTTATTCAACTCAATCGTCGTAGAACCCTTTTCGCTCTTATCACTGTGATTAAAAGACATAATAGAGTGACCATCTTGATTTGATGATAGATTGGATTTGGAATCTTCAAAGAAATTGTTGAGTGAATCATTTTCTCTTCTAAAAGGTTTAGTCACAATGTCGTCAATGTCATCTTGGCTGAAGTTTATTGACTCTTCAGCGCGAGACAGGTTAGAGGTAATACTTGTGGTTTTATTGACTTTTGGTGTCGAAGTATTTATATAAGAAGCATTACCGGTAGTACTCAGAGAAGTGATAGAACTATCATAGAGCAAACTTGAATGTTGCTTCTCGTTCGACAAGAAATCATTGACATTCTGCAACTGTTCTATTATGCTGTCGTCTGTTTTATTTTTATCAGCATCTGGAGGTGATGGTGCTTTGCCTTTATTCTTTTTAGTTGGTTTAGGCGCTTCTTCTTTTTTAATTTCTGGCTTTGGTGCTTCTTCTTTCTTATGCTCTGGTTTTGGTGCCTCCTCTTTTTTATGCTCCGGTCTATCTTGTATTAGATCGGCTGAGCTTTTCCGATTAGTTCGCGCAGCTCTTGCGGCGTCCATCATATGCTGAGGTAGTTCTTGAGGTATACCGTTCTCGTCCCTTTTGATTCCACTTGAGTTCAAATCGTCCCTCGCAAACGAACTTAGCGATATTTCGCTGGTTCTAGAAATGGTTACATCTGATTGGTTGATGCTAACATTGCTAACATCAGATTCATTGGTTTTGACCCTAGCGTTAGGTATAGGTGGTGCCATTTTCTCCCTTCTTTTAGCAACGACTGGCTTCTTTTGTTCAACTTCATTTTCATGTTTTATTTGTGCAGTCGGCGCGGGTCTTTGCGGTTCAGGCTTGTCTATCTCGTCTACAGATTTCCTATCCACTGTCACAACGCCGTTTTCGACATTCTTCTGTTTCAATACACCGTCATCAGGTACATTTGGAGGAAGTACTCTGATACCGAACTTCATTGCACGTTTTGGATCGTAGTCTTTTTTCTGAACCTCTGCATGTTCATGATGTGAAATTCCATTATTATCGGGTACAATTATTTGTACGTCACTACCTGTTGAGTGTCTATTCTTATTCCTTTCTGGCTTATTTATTGCTGGTACATCTGAATATCTGGTTTTATTAGCCAGCTTGACGTTTTTCTCGTTTTCTCTTTCTAGTGTGGTGGTGTCTTTTTTCTCTTTCTTATTTCTTTCCAAAGTTGTAGAGGTGATGATCTTGTCTGTGATGATTTTTTTTATTCCAGTTTTAGGTTTGGTTTCCAACGTCGAGTTGTTGGAGTGGATCGTGTTCGGTGATTTGGGTGGGTGCAGTAGTTTTGCTTCCTTTTCAAGCTGCAATAGAAAAAAAAGTCTCATTACTTATAAAAACTGTATCTCTAAAGTCTGGGCATCCCCTAATTATTGAGGTATGGCTGGTGACTAATAATACAATTTCATTTAAGTGGATGGTACCACACGAAGCTACTTTAATACGTAGGTACCTATAGGTCGGTGAGTCTTTAAAACTGTTTTATAGGAAATGCTCTATACTAGCTTAGACATAGAAACTCAAGTATTAGAAATTCCATTAACTAGTATCATTCCTACAAAATCTATATAAGAAACTATATACGCATAACCTATTGTTCAACAAAAGACAATGGAGTCATCATAACCACGGGCATTCCATAGCGTACAAACATTGTATACCAAACAGGCTTACACAATGACGTTGTTTGGGACAAACATCCTAATTGCGTTTGCACTGGGTCCAATATTGCTTGTTTACTTTATGTTTTTGTGACGTTTCATGTCTTGCGTCAAATTATCTACCAATTTATTAGGAGCTTTCAGTGTTTAATTTTTGTATGATGGTTCTTCAGTTTGTGATGTGCACGGGAGTTCTGTTTAGTTTGGCTTGAAAGGTATTGAAGATGAGCAATAGTTATGCGATTGGCGGTGTCCATAAATTATTATATGTTAGCATAATGCCAATGTACCTACCTCTACACTACATGATTTAAATATTGCAAAACCGTAGATAGATTTGCTGGTAAAGTATTATAATACTTTCCTATGTTGACGATCTCAACTCCTAAATGGCCATAATATCTCTGTCTTGTGTTTTGTATAGATTCTACTTTGTTCAATATCTCGCTGTTTATCTCTATCAGCTATCATCTCAACTATCATTTCTATTATACTTTAGTATCTTCTGTGACAAAATTTATATTAAGTATCCTTATGTTTTAATTGTTTAATTCCTAAAGTAATTTAGTTCATAACAGCTTTAATAAGTCCTATTTTAGGTAATAAATATCATATCGTCAGAGATTAATAGTATCGTCGTTTCTAAAGCGACATTCTATCTATCTATTCTATCTATCTATCTATTCCCTAAAACATAAGTGCCTTGGTAATAAAACTTAGTTATAAGTGTTATAACATAATAATGTTGTAAAACACCTTTTATTTCCATAAAAAGTGATAATATCCCACGTTGGAAATGAAATAGAAAAGCTAGACAAACAGACGATGTGAGAAAGTTCATGTTGGTTCTAAACGAAAGTTAAACATCATGCTTAGCTTTCCACTCGGCCATAAGCGTCTGCTTTTACCACATAATTACTTATAGATACTGTTTAACGAACAACTGGAAGTCGAGCTTTGGTTTACACTTATATTATAACCTCCTTCGAAAAGCATAAGATACAGGCTTCGATGAACTATATAATCAACTATAGGATGCGGGTTTTGATTAGTATCATATTGACTTTTAATAATATTCAGAATCTAACATATATTTACTAAAGTAAAGAGGCAGGTAGGTACTTGAAGTACTTACCAACCACCAGTTAATCTACAGAGGTCAAAATATAAAATGCATTTTCAAAAATTCAAAAGGTCTTGCAAAATTTTTGTAAATATTCAATGCTGAGGGCCTTGATAATTTCAACGATTTTTTAGAATCTGGGTAATTTAGCAGACATTTTGTTTGGATGTGGCAGTCTGTGGTTTGTCAGCATATTAACAATAGAGTGACATCTTTGTGTTCTTGCAAAGTTGATTGTATTGAGCAAAATTGTCAATAATTTCTAAGACTCGTGTCATTCATGTTACCTACTCTGTGGGTTGGGTGTTCTTGAGAGCAGCTAAATATTTACGCAAATGGATTTCGTAATGTCTAGCGTCTAAAGAGAATATCGCCATTTTTGTAGCGAAAATATCACGGGTCTCCGCTAAATTTTTTTGTTTATTCGTAAATATTTTAGTATGCTTTTGTGCTAGATTTACCTACTCAATTTAACTAATTTAACTGTTTAAAAAACAAAAATGAATGACTAAACTTGCATTAACTCCTTAACCTAAGGGCGGCTTGCACCAGAATCGCTAAACGCGTTTAACTCTTAAATAGTATTTAGCGAGTTGTCAAGTCATACAAATACGTCAGATTTAAATCGATTTAGCTGTTAAATACGTTTAGTTATTCTGGTGCAAGACGCCCTAAGTGTCTTAGCCGAGCTCTTAGTAGAAACTCATTAAAAATCCTCAGATTTTGACTCCGTACGTCATAAAAGAGTGGTTTTGTTTGTAGAGGACTTTAAACTACAGTTCTCTAGTTAAAAACATACTATTATGGCTACAAAAAGTGCGTATTTCAGAGCAGTCTTGTCTAAGTCACTTTAAGTTCTACTGGGTAAGGAAGAGATAGTTGGTGTGAGAAAGAGTTGCATATCAAAGAAAGTTGGATAACAAAGAGAGATAGTCAGGTAACGTGGTACAAAATTGTACCACGTGACCTGAAGAAATTACACTGGGCAGTGAAATATAACTTGACAGCAAAAGATTGGAATACGGGGGCAGCAAAGGATTTCAGACATAGAGTTATATGTCAATTCTTTCTGACAAGATGTCATTAGATACAGTAGGTACTACACACAAATCTTTATCTCTCTGAAGTTAGGTGTTGTGCGGAAAAATTCGCTTACCTCCAATTACCCAAAAATGGGTTTCGCGCAGATCAGAGGGACAAAGATCTGTTGTGACTACTATAAGTACGTACCGTGCTAACATCGCCCGTAGAACCAGCTCGCTTCAACAATGGATGGTGCACCCCCCTCCCCGCGCCGCTGACCCTGCCCCCCTCGACCACCTCCAGCTCCACAGGATAAGGAGACGCGAGGGAGAGGATTGCGACGGCGTCTTCCAGCGGCGTGCCGGTGAACTCTATCTTGATGCTTTTGATCTTGTCTCCTGGAATTTTGGAGATATAAATAAGTTCATTTATAAGTTTGTTTATTTATAAGTGGTCGCGTGGAACTGGCACCTAGAATCACCTAGTTATATAAGACGATTCTAAATGATCCTTGTGATTTTATTGAATAAAGAAATTTTGACTTTGACTTTTGAGTTTAAAAAACTAGAAAAATCGACTTCGATTCGACTACCAGCTTCTTCATCATCAGATGATGATGATAATGACAGTTCATTGGGAATATTCTAGTGACTGTAAACACCACTTAAAAGACACAGGAAAGCAAAAATACGCAATTTCGTCAACGTGGTAGCCATATTTTTTTCAGTTATTTCTATTTATAACCCAAACTACTGAACCGATTTTGATGAAAATGAAATAGGACCAACCTGGAAGCATATCCTTTCAGATGAAAAAAGAATTTTTGAAATCGGTTCATAAATGACGGAGTTCTGAGTTAACAAACATAAAAAAATTCAACCGAATTGAAAACCTTCTTTTTTGAAGTCGGTTAAAATTGGTTTTATTTCTTCAGCATTTACGAGCGCGGTTTCAAGGTCAAGTCAAGGCGAGTATTTTTAACAGTGACAAGATACAAGATACATTTATCCCCTTCGCAGGGGATTTCTGGAATAAGCCATTTATTTGCCGAAATAAGTGTTACAATTTGGTCTTATGCTAGCAACTAAGAATACAGTTACCTGGGATCAGTTTAGCAGCAGCTGCAGGTCCACTCCGCAGCACAGAGTGCACGTGAACACCTTCCCTGGCGCCGCCGCCGCAGCGGAGCCCTAGGCCCGTGAAGTCGCGCGCCCATAGCTTCACGTGACGAACCCTCGCGCGCTGTGGACAACGATAACACATTATCATCACACTTTTGGAATGTTTTTTTTTAATAACTTAAATAGATTTATTTTTTAAAACAATAACTATATACAAATACTTTAGATAATAGCAATTTTTACCGAAAAAATTTATTAAAATGAACTCTGAATTCTAAATGCTAGAGATAGAAAACAGAGTTCAAATCACCGACTGCAGGCAGGGTGCCCAAAAGGCTGGCAACGTTACCTCTTTGTATGGCAATACGAATTCTTTTTTTAATTAGTGCGCGGCAAACATAGGTATATTTTTGTTATATGTCTAGGTGTTACTATATTTACAAAAAAAATAAGTATATAAGTACCTAGACATAACTTTATTCACAAAGAAAATTATGACTAATAAGGTATTTACAATATTTATAATATGTACAAAATACACATGAAGCAGTTGAGCTATCTACACACCGTTGCAAACGATTTATAGATAGCTCAACTGATCCAAATCAGTACCAATCGGAAGCGTGCCCAAGACACTGGCACTATATAAGTACCTAGGTACTATTTTTTTTTATTAGCTTTTTGCGGCTATGATATCACTGCGGCCTTCTGGCCTATTGTGATCGCCACTACCTAGGTACTAAGTAGTTCCCATATCAAAGCTTTACTTAGTTTGGGACTAAAGGGCGTTGTGTGAAATGTCCATGAATATTTATTTATTATGTACCTTTATAATAGGTAGAGAGAGAAGAGAGAGACTACAGGGTCAGAGGCTGAGGCTGTGCGCCACTCCACTCTCGCTCGGCACCCCTGAAAACCAGCGCTAAAGGAGCCACCGTGCACCATTGCACCCTTAGCATTTGCTGAGTGGGTTCCTTTTTTACGCATGTTATCGTTTTATTATTAAGTAAACAAGTATGTAAGTACCTTATTGTATGTTGCGTAAAATAAATAATTTCTATTTCTATTTCTATAGGGTAGAGAAGAGACAGAAGAGATAGACTTGAATGTCGAAATAGAAACAGACGACCAGCCTGAGATTTTAGGTTTCACAAATTGAAGTCTGGAATGCGGATATAAGAATGCCGTAAGTCGGCGAGTCGGTTGTTTGTGTCCTATTGATCTTCAAAATCCAATCTAGCTAGGTACTATCAAAACAATTCAAATAAATTAAGATGAATAGTGATTCAACTAGTGAGACGACGTCGTTAAAATCTAATTGCTCTAAAAAAACGAATCGAGATGACGTAAGTTTTTAAGTAACAAATCGTTTACGGGGTTTTCTGAAGCGAAATCAAAATTAAGAACCATACCTGGGTAGGTATCTACTTAGGTATTGCAGTATTATGCTGAGACGGGGACCATTTTGCCCCCTTACAAACAAAGTATTTATGTTTATAACTGTACTTACTGTATACCTAAGTAATTGGAGACAAATAAAAAATTATCTTATCTTATCTTATCTTGTTTACAGCATATTACAGCTAAAATTAGTAGAAGTACGCTCTGTACCAACCTTGATCGTCCTTCAGAAAAAAAACAAAACAACATAAATAAACCAACCCGTTGTGTGCAAAAACTCGAGGCATTTGCCTCGGTCACGTATCACGGGTTAAATCTTTAATCCTCGATGATTTCATACCTCCATTAATACCTACGTTCAGCTGTCTAACCGCCAAGTGTAATGGAGTTCAATACAACCTTATCATTTAAAACCATAGTTTAAAACTGACAATTGCTGACAATCAATGGTGAGCAAAGGTGGAATGGAAGGTGATACGTTGGACGGCCTGTTAGTTTAGTAAGTTTCGAATCTCCGTTATATTATAACCTTTTATGTACACGGACCTGCCTCTATAGTCTCCTCTCTCCAGCCCCAAAGGTTTGCTGGAAGAAAACTCTTGTTAGGGTTAAGCTCGCCTTTGCACATGTCATCTATTTCTGTCTTTTGTTTATGTCCTGTGTTGTGTGCAATAAAGAATTAAGAACCTGTTGAACTGACGACATTATCAAACCGGGGTGGATGGAAGAAGGCCTATAATTAGATAATGCTTCAGAACACTTTGTATAAAAAGCTATATTTTTGGTGTAATATTAAATAAATATGTAGGTACCTAAATAAGATTATGATGATGTAGAAATTGATAACAAAGTATAATTTCCATTACACTTGGCGATAAGGCATATGGGCAGCATGACATCAGTGGCATACCAAAGATATCCGTGTGAACTGAGCCTTAGCCTTCACGAACGACCTTGCAATGACCCGAGTACCATTTTGGTACATTTTACCTCTTGCGTGATAGAACAAACTTATTGTTTTTGACCGAGTAAGAAAAGGAGGACGTGGTAAATTTTCTTAACAATTTTTGATTGATGACGATAAGTCTAACGTTCAAACCGACGCAAAAAAACGCCCGAATGTTCCGATATTTTGTAGCTTATTTTATCAGCCATCTTACCCACAGATCAATATTTTTTTGTGATTTTACATATGCCGGTGTGCAGTATCCAGCCTTTTTGCAATTTGTGCCTAATGTTTACTTAACTTGACATAAAGTTACGTACTGTGTAATCTTTTAAGAATCTTTTGCATCAATAATAAATAAATAAAAAAAAACTTAGTAGGTACCTTCTTGCTTATAAATATAGGTAGGTACACTAGGTACCAAGACTTGTTCCCTTTTATAGCTCTATAAAATATTATTTTTTGTGAAACCATATACCTAAGTAGGAATGTAAAATCCTCCTTCGGTTATAAACTCATTCGATTTTTAATATTCCGTAAAATGAATTTCAAAGAAAACACGATATTTTCTCGCAACGCTTAATTCCTACCATTTTCCATACATTCCGAGCCGGGCCCGACCGCCGATATCATTACAATCTAAACGCAATGATCTGCATTCCTATTCCATTCACTACATACAAAATGTCTGCTTTTGTGTTTGTTTGTCTTTTACTTTTGCCTGACGCGTATAGTATAACATCTGTGAAAATCGCAATCTACTTTTCGCTAATTATCCGTAAATATCAAGTAATAAACCAAAAAATAAAAATAGGTACCTAATTACCTACAGAAAATTTATTATTTTTCCGAGAAACACGATAAGAAAATATTCTCTCGATAGAAAAAAAACCCCAAAGATACCTCTAATTTTCTAAGATTGTGTCTGGATTTCGAAGACAGCACTAATTATTGGGTTGAAAATTAGATAACTAGATTTACCAACAGTTGCTTGAGCGATGTCCTTATTTGTATTTTTCAAAATTATCTTTTGTTTACAAGATATCATCAAAAACTGCTAATTCACGCATTTTTAATGTCGCCACGGTTGTATGAGCCATGGCGAAGCGCGCGCGGTTTCGAACCTTATACCAATTAACTTATGACCCAGTTTGAAATCGCACGCGTTTATGTGCTAATTTTCACACTTGCCTGAAAGGTTAAAGCAAGCAAAGGCAGGGCTACCGCTAGTTACAAATGTAATCGCAGTCATCGGCATTCCAACGCGACTTGGACGAATCGATCCAGCGCACGTACAGTCACTAACATAAGTCTTAGCAGTAAGGCTCTTTGTGAGAGCTCGTCCGGGGAAGTACTACCACCACCTATTTCGTGCTTGGCACAGTGATGCTCGCATTGCTGTGTTCCGGTTTGAAGGGTATGGGTGCCGGTGCTATTACAGGCACATCAAATTTTTACCTGAGTAAAAGAGAGTGATGGAGGCAGTGAGTACCCACAAGGCACGTCTTCAGTGGATGTGCTTGGTGAGGCAATGCATTGTTAAGTCAAAGTCAAAGTCAAAATTTCTTTATTCAATAAAATCACAAGGATCATTTAGAATCGTCTTCTATAACTAGGTGATACTAGGTGCCAGTTCCACGCGACCAGAGCTTAGAGGAACGGGTCACAAATTTTTTTAATTAGTGTAAAAACTTCCAAAGTAATATTAAAACTAAGAACAATATTAAATTCTTCAATAACTTATGTCGTTGACTGTACTTACCTACTAGATACCTAGTTATGTGCTAGAGTAGAATGTGAATGAACTCTACTTAGTACATCCTACGTATATTAGCATCTATTTTGCTGATGTAATCTACTTCTTTCAATATAATCTACTACTGGGTATAACTTAACATCCCACTAATTATCCCTAAAAGCCAGAAAGGAGATGAACTGTTATAGGCAGAGGTAACCGCTTAACTTCAGGTGGGCCATCGGCTTGTTTCATCATAAAAAATGAACAGTGTTCAATACCTAGTTAATGGCGTACATGGTTTTTTTATTTTTCACCTCAAAGTGGATGCTTAAATTTTACTTGCGCCTTTTTCCCTAATTTATTTATGAAATTTTCTCCAGTCACGTATATAAAGACTATCGTAAATAGATAGATATTTGTTTAAAAAAAAACAAATTATCTAAACCACGCGCACACTTTGCTATATAATAGCGATTGGTGGCTGTTTGGTAGCGAGTTTAATTTACGCTGATCATGCAGTAATTGGGTAAAAATACTTATGTTATATCCAAGTTATGTCTAGCTAAGAACTCAGCCCCCGTATTCCAATCTTTTGCTGTCAAGTTATATTTCACTGCCCAGTGTAATTTCTTCAGGTCACGTGGTACAATTTTGTACCACGTTATCATTCTTTTTAGACGCTTGACAGCAAAATATGTGCGAAAACAAATTAAATGACATCATAATGTCACTATTTAGTCACAGAATAACTATGAGGTAGTATGAACTGACCATGATTTAAAACTTTGCAGTTCAACTTTGCAGTTCAACTGAGATTGGAGTACCCCTGCTGGAAATGAGACGGACTTATGCAATGTTTGACTTTCTATTCTCGAGTTGTCCAAAAATTATCACGTTTTTTAGTTAGACGTATGGGTAATTGTAAATTGAATATGTTATAGGTACTAGTTGTCCTATGAGAACATAAACCTCGCGAGCCTTTATAACCATGCAATAACCGACACTTTCCCTTTTACCCTGGCTAAATCGAAATTCAGGTGCTTGAATTTTCCAATAGGCCCTACCTATGTAGACTTTTGAGCAAAATAGGGCCCGGGTATAAGTTTTAGCGATTACTCGCGTTCCCTTGGTCCTAGGAGGTCGAATCTGGTGTCGACGGATTTGTCTCGTAAAGGTGAAGAGAACTGTATAGTCTCATTGATATTGGTAGAAGTAAATTTTCGGGAAAAAAATCAAAATTAATTTCCCCTTTCCCCCCCCCCCTTTCAACTCCCCTTTTTTGGAAATATTATTACACCATCTTGTGTAGAATGAAGTCTTTCGTGTGCTTCTCAAATTTGATTGAAATCTGTCGATAAATAACGCTACAGCAAACTTTCCATTTTTTCTCCCCTATTTTCCCCCCAATCAAAAATCGCGGTCGACAAAAAAATATTTCATAAATCAAGGAACTTGTGTGCCACTTGTATTTTCGTCCAAATCAGTTGATAAATGCGACCTGTAGGCGATTACTGACAGACAGACAGACAGCCGGACAAAAGCATTTTTGGCCAATGTCGAAACTGAGACGCTTCGCTCGCTCGGTCAATAAATTCTACATACGAGCGGTGTCTCATAATCGATGAAACATCTGTCGATACTTTCGTGGATGAAATGATGATGATTTTTTTATACAACTAAATGATGGAACAAGCCGATGGCCCACCTGATGTCAAGCGGTTACCTCTGCCTATATTGTCAGCTAATAGGGTTTGTTTGTATGAACTAGGTACCTACCTATTTGTTTCTCTTTACCTGTAGATGAGAATCGTCTTTGCTCTGTTCAGGCTTTGTGAACTCCGCCTGGAGGATATGTGGCTTCCCCCCACCCGGCTTCCCCCCCGGGGAGACCCCCTTCCCCCCTAGAGGTAGGGTTGGCGCGTCGTGTTGCCACGCGTGTCTATCCTCTTGCCGGAACCCAGGGTTGTCGAACGCAAACTCATCCTTGACTGATTCTGGATCCGTGGAGAAAACTAGGTGCTTTCCTGTGGACAGTGAGGAGTTTGAGGTTAGGTTTTTTTTGTAAGTAGATATAGTAGTCACAACTGATCTTTGTTCCTCTAAAGTATCTGCGCAGAACCCATTTTTAGGTCGAATTGAAGGTAAAAGAATTATCCCGCACAACAGTACATGCGCAATCGTTGTTGCACCTAACTTCAGAGGGATAAAGATCCGTTGTGCGTACTGTACCTAACAAAAGGAGATAGAGCTGATTTACACAAGGATATGCAGACGACGGCCGAGTAAAATATAAGTAGGTTTACACTGTACGGGAATGACGACAACTTGACGATTGCATTCGTCCGCGTTACCGCGCAATGTAAATCTTACCGCTCCATATCAGTAGGTACTAGGTTAAGTACCTACTACCTACATAATTATGTAGTCTATCTATCTAGTGGTTTAAGTAATATTACTAACCAAAGTTATTTGGGTTAAGTAGAGTATTAGTTAAACTAGTTGCATTAAAACGACCATTTTACTTGCATTCTTCAAATGAGTAGACTTTATGTTATTTTAATTACCTACCTGTCTAACCCGACCATTGCATAGTTTTTCAAAATAGAGCAACTCAAACAAGACTCAAAAGTATTTGGTTCTAAAAGTTACTCTACTTAAATTTTTATCACGTTTTTTGATAACTCAAAAAATATTTTATAAGTAAATGTTTTATAATGTGTTGTAAGTATATTTCTTTGTAAAAAGGATCATACAAAAAAACGCTAGGAACCAGGCCGTAGTTACTTAGAATGTAAATCCGTTTTTGGCTATCTGTTTTAAATATAAGTTTTTTCGCCATTATTTTTAAGAGCTGTGGATTTTGTTACTCAATTAAATAAAATAAAAACTCCATCACCAGAATTGGTCATTATCTCATACAAACAAACGAACTCTACCCCAGTACACCAGGCTTTACCTACTATGTATTAGAATGCTCATATGTATTTAGGAAAATTTGACCGCTAAAAGGCCGGTCGACATAATATTGTATTGTGTTACAAACCGCACACCTGTCTCGCATCTAAGATGTAACGAGGCCTAGAGAGAAACCAGCGGAGCGCGTTCACACGATTTATAATCTGTGCAATTAGAACATCATAGCACGTAACTACAAGGTTATTGCTTGATTAATCAGATGGTAGAGTTTAATATTTTTGAAGGTAGCTAGGTTTATTTTTACAAGATTCCTATTTAGGTTAGGCGATTCTTTTACAATGTGATTGTTTAATTTGTAACTAAAGCCTAATGCTGAAACATATTAAATGCATTTTTATTGAGAAGCTACTAAGTAAATGTCAAAACTAATCAAAGAAGAAAAGTTAAACGTCGTATAGCAGCCTGCAGGAGTATTCCAATCTCAGTTGAACTGCAAAGTTTTAAATCATGGTCAGTTCATACTAACTCATAGTTATTCTGTGACTAAATAGTGACATTATGATGTCATTTAATTTGTTTTCACGCATATTTTGCTGTCAAGTGTCTAAAAAGAATGATCACGTGGTACAAAATTGTACCACGTGACCTGAAGAAATTACACTGGGCAGTGTAATATAACTTGACAGCAAAAGATTGGCATACGGGGGCTGGTGTGATTCAGTTGAGAGATGGCTAAGTAATGATGAACGATTTTTTCATAAGTAAGATCGTAGATATTTGGATCTTTGTGTTTCAATCACGCTGAAACTGATGGTTTGATTTGATTTGCTTGAATAGTATTATAATAAATAGTAAATCATTTATTTGCGGGAATGTAGGTACAAATGTTGTTATAAGTAATTATAATGTTTGAGCCAGTACAATCTACCTCAAGGTGTGCAAAGTTGAAACTTTGAATATAATCCAACCTAAGTCAGTAGTCAGTGTGTCAGTCTGTAAGTAACCTAAAGTAACCCAGACTAATTTTTAATTACAAGACGAACGAGATGCAGCCAAAGTCTCGGTAGAAAGCTAGTATGGTTATATCGATCAATATCTAGTTACGCTGTATGGTATCGCAATGTCTTCGCTCATTTCTCTTCCAATCAAAGTTCTCTGCATACAACTCAACAAAAAACGGTAACCTACATAACGTATAATAGAAAATTACACACGCCGTAAAAACATTGCAAATAGTACAGTTACACCGTAGCGACTATTACTTATCTGTGGTTTCCACAGTCGGCTACAAAAATTTTAATCATTTTTTTTTATACATTATAGACAAACGTTTGACCGCAATCTCACCTGATGGTAAGTGACGATGCGGTCGACGATGTAGCACATTTGCCTAGAAGAAACCTATTCACTCTCCTCTTGGAAACATTCAAATTGTAAGTTCATTTTATTGTTTCGGCCACGTGGTTCGATCAATCGGACTAACAGTGATATTTTATTTACCTACTTACCTAGCAATGATTGTAAAAACTGTTTAGTCGTAATTTTCTTTGTAGATAAACAAAAATATGATATGAATGTAATGCTAAAGAGTGCTATCGATTCTGTTGTCGTATTTTTCTAAACTAACCTAATTTGACAGCACTAAAAATGTTGCCGTCCCTTTCTCATAAACTGAAACGACAAAGACAGCTATAATTTTAGCGCTGTCAAATTAGGTTAGTTTAGAAAAATGCAACAACAGAATCGATAGCAGTGTAAAAATATAGAATTAGATCCACAACATCTAGGATTGTGTGAAAGATGCTATGTACTTACGTTAGTATGTTCATTAACTCAACATGTCAGAGATTTTGAAAAGAGATAGTAGATGGCAGTTACCTATATGACCGGTAATAGGGGAGAGTGGGGTTATAAGATCCCTTTTAAATAAAAGTAACCTTATTGGTGGTGACTGCACGATAACAGGCTGATGATGATGATGTCAGAAGCAAGGTATCCTCTGACGTAAAGTGAAGTAGTAGAAAGGTGGAGGGGAACAATTTTACGTACCTATAGATACTTTTCTGAGATGGCTGACGTAGTCATAACCTAAAAGATGTCGCAATATACTTGTAAAACTAGAGTAATTGCTGTTTCATACTGAGCTGATGTTTGTATGTAAAAGTGGAAAGTTTCTTTAGACGACTGTACGTAATATCAGTGTAGGCGTGAAAGTCGCTGTCACATCCGATACTATCGAAAGCAAGAGTCGGTAATCACGTGTGCATCGAGATAGATAATTTAAAACGTGTCTTTTAAAAAAGAATATATTCCTAAACGTGACTCTTATGCTCGAATGTCAAAGAATCGATCATGAATCGAGACATCGAGACAATCATAGATTTTTTGACACTTCTAAATCAAAAATTGTTGGCTGCCAGTTCACCTGATGGAAAGTGTAGCTGCTATTATTAGGTACATTATAATTCGCGACCCTAATCTCAGCCAATGTGACTGCGGAGTCCCCATCCTAGGTCACTCCTCCAAGCCTGCGAAGCCCCTGGAAAGCTTCTGTGCTTTTGGGAGCAGTTAGGCTGGATACACTCCTAGTCAGAACACCCCCCACGCATAATGGGCTAACTTTTGAGCCTAAATGCGGAAACGGGAGTCCTATCAATATCAATATCCCCATCCAAACGATGTCCTTGCTTGTTTGCCCCTTGTGCCCTACCACCTGCCCAAGGGATGATATTATGGATGCCACAAGTGGCGAAGTTCTATTCAAACTTCGTCTAGTGTTGTCATTGTCACCATTAACACGTAAGAAGAAGAGTACAGTTCCATGATTATGTGTGGATGCTGCTTTATAGAGATGTCTGTATCATGACAGTTGCACAATTTACCTACCTATGTCTAACCAAGAGTGGCAGAGTATTGCACAACTTGCAGAACTAGAAAAAAACGCATATTTTCATCACTTCCTTTGGACATAGTTATTTACAATGCGCAAACACAGTTTTCTTGACTGTTTAACATGTTAACGACCATTTTATAATTAAAACTAGCAATTATTATACTAATGGGGGAGTAAAGAACTCGTAACGAAACGTAACTTTTACTCGTCGTGCATTTAAATGATTTTGAAAGCGTTAACTAATATGCACACAGAGAAATGTCAGTTTGACGTTGCAATGTCATTTCAATATCTATGAATAATGAATGAACGGTTTGGAGACTCCCTTCTTCACCGGTCATTTTGATCACCTACTCAGATCTCCGCCTTTTGCTAAAAGATTAGTAAACTAGTAAACGCCAATAAACACTGAAATTGGCAAATTCGTGGCAGCCCTAGCGACCGAACAGCCAGAATTAAGAGAAGAAGAAGAATGAACGGGTAAGTCAGCGAACCTTCGATATTTATATTAGCAAATAGTCAGCTAAAAAACCATTGATTAAAATTATTACACCATTGATTAATTTTTGTAACATGATCAAGATGATGGTCAAGATCAAAGGTCTTATCAACCGTCAAACAACATTTCAACATTTTTGAAGTTAAAGTCACTAAATTTTTGGTTTCTGAATCTAATTATGAGAATAACAATGCAAAAGTTCAGCAAATATATCATTTTGATCCAAAAAAAAATTCTGACCAAAAAATTAACAAAAAGTTAAACAAAAACCCATGTTATGGTCGGAAATCTTGTATAGATCAAAATTATATTACCCATACGGTTACGTCACTTTGACAATTAAATGTCACCGACCTATGTGGGTGTGTACGCGGCTTTATAAATAGTACAAAAGGATTTTGTCATACCAGGCCTACATTAGCTACCTAGTAGTATTAGTTATTAGCAGTCACAACAGATCTTTGTCCCTCTGAAATAAGTATTTGCGTAGAACCTTCGTAGAACCCATTTCGGGTCGAATCGGAGATAGGTAACCGATTTGGTAACCGATTTTTTCCGCACAACAGTACATACACCCGATGGTTTGTTGCACCTAACTTCAGAGGGTTAAAGATCCAAAATCAAAAGTCACTTTTTACCAATGCCCCGATGTACGAAACGCTAGTGCCTGGGACAATTTCTAGATGAAATAGACCCTCCCAGCCTAATCGGCTTTATCCACAGGTAATAACAAAGAAAAATATTACCAAAGCCACAGATAATATAAACCAAAGCTAACATTGCACTTGCGTTTGACCAAAAAAAGACCAAACCGGAGGATTATGTAAAAGAGAATTAACATGATAATAAAATGATATTGATGGAACTTACCCTTCCAAGAAGCCATGAAGGTCGACCAGCGAAGACTGACTATAAAATTGAGACAGCAGAATCTAATCTACCTACTTATCTGTATGTAATCTTATCTTATCGAACACTGAAAGATCGATGAGAAACTGATTGTTTATTCCCTTTATTTGTTTATTTACATTTCATGTTGAGAGTACCGGTGGTCTAATGGCAGCCCTTGCCTTTCCATCCTAAGGTCACGGGTTCAAATCCGGTCGTACACTAATAGGTTTTTCTAATCGGGAAAATGTGTGCAATGCCAGTGCTCTCAGATGGTGAACAATACCTGCGGCTTAGTCAGTTCCGCACGTATGGACCTTGTCTTTCCTGTCTACCAGAAAATCAAATCTGACTTGCTATATAGATATGCTAATCACCAACTGTTTTTCAGCAAACTTTCACTGTCCTAGGTCGAGTTTACTTATGCTGGATCTTGACCACAGCGGAGCAGATCTCCTCATGACATTCAAAGCTGAATCAAAAAGAGGCGAGGGTACCTATACTATCTTCTTTGGAAACTCCGTTCTATGTAACTTCTGGTATTTAACAATATGTAGGTATGACGTGGAGCATAAATATGTATGAGATTTAGAAACATCATACAAAAATTGCCTTTTTTTGGAGAACCAAGCACTTATTTCCATAGCGGTAGAACTAGATTTAACTAGCTTTTTATGATGGTTCAAGATTTCATTGAATAACACCTCTTTATGCTGCGACTCTTTCAGTGAAAGAAAAAGAACTAGTCACGACACGACATGAGAGAGAAAACTAACAATGCAGTGAAAGTTCGACAGAGGGTCAATGTCAAAGTGTAAATGCAAATGCAGCCATGGGAATCTTGTGTTACAATGTAGGTAAATAAAGTATCAATTGCATAGAGTACACCTAGCTAAGTACGCGGTGCAAGTCAACGAGACTCATCGTCACTTACCATCTGGTGAGATTGCGGTCAAAGATTGTCTATAATGTATTTAAAAAAAGACTAGAGATAATGAGCCACTGCCCCGACGAACGGGACGCTGCAGTGCCTGGGACATGATTTGGATGGAGTAGGCTTGTAGCATCTATACCATCCTCTCACATAACAAGAAAATCAATAGTTACTAAAAAAAACATATTTTTACGGATACTTTATATAGATCTATATAGATATAAGGAAAACAATTTCGAGGCCACGCGAAAAGCAGCGCGTTTATGTCTTTTGTACGGGCGAACCACAGAGAAAAAAATTATTTATTTTTCTGTGGGACGAACTGACTGATGTTATTTATTATTACTTTTTTAAATAAATTAAACAACAAGCATTCAAAGTTTGGGGAGTCATATTCGCCGCCTGGGTTCTCATGAAGTCATTCTCTCAATGGTTGAATTGTAAATAATTTTTTTTTTATATTATTTTTTATTTTTATTTAGAGAACAGAAGAAAAATACTGTTCCGTGCTACTACAATCTACACCCAGATAAACAAAAATAATTCGCGAGAAGGGCACATCTCGAAGGTTACCTACCAAAACGTCATAAATCCCAAAATGTAATATTTTGGGATTATGTATTCTGTGCTCTGGGTGGCGCATGACAACTGAATTTTACAACGACACAGAAATGGACGGAAGCCACGTGTGACCAAAGTATACATATTCATTTTTAAAATAAGATGGTGTATTTCTCTCAACATTTGCAGTCACTCAGTCAAGCTATTGTTTTGAGTTTCACACGACACATCAACTCCAATTTGGAGCGCTGCGAGCTAACTGGCTCAAATTACTTAATACTTAACGCAACTCGCGTCTTCCTTGTGTTTTGTGCGCAGTTTCATTTATAAAAATAGCACATATAAGGTTCAAAACATTTATCTTTATGAGAAAAAGTAATGGAACAAGCTATAATAAATAAATATTCATGGACATGTATGTATGTATGTTTTTTTAATAGGTGTTTAAAAATGCACTTTATTCTCAGTTAAATCTACCATAGAGGGTATGGTTGTGTAAGTCTATTTATTGCTAAAATATCTATAAATACCTAGAACAAGCAACAAAATACCTAGTTTTAGTAATAGTTACGAAGAAAATTGTACCGTGTGTTGTTTTTATTTTAAACATATAAATGTTAAATATAAAAAACCCAACCGCCCCTAGCGGGTCAATTGAAGACCATTGTTTTCCTTCTCCATTTTCAAAAATGGAACTGAATAAAAGTCATACTCAGCTCTCAGAACTTTTTTGCTAGCGAAACTTCCTAAATTCCCAGGTCCCATACCATTCTAAAGCGCGCGGATCGTACATAAATCTAGGCATATATTTTTCATTGATTCGCTGTGGTTTCATGCGTACAAAATGAATGAATCGTACCTGACTACTTGCGAATAAATTGACTAACTTGTCTGTATGTGTGTCAACGCAAAACCAGTATAAGCGAGGTTAAGCTCTTTTGGCATTTGCATTCCAACTGGATACTTACGGTAACTTAACTTTACCTAATGAACTTTGGAGGCTGTTTTCTACAGCCTGGGCTCACTGTGACCCACAACAGGGCGTTATTCTCTTAAGACGACGGGTAACGTCAAACAAAAAAATTATATATTTTGCTGAACCTTAGCATTGTTAGGGCGTCTTGCACCAGAATCACTAAACGTATTTAACAACTAAATCGATTTAAATCTGACGTATTTGTATGACTTGACAACTCGCTAAATACTATTTAAGAGTTAAACGCGTTTAGCGATTCTGGTGCAAGCCGCCCTTATTCTCTAGATTTTGAAGCTTTACGATTTTGTATAATAGCTAGCTATGTTCAGTGATTTAATACTTACCTTCAAGCAAACTCATTAAAAATCAGTAAATAATTACTAGGCAATGAATTCCATTGTGGTAATTCAACGATCAATCGTTGGACCGGTTCTAATATCTCACGGCCGCCGCCATCTTGGATTAGTGACAGCTGACGCGTAATGGCGGGACCGTAATTGTCTATGGTTGAGTAATAAATTCGATACAGCGAGTGATTACGTCTACTGAGTGATTTGAAGTTGCGGTTTCGAAAAAGAAGGTGGCTTTTGTAGTGTCAGTGACTCTATAGATATTTACAAATAAGTACAACACGTACAGTTACAAACAGTCCTTGATTTTTAAGATGCGGTTATGGAAAATTTCAAACCAAATCAATCAATTTTGCAGAACGTAATTGCTATAAAAATGACGTCAGATTTAAATCAGTAGATTACTCGAATAGAGGCAATGAGAACTTGGAACCTTGAAGCCAAATAAGCCATGAAAACCTTTTAATAAAATACTGTTGAATTACAGTTACGAAACTACTTAAAATATAGTTAAGTAAAGGTACCTACACAATAGATTCCCATACTGAAATTCTGAATTCGCCATTAACTTTACCTAGGTGTGTTTCGAAGATAATGTTTTGAGACAGTGGACTTCAAAACAATACCTTCAGTTATTTTTCGCATCGGATTACATTTGAATCGACCTTGGCATTGTGATTGGAGTCTTCACGCTAACTTATCGAGAGGTTAAGCTAATTCAGACTTGACACGGCTGTTAATGTAAGATAGCTATAATGGCGCATCGTTAAAAAAAATAAAGAAGACTCGTAAGTCGGGTAGAGCCCCAATTCTCTCTTCTAATTAAAATTCCTAGAACAAAAGTAAAGTTTTGGAATGTCTAAACGAAACCACCACATTATTACGTCACACCACATTAAGCCACCACGCCACCACCACACACAAACATTATGACACCACTTGATTTTTCCCTTTTTTTTACTCCCTTTTGGAACCTTATAACTTTACAACCCCTTAAGCGATTTAGCTCATAATCCTACCAATTAATTATGGTAGTAATATCTGTCGACCTTCCAAATTAAGTGGAGGTAGGTTTAGTGGTTCGAAAGTTATGGTCTAACAAACATACAATGCTGATTTGACCAAGTTGACTCTTAGTTCTTCGATCACCTCTCTCGCTCGATCAATAACAATCATTTTCTAGGTAAGTAGGTATGTACATTACTTTCAACCGTACAAGATTTTTTTAATTACTCAGCAAATTCTAGAGGCTAAAAACGCAAACAGTAAAAACAAGAAAGCGCCTGCAGACAGTTCAAAGGAAAGGCCAGCGCGATCAATTAGTTACTTTAATTCACTCGCGTACACGCTCTGTCAATGTCAAGCGTTGATTACCAACCACAGATTATAAAGTAACCGCAGCCACAGATAAAATATATAGTCGGTTAACGAGTTGAAGGACTTGAGGTTTTAACCAAATGAGATTCGTATGCGCATTCACTGCTCAAGCAGTGCTTCGAAGTCAGACCTAGATTTTTGTATGAAAATCTCTACTCGTATTATGCTATGTAACTTTCTTTATCAGAATGTCGGCCATTGCCAACAAATGCTAAGTACCTACTTACAATAGTTGGGATTATAAAAAAGTTGCAATCTGACGGAAGTCGGAATTCATTTCCCTTGCGATAATAATGAGAATCGTTTCTATTTAATTTGGTAAAAAAAAAGATTCTTTCCGGGATGTTTGTAAAAAGCCTAATTCAATATCTTGCAATCTTCGAGTTCCGATGAAGCACATAAGTGTAGGTACTATTGTTCCTAATCAAATTACCTAATACCAACTTACCTACGTAGCGTAAGCACAACTTAAGGTAAGTATAGGTACCTCATTTTGAGTAATTGATGGTTTATTTAATCATTGAGTCTCCAAATATTTATTTTATTTTATTTTTATTCATAGGACATCCAACAAAGGTGACACGATAACAACAGAAACGTCATGTCAATGGGCTTAAAACTATTGTGTTCCTTCAATTAGAAAATGCCACAGCTGATATTATTAGACTTATCTATATAGACTTATCTATATAGACTTATCTATATACTTATCTATATTATTATAAACTACCTGTTTGGTAGACAACAAAATTAAATATTCATTGTGATCACTAATCAGGATTTAGGGCTCGTTAAAGTGGAACTCATTCCTTCGTTCGTACGAGTTAGCCGAACACTAGTGACACTGTTTTTAGGCCTCTTTAAGGCCTTCGTCGTGGCTTAACGACTGCTAGAGGCGGGACCGACAGTCCCCTCCGAAGCAAGTCTTCTTCTTCTTCGAGTCGATAAGCTTCGAGTCCGAAGCAAGTAAGCGCTCAGATGTAAGCCACTAGTGGTCACCCATCCAAATAGTGACCGCGCAGAACGTCGCTTAATTTAGATAAGCGGTGAAGATTGGCAGCAAGCTACACGACGAGCGCTTCGAAGGTGGTTACAAGTGCAACTCTCAAGTCACTATGCTAGATTTATAAAATACACCTAGTATTTAGCACATTTAAATTAGCTAGTTATCTATCTAGCGAATTTGTAGTAAATTAGATAAGTATCTATGTATAGTAGGATATTTGATGCGGCTTGCACCAGAATCATTAAACGTGTTTAACAGTTAAATAGATTTAAATCTGACAGGCGTCACAGCTCAGTCGGTATAGCTCTGCCTTCCGTGCTGTGGGTCGTGGGTTCGATCCCCACCAAGAACAAACATTTGTGTGTGCCAAACATAGATGTTTGTTCTATGGCTGGGTGTTACTATGTATTATAAGTATGTATTTACAAAAAAAAAAGTATATAAGTATTCTATCAGCATCTAGTTCCCATATTACAAGCTTTGCTTAGTTTGGGACTAGAGGGCGTCGTGTGAAATGTCCATGAATATTTATTATTTATTATTAATCTGACGTATTTATACGACTTGACAACTCGCTAAATACCTACTATTTAATAGATAAACGCGTTTAGCGATTCTGGTGCAAGCCGCCCTTAGTTTATTAGGTTTAAAGTTTTGCACACCGCCGTTCTATATTTTTCGTCATTCCTCTCCATCCAAAGGTTGTTTGGAAGAGATCGCTTTTAGCGATAACGCCGCCCATTGTATTCTCTATTTTTACGTTTCTCTCCTTCATGTAATTTCTTTCATCTGTGTGTGTGTGCAATAAAGTTTTTATCTATCTATCTATCTTGTATCTTCTCTACCTATGCAAACTTGCGGTTGGTATCTAGTAAGTATGTGTAGTTATGTACCTACAACCATAGACTCCATTGAAATGACATCACCTGCCGCCGTGTTGACACCACAATACTAACGTGTAGCATCGGTAATGACCACATACCGTTTATATAGTAAGCACACTAAGTACCTAGTTATATATAATGTAAGTTATATGTTTGTGATTGTATGCACAGGTGTTTTTGTACTTAAGATGTTATGAAGGTACCTAGACTAAATCATAACTAGGATTACCTACCACCTATTAGTAGTCACAAGTCACAACGGATCTTTGTCCCTCTGAAGTCTGCGCAGAAGCCATTTTTGGTCGAATTGGAGGTAAGCTAATTTTTCCACAGGATAAAGTTCCGTTGTACTGTACCTACTTAAATATATTGTTTAGGTAAACTAACGTAAAAAAAGTAATGAAGTGTTTTTTTTTTTTTTTTTTTTTTTTTTCATTTATTTAGTGCACATTATTTCTAAAGAATGTACCCTAATATGATTACAATCTAGCCACAACGTGGGCTAATAAGTAATTTAAAATTAACTTAAATTGCTAGAATTTCTTAATCTAAGAACGTGTCCATTAACACGTTTCTTATTGTCTCTATTTAGGATTTAAGGGAAGACACTATGTTCATGTGTTCTTTAGTGTGTTTTCACTGAATTTCACTTATTTATTACACTAACTCAAAAGGTTTTTTCCTTTTGAGCCTTCTTATTAAGTCCGTATTGTCAAGGAGCTGGATCGCCTCGACGTTAACATGATGATGAAGCCTTAGTTCATGAGCTTCTGCGTATTTTTGAATAACACTAGCGACGAACTCGATTTTGCTGGTGGAGATCGTCATTTCTGATGTACCACGGGGCGTTCACTATTCCCCTCCGCACTTTATTCTGGAATCGCTGGATGATTTGAATATTGCTCTTTCTGGTATAGCCCCAGAGCTGTATACCATAAGTCCATACTGGTATAAAGACTTGTTTGTAAAGTAGTTCTAACTCGTCTTTTTTATTCTTGACGTGAGCTTTCCAGCGTAGCTTCGCGTCAAGCGTCATGCCCAAATATTTTGCCGTATTTTCATACGGGATGAGCTTCTTGTTGATAGAGATGGGAAGATAGTCATCTTTTTTGTTACTTAGTGCTTAGTGAAGTGTGTTTCTGATATAAGATACACATCTACGTATTAATCATTGCTTGGCCTTGTACATAGCGGGCTTAGTGCTATTTTCAATTTTTTTCAGACGCTCATCGAAGGATGTCATAAACCTTAGTATTTCATCCAGCTTACTATCTGATTTTGTAGTCTGCTCGTTACAATGATTAGCGATTGTATGTTTAGCAGCCGCTTGTGCGTAGGACACATTTTTGTGAGTGGTGCTAGTGGCCCTTGCACCACGGCTTTGATGGTTAGTTATTGGAGTTTTGTCACTTATTAGCGTTCCAGTGACTTTTTGTGGCTGCCCGGCTAGTGGTTTCTTAACTGCCTTGCTTCTTATTTTTTGAATTTCTTTGGCGATCATGCAACCTCTGTAGTTAGCCGGATGTGCTTCTCCGCAATGAACACATTTTGGCTTGTCTTCTGCTGGTTTTTTGCAGTCTATAGTTAGGTGCTTCCCTGTGCATTTGACACACCTTGGTTCTTTGGCACAATATTTTTGTGTATGCCCATAGGCCTGACATCTCTTACATTGAGGGACCAGTTTTGTAGACTTGAGCGGTTGGATATCTACCATGCACCCAAGTATATATTTGATATCATACACCTTCCTGATTTCTTCTTGGTTATTGAAGGTCAGCATAAACATGTTGAGTGGCTCCTTACTTTTCCAGCTCAGTTTATTGACCGCATCTTCAATCTTATAACCTTTACTTTTTAGGTCTTCTATGATTCTCTCTGGTTTGCAAGAGCACGGTAGTTTTTTAACCATCACTCTTATTGGTCTCTCTTGTTTGTTTTCGTAAGAGTGCCAGAGGCAGTCATTTTCTGTTAAAGTTTTTGTAATGCACCTGTATGATTCTTCATCACACGAGTTAATTTTAACACAGTCACCGCTCATCATTTTTATATTGAAGGTGGCTGCTGGTTGGTTTTCTATCAGAAAGTCATAGAAACTTTGGTAATTGTTAACTCCATCCACTACTATGGGTGGTGGAGAGGGGACCTTCTTAGTTTTTTCTGTTGTAGCTTTGTTGGCTTCTTGAGGTGAGAGTGAAGGTGAGGTGTTCAATTTCCTTTTTTTCCTCGACTTAGTTCTTATCCACTCCGTTTCTCTAGCAAGTTCTTCTTCGTCGGTTGCATATTCAACGCCGGCGGAAGAAGTTTCCGTGGTAGTAGTAGAAGTTTTCACGGGGTTTTTTTCCGGTACCTCTTTGTGTTGCAGTAGACTTTCAATTTGGCTTTGCAAGACTTTTACAAGATTTTGTAGTCTTTTACATTCGTTTTTTTCCTCTTGATAGTAGCATTTCGCTTCCATAAGTTCTTTATATAAGAGATGTTCAGTTTCAGTTTTTAACTGTATGTTTACTTGTTTATTAGGTGAAGCCATTGTTCAGGCACGTAATAACGTCGCCTTAGCAAAATGATTTGCTGTTCGCGCACATTCCCTACGTGATGACTGACAAGGTCATCGTAGCTCGCACGGCCGTTCGCGACAGTTTTGTTATGATACGTTAGCACGTTTCGCTGTCTCGATACGCGCGATCGAGAGCAAGCGACACAACTGATCTCACCGGAGATTGAACGTTGAATGAACAAACAAAAAAACAAATGAATACAAACAAAGAAAACATTATACCATGAGAAAGAGGTGAATAATTCGTAGTGCCCGTGAAAATACATCACAATAAATACCTAAGTAGTTATAGGTATGTAACGACGCAGATATTTATAGTAATTTAAGTTTTATGCAAATAACAAACGTTGTTGTTTCAGCTGAACAGAGAAATGACGAACGGGACAAAAATGTAACATTGACATTATGATCTTTGGTGATTTTCAATGTCAACGCTTCGTGAAAAATTTTATTTTTTCTTGCTGACGAAACTGAAAGCAACATAAAAATGTTCTTATATTTTAATTACTTTTCTAAGTAGGTGTAGGTACCTACTTAGAGCTATTTTAGGTTTTTTTCCAAAATTGGTACCATGTGACAGCGGTCTTGACTGTATTTTTCTTTTTAAAACTTGACATCTAGTTGATAGAATCTAAAGAAATATAAGTAAGTACATTTTATTAACAAAATGTATTTTGAATAGAATCGCTAAATCGTGAACAGCATTAACAAACAAACTTAGTTAAACAAAAATCATCAAACAAGTGAACTGCAACCAATAAAGCCGACGAAGTGAACAAGACAACATTGTAAAGTAGAGGTGGTAACACTCGACCTTGTGGTACGCCAGCTGATCGCGCAGGCAAAACGCGTACAAAAACTGGAATTGTTCCAATAACTTGGTACTCGATGACACAGATGTACTTACATACCTTCCACCGGTTGTGAAAAGGTGGCATATTGTGAAGTAGTTTGTCAGATGGTCGTGATCGATGCTGTCAAATGCCTTGCTTAAATTCGCTCTTCACACACCTACGGGTTTTATCCTTTGGTGGGTTTTTATAAGTATATTTAAGAAGCAGGTGAACCGTTTCATGACAAAAAAATTAATGAAATACAATATTAAGCCTACATTTAGTAGAACTATTTGCTATTTTTAATTAATAAGTATTAAATTGATGTAGATAAGTATTTATTTTATAACCTAGGTATGTGACATTTAATGGCGAAGGTATTTGGAAAATAACGCACTTATACCTACTTAAAATATTTTAAGAAATTTACGAGTACCTATGGAGAATTTATTTCTTGTAAAGACAACTACTGTTAATAAAAAAGTAACAGAGAAGAAAATCCTTATTAATTCATATCTTAATTTCTCGTTGATTTATAAGTTCCTGATCCTAGGAAAATGGCTAGTATTTGCGCTTTAAAGGCACTACACTACAAGGTGACTGGTGAAGTACGAATTACAACCTAATCTTGATAGATGACGACATATTGAATGAGTTCATCCCAAATGGCAAATAGGTAGATAGATGATGTCTAAGAATAGGTATAAAAATATATTTCGCAAGAAGTCGACCTTGTTTAGTTTGCAAATGAATATTCATAAATATTAGATAATGCTATGCTAAATTAAATTAATCTTCTGACATTTAAGTTCATGGCGCCAGTTGAAGACGTTTTACGAAAAATAAAACAAACAAGTATAAATAGGTAAGATGAATTTCTAAGCAAAATACCTAATAACAAAGACAATGGAAAACAAAAACTATTCAAGAGTTATCATCAGACCTTTTCAAAGCCAAATACCTGATTCGAAATGAAGGAGGAAAGAAATATTGAAACATTCAGTATATCAACAAAGCTACAAATATCTATTGCAAATTGTTACTGATGTATATATTTATGAACCTATTGAACTTGAAGTCACTTGCTGCACTGATATTAAAATTAATAAGAGAATAAACTTGGACTCAAATTATAAATCCAATTACACATAGGGCAAAATAATTTAAACCGCCCTTATTAACTTTCTGAAAGTTCGACATTTCATTCGACATTCGAATATAACTTGTCTTTTAAATGTATCCAAAACTCTTCGCACTTTTTTGTACGACCCTTTCTAGAGATAAAACTTATGTAGGTAGGTACTTGCGTATTTTTAGAGTATTTTCAGTATTTTTAGAGGGTGATTAAGATTTCAGATTTATTTATTTGGTCATAAATATAACATTGAAGGTTATCAAGGCAAGTCACTTTACAGAACTAGTTTAGTTCTTTCAAAAAATTCACAAAATTAGCCGACTTCAATACATTTTCATTTATAGGTTTTTTTTTCTTAACCTACTGTCCCACTGTTGGGCAAAGGTCTCCCCTATTTCCTTACAGGACTTCCGCTGGCTTGCCATTGCATTTATAGGTATTAGATTTTTTTTACATTTGATAGACCATCCTTTGACCTCAATCTCACTTGATAGTAAGTGACGATGAAGCCGACGCGACGATAAAGTCTAAAAGACACCTATTCACTCTTACCCTATGTAGTGTAGATAGTGTTTGTATCATCACAAGTCGAGGTGTAAACTCACGGCTTGTCATTGTATTTAAATTAGCTTTTTATGTATCCTGCCTGCCTGTCTTGAGAATCTTGGTTTACATTATCTATTTTACCCATAATAATATTTTAAATGGTTTAACTTGGAATTAAGAAAAATAGTCTAAAAAATTAGTGTCCGGATAAGTATAAGTATTATTTTGAAAAGATCCGCCTAAAATTATTTATTTATTTATTATTTATTTTAAAATTTCACACAAATAGGTAGTGCTAGGAGGACTTAATGCTAAGAGCATTGTCTGCCAGTCTTCCTGGGCGTGCAAAAAGATGGTGTGGCCTGGCGTGTTTTTAAAGGTACTAAAACTTATACCAAAAATTTAAATTAATACATAACTGTACATAAAAAATAGAAAAAGAACACAAAAGATATATCAACGAAAAAAATTATATTAAATAATTTATTGATGGTGATATTACATTTTTTGTCGTCATAACTTTTTATTACTTACTAGGGTCTTACTCAGATATACAGAATTGTTAAACTGAATTCAATAACGCTCATAAAGTAAAATAACGTAACAAGCTATTTAAATGGCATGCGTGAAATAGGAGAAAGTATATCGGAACGAACAGACAGGCAGATGTGTAGACGTTTCTATTTGAAGAGTTATGACTGGAGTGCAGAAGCACTGAAATACAATTTATTTAAACTAGCTTAAGCCCGCGACTTCATTCGCGTCGTTAATTTACTGATGCTCGGGGATAAAAAGTAGCTTATGTGTTGATCCAGTTTACGAATTATATTTAATCCAAATTTCAGCCAAATCGGACCAGTAATTGCAGTGTGATTGAAACATTGGTTAAAGACTTTGTCAAGAATTTTCTTCTTGTTTAAAATGTTAAAATATACTTAATTTGTTATGAAACAGGATATGGATAGGCCATTATAAATAATCCAGTCGTCAGTCCAAAGGTAAAGTTGACTAAGTCGCAGAATCGGTAAAAATAAGTTTCACAAAGTAGTTTAACGTAAGCTTACGTTGACATATGACCTATAGGTATATTTAACCTTTTCCACCCTCTTGGTAGGTTAGGTACCCATCAAAATAGGTTGTAATTCCCTAAGGTATTCGTGGCGACGACAAGCTTTGATAAACGCAATCTACCCTGTTTACCTATACAGCTGAACCGATCTCAATAAAGATGCATAGTTGCATTCTAGAGACAAACAACAAAGATTAAAATATTTATGATATATGGACAATAAAACCAGCAAGTAGAGCTGCTGGCGATAGCTTAGTTATTTTTAACGTCTGTATTCAAACAAAATTGTATATGCGTGGAATTTTATCAATTTTAAAGGTTGCCAAACTGTTTGGGATTCTTGGGATGTTTGGTTTGGTTGGTCACAAGCGTGTTCGAAATTCGAAACACACTTGAAGTGTTTTGTAATAATGCTGTAATGTCTAAAGTCAAATGCAACTTTGTAGCATGTCTATTTTATAGTGAGGACTGACACTTAGTTTAGCATGGCGATGGATTTGAAACGTTCGAACACGTCGAATGCTTTTTATGGTCCGATCCGAGCTTGGTGGTATGATATGCCATCAGAAAAAGAATCAATCTCACCCATAACCATGTTTGACTCACAGTGAGACCTTGTGGTAGGCAGTAACTACGTTTTGGCACCTGTACGTTTCACCTGGCCAATTCCTTATTTGTCGGATCACCATTTTGCGTGGGTAAGAACTACCTAGTACTTATTGTCTTGTGGTGGGTTATTATTGTTATTGCATACTATTAAACACAGTCATGAATGTGTCAACATAGTCTTCGACGAACGTAAATAAGATAGCAATTTGTTGTGGGTATGGGAAGTTAATAGGTCGGCTTGCCCTGCAACCAGCTTATCAATCCTTTCAACGGTCTTTTAAACACCATAAGAAATGTGCCTATCCTCTTTCTGGGTAAATTAAGTATTGTATTGTTGAATGAATGAAAAACTCTTTTGTACACTTTACAAACTAATAACAAGGAAAAAAATAGGTAACTACAGAAGAAATGAAAAATGAAAAAAAATTATTTATGTAAAAGTTCTTGAAAATTACGACAAAAGGTTTTTGATAGGTACTTTGGTATAGCTAAAATAGTATAAGACAGTAAAAGTACCATCAACTCCTTGTATTATATATGACTACAGTCCGTCAAATAAGTTATACAATCACCAGAATGGTCAAACTCCTTTACGAGGTTAACGCGTAGTATTTGTATTTGCTTTGAGCAATAGCATAGTACAAAATTTGTCAGTTTAAACTATGATAAAACGGAAAGTAACATTTTTGCAAGTAGGTAGGACCTACTGAGAATGGCGTTGTTTGCATATGTAGGCGTTTATTACTATTATACATCGTGCTTCGTCTTCGATTAGTAACCTGAAAGATAAATGATTAGAATTCAGTACATATCGTAGTAACGCCTACGTGCCACCACTCTATTACACTATATTGAGAGTATTTTTTTTTTTTTTTTTGCGGGTACTTAGCTTTCCTGTCGGGCGCGCTCGCTCGCTTCTTCATTCGTCTTTAGTGTTTCACCGCTCAACACTACGTAAAATAAATTCAGTGACGGAATTTTTTTTAGAAATACTTTAGCCGTTATTTCGTCAACTATGCCGAAAAGGAAACGCGAAATCGACGATACGTTTGATTATTTCAAGAAAAAACTGAAGAAACTTGAAAATGAGCTCGTCAAATCTCGAAAAGGGAGAATTCGCGTTCTCGAATCTTCTTCGTCGTCATCATCTCAGACATCGTCGAGGGAACCCTCGCCTTCTCCGCAGGACCTACAAGGTAATTTCTTTCCAGGTGTGAAGTGAATTTTTATAAAGTGATAACTTTGCCTACCGGCAATAAGCCTCACCTACATACCTACTGGTCTAAAAAATTCGGTTTGCGTATATCTCTGTGGGAGTTATATCTTACTGAATAACATTTAGACATGTTTAATGTGATTCGAGCTGTCTGTGGGACCGTCTCATACATCACGCATAGAATCAGTCTGCGTATAATCCTGTGGGGGTTATATCTTACTGACTTATCAGGCACAAAAGATCGGTTTGCGCGTAATTCTTTGGGAATTACGTCTTATTGATCGTGTCGTCGCCGATAACGTGTCTCTTCATGTTTTATTATAAATAATAAAACGTTTTTTGTACTACCTTCAAATAACTAACAAAGGTCAACGTCCTTCCAGACGGAGACGTCCGAAGTGTCCCCTCGACGAGTGACTTGCCGGATGACCAACACGTTATCACATCGATGTTAGAGGCATCGCCGGTACCCGATAATAGTTCAACTCTAAAGGAAATGGTTCTGGAGATATTGGGAGACGACCCCTCAGCAACCATTGAATATGGTCCTGATGTCCATAAAGATTTAGCGACTCGCTTTGAACACATTGCGACTCATGGGTTAGATGCAACCCAAAGAAAAGAGTTGTTGGGAAAATACAAAATCCCTATCAACTGCACGAGAATCGCGGCGCCGATTCTGAATGGAGAAATAAAAGCTGCGCTTCCCGAGCCGATGGTGAAGCGGGACAAGAGCTTCGAGGTTCGACAAAACCAGATCGCCACTGCTATCTCGTGCTTAGCCTCAGCGATCACCGATCAGCTTTCATCTTCTCAGATCAATCAAGAGCTTCTCAAAAAGCTAATGGATACAGGTCGTATCCTCTGCGACATCCAATCTACTGATTCCAAAGCTAGGCGGAACTTTGCTATGTTTTCAGTTAAAAAGGATATGAAGGAGCATCTATCGAATACTGAAATAAATAAGTATCTCTTTGGTGAGAACTTGTCCGACGCTCTAAGGTCTGCAAAAGTGGTCAACAAGTCCGGGACCGACCTGAAAGTTCAACCTCCCAAGACTTTCAAGAAACCAGCTGCACCACCCAGCTCTAAGCCCCCGGCAAAAAACTGGAAGGCGGCGGCCTTCGCGCGCAGGCCGCCGGGACCAGCAGTAAGGAGCCGCGAGCCTGCCTACCACCGCAGCCAGCCCGGGACCTCATCGAGACAGTCGTCGCCTCCGCGGCGGCACACCCGCCGCCGGTAGACCCTGTAAGTTATGCGGGACAGCTGTCTCTCTTCCGTGACCAATGGTCCTTAATCACCACGGACTCGTTAATTCTAGATTGGATTGATGGTTACAAAATACAGTTTTCTCAACCCGTTATTCAAGAAAACTTGCCGGTATCGATAGATCATTCGGAATTAGAACACACACATTTTGATAAGTCTGTGCGAGGCTTGCTTCAAATCGGAGCAATATCTGAGTGCACTCCCAATGAACATGAATTTATATCATCAGTGTTTTTAAGGCCTAAACCGAATGGCAAAATGCGTTTTATTTTAAACTTGAAAAAGTTAAATAAGTTCATTCCGACTAGTCATTTTAAATTAGAAGATTTACGAACAGCTATCAAGCTAGTATCCAAGAATTGCTTTTTAGCATCAATTGATTTGAAGGATGCTTATTTCTTGATCAATGTAAACGAAGAATCTAGAAAATATCTAAGATTTATATGGAATAACACACTTTATCAGTTTAATGTATTAGCGTTCGGCCTTAACACAGCGCCGTACGTTTTCACAAAGTTAATGAAACCTGTTGTAAAATTGTTGAGATCAGCTGGTTACATATCAACAATTTATCTAGACGATATTCTATTGATTGGACGTACATATAAAGAATGTTTAGACAATGTACACGTTACTTCGAAACTGCTCAGAGCTTTGGGTTTTATAATCAATACAGAAAAAAGTAATCTGATTCCATCCACATCTTGCAAATTTTTAGGATTTATAATTAACAGTAAAACTATGCAAATAAACTTGCCAGTTGAAAAACAACTTCACATTCAAAGAGAAATATTAATCTTTTCCCAGAAATCTCGCTGTCAAATCAGAAAATTTGCTCAACTAATAGGATTACTAATATCAGCATGTCCAGCCATCGAATACGGTCTTTTATATACTAAAGAATTTGAACGTGAAAAATTCTTGAACCTAAAAAATGAAAACGACTTTGACAAGTTTATGAATCTTCCATCAAAATTATCTTCGGATTTTCAGTGGTGGCTTCGAGCCATCAAAAACCCTAAGCACAGAATAATGGATAACGTATATTCTGTAGAAATATTCTCTGACGCCTCAACTACGGGGTGGGGCGGGGCGTGCGGCGGGGAGACCGCCAGTGGGCCCTGGGCCGAACACGAACGCAAGCTCCATATCAACCAGCTGGAATTATTAGCAGCCTATTTTGCACTCAAAATATTTACAAAAGATCTAAGTAGCTGCCAAATCTTACTACGCGTCGATAATTCCACTGCAGTTTCTTACATTAACAGAATGGGGGGCATTCAGTTTCCTCACTTATCCCGTGTCGCTAAGGATATATGGCAATGGTGCGAGACAAAAAGAATTTTCGTCTATGCTTCTTACATTAAATCTCAAGAAAATGTCATTGCCGATGCTGAATCTCGAAAATGTCATCCCGATATTGAATGGGAGCTGGCAGATTCTAATTTTGAAAGAGTTACTAGTAATTTTGGTGTCCCTACAATAGATTTATTTGCCAGCCGAATTAATAATAAATGCGATCAGTATGTGTCATGGTTCAAAGACCCTAATGCAATAGCAGTGGACGCGTTCACGATCAGCTGGTCAAACATTTATTTTTACGCATTCCCGCCTTTCGCCATAATACTTAAAGCCTTGCGAAAAATCATAACCGATAAAGCGACAGGTATCATGATTGTACCATTATGGCCTACCCAGCCTTGGTACCCAATCTTTCAAAAACTCGTCGTGTCAGAAGTAGTAACATTCAGACCTACTGACCGACCTATAATTTTTCATTCCAGCAATCGCAACCTCCACTCCAACCTGAGCCTTGTTGCCGCGATATTATCCGGACAGCGCTTCTGCGGCGAGCCGTCCCAGAAGCATCAATAGATATCATGTTGGCTTCTATATCACAAAACTCATTTAAACAGTATAGTGTTTACATTAAGAAATGGTATAACTATTGTAAAAATAACAACACAGAACTATATACTTCCTGTGTTGCAACGGTAATGGCTTTTTTAACAGATATGTTTAATAGTGGCAGTCAGTATGGCTCTCTAAATAGCTGCAGGGCAGCTCTTGCCCTCATTTTAGATCCAAAAATTTCGGAAAATTCTATTATTCAAAGATTCTTTAGAGGCGTGTTCCGTTTAAGACCTCCCACGCCCAAGTACGATATGACATGGGATCCCAACTGTGTACTCGATTGGTTAGAGGTTTGGTACCCAAATGAACGCATATCTCTGGAACTTCTCTCTAAAAAATGTGCAACGTTGCTTGCGCTCATAACTGCACATAGGGTCCAGACTTTATCTAAGATAAAAATACAGAACATTAGCATTCTTTCAACTAAAATCTTAATCAAAATCCCTGACCTTATAAAAAACTCTAAAGTCGGTACTGCCCAACCTTTGCTACACATTCCTTTCTTCAACGAAAAACCGCAAGTGTGTCCTGCTCAGTCATTGACCTGTTACATTGATAGGACGGCAACTTTACGAAAAAGCGACACATTGTTTGTGAGCTCTCGACAGCCTTATAAAGCTGTCAGCACGCAAACAATAAGTCGTTGGATCAAGAGTACGCTGCAAGACAGCGGTATCGATATATCTATGTACAGCGCGCATAGGACGCGACATGCGGCTACGTCTCGAGCTCTCGCGCAAGGGGTCAGCATTGACCACATTCGGAAAACAGCGGGCTGGAGCGCCAACTCCAGCACTTTCGCCAAATTCTATAACAGAACTATTTTGAACTCGGACGAAACCGCATTAGCCAATGCTATTATTAATCCATAGCTAAGCCTTGATTAAGCTTATGTACTCTAGATTAATTCTAAATATAAAATGTACCTATAATTAGTAGGTTACGTATCGTGTGTAAAATTTAATTATTTAATTAAAAATAAAACTTTATTTTGGATCTGTTACAACTTTCTTGATTAAAAATACATTTTTCTCGATGATCAATATATTTTTGTTATTTCCTAAACCTGCATACTCTCAAAGTCTACGATATGTACTGAATTCTAATCATTTATCTTTCAGGTTACTAATCGAAGACGAAGCACGATGTATAATTAGTGATTAAACGAACTAAGTGAAGTTCTATCATAATTATACGAGTGCTTCGTCTGAAGATTAGTAACCCCCGCCCGCCCGTACCTACGGCCCTTATTGCAGGTTCTGGAAATAGGAGCACTAAGGGCTTCAGCTCTAAACGAATGAAGAAGCGAGCGAGCGCGCCCGACAGGAAAGCTAAGTACCCGCAAAAAAAAAAAAAAAAATACTCTCAATATAGTGTAATAGAGTGGTGGCACGTAGGCGTTACTACGATATGTACTGAATTCTAATCATTTATCTTTCAGGTTACTAATCTTCAGACGAAGCACTCGTATAATTATGATAGAACTTCACTTAGTTCGTTTAATCACTAATTATCTGTGTTTGCCTGATAAGGAGTCGGATTACTGGTGATTATAGTGGAAAGAATGTAAAATTAGGTAAAACATCTTCGGAAGTTCTGACGTAGGTAATACTGATATTCAAATCCCTTGAAAACTTCGGTGTAATAAACCAAAAATTATATTAACCTTAGTGTTACCTTTTTGTGTAGTAGAAAATTATCAATGTCATTGGCCAGTATTTGCAAAATATCAACAAAACAAACCACCAACGCAGTTCTATTTTCAAAATAATACTCGTCTTCTTATGATACTGGCTACTATTTCCGTTTCAACGTAGTGGTCCGTTCCGTGCGTGATAAAACCTTTTTACTCCACTGGCTCATCTTTACAAGCACAAATAAGGTTTGTATGTGTGCGTGCGCTCAGGTGGGACTGGTGGGAGCGGCCGGGCGGGTGGCATTCCTCTTGTGACCCACATAGTTTGATTCTGGTGCGGTTAGCGCGAATCGGCTTTTGAGATTTAAATAAAATAAATAATTTTAAATTTCGATCGATACCTTTACTTATAATGTAAGACGTCGTAGGTAAAAACATCTTGACGACAGAAATAGTTTTAATAAGCATTTGTATTATTACTCAAATAAAAAATATAACTGCATCTTATTACATATTTTACATATTTACAAGTATGTATTATCTGTGGTTTTACTCAGACAACTAGGTCAGTATGGCAAAGGAAACTGATTCTAATTTTAAAATTCATCTGTTCGATATAAAGCCACCATAAAATCAGTAAAGTGGGTAGATAAGTAATTTAAAGTTGCCGTACTTCTTTCCACTGAGTAGGTACACATTATCGGTATTAGCATTGCACATTTTTATCACGCAAACTCGGTCAGCTCTCAACGCCATAAGAAACAAGTCACGAAATTGTTAACAGACTGAAACGATAACTAATAAATACACATTGAGCACTGTTTCATCGGACACGACTTTTTGTCGCGAGATCGTAACGAAAAAATAAAATTGACACTAAATAAAGCGTTGCGTTAAAACAGATTAAAAATGTATTGATATTAACAAATAAATACAAGGATACAAAGCTTATAGGTAGGTTGTAAGTCGCGTGTGATAAATGATTTCAAGATTTATCTTGAAACAAACTCGTTATTTTAATGCAAATTGCTCAGAACAATTTATCATAGCTGTTTGTCATATAACTGTATGTAACCTTGCTGTGTATACGTGATGATTACCCACGTTTTACAACGATAATGCCTTTTGTAAGTACTCTTAAGTCTTAAGCAATCTTGAATAGAATCATGGGGTTTTAGGTACCTAGGTACTGACTTTTAAAACGTTTCATAGTGAGGAAACATCCTTTCACATACTCATATAAACAGTTAGGTAAAGGCTTTTCAAAATTATATAATTTTAGCATTTGCGGAAGTGGTCTGCAATATTTAGATTTATTTTCTAAAATGTACTTAGGGTGGCTTGCACCAGAATCGCTAAACGCGTTTAACTCTTAAATAGTATTTAGCGAGTTGTCAAGTCATACAAATACGTCAGATCGATTTAGCTGTTAAATACGTTTAGTGATTCTGGTGCAAGACGCCCTTAGTTTACTATTTTTTTTTTACTTTGTGAAAACTATTTGTAATACCTCCTATTTTCACTGGCTCACTATGCTTTTACTCAAGCGTCTCCAACTGGTATTCCTTCCTGGTACCTCTCCCGCCATGTCACTCACTGCCTCGTCTTCCCTCGTGTCATCCCGCCCAAACACGCGGATGACACTGACAGGTCACAAGCACTTGACATTGACAGTACCTAACCACTTGTGCATATGAGACAGGGTAATATATCTACTGAATAGATACAAACACTACAACCCCTTTCTTATTTAAAATATTTTTTATTCAGAAATTCTATACTTATAGGACACACAGAATCATAGGTACAATTTAATGTAGTGATAATAACTTATCGCTCTTAACATTTGTTGGAGTTGGCTACTGACGGCTCGTCGTCTTCTTGTATCTTTTCGGGAGTTACCGACTTCCATTGACCCTCTACTTTTTTTAAGTGAATTATATTTCTTCTTATTTTCTGTCCAGTTTCCTCATTTCTCACAGTTACATCTCCACCGAAAGCATTTTCAACGACATGTGGAGTAGGGTTAAAACTTGGGGAAAGCTTATTGGTTTTCTCCATCTCTTTCACATAAACCTTATCCCCTTCTGTTATATCTGAATCTGCAGCCCTTCTCTTCCGGTCCCCGTATTCCTTCCCCTTTTCCTTTTGCTCTTTATCTCGATCTCTTACTTCCGAATCATCTTCTCGGAGATTTATATCTTTGAGCATAGGAATCTTGTCTCTATTTTGCCTTTTGAAAAATAGTTCCGAAGGCGTTTTCCCTGTCACAGAATGAGGCGTGGAATTGTACATCATCAAGTATTCATATAATGCTTCTTTTATATCTTTTTTTTCTATTTTACTTATTTTCAGACGTTTAACGATGTCTCTGTTTTGACGCTCGACTTCTCCATTCATCTGTGGCCAGTAGGGGACTGTGCTATGAAGCATAATGTTACACTCTCGGCAAAACGCTCTGAACTCTTCACTCACAAATTGTCGGCCGTTATCCGCTGTCATCGATACTGGATAACCCAAGCGACTAAACATTTCTTTTAAAATCCTTATAATTTGAGAACTTGTAATCGTTTTTGTAATTTTAATTTCTTTATAACGACTGTAGTAATCGACGACAACCAGCAAATATTCACCATTCGGTAACGGTCCTAGTAGGTCCATTGCAAGGTCTACCCAAGGTTCCGTTGGAAGCTCTCGCCGTTTCATTGGTGCGGGTGAGTTTGGTAGGCCCACTAGGGTACAACCCTTACAACATTTGACCAGTTTTTCTGCGTCTCTGTCAATTCCTGGCCACCAAACTTTGCAGCGTAGTCGGCCCTTCATAGCTACTATTCCAGGGTGCCCTTCATGAGCTGCATCTAAAACGACTTTTCTAAGATTCTGTGGGACTACTATTTTGTTTCCTCGTAACAGAATGTTTTCGTGAAAACATAATTCGTCTTTGAACAATTTGTAGTTCTTTATCGATTCATTCCACTGGTTATCATAAATGCCTTTTCTAACTGCCATGATTTCAGTGTCCCCTTCTGAATCCTTTATTATGTCGCGCATAGAAATACTATGTGGTTTTGCTAGTTGCACAATTTGATAGACGTGGTCTCTGGTTATTTGTTGAGCAGAAATCTTGCATAATCGCGATAATGGGTCGGCAATGTTGCTCTTTCCTGGCTTGTATTTAATATTATACCGATAGGCCTGCAACCTCAATACCCATCTTTCAACGCGTGCGCAGGGTTTGGATCTTGGGCTGAATAAGAACTCCAATGGCTTATGATCAGTTATCAAATCAAACTCTTTTCCAAACAAGAATGTATTGAAATGCTCGATTGCCCAAACGAGAGCTAGAGCCTCTTTTTCGGTTTGACTATACCTCCTTTCACAGTTTGTAAGAGTTCGATTCCCAAATCCAATTATCCTCGGTCCATTTTGATCGATTTGTACCAGAACTGCACCTAATCCCACAGGGCTCGCATCTGCTATTACCTGTGTTTTGTCTTGCACGTCGTAGTATCCCAGCGTTTTTATCTTCATCAGAGCCCCTTTTAATTCTGCAAAAGCTTCACTTTGTCTGTTAGTCCAGTAATCTTCAAGACTCGCCCTTTTCGGTAACCTTTCTCGCAGTAATTCTTTTAAAGGCTCGGTGACCGTGGCCAAGTTAGGGACCCATTTATTAATATAGTTGACGAGTCCTAGAAAACTTTGCAATTCTTCAATAGTTTTTGGTATTCTGAATTCCGAAATGCTATTTATATATTTCGGCAAAGGCTTTACACCTTCTGGCGTTAGTTCATGTCCCAAAAAGCTAACCTTCTTGACCTTGTAAATACATTTACCTTCGTTCAACAATACATTGTTTTCCTTTAGCACTTCCAGTACTTTTGACAATCGCGTATCATGTTCCTTCTCGCTGCTGCCACAAATCAAAATATCATCGATAAAATTTATCGCACCCTCACAACGGATCAACATTTTTTCAAGGATTTTCTGGAATAGTTCCGGCGCGCACGTTACACCAAACATAAGCCTTTTATATCTGTAGAGACCCTTCGATGTTATAAATGTTGTTAGATGTCTAGATTCCGGATGTAACTCTATTTGATGGAAAGCGTTTTTAATATCAAGCTTCGAGAAATATTTTGCTTTTCTTATCTTGGGTAACAAATGTTCCATACATGGCAATGGGTGATTCTCCCTGAGTATTGCAGCGTTGGCGCGCCTCATATCTACACATAGTCGCACCTCTCCATTATCTTTGAGAATAGGTACAATAGGGGAAACCCATGCAGACGGTCCATGCACCTCCTCTATAATATCAGCGTCCAAAAGTTCTTTTATTTTGTTATTTATTTCAACTTCTATCGGTATTGGAATCCTTCTGTGAGGTTGCATGACCGGTTTGACTGCAGCATCAACTGGAATTTCTACTAGGACATCTTTGAATTTTGGAAAAGGTTCCTTTTTTCCTTGATGTACCTGGTTCACACCAATTCCAAGCTTTAGTACCCCTAAATCTATCGCAGTTTCCTTGCCAAGCAAGTTTCTAGTTCCACCCTTAATGACATAAATGGTGCTGCGATTAGACTCTCCATTTATTTTGATGTCAGTTTCGAACGAACCATTTACATCCAAAGGTGTTTTGCTACCATATGCCATTAAGGTTTTCTTTGGTTCCTTTACTTGGTTAAAGCATACAGCCTTTTCTTTTTTCAAATACTCCCAAGCTTGATCAGAGATTAAATTCAACTTGCAGCCGGAGTCAATTAACATTTCTAGTTTAACTCCTCCTATGTCACATTCGATATTTGCGTCTGATGTTACATTGAAAACATAGTGCACTTCGTCATCTTCCACAGCGTTTACTCTAGGATTATCATTACGTTGTTTTTTGTAGTTTCTGTATTTGTCTTGGTTATCTCTTATCTTTGGTTTAAATTGTTGTTTTTTACAACGTCTCTGAAAGTGTCCAATTTTTCCACACTCTCTACATCTTTTAACTCTTGCAGGGCAGCTTGTATCTGTGGCATTATGTTTAAAACTGCCGCATCTTCCACATCGTTTATCATCGTTAGCCCCTTTTTGTTCTGTCTTTTCCCATCTTGGGGATTGTTTATTATATGTGCTAACAGCATTCACTCCAGTTGTTTTACTCTTCTCATAGTTTCCTATCTGATAGTTAACAATTTGCAAGGTATTTGCTAGAGACACGACTTTGGTTAGTGTTGCTTCATTACCCATGGTCAAGATTTTTTTTCTCAATTCAGATGAAGCACATCCTTCTATTATTTGATCCAATATGTGCTCATCTGGCCTGTCAAACATACATTTCAACGCTTGGTCTCTTAGTTTTGTCATAAAATTTTCAAAACTTTCAGTCTCGCCTTGCGTGATGAGACGGAATATATGTCTTTCGTATGTTTTATTATACTGCGGAATAAAGTGCTCATCCAGTCGTTTTATTGTTGACTCAAAAATGTCGACTCCTTCTGTAACATCATCATTGGCTCCCGGCAAACTATAAAATATCTCTTGAACTCCGGTTCCTCCCAGGAGCAACAATATTGCTCGTTTTTGTTTTGATGATTTTATATCAGCTGCTTCAAAATAAATTTCTAAAGACCTTTTCCATTTTTTCCATCTCAATCCAACAGACACACTGTCTCCCTCCAAATCAAATTTATCTGGTGGTGGTAATTGACTCGCCATCATGTATTTAGTCAGGGCCCTGAAAGAAAAAACACTGAGTGAAATGGAACTCAAAAGATCCTTCCTGTAATTAAGCACAATGCAGTTTTTTTTTTTTTATTCTGTGTCCCTGTTTACAAGATTCTTTTTTAGCTTCATGTGTATGTCTGTTAGCATAGCGAGCAATGTACCGGGAAGTCATATCACTTTCAACCAATTTAATGGTAAACGTTAGGTCAATCATCAAAAACCAATTTAATGGTAAGCCTGGATCTCCGTGCAACCAATTTAATAGTAAGCCTGGATCCTGTGCAACCAATTTAATGGTAAGCCTTGAGATACCTCTGTGCAACCAATTTAATGGTAAGCCCGGAACTCTGTGCAACCAATTTAATGGTAAGCCTTTAGGTACCTCTGTGCAACCAATTTAATAGTAAGCCTTGACCTCTGCGCAACCAATTTAATAGTAAGCCTTAACCAATTTAATGGTAAACCTTGACCTTTAACCCGTTTATTCATATTTGCTAAAGCTTCATTGCTAACAGCAACAGCATACACAATAATTTAATAACTATGGTAATTCCATCTCTAATTTCCATAGAAATAACTTGATATTTATAATTCCAATAATTTGTCAAAGTCAAAGTAAATCTATCTGCTGGAATACATGTATAGAAATAATATATGAAAACTTGTTACATGGTTTACAAGTTGACCAACACCGATTAACCCAAAGTAATATTTGTATGTGGTGGTGAAATAGAGAATCAAAATTAAACATCATACATGGCAATGACTTTTATGAGACACTTAGGTATAGTTGATAATATATTTATGGTAAAGCATTGATACAATACCTATGTAACCAGCACAGTCACTCCATCCAAACACTTATCATCTCACATTTATTTTAATGGTAAAGCTACGCGAGTGGGTAAGCTTTCATCTATTCAACGATATTCTGAAACTTCTCAAAATAAAACACGACCGCTAGCAGATTGTGAACGTAGTGGAAACGCAATCACCAACAAAATCAATTTTGCGATCGATAGCTCTGTGAATGTCGATGTGCCATGTTTTATTAGTACAAACAAACTGTAGAAAGCCAGTTTTTTTTTTTTTTTTTTTTTTTTTTTTTTTTTTTTTTTTTTAATAGCAATCATCCGTAGCTGGACACTTCCGCCAGGTGTCGCTTCACAAACCTCAAACACGGACTCGGGGCAAGTTCTAAAGCACCGATCAAATGAAACATTACACACATTTAGTTACAGATTGCTTACTTGATTATGTTTCTTGGTGATAGAACTACGGCAGACTACTGCACGATTGCCTACTGCGCCGCATCAAACGCGGCTCGCACGCCATCCAAGGTCAAAACCATAGTTTAGATATAAAGCAAGAAGCTGCAACTGAACTCCTTTTTGTTCTCTTGAAAAAAATATGGTTTCTACTGACTTTTATCCTCGTCGCCACTGTAATACCTCCTATTTTCACTGGCTCACTATGCTTTTACTCAAGCGTCTCCAACTGGTATTCCTTCCTGGTACCTCTCCCGCCATGTCACTCACTGCCTCGTCTTCCCTCGTGTCATCCCGCCCAAACACGCGGATGACACTGACAGGTCACAAGCACTTGACATTGACAGTACCTAACCACTTGTGCATATGAGACAGGGTAATATATCTACTGAATAGATACAAACACTACACTATTTATAAAACTACTTTCGAGCACATCTGCCAATTCTCTCTACTTTCACTATAGCGTGAGTACCTGTATCGTATCTGTGACGTCACCGTCCTTCGGATGCCAGGGTTTTTTTTTTCGTCTCCATTCCCAAAAGAATTAGGCGAACCTTTTGTTTTTAGGGTAACACTGTCGACAGGCCTCGCATTTGAACGATGGAATTTAAAAAGAAACAGTTTTTGAATTTAGAATGGAATACTTTTGGTCTTCATTGACTATTTTGTTTGGGATTTTTGTCCGTACACTCGATTTATTGCACCCGTATACAGTATGCAAAAGTTTGTTTTTTAGCCACAGATTAGATAGGTAATAGTTCGTTCTAAAAAAAGAAGATTTTGAACTATGTCACGTTAAAAAAAACAATTCATTAGGGTTGATAGAGACAAAAACTCACCGGTATCTTTTTTAGGCCATAAGTTATGCAAAGATTTGCTTTTCTTTATCCTGGTAAACAAATCCATAGTTTTCACTTATAATACGCACAGATCATGAACTTTTTCAAACAAATCACCAAATTATTGTAAAAAGGTTATATCACATTTCCGCACAAAACCGGATAATAGTGATCGTAAAAACATAAAATTCCCACGACTTATTCTAATAAACTAAATTTAAATTATACTACAATCATAGGCATGTCGATACGATAGCGATAATACTATCGCATATTTAAATATGTAAACTGATTAAATACCGTAGCTAGTACAACAGTCATCATCAGCACATAAGAGATTTTTTTATATACCTAAATGATGGAACAAGCCGATGACCGACCCGATGTTAAGTGGTAACCACTGCCTATAACAATGCATTGCCTCACTGAGCACGTCCTTGAGAATGTACCCTGTGATGCATTGCACAGATTGCACTGCCTCCATCACTCTTGACATAAAGGTGTTAAATCTCATGTGCCTGTAACAGTAATACCCTTCAAACAGGAACACAGCAATGCGAGCATCATTGTGCGGCTGAAATAAGTTTATGTAAAAAAAGTAATTAAATTAAAAATTTAAAAAACCCCCGATTCTTGGACCGATATTCATCAAACATAGCTAAGAACACTCCCGACTTATTCACCTTTCAAACAAAAAACAAAATCAAAATTGGTTCATCCGTTCGGGAACTACGTTGCCTCAGACAGACACACACACACACACACACACAAACGTACAGACACGTCAAACTTATAACAACCCGTCATTTTTGCGTCGGGGATTAAAAAAAGTAATTTGTGACTTGGATTACTAATATTACTATGGTATTGATAATAGAAATCCCTCACAAAAGACTTGAACGCGTTCGTAATTTTCAAATCAATATTTTACAAACATTTAATTTCAGAACTGCAAAACAATGTTATGATTGGTGAATTATCAAATTGATATTCATGGATAAACGATCAATAAAATTTTATTTCCTTGTCCAATAAAAACTAATTATTATAAAATTAGCGGTAGAAATACGTACAAAAAACTTTTATTCGTTTTTGACCTTGGAACACTCTACTACCACATAATAAAAATAGGCATTATTTGCCAAGAGCCAGGGGGGTGATTCTAGACCGATAGATATTTTATCACGATAGATAAATATCCCTCAAAGTGTCAAATTTCAATAGATATAAAAATTTGCAGTAGATATCGTATTCTGGACATATCACTGTAGATATATATCGACCGTTAACCGATAGATATGTATCGACTGGTCGGCAGCAGTAGATATTGAGATCTCTACTGGACATTTCAGTATCTACCTAGTGTCAAATAGAAATCTACTTTCGGTAAAAATCCAAACGGACGTACTTATCATAGAATATGTGGCGAAAACAACTTGTGGAGGCTGAAATTGACTCTTGTTTGTATCCTAGAGCCTAGGCGATGCGCCCGCTGCAATTTTACCTACTACCTAGGTCACCCCACAAGCCTGTGCCCCACAAGCCTAGAAAACTTGTGTGCTTCAATGTTACTCTGACTACCTACCTTTGCTACAAATCTGAGCCTGCCTAATGATCAGTGGATGCGGGAATAAAACTACAAGCTAGGTAGCATACCTACTCACTTTTTAATTAATTAAAACGACATAAGTAGACATAATATTTCTTTATTTTCATATAGTCCAAAATGTAAGTAGGTATGTTTATCAAACACTATCAAATCACTGTCTCCAAAACCGTTGTTTCTTATGTATTGCTCTTCATGGATGATTCTTTGCCACGTTTTCTAATACCAATCATGGGGAATTTTCCCCGATGTGATGCATCCACAGGAGGACTCATCCAACAATGCACGAAAAGAAAATCACATTTGCACTAAACTTTTTTCTCTCGTAATGTGCCTTCAAATAGTTTATATGAACGGAGTTTTTCGAGCTGCAACGATTTTTTGGTAATTATCTAAGTATTTTAATAGTAAACAATAAAAATCAAAAGGAAATTGAAATGAAAATGTTTGTTTTGTTTGGGAAAATTTCTCTGATTGCCGCTTCTTCTTTTTTTTTTTTTGCCCCCCTTGTGCAGGCAGAAGGTCAAGATAACATTCCATTTCTTGTGAAAAATGTGAGACGAAATTACTATTAAATGAGTATTTGTACAAAAATACCTATTTTAAAACAACAATGAGATTTACTATTAAAACATTTACTAGAAAATATAACTTTTATTACGACCAAACAAAGTTATTCGGTTAAATACTAAATGTATATAATAACTGAACGCATTTCGGTGGAAACAAAATCTAGATAGTCTGTGGAAACCGGTGTTAGTGTAAATGAACTATTTGAATAAACCTCCTTTGTGATATATCTACTAAAGCAAAAGTCTATTGCCGGCTAGAATACGTATTTTAGCGTGGAGTAGAGATATTTGTAGAGATTTCAAGTGATATGATATAATTGCCTATAGATATAAAATCTCTATATCTATCGGTCTAGAATCACCCCCCAGACTAGACTTCTTTAAGTTTTAGTCTAGGTCACTGATATAGCATGAAAAAATAAAAGATTTTAATTAAATGGACGCCTTCGAAGGGAGATGGTGGGAGGAGGCTCAGGATAGGGAGTATTGGAAGTCTCTGGGGGAGACCTTTGCCCAGCATTGGGACGGGACAGGTTAATTAAAAAAAAATTAAATGGTAATAAAAAAACTAATTTACCGTGTAAGTAAGTATTTTGTGTAACTGACAAATCGTCAGGGGCAACTTTTTACAAAAAAATTGAAACCTGTGTATTTCCAAATCTTCGATCCAAATATTACGATTCGGTGTCTAATAACAAATGGTAAAATATGCCCAGAGTCCAATTTACCTGCCTACCGCTACAGCATCCTCTTCAGCTCATCTAAGCCGTTCAAAGTTTCAAACAATCCTTTGTCCGGCGGAAGACGCAAAGTACCGAGACACAGATAATTTAGTTCAGTTCTTGACGTTTTAAAAAAGTTAGCCGTACCTAGTTTTAAAAAAAAATAGTATTTGTAATTATGTAAAAAGATTGTTGTTAGGCATGTTTTGTACGTACTTTAAATTTTTTCCAATAAACGTTTTTTAAGTAAATTCCAAAAAGCAATGCATGTGTTGGATTATTTGTGAAATTTTTTGTCCAGTATTTTGCACACGGCTACGCACATAACTGTACAGACCGGATCGCCATATTGAAATAAGACCTCTCCTTATCAGGCAACTGGCTGACACGCTATTTAAAAAGATATTTTGAATTTGGAATGTTTTATTTTTTTGTTTAGACTTTTAAATCTGAACTAGAGACTCGACCATATTGGTCGGGTGTCAACATAGGTGAATTCTAAATGAAGGCAAAACTACCTACCATAGATTAAAAATTAAAAGTTTTTTATTAAAATCTTTAGTTGTTTTTAAACGGCCTATACTTAGTAGGTAGGTAGTAGGTACATTCTCAATAAGTATGCTCTATTTTCTATTGATTGTACCAAGTCATTCATTCGTTCGTATAATTTAGTGTGGCCAACTCTGGTGACGGAGGGTCTCTGTCGTAACGTAACATAGTCTGTAAACGATAACTTATCTCAATCTCAAGTAAGTTACGTCATCAAAGTTATGACCAAAACGTTAACACATCCACGAGAAAGCAGTTTTCGCCGCAAATTATATAAACATACCTACAGTCACATTGTAATGCAATTACTTATAATGTAAGTACCTACCTACTTTCATTACTTGTAAAATATTAGCTACCTACTATTAAATAATTTTATTCAATTTTAGTGTTGTTTTGAAAATCGATGGAACGGGAAGTCGATGAATGGAAAAATCTCCCCAAAATCACTTCTAGAATTCTGGGAATGGAAATGAAATGGGAGAGGTCTATGTCCAGCCATAATAATATCAGATATTATTATGATAAACTTGGGCATGTTACTTATAATATGTATCTACAATAATTCTTCAGCGAAGTTTAAAAAAAAACCCTATTTTACCCTAAATAAAATATTTAAAAGTTACTAATTTGGTTGTACGGATAAAAAGGAGTCAAGTAATTTTTTTTATCCAAAGTTTTCTGACCACAAAATGAATTCTAAATTTTTTTCTTTTTTTTTCTTTTCGTTTGGATCAAAATAATATTTTTACTGCAGCTTTGTATTAGCTATCTACAGTTTTATGTTTGTTTGCGATTTTCCAATATTCATAATTACGTACATTCAGTGATTTTTAATCTTCAAAAAAGGTTGGAATGTGCGAGTGTGAAGTTAGACACTTTTCAGCGTCTTTAAAAGAAGATGACAGCAAGTAATTAAATTTAAAATTTAAAAAACCCCCGAATCTTGGACCGTCTTTCATCAAACATAGCTAAGAACACTCCCGACTAATTCACCTTTCAAACAAAAAAAAAACAAAACCAAAATCGGTTCATCCATTCGGGAGCTACGTTGCCTAAAGGTAGCCACTGACGACACGTCCATTTAGTAGACTTCCATTTGGATACACTCCAAATGAAAATTTATCCAGATACGGTACCATTCACAATACTTCCATTTGGATGCATGGCGTCACTTCGAACTTTGCAATCGTACGGAACGGAAATAAATAATACTATGGATAACAATACTTTACTGGTGGCAGCAGCTGTGTGTATTTCATTAAAAATACAAAAAAAACCTAAGAGAAAGTGGATGAAGGGTTGGTTGAAACAAAGAAATACTTTTACACATACCAACTTAAAAATAAAAATTAAACGCAAAAAAAAAAAATTATTTATTTATTTAAAAATATACGCTTGACAAATACACAGCACACGCACCACCATCGACATCAAAACATAAACTGACGCAATAACCTCAAAAAAAAGGACGCCGTTTCGCCCATTCACGGACAGTTCCGACTGCTTCCATATGGCGTGGCGCACGTTTCTGACATTGACGGACGGCCGCGGATGACGTCCATTTGGCCTGGACGCATGGATTTCAATCCGTTTGGAAATCCAGAGCTGCCTGACGTCCATCCAAATGGAATATTTTTTCACCATTCATGGGACGATTTTGGACGACGACTAACTACTCCATTCGGATTAATGGACGTATCGTCAGTGGCTACCTTTAGACAACAACACACACACAGACACGTCAAACTTATAACATCTCGTCGTTTTTGCGTCGGGGGCTAAAAATATCAACACTAGCGGTTTCGTACATACTTAGTTTCAATTGTTTGACTTGTTATACGAAACAATGTTTGCTAAGGGGCCGCACAGGTACTAACTGATAAGATAGATAACCTCCAAGCCTTAATTTCAGTTAGAGAATATTTGCATTGCTGGAGGTACTAATTTTCCTTTGTTACCAAAATAACCGCTTTTCTGGGAACTAACTGTTATCAGGTGAAATTTTCAATCAGTGAAATAATAGAATCAAATCAAATTTACTGCAACTGCAAATAAGGAAATGTATTTAATTTTTTATTTGCAGCTTTAGATTTATGGGTAAGTATTCGAAACTTAGCCTAGGTACCTACATCGAGTACCTACCTACCTAGATATAAATAAATGAAGAAATATATATTCATAGATATTTCACACTATACCATCTACTTAGTCCCTGAACTAAACAAAGGTGGTACCTAATAAGTGGTACCCTTGCTTAGTTTGGGCTAGTATTTTACACCTAGGTTAACCTACCTATACCTAGGTAGGTACACTCGGTACTTAGTTAATGTAGTTATGTTAGATCATAATTTTGTAGAAGTGAAAGGCAGGCATGCATATATTTTATAGTTTTGCGCAAATATTATTCTTAGAATGAATTTTTCATGAAAAAACTACCTAATTAATTTAGAGTTTAATTCATAAATTGCTTTTGTTTGCAGAACTTCCTAGATTTTACTGTTGAACTAGGTATTAGGTAGAAAGGTTAAAACTTGATACTTAACACTTAACATCAGGTGGGTCATCGGCTTGTTCCATCATTTAAAAGTATAAAAATAAAAAACTTCTAGTTTACCGACTAATAATAACTGATATAGGTACAAGTAGGTACACGTACCCCCACCGTAGACTCGTCCGAATAAGTCAATTAGCTAGCTGGGACTATTAAAACTTGGCCCATGTGGCTAACTTCTGTCAAAATAATTTTTTTTCCACAATTGCTATCTGCAATCGGCTATTTAGCCATAATCAGATTGGTTCTTGATTTGGTGTTTTAACTTTTAAGGTGTAACTCCAGCGAGTAACACCATTCAGTATTCAGAACAGTCTAAGCTACGTTCTCTGGTCTAGGTCGAGTATTTGCCATCTTTTGAGGCGTTTCACGTTTTCTTGTGTGTTAAGTAGGTTTCTAGCTAGTGTCAAAATAAATAAATAATTATTATTAAGTAGTGCAAACATGGACGCCGCGGATTTGGGCCCTGATAGACAAGATGTTCATTATAACCAAAATAATTAGCATAATTTTTAACCTTGTTTACATATTTCATATCTTTTCTACAACTTCGCATTAATATATTATTAAAAAAAGTATATCAAGCTAACACTTCCTGCATGTTCTTGAGTGTTTTCTACCAAAATCTACCAAAATATGGTAAGTAGGATCCAACACGGCGACAATAATTTACCAATATTATAAAAAAGATAGTTGTTTTGATTGTATGGGGTAATCTTCGAATCTATGTAGCATTATAAAATAAAATTATTTCATTCATAGATTATTATCTATGCTCTTCCGAGTGACTTTATTTCCGAGTAACTTTTCATTGGTTTTCAGTAATTCATCATAAATTTTTGTAACAAGTCGGAAAAATGCAGAAGTTGCGGGCACGTCTGTTTATAAACATCGGTGCACTTGCTTGTGCGTCCACGCAGTGGACCGGAGCGGGGTGGGAACAGTACCTACCTACGCTCCATTGCTCAACGCAGGCAGGTTTGCCCAATTTCAATTGATTAGTAGTGTCGGTTACATAGTTATTTAGTTGATTTTGCCTCCAAAAATGGAGGTACCTCCCTAGTTTGAATAAGGAATGAATTTGACGACTCTGACTTGGGTATCTTGAACTTCGGCCCACTCGCTCGGCCCATAACCTTTTGTTTTTTTTCTTTTTGACATAATTTGGTACGTAAGCGTGAACTGTGGATTCGACATAAGTAAAAAAAAGTGCAAATTAAACTCTGTTAGAAAAATAATTGGTTGTACCTAAAGATGATAATTGATATTGATCTCAAAGACTAGATAGGTAAGGTACCTATCTAATCTACCTACTTTAAGAATTTTAAGAAGGCATCCACGTCTCACAAACCAGCCAATGAGCTCATTAGTATAGAAATGTTTAGAATTATAACGAGTAGTTTCTTTAAAATAGCTAACAGAAGAAAAACAAGTTTAAAGGTTCACCTGTTTATAACCTACTAGAAATAGACTCAAGGCGTGTCTTACTGCGTAAGTGTGATTATTTGGGCCCATCTGGGCCCAGTTGACGACCATGTCTGTATCTCATAATTCTGACATTGGGAACTAGTTTTTTTTTGAGAGTAAAGCCCGGGTTAGACCAGTTTCGAATATCACTATTCGTCAGATAAAATACTATCCGTCTCTATTTTAAACTTGTCAAAAAAAAAGGACGGAAATATGTTTTTATCTAAAAAGCGTTATTCGGAGTTGGTCGAATCCAGGCTTAAGTGATGGAACAAACAGATTCTAATGATGATTTATAGTGATCCTTGTGATTCTATTGATTTATTGTTGCAGATAGTTTTGCTTTGGAGGTTTGATTGAAGTTATATTACGCCACACTTGCAGTGCATTTAGGTACCTAAGTACCTACCTACCTATTAATTTAACCTGAATCAAGTAAGTAGGTACCTATAGGTAGGTAGGTACAGTTTCACAAGGCTATGGCGTAGTTTGTTTTCTCTTGCTAAAAATGCGGGTTCTTCCTACTTCCGGCCTAAAACAACGCAATACTATTTTGTCAAATGTATATGCAATATTTTTCTGTGGGATTAACGTTATAAAATTTGCCTGATTTTAGTGCCATAAGTAAAAAAAAATTCTTATTTTTCATTTAAAAAGGTCATTGCTTCTGCCCAAGTTACGTGGGCCGAAACGAACCCGCATCACAAACAATCATTCATCTCATGTTACAACAAAAACAAGGTTTAGATATAAGGAACTCACCTTTCCGCGACTTCCAATATAACTTCCTCAAGTAAAACACAGCGGCCACAAGTAAAAGAGCAGCTATGAAGGCTCCTATAGCAGCTCCGGCTACACTGCCAGCTCCAAAACAATCCACCTCCTGCCCAAAAACACTGGGCAGAAGAACCACAAAAACTAATATAACACTCATTTTAGAATACACACATCACTATCTTATGGCACATAGATTTTCCCCACCGGACACGGATCACATTCCTAAAAATTTGAATTTTCGAATTTGGAATGTTATTTTTTTTTACGCGCGAGAAGCAAACGTGCGCCGCAGCATACAGCGCGGTCGGCTGTGAACTGTGGCTGGCTTGGCTGATGTGATGGCCACAGGTTTGGTTGTGAAAAGGCTTTGATTGTGGGACAGAGACATGATAGAGCGTAGAAACGTGTTTGGACAGCAGAGTAGGCAAGCTACCTACACTACCTGCCTATATAGTTTGTAGAATGGCGTACACAAAGTACATTTTTGTATATTACTATACCTCCGTAGTTAAGGTCAAGTGTGGTAAGTGTCACATTCGTCTAACACTCAGTAATGTTGAAAGTTTAGAATTTGTTTCATAATCCCTTCCCACCAGTGGGTCAAAGCTGGTGGGGATTACAAAACATTCATACCTTACCCTTTTTTTTTTTCAATATAACGAAGCACACACCGTAGGCTTCTTAAAAACTTATTCCTGCAAAATGACGTCTATTGAGTCATAATATTAAGAAACTCGTACTTACAAACGGATAAATCTCTTATTAAAAATCAATGCAACAAGAAAAAACAATAAAAGACCTTACCTGGCCATAAAAATATTGCTTAGTTAAATTAAGACGTAGGTAATCTTAATTAGGAATATATTTCCACTCAAAACAGTATAGTAGTAACAACGGATCTTTGACCCTCTGAAGTACCTACGCAGTACCCATTTTTGGGTAATTAGGGGTAAGTCACACAACAGTACATGCGCAATCGTTTGTTGCACCTAACTTGGGAGGGATAAAGATCCATTGTGCGTACTAGGCCTATTTGTTGTAGCCTAGAGAAATATCTGAGCAATATCACATTAAGAAACAGTGCTATAGTAAAGTTTTTATTACCAAATACTTGGTTGTATCACATCGATATATATTACCTACTTAAAACATATATTACTTATTATTGTTACTCGTAGTACCATTATTACTTAAAGCGAGTAATTTTCTTCTATAGTATTCAGTTTTTGTTTTTATTAAAACTTCTTCTAATGCTAGATTTTTTCCTCTTTTTCTTTCATTTTCAAATTGAACTCTATGTAGCTCTCTTCTGCATTGTAATTCGAATGCAGCAACGTTTTCTGCTGCTGCTAAAACCATTTTAGGGTTCATCTGAAAAAATTATCAAAAAAATTATTATACCAATTTGATTTTTTGTGCAATAAAGTTAAATAAAAATAAATAGTAGGTATTTACGTAGGTACCGGTGATATTAAATAAAAGCATGTGAGAATAACATGTTTACATTTTGGAGTGATGTAATGCTACCCAAGGCTCTGTGTACTTGCTTTATTATATGGTAATGCAGATATATGCAGAGATCACCATTTGAAATCAGTTGCTCTATTCTGTGAACCATAATTTTTTCTCAAAATTAAATGCTCCGAGGGCCACTTTACATAAATGATGTTGAACCTTAGTCTAAATAAGCTTTAGGAGCATTTTTTAAATTCTTCTAAATGATGGAACAAGCCGATGGCCCAACTGATAAGTGGTAACCACTACCATTACCTCACTGAGCATGTTCTTGTACTTGTAGGGCGGACCGGTTTCCGCAACTAGGCCGCATACAACTGAGCACATCCACTCAAGACATGCCCTGTGATGAATTGAACTGCGCCCATCACTCTGAGACGTAGTCTCATGTGCCTGTAATTGCATGTAAATACCCACCCTATTTCGTTCAGAATCATATTCAATTGTATCATCATCATTGCTCTCCTCGCTGTCCAGCGGATCACTATTAGGTGCTCCATTGCCATCTGTATTACAAACAACCTCGGGCTCAAAGGCTTTCTGTTTCTTATCATTCATTTTTAAGATACCCCACTGGTTCTTAAGCTGGACTGTGGTGCGCTGGGATCCTTTACACATACAGTTAAAACTGGAATGTAAAATTACTTGTTATAAAATAGGTATTCAAGCGCAAGATAGTTGTTCTCTCTCATGAAGGCAGTTTGGCTATATTTGTGTGCGTAAGCTCCAGAGTACTCAGCAATGCTGTGATAGAAAGAGGAGGCGCACGATTGGTGTATGTGTATTGTGCAACCACAGATATAGCTAAACTGCCTTCGTGAGACAAAACTACCAACCTATCGCGCAAATCGGTCCATGCTTCGGCTTTTTTTGTGTTTGTTACTGTGTCTGTACTTTTGTTTTCAATGATACCAATACGTTCTATCACCAATCCTCTTAGCAGAATCTAAAAACAGAATATTTGAGTTTGTTAGGAACAGTAAAAGTACCGTATATAAACTTCGGTGGTAGGTATACCGTAGGTAAATATATATATACTAACCTTATCCTCTTCAAGCCAGTTTTGACTGCGAGATCTCTTTTTGGAGTTTGCCTTTTCAGCTTCCATTATTTGGGCTGTCGACTGAGCTGGATAGGAAACTCATTTAAGGTTTAGCGGAGACGAACGAAGATTAGGTATAAAATTTCCTCTCCGTCCACGTCCTACTCTTAGTATCATAAAATAGATAGGTACCTATAATAAGTTTATTCAGATTTTTGTCAGATTTATTAGTATGGAAGTGAAAAGACAAAATTAAATATGAAAAACCTCGAGCGAAAAGAGAAAAGTAAACAAAACAAACAAAAGCATTTCGATCTGTCAAATCCCCAAAGTGATTGATTCTGATGAATCTGTCATGTCAATGTCAATCTATGTGTCAGTCAAACAAAAGTAGTAGGTATATCCAGCTCATTCAACCAACATTCAACTCAAGCGGTTATTAGACTATGCAATCTCAAGTCAGACTTACTGATAGAGATGTAACGTGATGAGTTGAGTTATTTCGAACTCAAGTTATTTGAATTTACTCGCATCGAGGACTTGCATGCATATAAAGTCATACAAGTGAAAATCTAGCACCAATTTCTCTAACCACTTACGTTGCATACGGACCTAGTTGAGTCAACCCAATTGGCGGCTTGAGTCAAGGTTCAGTTTAACTAAAATAATTCGAGTTCGAAATAACTCAACTCATCACGTTACATCTCTATCAGTAAGTTAGACTTGAGATTGAACAGTCTAATAAGCCCATCAAGAGTATTTTCGCGTTCAATCGTTCTAGCTTCCTTCTTACTAATCTGTGAATCATTCGTTCGTATATGTAATCTGTAATTTGTTCGGCTGATTTCGGCTTTCTTGTAAAATATTTTTATATTTTTTAGAAATAGGTAGTTAGAATACGATAGCATCTGGGTTTGGGTCTGCCAATTCAGTGATTTCCAACTCCCATTATGGAAAACGATATTTTGGACTCCTTATGCGATATAGGGTGAGTTGTCCAGCGGTATTTTAGGTTACCTATCGCTATTTGTCCGAAATCGCTACGAAGTATCTCTCTGTGCTACAAAGTATTTTAGGGATATTTCGTTTCTGTAAAAGTTTATTACACATTCTTGATTACATCCATCCATATTAGATCTGCTGATGTCATATCTAATCCTTTGAGTTTCAAAAATCACAAAGATTGGATTTCAGAACATTTTCAAACATGACAAACCTAAATTGCACTTTATTCATGAATGATGATAAACAATGCTACAACTTCTTACTATAGGTACCTACATTAGACGCAAGGAAGCTTACAAACTTTTTCATTCCAGCTATCAAGGACCACTCACTGATGAGGTGGCATTTTCCAAGGCCCTCGATGGAGGCCTCAAATCTCTAGAGTTCACTAAACTTATCCACATCCTAGCTGATGAGCTAAAGTCTCTCTGTGGGTTAGAAGAAACGGTAAATCTGATCAGCTCGGTGGATGAGAGCAGCTCATTTCTGTTGGAGCTTAGTTCCTTTTTGAAGGAGCTAAAATGTCCATACAAATGCCTTGTCATTGGTAAATTGTTTATGTTCTTTTATTAGGTAAAACTATTGTTAAAAGATTGATAAGTGGCAGGTAAAACTTAGTACAACAGCAGAGCTCTATCATTTGTGCCCAGTTTTCAAAGCCTAGCCTAAAGCTGAATTAATTTAATTCTCCCTTGAAATAGTAGCATACCCTTCTGGCTTCATTAAACCCTGGGATTACCTACAGAAAATCCAAAAATGCACAGCTAATCAAATACATTGTAAGGAAATGCCTTCTGATTCGATGATCTCTTTAGGTCACATGTCATCTCGCCTGCAATCCAAAGAGGACCGCCTCCTTCTCCTAGATTATCTACTATCAGAGCTAATGGCTTCTAGAATGGTGCAAGTGGACAATCCTAAGGAGAAACAGGGAAGTGGGATGGAGATTGTAATGGTAAGGAAAACTTATTCTATTGTTGGTTTGCATTGATCTTGCAGGACTCCTATATAGGGTGTATTAATTTCAGTTTTGTGCGCTTCGTGTTTCACTTTAAGACTCAAGAGTAATGGATGCAGTGCATTGCCTCAATTGACACAACCTCATGAGACTTTCTCTTTGTGGTAATGCACTGCATCCATCTTATTTTAGCAGCGGCAATGAGCTTGCAACCTCTCATGTATGATACAAACTGCTGTAAAATGTGAGCATGTGCCAAATGTAATGTTTGGACATGCCTCTTAACTACCAAGAGAGGGGTAATCACGAACAAATCTGACAGTCGCCGCTTTACGTAAACCTAACGTATTCGAATCATATTGCGCGTCAACGCCAGCTCGACTGCCGAACGTTGTTGCGTCACCGCGCAGTGTATCTTGGATACACTAGCGCTACGATACGTTTACGATTTGTCACATTTCGTTTAATCATTAGAATAAGTTAATAAAATAAGTATGTTACAGCAAGAATCTCCAACGGCGAAAGATCTGAAAGAAATATTGATAGCATTGAAATTCAACAAACCTCCTCCAAACATCACAGCTGAAATGCTATTTACAAAATTAGAATCTAAGTTGAAGGACACCATTGCTAAAGAAGGTAAAAAATTATAATAAATAAATATTCATAGACATTCACACAACATCCTCTAGTCCCAAACTAAGCAAAGCTTGTACTATGGGAACTAGATGCTGATAGAATACTTGTATACTTTTGTGAATACATAAATTAGTAAACCAGAGTGCATTAATTAAGATGCTAAATTAACCATTTCAAGAGATCTAAATGATGATCATGTTCACCGCATCTGATATTTCCTACTATTTATCATTATGTTTCAGGTGACAAACTAGTTGGTAAGCCGTTATACAATAAGGCAATGACCGATAGAGATTGGAAGCAGTTAGAGAATACATACACAGAGATGTTTGAGGAATACAGTTTGAGACGAGAAACGCTCGTTACAAGATTGGAGTGCACTATACAAAGTTTTGAGGTAAATAAATGAATAAAAGTCACAAAAAATTATGCATTTAGTACAAGTTAAAGTACAAACCTCAACCTTAAAAAACTATAGATCCTCTTCATCATAACTGGTCATCATTAGAACTTGTAGTATGGGTTCCACTTCGTCAAATCGGAATGCCTTGAGATGACCCATGTTTGCTGAGATCCCTTCAAACTGGGTTTGAGAGCTGATGAATATCCTTGTAACTTAAAAATGGCTGCACTGATTTAGACCAACATGGCTAAGATAAGAACCATCGCAGAACAATCAGCTTTACGAAAAAACCGCATTGCAATCGGAGCTACGAAGTCACAGACAGACAGACAAGCCTCCAATAACACCCCTCTTTTTCATCGGTTGTAAAAATATTCAAAACTGTTTATTATAATAAACAGATAATTATCAACAATTTTTTTCAGTGGTCAGAACGCCTTAGATCGAAGAAAGACTTGATCCAGTCTGTTTACCGTCCTAAACGGGACGCCCTTAAAATGAAGCCTAATGTGAAGCTATCAGATTTTCTCGCAGCTCGGACATCTTTGTTATTAGTTGAGAAAACATCAAGTGCTAACGTTAGGAAGAATACACAGAGTGAAGTCAACAAAGTTATTATTGGACAGGTAAGCAAAATAGAAGATTTTTATTTAGCACATGCCAATACAGCCATGCTATAAAGAAGAAAAAACTACAAAACCGAAAAAACAAGCCACAATTATAAAGACAAAGGAAATCCTTGTATATTTGTCCCATTACTAGAGTTCAACCGCACTGTCTTTCAGCTGATTAATCTATTTGTATTCATACCATTTTCTGGACATCGCCAAAGCTTTTGACACAGTCTCCTAGATCTTTTAACCGTGAAAAACGTGACTAAAGGTTTGACTTTAACAGAGCATTTCTAAAAAGCTCACCAGTAATTTTCTACCGCGTAGAAATGTCATGAATCTAAATAGCAAGCATTATTAGCTGAGTTGTTGGAGTCACGCAAGGCAATATCCTTGACCCAATACTATACATCATAAACATAAATGCCATCGAGTCAAGCTTCAAATAATTGTATTCCGAGCATTGTTAATTGTTTGTTTGTTTATAGGTTCCGGATCGAGGTGGTCGTCCTAATGAAGCGCAGCCCCCACCGCCTGAGATGCCTTCGTGGCAACAGAGATCAACGCCTCAGGTATGTTCTGTGATAATTTTAGTAATCTAAAATGCGAAAAAACTAAAAGATAGTATTAAATTGTATGCATATTACAATCATGGGATAGGTCTACTTCTCTACTGCTTATATTTACAGGGTCGCGGGGGTGGCGGCGGTCGTGGCGGCCGAGGGGGTGAAAGCAGAGGACGGGGGGATGGGGGCAGAGGTGGGGGGGACCGAGGCAGAGGGGGTCGGGGAGGCAGAGTACAAGGAGGGTATAGCCAGGCCACTGGACAGGAACAAGCTAGGTAAGCGTAATTGTTAAGTAAGGCTTGCTGAAGATTTTTTGACACTTTTCAAAACTTACATTTATATTTCATAAGGAAAAATGAAAATATTTGAATAAATATACAATTTTTTGAAAATATTCAATTTGCGAATTCCACTCATTTATCTTTAAAAAACTAATGAAATTGAAATGAAATATCTGCGAAGCAAACAGCTTTCATTTCTGTCAAGTCGCGAACTTGTGAATTAAAATCCAATGAGTAACAAAGTCTCCTTCAAATCTATTGTTCAAAATTAAAATCAAATGCCGTCAAAAGTCTTAACCGATTTTTGACTTTTTCAGCTAAACAACTAGGTAACCAATATAGTTTAATTTCTAGACCTCAAACCAGTCCAGCGCCATACCAGAACCGTCAAAACTACCAAACCTACGAGGTACCGCCCGGGGGTTACCAGAATAACGGTCACGATCGCCGCGGCAGTGCAACTTTTGACAACAACCGGGGCGGTTATGACAACAACCGGGGCAGTTTTGACAACAACCGGGGCGGTTATGACAACAACCGGGGCGGTTATGACAACAACCGGGGCGGTTATGACAGTAATAGGGGCTATGACACAGGTGGTTTTGATAATAAGAGAGGAGGTTATCAGAACTATGATAGTTCCGGCGGTTATAATCAAGGTATGAAATTGTTTTGTTTTAGATATCTTTTTTTTCATTAGGTTATTTCATCTTATGTGTAAAGATTGCTGAATTGTATCATATTCGTCCTGTTAATATATGGAGTTTTATGATATTTGAAAAAGGGATTAACACCATGACACTTTCGAAAAGTCATATTTTTAACCTACGACGCAATAACGACGGGGTGTTATAAGTTTGACGTGTCTGTGTGTATTCGTGTATGTTTGCGTGTGTGTCTGAGGCAACGTAACTCCCAAACGGATGAACCGATTTTGATTTTGTTTTTCGTTTGAAAGGTGAATAAGTCGGGAGTATTCTTAGCTATGTTTGATGAAAATCGGTCTAAGATTCGGGGGTTTTTTAAATTTTTAATTTAATTACTTGTGTTAGTCTAGAAAAAGCTATGACACATCGAAACGGCAACACCACGATTGCCAAGATCTGCCGATCGTGCTGTAATACATTGTTATATGTAATCGCGTAACATTAGGCCATCTACTCATAATAACCATCATAAGAAATATTGCAGTATCATAAAACTAAATAATATCTTTACAGGTGGTGGTAACTACAACCAAGGCTACCAATCTCAGGGGGGTCATCAAGGGGGTCATCAAGGAGGTTATCAAAGAGGGGGCTATCAGAACGAACATGACGATCGATCCGGGTACCAAGGAAGGGGCAGAGGGGGGTATAGGGGCAGACGTTGAGACTAAATAAAGCACTGTTAAACGTGGTTTTAGTAAAAGTGGATTTTAACTACGAGGAACAACGCTATCTGTTTGATAAAATTCTGTCTCTACTTTAAACTTATCAAAACAAAAAAAACACAATAAAAAAAAATTATCTTATCTTATCTTAAAACAAAAACGGAAATATTTTATTCTAAAGAACAGCGTTTTTAATATCTGCGGTAAAACTTAAGGCTGGCCTTGAAATAATAAAAGTATTTAGTAAGGCTATGCATTGTAGGTAGAGGTTACCAAGTAGCATCAGGTGGGCCATCTGCTTGTTTCATATTCACATAAAAAACATACTCAAAAACAATGGTAAAGTAAGTCAAAGGCAAATGTTTTATTCAATTAAAATCACAAGAATTAGAATTTTGTGTGAAACAAAAATCATATTGGACAAAAATCTTTAATGAGTGGTGTAATATTACAAAAATTAAGGCCATTTCATGAAAGAAATTTTATACAACTAAATGAAGGAACAAGCCCGACGACCCACCTGATGTTAAGTGGTAGCCACTGCATAGGTATTGGGAATTTTTCTTTGCTCACATAGCTACCTTGCTTTTCACTCGAGCATTGTTCCAGAATACACCCCAAATCTTTTATCATATCGTACGTAATATAGGTATCTCGTTGAGTGAAAATTATCACTCAATTAATTTACAAGATATAAGTATACAGTTTTTTACTAACTACAAGAAACAGTTTTACACGTTTTCACTGAAGTTACGTTTAACAGTGTCTTTAGTGTTTTAACAACGCCAGATTTTTTAATTTATGTAAAATATGATTATTCTATCTGATGCCGTATTTAGTATAGAATTGCTAGATAGTGTTGTATAAAGTTTTCGTTATGTACTTTATTTAGCCAGAATATACATAGATATGAAATATAATTGAAGTATATTCACATAATCGGTTGTGCCACAATAGAAAAATTTAAAAATGCCTTGAAATATGTATAATGTTTAGTAAAATTAGAATGAATTATATTTATATCCAAAAATCTCGTAAACTAAAAAATAATGTGAAATTTGTTTGCTATCATGTTTTCTCAAGCGTTTGAGTTGGTGAAAATTCTGTGTTATATGAGTTTAGAGAAGTTTTAGAGAGTACCTAATAGTTTTGTAAAATTATTATGTGCAGGCTAGGAACAAATCTATTGGAAAAATAGAGATGGAATTTTGTATCGTTGAAAATCGAGGTACAATCACCAGTTTTTGCCTAAGAAGAAATAATCCAAAGAAAACTTCCTTTATTTTTGAATACTTACAAAACCAAATTTTGTACAAGTAGGTACGCACAACGGATCTTCATCCCTCTGATGTTAGGTGCAATAACGATTGGACATGTAGGTACTCTTGTGCGGAAAAAATTGTTTACCCCCTATTAGACTAGAAATGGGTTCTGCGCAGATACTTCAAAGGGACAAAGATCCGTTGTGACTATTATACTTGCTACATTGATCTCCATAATAACACGAATAGGTGATTTGTTTTAACAAATTTAGAATTTCGCCGCCATTTTTTCGACAGATTATGTCGCTTTTTGTCTTCTAAAGAAAGCAATACTATTTTACATAGATTTTTATGAAGTTGTCTCAGTGGAAATCAAATCTGCATTTCTTTACTAGTAATATACTGGTATCGATTCGGTTGTTGCGTTTTTCTAAACTAACCTAATTTGACAGCGCTAAAATTATAGCTGTCTTTGTCGTTTCAGTTTATGAGAAAGGGACAGCAACATTTTTAGTGCTGTCAAATTAGGTTAGTTTAGAAAAAAGCAACAACAGAATCGACAGTATTATGTTATCTGCGCCAGCAATTATATAAGAAAGTTAATTATTTTAATAATAGGTACTAAAAACAGTTAAACACAGCCCAACCAAGGTATAACCTGAATCTTTATAATATAATGTGAAAATATAATTATATACCTATCTAATAAAGTTGCTATATGAAAATATAACAGCAAGCTTATGATTTTTAATGGATTAGCAAGAACTGTACCTCTGTGTAAGCAAGCAATAAGCATCTATGTGCTTAACTATATCGTAAATATAAAACATTTTTACAAAACAATTATCTTGTTTTAATGTACCTTTATTCTTTAGCCCCCTTCTATCTTTGGTTCCTAGGATAGGATACGGAATTCCGATGTATGTGTGGTTGATCTAATAAAACAATTTTTCCCTTAGTATGTATGAGATATTCTGTGGTAGTATAGAGGATGCTACCATCGAAAACTGTTAGATATAAATTAGATAGGTGACCAAATAATGTGTATTTCAAAAATCTAGAATGTTCTATGTGTATGCTGGGGGCATACACATGACCAAATAGAGTAAGGAGAAATCAAATAGCGATTTTAATTCCATTATACTAATTCGGTTGTTGTTTTTAAATAAATTAATTCGGTTTAGTAAAATCTATTCATTTATTACCAAAATATTTACAATGTTAAAAAAAACAATTCATGAGACAACTTATATTTTGTTCACTAATCTATACATAGAGGGCGCTACTAAATATGTAGTACATTATGTAATGGAACAAGCCGATGGCCCACCTGATGTTAAGCGGTAACCTCTGCCTATAACAATACATTCCTTCACTTAATATCCATTTAAGACATTTATGTGAGGCATCATTCTGCGCTCATCACTTTGAGACAAGTCTCATGTGCCTGTAATAGCACCAGCACCCATACCCTTCAAAATGGAACACGCGAGCATTACTGTTTGGCAGCAAAATTGGGAAAGTCTAAATGATTTATTCATGGTCTGGGCCCACATCACTTTTTACCCATGCCCCGATGAATGGGACGCTGCAGTGCCTGTGGGACTAGTTTAGATGGAGTAGGCTTGTAGCACCTATACTCCTCTCAGCGGCCTAATCCACAGGGAATAAAGTACCTACTACAATTAAAATAAAGTTCATTTTCGTTCCACATAAACTAGTTCTGTATTTCAGATTTAAAACTTGCTCGGTGTCATGTCATCTATTCTCACTGCCATAAGGTTGCTTATAAATCCTCCGTGCTCCACTTATAAGCTTCTTCTTCTTGTGCTTTCTTCTTACTTTGCTGGTCAAAGTATTTCTTCTCATAACCATTGGATCGGTCGACACCATCCCAACGATACCCGGGATGGATATTGAACCGGTTTGGCGGGAAACTGCCTTTATATGACGGACGTTCTGTAAAAAAAATAATATACTCAAACTCAATGAATACTCAATACATTTCACATGGTAATATAGTTGTTACATTGTAGGTAGGTTTCATACATTTGGAGGTCAAGAAATTCAGGGGGATAAAGATTCGCTGTGTGTACTGTACTAGTTTATTTCGTAAATATTAGATTTAATTTATAATTTTATTATGCAGAATTTGATTATTTAGCCAAAGATTAAAGTATTTTAACTAAAATAGGTTTTAGAATGTATTTGGATGATATAATAGGTATCGATTCTGTTGTTGCGTTTTTCTAAACTAACCTAATTTGACAACGCTAAAATTATAGCTGTCTTTGTCGTTTCAGTTTATGAGAAAAGGGCGGCAACATTTTTAGTGCTGTCAAATTAGGTTAGTTTAGAAATATTCAATAACAGAATCGACAGTATTACCTGGCGGTAATTCTCCCGTCTCTCGTTTTCTCTGTCGTATATACTGCAGCATGGGATCACCATCTCTCTCTATATCTTTGAGTCGGTCTTCCAAATCCTTATCACCCTTGTGCCTCGCAAGCGGTTTAGAAGCTTCGTGAATGTAGTCTTCCATTCGCTCCTGTTGATCCTCGATTTGTTTTAAACTGAAATAAATAAATAAAACTAATATTTAATCTAAATTGCTAATAGAATATGTAGGTACTTTTAAACTTTTTTTTTGTAAATACATACTCATATGAATACTTATAACAAAAATGTACTTGACTTTGTTTTATTTTGTTATATGTCAGGCAAATATTATAAAAATGTCCTAAACAGGAATTCAGTGAAAAAAGCTTACCCTCTACTCCATTTCTTGTATTTATCATCTATTTCATTCTGTCTCTCAGTTTTCTCTTTCTTTTTATTTCTTTCTTCCGAAGTCTCTCTTTTGCCTGAAATCACAAATAAATGGTTTTGACGCCTTTATTATTCACAGGAAAAATAAGTAATTGTATACTGTGTAATCGGTTGATCTTGCCAATCGGAAAGTTAATAGTTTGTGATGAGCGAATATAACTTGTTTCGTACTTTACGAGTTCTAAGATTCGCCGACAGTACAGTTAATGTAATGTCTTCTAGAAAAGCGACATCTATACTTGAAAAATAGTAAACAAACCTTTTCTAGAAACAGCCTTAGCATTCCTCCCGCTGACTTCATCAGCCATTTGATTAAAAACTTCGTCTTCTTTTCTCCTAAATGATTCATTTTCATTCCTCAATTGCCTCGCGTTCTGTAGACCCGCCATTTTGCCTTCTAAAGTTTTCGCCATCTTTTTATTAGTTGGGGGAGGACTGTCAGAATTTCTCTTTCTATCTCTCTCACTGATGTCTCTTTTGTGACTTTTTCGTGGAGGCGATAAGTCAGAATCGCTATTTTGTTTGCGTTTTTCTGTATTTGTCCTTCTTGGAGGAGATAGGTCTGAATCACTGTCGTTCTTTCTCTTTTCCACTTTTTTACTTCTCTGTTTGTCTGTACCTTTCTTTCTAAAATCAGAATGAGGCGAGCTTTGTTCAGCTTTCGATTTTTTTTCATATTCTTGATTTAGCATTTCAACTTCGTTCTTCTCAAATTCAAAGTCCCCCCATCTACTGGGTTTCTTAGATCTCTCTTTTTTACGGCTATCTTGGTTTGTCTCTCTTCTGGGAGATTTGTCTCTTTTTCTTGGTGGACTTACATCACTGTCATATTGTTTTCTAGATGATTCTGTTCTGGATTGCTTGTTGTTTCTTGTTGGACTGCCATGTTTTCTTGACTTTCTTGGTGGACTTTCATCACTATCATTTTGTTTTCTTGACTGTCGGTCATCTTTTTCTTTCTTATAAGACTCTTTTCTAGATTGTCTGTCATCATTTTGTTTACTTGAGGACTCCTTTCTTGATTGTCTGTCATCATATTCTTTTCTTGGTTGTCTGTCATAATTTTGGGACTGTTTTCTTGGTGGACTTTCATCACTATCATTTTGTTTTCTTGATTGTCTATCATCATTTCTTGTCCTTGAAGGTTCTTTTCTTGGTTGCCTATCATCATTCTGTTTGCTTGAAGATTGTTTTCTTGGTGGACTTTGATCACTGTCATACTGTTTTTGTGACTTTCTTGGTGGACTTTCATCACTATCACTTTGTTTTCTTGATGCCTCCTTTCTTGTATGTCTGTCATCATTTTGTTTGCTTGAGGACGGTTTTCTTGGTGGACTTTGGTCACTATCATATTGTTTTTTTGACTTGTTTCGTGGACTACCATTTTGTTTCGACTTTCGTGGTGGACTAGCCTCACTGTCATTATTTTGTTGCTTTGATTCTCTTTCCCTTTCATCTTCTGAATCGCTGTACATTTTACCGAAAATGATTTCATTTTCTTTTTCAACTTCTTTCACACTCTGTTTTATTTCTTCTATTTGAATTTTGCTGTTGAAGCCATCATCCTGAAATTAAATTAAATATATAATACTGAAAACATTATCAGCGTTGAACTTTCTAAAGTATGGATGTTTGGTGATTTTCAGATCGCTATCAGCGATCTGAAGGCATAACTACCATGCTCAGATTGCTAGATGCCTACAGCTATCAGCAATTTCATTTCAAAATATTGTACCTGATTTATAACCCTCCATTTAGTGCTGGTCTTGAACTGCTCCAGTTTCCTCAACTCCTCAGGCCGGTCATCAATGATCCCTGCAACTTGTGGTGCATCTTCTCCCTCTCCGTAGATATCCAGCTCATCTGTCTCGAGGGTTCGGAGCTTAGATAAATCCAGGTCATCATCTATGATTTTGAAACTGCGACAGGTTTTGGATACAGGTTTAGTAAGTGTGATCTAGGCAATTAAAAAGTTAACCATTTGATGTGCAAAGACAATTTTAGGTCGAAAACACTTCTTTGGGATTCAAGCAGATTGTTTTGATGATTCCTTTCACGATTGCTAAGGTCTACTGATCGTACTTTAGCAATGTTGGTGATTATTATGTATTTATTTGTCAATACCACCTTTCCTAGGAAATCGGTAGGTAAGTGGACTATTCGTCAGAATAAAAAATATATTTTAATCAGATTTAAAGTACCTTTATGCAATGGAATTATTTTGTAGAGAAGACCTCCAAATTTATCCATATTCCTTTACTAGGACTAAAATTTTACGAATACTGTTAAAAAATTACAAGAAAATTGGTTATGAAATTGTGAGGAATGTTTTGGCGCCAAATACTATAAGAGATCTATTTCTTTCTGATAATATGTTGTGATTTGTTAGTAGTTCAATCATTAATTTAAGTGTTTAATCGACTTTAAGAAGATATAGAGCCTGGTAGAGTGGAATACAAAAAAATAGTACAAACCCTTTTCCCTTGATCACTTTTTTTTCCTTTTTTTTCTTCTTCTTTTTGTCCTTTGAGGATCCACTTAGGTATTTCTGTAAATACGCTTTCTGATTTATTGATGTAGACATAATGAATTCGGCTATTTCATTTACAAATAAAATTGATGTTTCGAAAATATGTTTCGGATTTTCTCTTTCACAACCATAGTCTTCTTCTTCTTCGAAATAAGTTTTGAACTTTTGACATTTAAAAAAGTATTTGTCAAACTAATCAACACATTTATTTGACAGTTGACGTTACGTTAAGTGAAGTGGATTGGATAAGAGTCTTTTGGCCGTAGACAAAGCATGCTTTACTGACTGATTGAATTTGATTTTAATTTGAATTTGCAGTCAGAAGTGCCGACAGTATTAGTACAAAATATACTGTCTTCTACTTCATACCACGCCCGTATCTAGCACCTATATTTCAAAACCTGTTTGAAAAATACTAAATCAGAAAATAGATCGCTCACAAAAACTGCACAGGAACCTACTACACAGCTACAAAGAATACTGGGTGAGTAGGTAGGGTACAGTTACACAGCACATAGCTATTCAAAGTATGGTCTAGTGACTAGACTCTAGGCTATTATGTACAATAAAACCTATATTCTAAGAATAAAACAATATTTTAGCCAGCTACACATTTTAATGCAATTGAATGTTTATTTTATGAAAAATATTTTATTAAATCGTTGTCCAGTGAATTGCCGTTGTTGCTGTAGGTTTCTAGGGCTATATATTCTAGGGGCTTCTAGGAGTTGTATAACAGGGCATCTAGGCTATCTAGCTCGTCTAAGTTGAGGTGCTCGTGGTGGCTCGGTCGTCTCTGAAAAAAAAACCTGCATATAGTAAAAGACGTAGGGTGTAGGTACCTAAACACAGGCTTGGCTGTGGGTAAAAGCTGCCCTACCTACCCTTACCGCCGTCGCCGATGTAGTGAGTATAATGTAAAGTCATTATGACATGCCTAGAGTTTAAACTTACCGCGAGAGGAGATAAAGGACTCGTTAGGTATGGATTGTAGGACACTGGCACCTGTAGGTAAATATAAAAAAAATATTTAGAACTAAAAAACAAATGAGATTTTTCTAAAAACCTACCGTGCGTAGGGGCATAACGACCGTTATAGACAGGATAATTACATAATTATGAATAAATTAAGTACCTACCTAGGTACCTAATTAATATTATATTACCGAATTGATTTTGATTAGATTTCGTTGGTTTTGTAGGTACACTCACTAGTTTGGTTAGAGGGTTCTGCCAAAATAAAAAAAAACAATTTTAAGTAGGTACCTAACTACTTATAACATTGTCATGTTTCTCTACACAAGCGAATAAATTGTTATTAATTACAAAAAAAGAGCTCTTTCCAAGTATATAGTAATAAATAATTACCTCATTGTTGACCACAGGAATCTGCTTAGAAAATATTTAAATTATTACAACTTTGTATTTACAAGTGATAAAATTTAAAATTTAAAAAAACCTCTGAATCTTGGACCGGTTCTCATCAAACATAGCTAAGAACACTTCTGACTAATTCACATTTCAGACAAAAAAAAAACAAAATCAAAATCGGTTCATCCGTTCAGGAGCTACGTTGCCTCACACACACACACACACACAAACACACACACAACACACACACACACACACACACAGACAGTCACGTCAAACTTATAACACCCCGTCGTTTTGCGTAGGGGGTTGAAAAGCTTTAAGACACCAAAATAGAGTAGATCTCTTTCCCATTATAAATATTCGTTGAATAGTGCTGAGTTTTGATAGCGCATCCACCTTTATCATTATTAAGTGGATAACAAAACTAATAAGTAATCTAACTTGGTAAGTAAGTATACATACATATTTAAAGTTGAGAGACTGAAAAAAGAATAGAAAATAATTAATGCTTATAATTGAACTCATGTACCTACCCTACTTGATATAGATGTATAGATCAATAATAATTAGGTAAATAAATTGTTATTAAAAAAATCTACTCACTCCAAGATTGTGGACTATGTTGCTGGTCTGAAAAAAGTTGAATTATTGAATTCACATTTCACCAACCAAGCAATAACATATTCTACTATTAATATTTATTTAATCACTAGCAGTTACCCGCGACTTCGTACGCGAGTACCATTTCCGTGCACATTATATTATATGTGCGTGTACCGCATTAAAATAAAAAAATAATAAACTCACAGATCTTCCTTTAGGCGGTACCTGTAAATAAAATATTTTTTTTTTATCATTATGTAAGTATTTTTTATCGATAAGTATTTTATCATGAACCAGTCTACATATAGTTTAAGTCATACATTGCAATTTTATGCTACTTATTCTAAACCTATCTATATGTTTTATATTATTATGTTTATGGAGTTTCACAGATACTTACGTAGATGACTCTGACTGTCTGTAATAAAAATAATCGAAATAAGTTAAAGGAAACAAATAAATATCCTACTATCCTATCCTATCCTACTAATATTATAAATTCGAGAGTTTAGATCTTTGGATGTTTGTGTTTCAATCACGTCGAAACTACTGAACCAACTTGGATGAAACTTGGCATATATATAGTTCGTAACCTGGATTGACACATAGGCTACTTTTTATCTCGAATAATTAACAGGATCTACAGGATAAAATGAACGAACGGGATATGCAGCGCCAATTTAGCAAGAGGATGATGTCATGTCATGTCACGTCAGTTTGACAGGACGCAGTACTACCTCTTTGGTCTAACGACTACGTTTGACATTCGAGTACGGGTTCGGTGTAATGTCAAGTTTCTCAAAGTATCCGCTCGGTACACGCACAGATAATATAATGTACACGGAAACGGTACTCGCGTACGAAGTCGCGGGTAACTGCTAGTTAGAAAATAAATTGTAATAAAATCTTACCCCTTCCCCTCCGTATTTCTGTAAAGAAACAATAAGGTTATACTTGCTATATTTTTAACACCGGCCGCAAGAACGACGGGGTGTTATAAATTTGACGTGGCTGTGTGTGGGTGTGTGTGTGTGTGTGTGTCTGAGGCAACGTAGCTCCCGAACGGATGAACTGATTTTGATTTTGTTTTTTTTTGTTTGAAAGGTGAATTAGTCGGGAGTGTTTTTAGCTATGTTTGATTAAAATGTAAGCAGCTGCTTACATCATCTAGATTATAATATCTGATTGCTCTAGGCTGCAAAAGCCTGCATAATATAAGTCTTGGATAGATAATATTGAAAAAAGATTTACCGCTGCAATGTAGTCCATTTGCTTAGCCAATGCATCCAAATTCGAGCTCTGAAAATGACACCAACAATTTTAAAATAGCTTAACTGTACTATTTCATCAAAAAAAATATTTTTTTTCTTTTTCATCCTCTCCATCCAAAGGTTGTCTGGAAGAGATCGCTTTTAGCGATAAGGCCGCCCATAGTACATTAGCTTTACTTGTTTCTCTTATGTCCTGTTTCTTCTTTGTGTACAATAAAGTGTTTATCTATCTATCTATTTATTATACAAGCCTAAGAAAGTTTTGTTTAAATAAACAAACCCTCAATGCAATTTCTCGCTCATCAGTATCGTCATCATCACGATTATCTTTCTGAAATAAAAACATGAATTTACAAAAATCTGATGGTGTAATATTATCTATTATCAAAGCAGTATAAACTTACAGGTTTCTTCTCTTCCCTATCTTGATTCTTGTCCTGTTTGTTTCTCGCCTGCTCTTCGCGATCATCCTGTTTTACTTTTCGGTCATCCTGACGCTCGTTCCTGTCATTACCTTGCCTTTCCTGATCACGTCTTTCCTGTTCAAGTCTGTCTTGTTCACGCCGTTCTTGTTCACGTCTATCATCGTCCACTCGATCGTCATCACGGCGGTCTTGGTCACGTCTATCATCATTTTGCTCGCGTCTATCGTCGTCTTGGTCACGTCTATCATCGAGTCTACCACGTTCTCTCCTGTCGTCATCTTGGTCACGTCTATCATCGAGTCTATCACGTTCTCTCCTGTCGTCATCTTGGTCACGTCTATCATCGAGTCTACCACGTTCTCTCCTGTCGTCATCTTGGTCACGTCTATCATCCTGTCTATCACGTTCTCTCCTGTCGTCATCTTGGTCACGTCTGTCATCCTGTCTATTACGTTCTCTCCTGTCGTCATCAAGTCTATCTAGTTCACGTCTATCGTCTTGTTTCCTGTCATCATCTCTCCGGTCATGATGAGGTTTTTGAACAGACCGTGATCTTTGATTCCGCTGTAACATAATACTTGTTTAAAAAAAAACAATATTAGACAATATTTCACACAGCGTCAAGTAAGATAAGAAGTAAGTACTATCCTATCTAGCCTCGAACTAAGCAAGCACTATGGAATCTGGTCTACCTGATGTAATGTTATCTGTTATACGTATGCCGTTTTTATATAAGTAAGTTTAGCGGTGGAAAGTGAAATGGGTTAGCATCACTGTCTGGTAGTCACGTGATGGGTATGAGAGGTACTGTTTGTTTTTACCTTTGATGTAAAAGAGTAGGTACACCATTTAGTGGTAAGGATTTGCCCTTTGGGCTTTTTGATATTAAAAACACAGTTTTTATTTTGTATTTTTGATTTTTATTATAATGATTACGTGCTTTACAAGCAGTGATAAAGAAGATGGAGGTGTTGCCACAATGCACACCTTTTATTCTCCTACCAAAACTCTTATGTCATAGACATTTAGTATACTCACATCATCGTCAAAATTATTGTCATCGTCATCATCACGGTCTTCTACAACCTGAAATGTGGAAACCACTTTAACAAACTTCATAATAACTTATAGTGGTCACAATGTCCCCCTGAAGTATCTGCGCAGAACCCATTTTTAACCCCCGACGCAAAAGTTTGACGTGTCTGTGTTGTGTGTGTCTATCTGAGGCAACGTAGCTCCCGAACGGATGAACCGATTTTGATTTTGTTTTTTTTTGTTTGAAAGGTGAATAAGTCGGGAGTGTTCTTAGCTATGTTTGATGAAACTCGGTCCAAGATTCGGGGTTTTTTTTATTTTATTACTTGTTGGTCGAATTGGAGGTAAGCGAATTTTTCCGCACAACAGTACATGCGTAATCGTTTGTTGCACCTAACTTCAGAGAGATCTGGGGCGTATGTACGTTGAACATGAAAAAGATTTAAGGACAGTAAAGACAGATTGAAAGCCTTATTATTCTGACCCACCAAAATGGATTGACAATGAAAATTGAAAATGGATACAAAGTACTTACCCTGACACTCAGACTTTGAAGAC